>JAKSZT010054304.1:28678742-28739480 GCA_026826555.1 Tolypeutes matacus | reverse complement strand
AATATATATATATATATATATTAAAGGCATTTCCTTTGCTTTTTTGCCCATTTTTTGAATGTCCCAATCCACTAATTATATTTTATTTTGTTTTGTTCTTTGTTTGATTATTTGTTTTTTTTCCTTCTCTCTTTTTTTTTTTTTTTCCTCCTGAGTTTCCTTATGTTTGTCTCTTGCATGTAAGCTTATCACACTTGTTTCTTTTTCCTAGTAAGTGTATTTGATTATTTTATGGACTAAATGTTCATGGAGGATTTGGATCACAGAAGGGTTACAATGGGTATTGCGGGGGATTATTGGGGGGGTTGTCTGGGGGGGAGTTTAGTGGGAATTGGTTCATCCGAATATACATGAAAGATATACAAAATCATTTAAAGGATCGGGGGATGGGGCATGGTCACGATGGGTGGATAACACACAATAAATGAGGGAATCTGAATTCCTAGCCTGGAGAGCTCTGCCACAATCTCCAAGGGAGCAGCAATAGTCCTCTGTGTGTAGGGACAGTGCCTGTCAAAATAGGATGACCCACTGATGTGTTTTTTTTATTGATGACTACCCTTGTGAATCTTTGCTCTTGTAAATGAGACTTAGCCTGCAGTTGTGGGGTGCCTAAGGGTTGCCACCTGAGAGCCTCCTTGTTGCTCAAATGTGGCCTCTCTCTAAGCCAAACTCAGCATATGATTGCATTACCTTCCCCCCAACGTGGGACATGACTCCCGGGGATGAGCCTCCCTGGCAATGAGGGATTAATACCAAGTGCCAACGGGCAACACAACTGGAAAAAGACCTTGAATAAAAGGGGGAAATGGTAAAGACAACTGAGTTCAAGTGGCTAAGAGACTTCAAAGAGAGTCGGGAGGTCATCCCAGAGGTAACTCTTACGCACACCTCAGTAGGAGCTCATAGAACATCTAAGTGCCTATTATCCCACTCAGTGGGGTTCCTGTGAGCTCCGGAGGCACTCTGGTCCTATATAAGGGGGGATAGCCCCAGAGACTGATGCCTTATCAGTGGGTTCTATTTTGGAATCTGTGCTCCTGAGAGTGACAGAATTAGACTCAAATAAGTCCTCCCTGCACATGGTTCACCATTCCCTTCTATTCAAACCTATTTCTGATGCTGGAGTTTTTAAGTATACTTCCAGAGACTGGAGCCTCCTGCCTACCTATGTGCCAGGTGTGCATGAAATCTAGGTGGAGCTGCAACTCCTACCCTACAGCTCAATGGACTCATCCAAGTCACCTGGTGAGGAGACAATGATGGGCAATGGCCATCCCAGGGAATGGAGAGTGCCTGCATCTGCAGGCAGGATCATCCCACCCACCATATCCATGGGATATAAGCCCTCTCTCACTTGGAGTTGGAGTGGACATCACCATCCCAGTCCCCTCGGGATTGGGGGAAGAACTATGGACTAGAGTGGACTTGATGGTATTCTCTTGTTCACATATGGTGATTCTAGCAATGCAAGAAATTATAACAATGAGGTGGAGCCAGTAGCCACTTGACACATTTGGGGTAGGGAGGGGATGAGCAGTTGAAATACAGGGGCTTCTTTGGGAGTTGGAGGTTGTCCTGAGTACTGTTGTGGCAATGGATGTAGGCCATTTTAAATCAGCACACCCCACTCAGAACTGAGTGGGAGAGAGTGTGGTCTACAGTGTGAACTGTGGTCTATGGTTGGTGGCAAGGCTCCAGGATGTGTAAGTTCTTTGAGGGTGGTGGGCCACACTGTGGGAGATGTTTGTGTGGGATGTGGTGGGAGGTGTGGGAGGTGGGCAATGGGAATCCCAGTGGGTTCCATGTAATCTTTTGGGTAATCTAAGCACCTCTTAAAATATATGTATATATATATATATATATATATAAATAACATTTTTGTAAGCAAATACACATATATGCATATATATTTATATATCATTTTGCAAATGTTTGTATGTATTGTGAGAATTTTGATTTTTACCCATAATAAAAAAAAATAAAAAATATATATATATGCTAAAAAATAAATTAAAAAAATAAAATATATACTATGGTAATTCTGTCCATCAGATTCTCTTATCTCCCCAAGTTTTTTTGTTGTTGTTGTTTGTGTTTTTCTGTTCATTATTATTTTTCTGTTTAATGACTTTTGTGAATTTCTGTAAATTCTGTAAAGACTGTATTATTTGTCATGTGTGACCAGTGAAGTCTCTGCTTGGTTATCTTAGTGGTCCACTAACATTTGGACAGATTTACTTAGATACCTAGAATCAATAAGTAATCTGTTCTTAGCTGAGTGATGCTGTATGCATGTTGGGACTCATCTTCAATATTTTGTCTGACAATTTACAACTCTGTTTTAGTCTTTCCTTCCAATTGTGCACAACCTCAAAATTAGCTTAGGGCCTTTTCATATCTTTTCTGATTATGCATACAGCTTTACACATGAAAGCCGCATTCTAGATTCCCAGGAATTTGTTGAAGCTTTTGGAAGCCCCATATGAATATCCCATTCTCCATGTTTACCTTTTAAGCTTTATGATTGATGTGATATTTGCCCCAACTGTAATCCATGACCTCAGGATCTGTGATGCTCAACAAATGCTCTGATTATTTTTGTCAAACAACCCCCAGGAAAATATTGCTTGTACTTTATAAGTATCATGTCCTTATTCTGCTTCTCCAGTGACTGCCAAGGTTCTGGTTTTAAAAATGAGTGCCAGTTGTTGGTTTATAAGGCTACTATGAAACCGGAAGGAGATGGATGAATTTAAACAATAAGACAAATTAAATGCCACAAGGTTTTCCATTCTTACTGAATTCTACTTTTTCTTGAGTAAGTACTCCTGGGATTGCTGTGAACTTTGATTAATTACCAGAATTATATAAAGGTTGATTATAAACATTTTGGGTAAGGTTCCTTTTGCTTTTATGGATGAGAGAATTTCAGAAGTACTTACACCAATCTTTTCACTGTTATCACCATACCATATGATTTTGAAAGATTTGGACAAAGTACTTTGTTAGGATTCTGTTAACTTCTTTCTCTATGTAGTTATGTCTGCCAATATCTATTTACATTATTTTAATTATTTGGCCATATAAACTTTTCCCGAACAGTTGTGTTTTCTTGTTGCCATTTTTCAATTTTCTAATTATTCATTTATAATTTACCATTTTTTATTTCACTTTTAAATTTCACTTTTTATTTTCCTTATATTTAAGATGAATACTTTATTTAAATTTATACCACATACATTTATATATCTTTATCTGTATTAGCCAAAGGAGTGCTGATGCAAAATACCAGAAATCTCTTGGCTTTTATAAAGGGTATTTATTTGGAGTAGAAGCCTACAGTCACATGGCCATAAGGCGTTAAATTACTTCCCTCACCAAAGTCTGTTGCCATGTGTTGGAGCAAGATGGCTGCCAATCTCTGCAAGGGTCCAGCCTTTCTCTTCCTCCTAAGGCTCAGTGGTCCCAGCTCCTTCCGGTCTCAGCTGTAGACTAGCATGTGGCTTGTCTCTCTCCCCAGGGTTCATTTCTTTCCTGGCTTTCTCAGCTGTTCGGGGCTCTGGTCTCTTCAGCTGGAAAGTATCAGGCAAATGGCTCAGCTTTCTCCCTGGGGCTCCAGCTTCCAAAACTAAACTCTCTGTTTTCTCCTCCCTATATTTACTTCCCTGTCTTTGATTGAGCATCCATTTATATAGCCCACAGCTATAAGCTAGCTGTAGGTGGGGTTTCAAACTGAGTTGCCCTAATGATGTGTTCAAATAAAAGCCCTAATCTAGATTTAATAAAGTAAGAGTGAAAACTCTGAGTCTAATACAATCTAATACACCCAGAGGAACAGACCAGTTTACAATCACAATCCAATATCTATTTTTGTAATTCATAAACAATACCAAACTCTCACAACATCTATCAGTAATATGATTAAGTTTTGTTGGGCCACACCTGAACTAAAAGTGACATCTTCAAAAAGCCCTTTTAAAAAATGATTCACAATCACAGAAATGCATATTAAGAACATGACTTTGCTGACATAAATAATTCAATTTACCACACCAGTGGACACCAATAAGATGTATGCTGCACACAGGAAAATTGTATTTACTCAATCACAAAAACATTAAGTCATCTCAGTGATAAACTCTAAGTTCAAATTCTCATTAAAATCAGTTATACATGTGGTCAGTCCTAGGGAAAAATTCCTCTACATCTGTGGATCAATGCTTTGTCCTTGAGCTGCAGTCATGATTTCTCTCAGGCTAGGGTATAGGCCCATCTTCTTAGAGCATTAGGGAGGTGACAAACTCTCCTCAAATATTAGTGAAGAAGGCCTGCTCCCACCAAACAGCAGGGCATCTTCCAAGCACCAGTGTGGAAGCTGTGCCTTACCCAAAGCCTTGGAAAAAAACCTCTCTCCTTTGGCCCAAGGAGATCTCTTTAGTTCAGATCTCTGTTTTCATGATTCTGCCTTTGAAGCAATTTTCTCTTCATTTCACCCCATCTTTCTCCCATTCACTCCAGGCTGACAGTGCTTTTGCTTTTTAAAAATTCTCATAAGCCTTGTCATACTTGCATGCAATCCAGGGTGGTCCAACCCATTAGACAAAAGGGTTTCCCACAGATCTTTCCTAAATAATGCATTTCCAATCCTGATTTCTTCTAAGATATCTGACTGTATCTATGAGTCAAACAACAAATCTCCTTAACAAAGGGTGGTTCAGCTAAACACATTTGTGGGGCCCAGTTCTCTGGTTATCTTACTTCCTAGATTCAGCGAGAGTCATTATAGAGCCTGCTCTGGCCCTAATTGGAGAGCACACAATCTTGATATGCTAAGAATTTGATGAGTCATCAATTGATGGTTCCTTTGTGCTTAACATTCAGTGCTCAATTTATCCTTTTCCTCTTCATTTCACTATAAGCAGCAAGGAGAAAACAGGCTATAACTTCTACCTTTAGTATAGAAATCTCATCAGCTAAATATTGCTTACACTTACAAGTTATGTCTTCTATCCAACAGTAGCCACAATTTCACCAAGTTTTCTGCTATTTAAAACAAGGATCATTTTTTCCAGTTTCCAATAATACATTCATGATTTTCTTCTAAGACCTCACCAGAAGTAGCTTTAACGTCCATATTTTTACCCATGTTCTGCTCATGATGAATTATGTATTCTCTAAAATGATAGAAACTTTCTCTACAGCTCTCACTTATTTCTGAGCCCTCACTTGAAATGCATTTAATATCTATTTCTATATCAACACTCTATGCAAAGAAACTCAGACATTTTGTACCAAGCACATCAAAATTCTTCCAACATCTAGCCATTACACACAATTCCAAAGCCATTTTAACATTTTTGGGTATTTGTCATAGGAACAACCTACTTTGTGGTGGCAAAATCTGTCTAGTTTGTTAATTCTGCTATGACATGAACCATATACTGGTTGTCTTAACAAGAGAAATTTATTGTCTCATGGTCTCAGTGGCTAGAAGTCCAAAATCAAGTTAATAGCAAGACCATGCCATGCTTTTCCAAAGTCTATAACATTCTGGTGCTGGCTTGCTGCAATCCTTGGGATTCCTTTGTTTGAATCTGCGCTTCCCATCATGAGTGATCTTTCTTAATTTGTTTTTCCTTTTCTTGTTTCCATTGACTCTGGTTTCCTCCTGTAAGCCCTTCTTTAACAGACTGCATTCAAATTCCTTCAGCTTATAAAGCACTCCAGGCATATGGATTAAGCCCTCCCTGCTTCCATTAGGCCTCACCGTAACTGAAAATAGCATCTTTCAAAGATCCTATTTACAAATAGTTTATGCCATTTAAGAACATGTCTTTGTTGAGGTCATAGTCCAATCTTCCACACTGTCTATTACTTTTCCATTCAGCATGCATCAGATTCCCTTGCTCGCTTGCTCTCTCTCTCTCTTTTAGATAGTCTGTATGCATAATCATTTGTTTTGTTTTTCAAAATAGAAAACATTGTTGATATTTCAACAATTAACAATTTCAAGTTAATTCCTGAACTTGAGACTCTTTTTGGAAGATAGTTCCTAGGTTTCTGGAACTAATGTGCCTGGGAGTTTTCATTTCCCATCCACCAAACTCTATACCTGAGAAAGTTTTTGATCCATGAATGACTGCTATTAAAAAATGAAATCTATTTCCCAGAGCTTTCTGTGGATAAGACTTTCAGCCTCTACTTCCCTGCCTCATCCTCTCTATGCTTCATTGTAGTAATTTTTTTCTGACCTGTATTTCAGTTCCCTAAATCTTTCTTTAGCTATTTAGCCTCTGCTACTAAATGTACACATTGACTCCTTAAATTCACTTATTTTTTTCAAATATGAAAGTGTCTTTCAATTCTTTCAGATTTTCAATTTTCTCTTGAAATATTCACTCAATCTTGTAGTTCTTGGAAGATATTAATCTGAATTTATCCAGTTATATAAAAATATTCATCTGTGTTTGATTTTTCATTTATCTGGAGCTTATGTGGTTCTATTTATTTATTTATTTAAATTCTTTTTATTTAATTATTTTTAAAAATACTTTTATATTTTTTTATCGGGAGGTCCCAGGGATTGAACTAGGGTCCCTCCATATGGGAGACGGATGCCTAACCATTTGAGCCACATTGGTCCTTATGTGGTTCTATTTATAGTGTTTTTATCTTAACACCAGTTTTTCTTGCCTACATTTTTTTTCATTAAAGTTTGTATAAATTACTTGAAAACAAAATCAATGTTATTTTTCCTCAAAGATGCTTTACTTTTCTTCTTCCTTGCCCCATTTTCATACTTCAAACATAACTTTTATATGTTTTGTCCCACTTTCTCATTGTTCTCAATGGAAGTATTAGTAAAAATTTCCAAGTCTAAATTCCCAGAAGGCAAATCACTCATATATTATTTATGTTATTATATATTTACATGTTTTATATACCAAATTGTGGGTACTCTAAGGGCATAGTATTTACCAGTACCCTGCACAATGTGTGCACATTGTAACTCCTCCATTTGTGTTTATGAAATTGGCAATGGGAAATCAGCTGATTTAGATGGTTGTGGAGTAGTAAATCTGAGAATTTGCTAAAAGTTCAAGTCAAACAACAGCATCTGGGTATTGTTAGATGAAACATGGTCATTAAAGCCTGAAAAATTTGAGATCAAATCTTGTCACTTCAAATTCACCAATTCTCTGGATTTGTGCAAGTTTTTAAAAACTGTCTAACCCAAATTCTGATGTAACACAAATTAAAGCAGTTCTAATGAAAAACATGAGTTAATAGACATAAAATACTCAACATGATTGACAATTGAGTGCTCAAACATTGCACTTTATATTATTTCGATTATTTTCACTTAACATATATACTTACTAGAACTCAACCTGTAGGTTTTAAGTGACATGTTTGTAAGAATTTGAGATGGAAGAGTCAGGAGAAATGAGGCTAGAAGAGCTACTATTTCCTTAATTTAAAATTACTAAGTTATCCAGAGTTTTATCTTATATTGATGAAATTTCTTCTAATCCTATCTCACAGGCATATTTTTTCTAAGTATTGGCTGTTTTTGCTAATTCTCTCTAGAAACTTCTCAAGAGTATCATATTCCTATTTTCTTATATCCTGGACATTGGAAAGAAATACAGTTAAAATAAGAATGCTTCAGAATTTCTGCATGATTTTTTTTCTATTTATATTCCCTTAAAATTATTACCAACTACTATTTTGCCTTTTTTTATTTTTTTATCTTTTATTTTTTTATTTTTATTTTTTCTGGTACCAGAGGCTGGGGATTGAACCTCAGACCTTGTATGTGGGAAGACAGCACTCAACCACTGAGCCATATCAACTTTCCTGAGTTGGTTTTTTCATTTGTTTTGCTTGTTTTTTGTTTGTTTGTTTGTTTGTTTTTAGGAGGTACCAAGAATCGAAGCTGGGACCTCCCATGTGGGAAGCAGGGCCTTAATCACTTGAGCCACATCTGCTCCCCCTATTTTGTCTTTTTTTTTTTTTTTTTTTAAGATTTTATTTATTTATTCATTTATCCCCCCCTTGCTGCTTGTGCTCACCGGGTCAGCCAACCACGCCGTGTGGGCGGGCCTGCCCTCACCAGGAAGCCCCTGGAACTGAACCCGGGGCCTCCCATATGGTAAATGGGAGCCCTACTGATTGAGCCACAGCCGCTTCCCCCTATTTTGTCTTTTGATTGGTAATGAATAAGGTCATACATTTCAAAGTTCCACAAAAAGAAATAATAAATGTTTGTAGCAGGAAAACACTTTTGCTGCCCACCATTCATTCCACATCTGCCATGCTAACTACCCTTCAGATATCCGTCTTTTGGGGAATCCTGCCTCTCCTGTTTGAGGCAAAGTTATTTCAGTAACATTCATTCCAATCTCACATTCAAAGCTAAGTCCCAATTAAACACTCAGCCTCAGCACTGTTATATGACCCACTGTAGCCAAGCATAATTTAGAAGATGTTTTTAGAAGTCT
Organism: Tolypeutes matacus; assembly: GCA_026826555.1. Lineage (NCBI taxonomy): Eukaryota > Metazoa > Chordata > Mammalia > Cingulata > Chlamyphoridae > Tolypeutes > Tolypeutes matacus. Next base: position 28,730,973 of record JAKSZT010054304.1, on the reverse strand, counting down.
AGGAAAGATTTCTCACTTTCCTTACCATTGTTTCAAGAGTGACCAGTTCTTTTCTTATTGGACCTGAGCAAAGAAAATGGAACTTCCAGAGGTTTCTGGCAACCACTTGGTATCTATGAAAGAAATCCATTATAGAAGTTATTTTGAAAGGCAGAGAAGAAAACTAGAAAGAAACTAAGTCTTTCATGATGTTTTGATCCAGATCAATTCTTACCTGATTTAACTTTGGACTTTCCCTTTATAGGAGTCAATCAATTCTCATTATACCTTAAGCTAGTTGAAATCATGTTTTCTGTAACTTCAACCAAAATAATTCTAAATAACACATATTTTCTATTTATTTGATCTATAAATACATATGGGCTGACTTTAAATAGCAGGAAAATACCTTTGATATCCTTAAATAAGCAAAAATCCAGATTTATGAATGTGTGGAACAAGGACAAAACCTTTTTAATCATATCTTTTATTTGAAGATACTTTAAAGGCTTTTGTTGTATACACATTTTTCCTACTTTAGCAATTTTAAGTTGATTATTTTAATTACATGGTTTTTTGAATATTAATTCAAAAAAACATTTGTTGAATTCTCTTCAAGCCAGGCATTGCTTTTAGCCCTAGAGATACAGCAGTGGACAGACAAACAAAAAACCCTGTCCTCCTAACCTGTCAGCATACGTGTGAAGGAGACAAGAGAGAAACAATAAAGAAATAAACAATGAAAACAAGCAGTGCGTTAGATGGTGAAACATGCTATAAAAAAATAATGAAGGGAAGAGTATGTGGCTCAAGCAATTGGGCGCCTGTCTACCACATAGGCGGGCCTGGGTTCAGTTCCAGTGGCCTCCTGGTGAAAGCGAGCTGGCCGGCAAGGTGAGATGGCCTGCACGGAGAGCTGACACAAGATGATGGAACAAAAAAGAGACACAGAGGAGAGACAGTGAAAGACACAACAAGCCAGGTAGCTAAGGTGGCTCAAGCAATTGAGGGCCTGTCTCCCACATCAGAAGGTCTTGAAATCGCTTCCCAGTATCTTCTAAAGAGAAGAGAAGAAGAGAAGGCAAGCAGACATAGAGAAACCCGCAGCGAATGTACACAGAGAGCAGACAGCACAAGCGGCAGGGGGAGGAGAGAGTAAATCTTTTAAAAAATAATGAAAAGAAGGAAGGAGGGAGAAGTGATGGTAGGGAAAAGTTATTTTAATCAGTGTAATCAAGAAGGTCACACTAGTAAATAATATTTGAGCAGAAAATGGCAAGTCATGTACTAGCTTTATTTAAAATTGTGTTAGGATGTATACTGTAATTTAATTGCTTACACAAACACTACAATTAGTTTTCTTAAATATTCCTATATATTTATATATATGTGTATGTATACATATATATACAAATATACACAATTTCATATATATAAACTCCTCCTTTCTAGCATTTTCAGATATGAATTTCAGGTCAGTTTTTGATTTTTACAACTCTATGTTATATACACCTATGTATTTTCTGATAGTTTTTTCCATAGCAAAGCCATTATCTTACATAAAAATGTTGATGCAACATGCACACTAGTACAATGGAGGTAAAATGTCATGATGATAGAAAATTTCAGATAGTTTCTCATCAGTGACTGTTTCACTGATATGATCCTTAAAATATGTTCAATTAATCAGTAGTCACTATTATAATTGCTGCAAACTGTCATGCTGATTATATAAAAGACTGAGACTGCATATCAATTGTCATTTATCAGAGAGTGTTTTGCCTGAAAATAATGCTAGGTAATGATCAATTCAATTTTGTGTAATCACTCAGTAGCTTTTGAAACTCAGTGCATATCTTCTCCCAGAACTGAAGGCACTTCTCCATTAAGTTCTTCTCAGTCATTCATGTACTGATCCATAGACATTAACAACTGTATGGTTGCTACTACTGGGCTTATAGAAACATTTGACAATAATGAGAATTCCATCCATGTATGAAAAGCTAATTATCACAATCAATACCCTGTGGGTAAATCAGAGCAAAAGCGGTTGTTAATAAGGCTATAGTAAACCAGCATTCTATTTTATTATACAAGAAAAGCCAGAGGTTGGTATTACAGATATTTTTTAATAAAAGAAGTTTGTATCAAATTTGTTTATAGAGCTTAAAATTACGGAATAGATAGTTTGTCATTGAATCATTAACTAGAATGTTAGTAAACAGAATTTTATCATTGTCCATTATTTAATGTTTATGAATAGCATTCAAAATAACCTTTATGAGAAAAATGTATATAGTGTATTTCATAAAGCCATTCCAATTATATATGGTGTTTGAAACAAATAAATAAAAGTTAAATCAAACTTTATTTGAAAAAATGGAATTAATAAAAATTTACGTTTCCCTTTTGTTACCTGTCTGTCAGCAAAGGGACATGAATAATATAAATTGAAATTCATAGTTCAAATGATTTAGCAATGTTTCTCTCACAGACTGAGGCATGTAGTGATGTAATTCTTAAATGGTTGAACCAAAACTAGGTACTGAGAATACTATATAAAGTTCAAGATTCAGTGTTTATTAAAACTCTGAGAGAAGAAAATTACAGTTAATTACATGACAAAAATAGCACACAGCTATACTGATAATCTTCTCTCAATAATGATATCTGTATGGATTCTAGAATTTAGAAAGATATATGAAATTGTTGTCTTTTTATGGTTTTTTAATTCCTAGACATGAACTTGATAGTCTTTTAATCTATATTATAAATGACAATATTAATATGTACTGCATTTAAACCTACACTTAAAGTTCAATATTTTACAAGAAATATAGTTATAAATGGTAAAAAAAAATTTTTTTAATTATTTATATCCTATAAAGTTGAAGATCCAACTTTAGCATAATAGATTGATTTGTCTTTTTCCTTTAGGAACCCAGGGCCTCATACATGAGAAGCAAGAACTCTACCCCTGAGCTACATCTGCTCCCCAATGAGAGTTGGTGTTTTCATTTTGTTTGTTTGTTTTTAGGAGGTACTAGGGATTGAACCTAGGACCTCATACATGAGAAGCAGGCACTCAACCACTTGAAACATCCTCTGATCATGTGAATTGACCTATATTTATAAAGAAATTGGATTAACAATAACCTTCCTAAACATAAGTACCAAGCCCAGATGATTTCAGTACTGAAATCTACCAAATATTTAAAGAAGAAATGATTCCAAATCTCTTCCAGAAGGTAGAAACAGAGGAAACCTCCTAAAATTTTCCAAGAGGCCAGCATTGTCCTAATACCAAAATTAGATAGACATTACTAGAAAAGAAAATTACATACCAGTATCTCTCATGAACATAAATAAAAAAACCCTCAACAAAATATTAGCATATTGAATCCAACAATGTATAAAAGATTTAACAGCATGAACAAATTGTATTATTTCCAAGTATGCAAAGCTGATACAAAATTCAAGAATCAATTTCTATAATTCATCACATCAACAGACTAAAGAAAAAAAAATATGATCATATGAATAGAAGCAAAAATGCATTTGAGAAAATTCAATACCCTTTCATTATAGAGACTTAGCAAACTTATAATAGAGAAGAAATCCCTCAAATTAACAACTACAAAAGACCTGCAGCTAATGTTATATTTAATGGTCAGAAAGTATATGCTTTTGTCACTAGGTCCCAAACAAGAAAAAGATATCCACACTCTCCCCTGTCGGTCAACATCATATTTGAAAGTCCTTGATAATTCAATAAGGCAAGAAAAAAAGTCAAAGGTAAACAGATAGGGAAGGAAGAAATAAAACTTTTTTGTTGTTTGTTTTGTTTACAGCTTGGTCTGATTTTCTATGTAGAAAATCCCAAAGAACCAACAAAAGACTTCTGAATCTAATAAATGATGGTAGCAAGGTTTCAGGATACAAGGTTACTACACAAAAGTCAATTACTTTCCTATATAACTGCGATACTTGGAATTTGAAATTAAAAACACAGCACCATTTATAGTAGCACCAAAAACATTAAATACTTAGGTATAACTCTGACAAAGTGTGTATGAGATCTATAGGTGGGAAATTTAAAATTCTGATTAAAAAAATAAAAGATCTCAATAAATGTAAAGATGTTCCATATTCATGAGAGGAAGACCTGATATTATGAAAATGTCAGTATTTCCCAACTTGATTTGTAGACTCAAAACAATCCCATCAAGTTATTTTGTGGCTACAGACAAACTGATTCTAAAGTTAAATGGAAAGGCGAAAAATGCAGAATAACCAATGAAATATTGAAGAACAGTCAGAAGTCTGACACTGCCTGTCTTAGTTTGCCAGGGCTTCTAAAACAGAGTACCACAGACTAGTTGGCTAAAGCAACAGGATTTTATTATCTCACATTTTTGAATACTTGATGTCCAAAATCAAGTTGTCTGCAGGGCCATGATTTTTCTGTTGTCTGTAAAGTTCTAGTTGTGGCTTGTCAGCAACCCATAACTCAATGTCTGCCTCCATCACATGGCTGACTCCCTCCAATTCAGTCTCCTGTTGATTTTGACCAAATTTCCTTTACTTAAAAGATTCCAGTCATACTGGATTAAGTTTGGCTTCATCCTAACATCTTCAAAGATCCTATTTACAAATGTGTTCATATCCACAGTGCTGGAGGTTAGGGTTTGACCATGTTTCTGTGGCAGACATGATTCAACTATAACACTAACCTATTTCAAGTCTTACTGTAAAGCTACAGTGATCAAGACATTGTGGTATTGGGGAAAGAAAAGACAAATAGATCAATTGAAAAGCAGAACATAAAACCCAGAAATAGGCACATACTCATATAATCCACTGCTCTTTGACTAAGGAGAAAAGGCAATTCAATGAAGAAGGGATAGGTTTTTCAACAAATTGTGCTAGAACAACTAGACAACCATAATGCAAATAAATAAATAAACACACAGACATCAACCAGTCACAAAAATTACCTAAAAATGCATCATAAGCCTAAATGTAAAATGTAAAACTATACAATTCAAGATCTAGGTGATCTTGTGTTTGTGGATGGCTTTTTAGATACAACACAAGAAACATGATCCATGAAAGAAAAAGTTGGTAAGTCGGACTTCATTAAAATTAAAAACTTCTGCTCTGCAAAAGACACTTTTAAGTGTATGAAAAGCAAGCCACATACTGGGAGAAAATATTTGCAAAATGCATATCCGATAAAGTCCTTATTTCCAAAATATACCAAGAACTTTGCAAACTCAATAATAAGAAACAAACAACACTTGAAATGAGCTATCAAGTCACAAAAAGACATGGAGGGACCTTAAATACATATTATTGCTAGTGTGAAAAAAAAGCACATAATATGTGACTCCAATTATATATGAAAATGTTAGTAATAGGAAAAATTGTGTACAGGGGGATAGGGGTATATGGTTACTGTGTATTTTCTGCATAATTTTTCTGTAAACTTAAAGCTGCTTAAAAAATAAAGACTATTGAAATGAAAAAGAAAAAAAGACAACTATTTCTCCTTTCCCCAAGTACATCCCAATTAACCAGTGTTACTGATTTACTGAAGAGATGCTTGTATGTGTCTTAAATTTTAGGGCCCTTCTTTTCTCTTCATTTCTTTTTCCTCCCATCATTTTTCTGAAAATAAATGTAGCTTTTATCATTTAAAAATATCTTTCAGTTCAATAGATAGAATCAGTTAATTTCAATAACAGTGTACAATTCCAGATAAAGTCCATATTACAATAACATACTCTACTGTTGTTAATGAATACAGGTTGTTTCAAGGGATTTTATTATGATGATTATAATTTAATAAAGTCCTTTATATATACATATTTATGTCTTGGCGTTTTATTTCTTTAGGATAAATTTAGGAGGTAGAATTTTTTGCTCAAATTTTTTTCATAGCTCTTTCTGCAAACTTTTTCTAAGAGGAATGATAATTTACTGTTTCATCAAATTCATGGTACATAATTTTTAATATTCTAGTCATTGTTGGATATTATCAAACCTTTACAAAGTTTGCTAAAAGTTTGGGAGATGAATAGGTAGTTAATTTTTCAAGTTTAATTTGCACTTACCTAAGTATTAGCAAGGCATTAAAAGTTGTATAAATGTTGTTTGACCTTTGGCATTTCTTTAGTTTGGAAATTCCTGACTGTGTGAATTGTCTTTTTAAAAATCAGTTTGCATGATACAACTTGACATTTCTTTATATACAAAAGAAAGATTAAAAATATTTTTAACAAGTAAATTTTTCCTTAGTAAGATGCTAAAATAATATCTTGAAATGTTAAAAATATATTGTTAATTTTTAATTATTTCTAGTCATTTTATGTTTATGATATTTTATCTCTATTCTGTTTCTTATTGAAGAATAATTTATGAAATAATATTTTGGTAATAAATTTATCTTGATAATGAAGTACTTTTTCTGAAGATTGGATTCTTTCCAAGATAATACCATATTGTTTTTGATTGAACTGGGATGTAATCTGAAAATGGTTCCAAGAAAACATGTTTCCTAGAAAAATTATGGTGTGACTAAGAATTACATTAGTTTATTGTTTCCTAATATGAAATTATTGTCAGCCAGTGACAAGTTCCATAGCAAAAAAAAAAAAAAAAAAAAGGAAAGGTCCTGTACAGCCTCTCTAATTGCTATATAGCATTACTTTTCTTATATCTTGAAACATATTCTAATAAAGATATATCAAACACAATTATTCTATTTACTTGGATGCTACAAAGTGTGTGAAACATTGACAAGAAATAAATTATTCAACTGATACTCCAAAGAACATTGATAATTATGAAGTTCTGTTAAATCCATTTTATTAAACTTGAGAGCTGTGACCTATCTAGAGATTTCAGTTAAGTTAGGCTAATTAAAACATGGAAATAGTAAGGATGAAAACGATATATATGTAAGTTGCCTAATACAAATTTAAATTAATGAGTAAAGCAAATTTAGAAGTGCCCTGTTTTTACCCAATTAATATTGAGTTGTTCCTTGCCAATACAGTCACAATTATCACATCCATAAAAAGTCACTTTTTTGAAACCTGACCTACACATTTTTATATTTAGACATTCCAGGCAATTTTTTTTTTAAGTACTTTCTTTTGAACTTTTATGTGGTACTAGTAATGTATCATAGGATCATGTACTATGGGATTTACTTGATTAAATAATTCACTCTACACTTTATTTTCAGTGAAATCATCTTGTATTGTAGCTTTTTATTTTCTTTAAGTCTAGTATTGTATCAGTCAGCCAAAGGGGTGCTGATGCAAAATACCAGAAATTGGTTGGTCTTTAAAAAGGTATTTATTTGGGGTAGAAGTCTACAGTTAACAGGCCATAAAGCGTAAGTTTCTTCCCTCAACAAAGTCCATTGCCACATGTTAGAGCAAGACAGCTGCTGATGTTTGCCAGGGTTCAGGCTTCTTCCGTTCCTCTCTTCCTGGGGCTGTGTTTCTCTCCAGGCTCAGCTCCTCTATTTCCTCCACAAGGTCAGCTGTAGACTCTCAGGTGAACGACTCATCTCTTTTCCCGGGGCCTTCTCTCCTTCCTCACGACCAAGATCTCTTACTTACAGGGGCTCCAGCTCAAGACTCCAACATCAAAACTGCTTCAACATTGTCCTTTGCCATGTCTTTTATCTTCTATTCCCACCCCACCAAGGGGTGGGGCTCAACACCCTATTGACGTGGTCCAGTTAACATCCTAATCATAACTTAATCATGCCCAGATTAGCAGACCAGTTTACAAACATGACCCAATATCTATTTTTGGAATTCATAATTACACCAAACTGCCCAATATGCTACAAGTATATATAGCATGTATGTGTGAATATATTCAATATATTTATATATATATATATATCCTGTGCTTAAGAGCAAAATTTTATTATGATACCATATGATGAGTTAGTAATTTAGTGTTTTAGTTTTCTTTGCTGCTCAAGCAAATACCATGCAAAGGGTTGGCTTAAATTATGGGAATTTATTAGCTCATGGGTTTTTTTGTTTCCTTTTAACTTTTATTCACTAGGCTTCAGTGGTTGTGTTCCCCCCACCCCAAGATGGGTCCCTTATCTGTCTGCTTGTTGTTTCTGCTCATTGTCTGCTTGCTGCGTTTGCTCATTGTGTCTGCTTGCTGTGTCTACTCATCTGCTCCTTGTGTCTGCTTGCTCTCTGCTTGTCTCTTTTAAGAGGCACTGGGAAATGAATCCAGGACATCCCATGTGTGAGGTCAGTACCCAAACGCTTAAGCCACATTTCCTCCCTGCTTGTTGTGTCTGCTCATTTTGTCTACTTATTTGTGTCTCCTTGTTGCATCTCCTCGTCTTCTTTAGGAGGCACTTGAACTGAAACCAGGACCTCTTATGTGGGAGGCTAGCTCCAACAGCTTGAGCCAAATCTGCTCCCTAGCTCATGGTTTTGAGGCTAAGAGAAAGTCCAAATCAAGGTGTCATCAAAGTGATGCTTTCTTCCTGAAACTGTCATTCTGGGGCAGTCTGCTAACAATCCCTGGTCTTTGGCTCCTCTGCCACATGGCAATACACATGGCAGCTTCTCCTGGTTCCTCAGTTCTCTTCCTGGTTTTGCTGAATTTAAGTTTCTTACTTCTCATGGATTTCTCTCCTTTCTGTAAAAATTTCATTCTGATTATAAAGGACTCTAGTAATATGATTAAGACCCATCCTAATCAATTTGAGCCACAGCTTAACTGAAGTAACCTCATCAAAAAGTCCTACTTACAATGGGTTCACATCCATATGAATGAATTAAGTTTAAAAAGATGTTTTTCTGGGGGTACATACAGCATCAAACCACCAAATAAAGGGAATATATATAAGGAAGACAGTGTTGTAAAAAATGAGAAAATTAAAGCTTATTAGAAAAGAAATGCAGTAAAATAAAGAGAAGAAAAATAGCAAGTTCAAATTAAAGATATAGGCAGAAATTTCCTTGAAGATTTGTTTGTGAGTGTGTGTATGTGTGTATGTGTGTATGTGCATAAACACATGAATGTATATACATACTTTAAATACATTTTTTATTATATCATGGGTTTCTATTAGTAGAGGTTCTGAATTTTAAAAATGAACAACATAGCATGGGTTAACAACATTAGATCACGAATCTGCTGAGATCAGGGCCTTTGTCTTCATTCAGTTTTTAATTTATATTCTTATACACTTTTCTATTTTCATTACAAGCAAAATAAAATATCTCAAACCTACATGATTCACATGTTCTTTGTCAAGAACCTCTTGAAAAGTAACATACTTCAATACTTTTGTAGTTGAAAATACTGTCAAAAGCTTTCCTTCCTAGATCATCAACTAAACTTCATTTTTAAGGTTTTAAAGTTTGTAGGATAAGATATGTAAGGTTAAGTTTTCTTCACTTGCCAACTACTTCTTAACTTTTCCCCAGTAAAATTCATTTTCTTTTTTCTTACTCCATCTTTAGACTTTATACTGTATAAAAATTTCATCTTTATAGGTTCATGAAATAAACACACCAAAACTAATAATCTTCACTGAGTGTTTCCTATATAAAATATGCATAGATGGAATTGAAAGACTAAGGAAATGATAATGCATGGAGATAGTAAGGGAGGAGAAATGTGAACCTAGAAAACACACTCTTTCCATATAGTTATTGCTAGAACTGCTTTAATTTGTGCCTGTGGAATTGTTTATCTGTGTGTTTTACAATATGTATGTTCATGTCTGTGATCTCTCTATTGTAGGAGATCTTCTGGCCTTTATTGTCCAATCATATATTTAGTTTAATACAATCCATCTTTGACTTTATTTCAATTTTACAAAATAACAATAATATCTTAAATGTCAAGAACTTTCAAATTCTGATTGTTGTTATCTGTTAGTTAATTGTGGTTGTCATAATAATTTTAAATTTTTCAACAATTGCTAATTTTTAATGTATTTTTATGCTTTTCTATTCTTCATAAACTGTCAGCTTCTTCTGGTTGTCTTGTCCCTCCATTCTGATGTGGATGTTTTGCCACAAATGTCTGTAGATTTTTAAATCAATCCATTATTATAAATTAGGAACCAAGGTCATTGTTATAAATAGCTGTAGTAGATTTCTTTGACATTATTTAGGTTTTGCCATTGATTATGAAAGACTGAACATGAATATTTTTATCAAATTATTTTTTATCAGTAAAATGTAATGTCTCGGGGATTGATTCATGTCCCCAGCAAAAGGCATGTTCATGCCTCAACCTCTGGTCCTGTGGGTGTGAACTCATTTGTAAAGAGGACCTATGAAGATGTAAATGGCCCAAACTGAATGAGGATGGGCCTTATTCCAATGTAGATGAAGTTCTTACAAGCAAAGGAAATGGGACACAGAAGGCAGCTGTGGGAAAGAGCCTGAAGCTGGAAGTCAAGGAAACCTGGAAGAGAAAGGAGAAAAATGCCACCATGTGCAATGCCATGTGGAAAAACTCGACGACCAATGATCTCTTGCACACTCCAGAATGCCACAGTATTAGGGGGAAAAGAATCATCTGGCTGATGCCTCAATTTCAGATTTCCTCTAGTCTCATAACATGAGCCAATAAATTCCAAGATTTTAAGCTAACCTACTGTGTCGTATCTGTTTTAACAACTAGGGATCTAAGTCACTTTCTATACAGTTCATTTAAACTTGGAAATTATATGTAAATATTGTTTATATTTCATAATTTCTTTGCTTATATTACACTAACCATGTTTTATATTTATTATTCCCATTCAGGAACGTGCATTACATTGTCCTTATGACTCAAATATTTTTAAGTGATCAACAATAGAAAAATGTAACATGCTTTGGACTAAAATCTTAATAAAAAATCAAATAGTTTAGATTTGTTATATAATGCCAAGATGTCTAATTGACAAATTAAATAACTATATGATACAGATGACTTTTTTCTGAGAACAAAGGGTGAATTAAATGGTTGTTTTTGCTGCTTTTTGAGATATTGTGTCATTGTTCATCAGTAAAATAGTAATAATTGTTTAAATTTATTTTAGTATAGTTGATGTTTCTTCTTTTACTGATTTTATTTTCCATAGTCCTTAAGGCCCTGTTCTCAGTCCTTTTGGACTCAAGTTGTACTAAAAAAAAGTACATGCAGTTAATTACATTTTAAAATGCTTTTAAAAGACCAAAAAAAGTTTCACTTTGACTAATTAGCATTTTTTTTAAAGAAGTTTATGTTACATAAATTTTACATTAAAAACATAAGGGATTCCCATATAATCCAACTTCTCCCCCTACCACACTTTTCCCATTAACAACATTTTTCATTAGTGTGGTACATTTGTTACAGTTGATGAGCATATATTGAAGCATTGCTATTAACCATGGTCTATAGTTTACATCATACTTTATATTTTGCACTGCATAATTTTATAGATTTTGACAAAATATATAATAGATTGTGTCCATCATTGCAATATCATACAGGGCAATTCCAATGTCCCCAAAATGCCCCATGTTACACCTATTCTTCCCTCTCCTCCCTTCTGAATTTCTGGTCATCACAGTCTTTATATCAATGATACAAGTTCTTCCATTGCTAGAATAATAATGTCTACTTTAGTCTATAGTTGCATTCTCCCCTCAAGTTTGCTCATTCCTCAATCTTGAGGATTTGGGGATGGTAATGCCCACTCTGTATCTGATTGAGAAGGCATTTAGATCCAATGGGGCAGATGGGTAAAACTGTCTTGCTTGCAGTTGTGCATACTCTCTGTTTTGGAGGATGGGCCTTGTCCTTCATCATCCTTTTGTTAGTTGTCCTGGGCAAGTCCAATGAACTAGAGAGTAAATGTTGCAACTCTGCTGTCATGCAGGGATCAACTGGCATATGAACAGCGAGAAGATTTAAGTCTCTGGGACATATAATTAATGGGTATAGTGCTAATTATAGGTTCAAATAAAAGGGGCAGAAGAGCCATGTGTAGGGAAACTGTAAATAAGTCTAACTCTGTTACATCGGGGAGCATAGATTCCGAAGTAAGGTCCACTGACAGGGTGCCAAATTCCAGAGATTGTCTGCCCTGCCTATAGTGTCTAGATGTCTCTAGAGCCCTCAGAATCCCCATTGTTTGAGGCACTGTTTACTGTGGCAGTCAATGAGATCCTACTGAGATGTGCATAAGTATAAATTCTGTAATGACCTCTCTACTCACGTTGAAATCTCTTAGCCATAAAAACTCATTGGTATTTAATATTTCCCCCTTTTGTTCAATGTCTTTTTCCAAATGCATCCCTAGTTGGTGCTTGATAATAATCCCTCGGTGCCAGGAAGGTTCATCCCCAGTAATCATGTCCCATGCTGGGAATAGGTAGTGCATTTATATGCTGAGTTTGGCTTAGAGACAGGCCACATTTGAGCAACAAAGAGGCTTTCAGGATGTAACTCTTAGGCAATAGGTAACACCAGGCTAAGTTTCAATTTCAATTACAACCATCAATATTAAAGATCTAGAGTAATGGTCTGTCCTCCTTTACTAGGCACTGCCCATGCACTCAGGGGATTCTTGCTGCTCTTTTAGAAAATGTAGCAGGACTTCCCAGGATGGAAATTCAATTTTCTTTCAGTTATTTTGTAGGTTTCCACCCACTGAGACAATGCCCCATGACCACTTGAACATATTCACATGCCATAGAGGCATGCTCCAGGTGCACCCTCCCCACATATCCCCCCATCACCAACATCCCACACCAGGGATTCTTCCCTGCAACTGTTGTGACCCTTCTGTGAAAAAAAACTCCCGAAAAACAAAACCAAAGAAATAAACAAATAAAGTAATTAAAAAATGAAATAAAAATAATAATAAATAAATAAATAACAAAAATAAAAAATAAAGAAAAATAAAATGAAATTTTTTTCATTGTTTCTATCATCACCATAAGAACTGTAGTCTTTTATGTACAGTGACAATTTCTTCCCTATGGTCTCCCAGTGTTTTATTTTGTTTGCTTTATCATCAAAGAATCTTTAGGGAACAGAAGCCTTAGATTATAGAAAATATAGGGGATTCTCCTATTATCCAACCCCCCTCCACTCTCCCCTATTAATAACACTTTACAGGGGTGTGGTACATTTGTTTCAATTGATGTACAAATATCAAAGCACTGCTACTAACCATGGCCAATGGTTTACATTATGGTTTACATTTTGCACTGTATAGTTTTATAGGTCGACAAAATTTTAAATAGCCTGTATTTGTCATTCCTAACACATGCAGAACAATTCCAATGCCTTAAAAAATGCCCTATGTTCAATCTATTCTATTCTTCCTTCCCCTTCCCCTCAGAATCTATGGCAACCACTAAGTTTCAATTTTTGAAGAATGAGGTTCATAGTTACATGCAATAATATCGAGGCCTTGATATATTGGTCTGTTTTCTTTCATTAGGCACTGCCTATGTTTTCAAAAGATTCTTGACTCTCTAATTGAGAACATAGCAGGACTCCCCAGGATTGGAGTTTAATATTTTCTTGTTTATTGTGTGGATCTCCACCCATTGAGATAACATACTCTGACAAGATGAACACATTCATATTCCATAGAAGCATGCCTCAAGTGCACTTAATCCTGCAAATTCCCGACCCCCAACACCCTGAACGTTAACTTTCCCTGCCATATTTGACAAAAGAACATTTCCACCATGGCAGTTTTTCTTAAATTTTTAAAAGAAGTTTTAGATTACATAAATTTACATAAAAAATATAGGAGATTTCCATATGTCCCAGTCCTTCTCTCTCCCACATTTTTCCACATTAACAACATTCTTCATTAGTTTAGTACATTTGTTACAATCGATGAATACATATTGAAGCATTACTACTGACTGTGGACTATAGTTTACATTATAGTTTACACTTTGTCCCGCAAAATTTTATAGATTACAACAAAATATATCATGACCTGTATTTGTCATTGCAATGTCATGCAGGACAATTCCAATGTCCTGAAAATACCTTCATATTACACCTATTATTCCCTCTTCCTCCCCTCAGAACCTCTAGTGGCCTTTATCTCATTGATATAAAGTTCTTCCATTGCTAGAATAATAATGTTTATAACAGAACAATAATAAGTCTATTTTAGTGCATTGTTTATTCCCCAATCTTGAGGATTTGGGGATGATGATGCCCCCTCTGTTTCTAATTGAGAAGGGGCTTAGATCCCATGGGGCAGTTGCAGACACTCTTTGTTCTTTGGGATAGCCGTTGTCCATCATCATCTCCTTGTTAGTGTCCTGGGTAATACCCACCATTTTAGTTTTAATCACAGACGTACAAATCCCCACAGTTCATTTGTTTCTTCCTCCAGCCTTCCACCCAGTTCCATGAATAGTCTAACCCAAGCCCCCACCCCCACCTGACTCCCCCTCACATTCCAACACTGTTGAAGGCAACCACATCACAGCACCACGATCAACCCCATCCACTGCCCAACAACTCCCTTCCACCTTATCATAGATTTTTCCCATATTGAGCTTCACCTCACCCCCCACACTCCCTTTCTGTTACTGATAACCTATCTTCCAGACTCTAGCTCTGTGAGTCTGCTCGATTTGCTTGTCATATCAGTGAGGCCATGTAATATTCATCTTTCAGTGATTGGCTTATTTCACTCAATGTAAGTTCTTCAAGATTCATCCACATTGTCCTGTGTGTTAATACTGTATTGCTTTTACAGCTGAGTAATATTCCATTATATGTATATACAACAATATGCTTATTCATTCATCTGTTGATGGACACTTGGATTGACTCCAATTTTTTACAATATTGAATAATGCCACTATGAACATTGGTGTGCGTATATCTGTTTGCATCCTTGATTTCAATTCTTCTGGGTAAATACCCAGCAATGGGAATGCTGGATCATATGGCGGTTCTATACTTAGCTCCCTGATGAACTACCAAACCATCCTCCACAATAGCTGCACCATTCCACGTTCCCACCAGCAGTAGTAGATGAGGGTTCCCATTCCTCCACAACCTCTCTGACACTTGTGGTTCTTTGGGTTTTTTAAAAGCCACCATTCTAATAGGTGTAAGATGATATCTCAATTGCAGTTTTGATGTGCATCTCTCTAATAGCTGGTGATGTTGAGCATCTTTCCCATGCTTTTTAGCCATTTGTATTTCTCTTTGGAGAAGTGACTATTCAAACCTCTTGTCTATGTTTTTTCAGCTTTATTTTTTCTTTTCTTGTGTAACAGTTTTAAATTGCAGGGAAATTCTGTAGATCTGTTTCCTATTGTTTATTTCCTTGGAAGGGATGCAGTTGTAGGAGTGAATAATTCATAGTATATTTCTTTTTTTATCAATATTTTTTATTTTATTTTATTTTTAAAGTAATTTTAGATTATATAAATGTTTTAAATGGGTTGTTTGTTCTTTTATTTTTAAGATGTAAGATTTCTTTTTATAAGCTGAATGTTAGGCCCTTAGAGAAATGCTTACCAAATATTTTCTCCCATTGAGCAGGCTGCCTTTCCACTTTCTTGACAAACTACTTTGAAATGCAAAAGTGTTTAATTCTGAGGATGTCTCATTTATTTATTTTATCTTTCATTGTTCGTGCTTTGGTTGTAAAGTTTATGAAAACATTCCCACTACAAGATCGTGTAGATTCTTCCCTACATTATCTTCTAGAAACTTAAGGGTCTTGATTCTTATATTTAGGTCTTTGATACATCTTGAGTTAATTTTTGTATATGGCGTGAGATGGTGATACTCTATCATTCTTTTGTATAAGGATATCCAGTTCTCCAAGCCCCATTTGTTGAAAAGGCCATTTCCCCCTGTTGAGTGGGCATGGTAGAATTGTAAAATAACAGTTGACTGTATATGTGAGGATTTATATCAGAATACTCAATTTGGTTCCATTGGGAAGTATGTCTATCCTTGTGTCAATACCACACAGTTTTGACAACTGTAGCTTTATAATATGCTTTAAAGTCAGGTAGCATGATTTCTCCAATTTTGGTTTTCTTTTTCCATATGTTTTTGGCTATTGGGAGCCTCTTGCCCTTCCAAAAAATTTCAAGAAAAGATGCTATATTTTGTCAAGTGCTTTTTGCATCAATAGGATTGATTAAGTGATATTTTTCTTTTGATCTGTTAATGTGTTGTATTACATTGATTGATTTTCTTACAAGCAACTATCCTTGCATATCACTTATAAAAGCCACTTGGTCATGGTGCATAATTCAATTCAATGTGTTGTTGAATATAATTAGCAAGTATTTTGTTGAGCATTTTAGGATCCAGTTTCATTAGAGAGATTGGTTGTACTTTGCTTTTCTTGTGACATCTTTATGTGACATTGGGATTAGGGTGATGTTGGCATTATAGAATGAGTCCAGCCATGCTCCCTCCATTTCTATATTTATAGAAGCATTTGACCAGGATTGGTGTTAGTTCTTTCCAGAATGATTGGTAGGACTCACTTCTGAGGACATCTGGTCCTGGGCTCTTCTTAGTTGGGAGGTTTTTGATGACTAATTCAATCCATTACTTGTGATTGGTCTGTTGAGTTCATCAATTTCTTTTTTTGTCAATGTAAGTTGCTTGTGTGTTTCTAGAAATTTGACCATTTCATCTAGATTATATATCTTCTTGGCATGCAATTTATTAAATTTTCCCACTTATGAGATTTTTTATTTCTGTGGGATTAGTGGTGATATGCCCTCCCTCATTCTTTATTTTATGTATTTGCATCTTCTCTCTTTTTTTCTTTGTTAGTCCTGCAAAGGGTTTGTCAATTTTATTAATCTTCTCAATGAACAAGCTTTTGGTTTTTTAAAAATTTTCTAGAATTTTTTTACTCTCAATTTCATTTAGCTCTGCTCTAATCTTTGGTATTTCCTTCTTTTAGCTTGCTTTGGGATTAGTTTGTTCTTCTTTTCAAGTTCCTACAGGTGTACAGTTAGGTCTTTGATTTTAGCTCTTTCTTCTTTTTTAATATAAGCATTTACGTCTATAAATTTCCCTCTGAGCATTGCTTTTGCTGCATCCTATAGGTTTTGATATGTTGTGTTCTTACTTTCATTTGTTTCAAGGTAGATACAGATTTCTTTTGCAATTTCCTCCTTGACCCACTGACTGTAAAGAGTGTTATTTAACTTTCATATCTTTGTGCCTATACTGGTTCTCTGTCCCTTATTTATTTCCAGCTTCATTCCACTGTGGTCAGAGAAATTACTTTGTATAATTTCAATCTTTCTGAATTCATTGAGAGTTGTTTTGTGACCTAGTATGTGGTCCATCCTGGAGAATGATCCATATGCACTTGAGGGCAATGTATATCCTGCTGTATTTGAGTATAGTGTTCTGTAAATATCTATTAGGTCTAGTTTCTCTAATGTATTATTCAAGGTCTCTGTTTCTTTACTGACCCTCTTTTGAGATGTTCTGTTTAATGGTGGTAGTGATGTATTAAAGTCACACATTATAATTGTAGAGGCATCCATTTCTCCACTTAGTTTTTCCCATGTTTCCCTCAAGTATTTTGGGGCTCCCTGGTTAGGTGCATAAATGTTTATGATTGCTCTTTCTACTTGATAGATTACTCCTTTTGTTAATATATAGTGTCCTTCTTCATCTCTTACAATAGTTTTGCATTTAAAGTCTATTTTGTCTTATATCAGTAGGTTATTGTCAGCATGGAAAATTGTTTTCTAACCATTCACTAGCAACCCCCTTGCATTCCTGGGTCTAAGATGAGCTTTTGTAGACAGCATATAGATGGGTCATATTTCCTTATCCATTCTGTCAATCTGTTTATTTTGATTGGGGAGTTTAATCCATTAACATTCAATATTATTACTGCCAAGACAGTACTTACATTAGCCATATTTTCTTTAGGTTCATTATGTTGTATTTTTCCTCTTTTATCTTTTTAGTCACTTTTACTAATAATTATCTTTTCTACACTCTTCTCCCACCCTGTCCTGTTTATTCTTTTCAAACTGCAGAATTCCTTTTAGTATTTCTTGAAGGGCATGTTTCTTGTTGACAAACTCTCTTAATTTCTTTTTATCAGTGAATATTTTGAACTCCTCTTCATTTTTGAATGCCAACTTTGCTGGATACAGATTTTTTCGCTGACAGTTTTTTACTTTTAGCACCTTAACTATGCCATACCACTGCCTTCTCAGCTCCATGCCTTCAGAAGTGAAATAAGTGCTTAATCTTATCGAGCTTCCCTTATATGTGATGGATCTCTTTTCTCTTGCTGCTTTCAGTATTCTCTCTTTACCTTGAGCACTTGACAATTTACTAAGTATATGTCTGTTTACTAAGTATAGGCCTGCTAAGATTTATACTATTTAGAATGTGCTGCACTTCTTGCACATATTCATCCATTTCCCTCAAAAGAGTTGGGAAATTTTCATCTATTATTTCCTCCAGCACTCCTTCTCCTCCGTTTTCCCTTCTCTTCTCCCTCTGATCTGCCTATAATGTGTATGTTTGTGTATTTCATATTGCCATTCAATTCCTTTAGTTCCTGCTGATTTTTTCTTTTTTTAAATCTATCTCTTTTACTATCTGTCTGCTTTCAGATGTACTATCATTGATGTCACTAATTTTTTCCTCTGCCTGTTCAACTCTGCTGTTATGTGCTTCCTGGGTATTTTTGATTTCTTGCATTGTGCCATTCATCACCATCAGATCCATTATCTTTTTATGTATGTTTATGATTTCTTCAGTATGTTTCTCCTATTGTCTTCTTAATATCCTTTATCTCTTTCTTCACTTCATTAAGTTGATTCATGATATTTCTTTGGACATCCTTGATTAGTTATGTCTTACTATTTCTTAGTATGGCTTGTAATTTTTTGTCGGTGTCTAAGTATCTGTTTATCTTGATGGGCTTATTCAGATATTTGGCTTCTCTTTCTAATCTAGGGATTTATCTTGTTTTGTTTTGTGTTAAGGTTCCTTTTTGACAGTTGGTTCCACTTATTCTATATCCTTGTAGTTATCTATGTTCCCTTGAAAAAGTATTATGAACATAGAAAAGGAAAGAGATAAGAAGGGGAAAAGAGTAAAAGTTAAAATAAAAAAAAAGAAAAGGAACCATAAAAGAGCCAGGAAAATGAATATGTAATAAGAGTGAAAAATCATAAAAAATACAGAAGAATAAGAATAAAAATGGTATAATAAGAAAATGAAACAAGAAAATAAATAGAGTAAAATAAAAGACTGGAAATATGAGAAGAGAAGAAGAAAGGTTTAAAAAAAAAAAAAAAGAAAGAAAGAAAACCAAACAAGAAAAGATGGAATGAATAAAAAGCAATGAAAGAGGGAAAAATGAAAGAAAGAAAAGAAATAAACAATCTAAGGAGAAAAAAATAAGAAAAAGAGAAAAAAGGAAACAAAGAAAGAGAAAAAACAACAAACAACAAACATATAAAACAAGTCAGGAAAAACAAGCTTCCCTCTTAGGTCCCTAGGAACTGTCTCAGGCTGCTAGTGCTCACCAATAAATCACCCTGCAGTCTGCCCTCCACTGGTAAGGTACCCAGTTTTAGCGAATAAAATAAAGAATTAAAAAATAAAATAAAATAATAATTTAAAAAATTGAAATACCTAAAAAAAAAACAAAAAACAAAAACAAAAACAAACTCAGCCTCTAAGTTCCTTGTCGTGAGGTGCCAGCTTGGTGCCTGACAACCCAGTGGATCCTTTCTCATCAGAGGTATCAGGAATCAAAACAGGGACATAGTATATGTGAGGCAGGTGTTCCTACACTGAGTTAAACCCAGTCCACAGGTTGGATAGTCTTCTGAAAATGTATCTGCCTCTCCCTCCAGCTTTCTTCTCTCCTTGGCTGGTTAAGTGCCTGTTTCTGCCTACCCCTTGGCTGACATACTTCCTCTCTCTCCCGAGCACCTGGGTGTGACAACCTGCCTTATTCAATCCCCCTCCTTTCTCTCTTGGGCTGCTTCAGTGCTGGTTGGAGTCCTTTTTGAGATTCAAAGGGGACTCAGTTGACCAAGCTCACTGAAGAAAGCTCCCCCTACCCTCTCGGCTCTCCACCGGACCCCTCTTCCTCCCAGGGAGAGTAACGATTTTTATCTACTCAGTTGGCTGCCATGAGCCAGGAGTTTTATGGAAACTGTTGGTTGTGAGAGTGGGGTATGTGTGCCATTTCCACCCAGAGGAGCAAGTAACTCATGGTTTCCTGTTGGCCTCTTTTCTGTCTGTCTATTTCCCTCCTGGATGTTCTGCAGCACTCTCCTGGGCTACAGATCCCCAAAGCACATCCCTGGGATAGATTTTTGCCCTTGCTCCACTGTTTTTGTGAGAGAGTTGAGCCCTGCCTACCTACTTTGACCTAATTAGTATTTAAGTACTGAAAAATATCTGGTATGTGGTAAATTAAATGACATTCCATACTTAATAAACTTTGCATTAAATTTAAGTTTTTTAATTTTACCATTGATGACGATCACGTTTGAACTCATTAAATGGGTAATTTATGGTAAAATTTACATTAAACTATGAAATTTGACTATATTAATAATATATACATTGAGGTATTAAAGAGATAAAACATTTTGCTTAATTTAAAGAAATAAACTATTCTGTGAAAAATGTTTGATGTATATTTCAATGATTGCCATATTTATTCTATCTGCTCCATACCTCTAAATACTGATCCTCCAATGACATATAGACTACTTATTAAAGTACTTACATTCTATTAAATGTTTTGTACATGATGAATGACATAACGGCCTGCAGAGCATTGAAGTTAAGTTAAAAAGACACAAATTCAAACAGAATTTTACTGACCTAAGGTAAAGATTTATTCTTTGAAAGACATTTTATTTTTCATTGTTTCTGTCTTTCAACATCTTCAAGAAGAACCATCAAAATGGCTTGCAGGAGCCTATATGGCTCAAGAAGTTGCCTCCCACATGGGATGTCCTGGGTTTGGTTCCTGGTGCCTCCTAAAGAAAAATCAAGCAAACAATGAGCAGACAACTATCAAAAACAATGAGCAAGACAATGAGCAAACAATGAGCGTACAAAGAGCAAAAGCAAATAAGCAGGGAGTGGATGTGGCTCAAGCAGATGAGCACCTGCCTCCTACATGGGATGTCCCAAGTTTGGTCCCAGTGCTTCCTAAAGAAAAAACAAACAGACAATGAGCAAAAAACAATGAGCAGATAAGTGCAAACAACAAGCAAAAACAACAAGCAAACATATGAGGGAGCCATCTTAGGGAGGGAAAAATGGTTTGCAATTTCTGAAGGTTGAATAGCCCTAATATTACTTGATTTCTACAACCAAAGATAAGAGTTGTTTGGAGATTCTTTATATTTTCTTTGTTGATACAAGGAATAAATCATGGTCCAAATAAAGAAAGCAAACCTCTTTCCATACCTGTTTTTTCTTTTAAACAACCACATGATATAGAAATATTGTATATATTCTGGAAATTGGGAAAGTGAGAAGCAAATCAAGACAGTCTAAGGATAATCATCACCAACTATAGATGAACATACAGTCAATGGTGTGTTTAGATCCACAAAGTACAAATTACTATCATAACCAGAGGCAAGCTTATTTAAACATGATTCTTAGGTTTATCAGAGGGTAGTAGAAATAAGTATAAATCAGTTAAAATTGTTTTTATTTTCTAATTGCAGTTTGAGACAGAGGTCCTTGCTACTTACCTATAAATATTACACATTCAGTGTAATACTAATCTCTGACTTCTTTACCATTTTTTGTTATTGCTCCTTATAGCCAATTTTACAAATCAGAGGAAACTTACTTTATTCAATTATTAAGTCATTACATATCATTAGCTCAATTTAAGAGATAAGGGTATAAGCCCTAAGAAGGCATCTTAGATTCAGAGAGCTGTTATAATAAAGTACCACAAACTAGGAGGCTGAAAACCACAGAAATTCCTGGAGGCTAGAAGTCTTAAATAAAGGGGTTAGCAAACCCATGCTACCTTCAAATTCTATGCCTCTTCTAGCTTCTGGTGGTTGTCAGCAATCCTTGGTATTCCTTGGCTTGTGCCCGCATCACATGGCCATCTTCTCCTTCTCTATCTATGGCCAATTTTCCCCCTATAAGGACACAAGTCATTTTGCATTAGGGTCCACCCTAATCCAGTTTGGTCTCATCTTAATAACATTTTCAAAATTCTATTTCCAATTAGGAACACATTCATAAAACTGGGAGTTAAACCTTGAATATATCTTTTTGGGTAACACAATTCAATCCTTAAGACAAGGTAAGTAAACTTTAGGTAATCCAGTTTTGGAGTAGTGCAGCTATGATTTGAACTAAGGTCTGTTTCACATCAAACCTTATGGTAACATCCTAATTCAACCACAGTAACAGTTTCCTGAGTTCCAAAGTAGAGTTGAGGATTTGGTCACTGCTGATCATCCACTGCATTGAAATGAATCTATACTGACTCAACAAGAAAAAGCTCATCAAAGTGTTACAGAACATTCATGCCTAATTATCTAAAATTGCATCATCTTTAGAATAGCACTCAAAAGCCACTGCCTGTATTTTAATTAAGGAAACTGGGAATAAAATAGTCACAAATCTACAATAGACACTGGACATTTCATAGTACATTAAGGAAGTATTTTATACAATTCTAATACTTTTGTTCATTTGAGACTATAACACAAGACATATTACTTGAATTTCCAATACTTCTAATAACACCTATTATATCAAAATCATAGAACTCATACATGCTTATGATAGAAATATTGATAAGAACATATAAGTTCTTAGGAAACAGCTTACAATTTTCTTATTCATAGCACCCAGGAAAATATACACCATTAGCATAGTTACATATAAATATATTTACTTCTAATAATTATATTTATACTTATATTTATATATGTATGTTCAATTAACTCTGATACTTACAATATTTAGCATTTCTTGTTACATTTATTTACCTTAGTTTTCACTTATTTTAAATATTTTTCAAAATAATATTTTATTTATTACATAGTAATAACAAGTAGCCTTGTCTTATATATTTTCATATGCTATATCTTATTAAATATGCTGTTTTGTTGCGTATTCCATTTCCTTTCCAATTTTGCTACTAGAACAAAAAAAATTATATATAAAACTATTTTTTAAATAATAGTGATTAAGAAGATAAATACAAACTTAAATATTATTACTGATGCTAGAATTATTAGAACAGGGCAGTTTACAAAAATTTTAAAAATATATTTGAATAGTAAATAAAATGCATAAGAAGCACAATCAATATGCAAGCATAAATCCTACATAATTGTTTGTCATGTGAGTACTGCACTTCAAATACTTTGCCAAGTGATTAAAATTTCACTTGGGGACAGTTTTAAATGCACCATATAAAATGAGCTAAAAAATGGAAATAAGTTATGCTTGACACTTTCTATCTTTATTTGGTAAAGTGAATTTGAGTGTAATGTAGAAATGAAGTAATAATCTTACGTACCTGCTTGGTATGCAGAGAATAAGTAAAATATAAGGGGCAGAAGCTCAGGACCTGCAATGCATTTCAAATTAAATGGAGAATCTCATGTGTTGAAAATGAACAATCCTGACCCAACTATTCATTAAAGCTCACCTTATATCATAAAAAATCAGAAATTTTATAATATGAAAAAAGAACTTTTCTTCCCCATAACATTCCATCCAAAAATCTATCAGCTCAGTTCCTTACTTAAGAATATTTGCAAAACTTGTATTCTAAATCAGTAACATTAAGATATAAGCAGATAGTATATATATATTTATAAACAATTCAGTGCACTTTAAGCCCTCAGGAAGATGCAGAAATTTTCTTATTTATGCCCAATTCCTCCATTTCATAGTAGTGAAACAACTGTAGGTTGTCCAAATATATTAGATGATTTTGTTTTATTTTTACCTAATATAACTCATACATGATATTCTTAGATTTTGAGAGAAAATTTATATTTGAATTAATTTTGTATGAATTTTAGTACAGAAATTTCATATCTCAAGTATGACCTACAGGTTTTAGGAAAAGGCTATCACAGTTAATCGAACCTGATTTTCACATGACCCTGTGAAGTAATCAGTTATTACCCTCTTGGCACAGTTAAAGTAATTGTTTAACATAAAGCTTTAGGGTACTGATCCAAAGTTACACAGTTTGTAAACAGTGGAACTAGGGCTTAACAAAAAATGTTCTGACTGTTATTGTTATGATATTCTTTGCAAACCCTTGAGTGAAGAAAAAAAGAAAGTTCTGTCAAAATGGTTTTCTGTAACGATTTTATATATTTAATACATCTTATATGACTGGACATAAAGCAAGGGACAAAGGAAAGCCTTAATTAAATATTACAGAAATATATTTGTATTTTTAAAAAGCTGAATTTTAGAGATTTTAAGTGAGATAATTACCTTTATAATCAAGTACCTACATCAGTGTATATGTTCTTGGTATAATCTCAAGGGATATAAGGACTCTCAAGGGATGCCATGCAATTTAGAAATCTATTACTATTTAATAAAATGGTATATTTAATTTCTGTAAATTAACATACAATACAAATGGCAAAGTCAGAAGATGATGATTTATTGAAACATTCATCAGGTAAGGGTTTTTATAAATAAAATAATGTAAACTTTCTGAGAAGGGGGGAAATCCATGAGCATCAGCAGGCAAATCAGCGTGCACAGGGGATGCTTTAAGGCCTTGATGCCTCAGCATTTCTCCTCTCTGTGGAGATAGACCTATTCTTGAATTAAAGCTGGCTAAATAGATAAAGGTTGAACTTTTCAACTGCAAAGTAGGTATAGGAATTGCTCCCATTTTTACTGAGACAAGCAGTAAAATTTTACTACACATCACCAATTGGGCTTTTCAGCATTAAATACAAGAAAGTATATTGTGTGGCTGTCTGCAATATAAATGACAACTGGAGAGGTAAATAGTCATCTAAAATAGTTCACATGAAAACTGAGAATCAAAAAGTGGTGAAGCACCTGTTTTTCTTTTATGAGGTTTCTGACTTTTTGATATTTTTACTTTCATAATACAAAAGTACTCTAGGTTAAAGGAATGCAAAAGAAGGATTGAATGAAAATTAGAAATGTAAAAATTGGAATTTGTATGACTAGGCCAGAAGTATAAAATCATTAGTTTTATCCCAGTGACAGAATTTTATGGAAAATAATAAAAGCTACATAAAAGAATGCTGATAGCATCACTTTACTCTATTAGCGTTAGTTTAGATGTGTATGAGAGCGAATAGGTACCAGGGAGTAGAAAGTAGGGAGAATTTTTTTTTTTTTTTGACCATTAAGTTAATGGAGCTGATAAATGGAATTGTAACATTGACACTGAGTGACAGTCTTGTTCCTTTTAAATCTGCTGTTTCATTCTAGTTACTTCAACCTTGAATTTCTAATGTGTACAGCTATTACATTTAATAGTTTGTCTGGTGATTTTATGTGATTCCAAAGAATAATAAAAGAAATGCCACTTCTGCCTGAATAAAGAAAGTTAAGAAAACACATTAGTGAAATTTCAGATCTATATCTACATACAACTTTTGAAAAACTATTTATTGTAAAATCCATCTTCCAAATTGAAGGTCAGACAGAATAGTGCAATGTAGCAAATGGAGAGGATTATTTTCTGCGTTTAAAACAACCAGGCTAGAGAATAAAATTGTTCTTAATTGTTGTCAGGTAATTGTTCTGGTCCTGGGAGGACAAAACACATTCATGGGCATATTCTTGGAGACAAGAAAGTGATCACTTTCTGTACTTTTTCATATGCCAGTATAACATCTATATATATAAGAAAAGTATGACTAATACTTATAACCTAAATATTTTTAAGTGAAAAAAATAAATGATCGTTATCATTGACAGAATGCGAATTAGATTTCTTTGTCACTATGCTTGCAAAATGTGTTGATAGAAGAGAAGAATCAGGACTAACCTGGAATTTCCCTTATTAAAACTCTTATTTGAATTCCAGTCAATCTACTGATTAGGGGCATATTTTTGAACATCTAAATCATTAATCATACTTATATATGTCCACAAATATTGGAAAATAAGATTGTCTTTTTTTTTTTAAGGAAAATTAACATTAAAATTTAGGGCCAGATGTTTTTTAAAAAATTAATCATGAGTCTGATAAAAAAAACTTCATGGATTTTTCTACTGAAATGAAATCTGTATAACATACACTATCATTGTTCAGTATAAAATTCAGTGGCATACAGTGCATTCACAATGTTGTACAATTACTTCCTCTCTCTAGTTTTAAAATGTTCTCTTCACCCCAGAATAACACCCCCTACACAGGAAGTAATTAATCTCCATTCCTCCTACCACACATTCCCTGGAAACCTCTAATCTGCTGTCTTTATAGATTTGCCTTGTTATGGATATTTCATGCAAAAAGAATCACAATATATTTGACTATGTTTGGATTCTTTCTTTTAGTATGTTTTCAAGGTTCATCCAAGATATAGCATATATCAGTACTTCATTTTTATTGCCAAATAATCTTCCACTGCATATAATACCATGATTTTTTAAATTAATTCATTCATTGATGAAAATTTGGGTGTCTCCTTTTGGCTATTACAAATAATGCAGCTATAAACATTTGTGTATATCTTTCTGCATGGATATATATTTTCATTTCTCTTAGGTATATATCTAGAAGTAGAATTCTTGGTAATACGGTAATTCTATGTTTAACTATTTTGAGTAACCACTAATTCCGCAGTGGCTGCACCATTTTACATTCCCACCAACAATATATGAGGGTTCTCCACATGTATAACAGCGCTTATTCACTTATTAATTTTTTTTTTTTTTTTTTTTTTTTTTAGTAGCCATTCTAGATTTAATATGAAGTGGTATCTCATTGTGGTTTTGGTTTGCATTTCTTTAGAGAATAATGATGAAAATCTTTTCAAGTGCTTATTGGCCATTTGCACATCTTTGGAGAAATGTCAGTTCAAGTTCTTTGATCATTTTAAAATTAGATTATTTGTCTTTTATTTGCAAAGCTGTAAGAGTTCTTTATGTATTCTGGATACTACCCACTTACCAGATATATGATTTACAAATATTTTCACCCATTCTATTGGTTGTCTTTCACTTTCTTGACAATGTCCCTTGATTTAAAAGTTTTTATTTTATGAAGTACAACTTGTTTTCTCTTTTGTCTTTTTCTCATTTTGGTATCAGTGTAATACTGAATTTATATAACGAGTTGGAAAGTTTTCTGCCTTTCTCTTTATTTTTGGAAGAGTTTGTAAGGCATTGACATTAAATATTCTTTACATGTTTGTGGAAATCAGCAGAAAAACCATCTGGAACTGGGCTTTTCATACTGAGTGGTTTGCTGATGACTACTTCAGTCTGTCGACTTGTTCTAGGTCTATTTTGACCATTTATTTCTTCATGAGTCAGTTTTGGTAGTTTGTGTCTTTCAAGTAATTTGCATATTCCATTTAAAGTTATCTAAGTTTTTTATGGTGTAACATTATTTATTTTTTAAATTTCTGTAAGCTCAATAATAATGTTATCTCGTCTCTGATTTTTATTTTCATCTTCTCTCTTTCTTTGTCTGTCTAGGTAATGATTTGTTAATTTTGTTGATTTTTTCAAAGACTCAACTCTTGGTTTTGTTGATTCTCTCTATTGTTTTTCTATTCTATATTTCATTTGTCTCAGTTTAATCTTTAATATTTCCTTCCTTCTGCTGACTTTGAATGCAGCAAGTATTTGAATAAACTCCAGAGTTCCAAAATTGTTTATTTGTCTATTCTTAACATACCAATAGGGTCCAATTTCTGAAGGTTCCTCTTCTATCACCTTCCATGATGTCACCTCTGTTCATAGATTTTTATACTAGAAAAAGAAAATTATAATTGGAAGTGTGAGCTCACTTCCAAATAATGTAATAATTAAATATGCAACAAACAGTTAAAAAATCAGTACTTAAGGTTGTTCAATAGACAGCATGTTACTTTTATTATAAAATTTTAGAACTTTCAGAATATTAAAAATATGAATTTGACTAATAATTTAATTCCTTTTTATAGGACATTTTTAATGAACTGTAATCCTTGATTGTAAAATTAGCTAGCATTAACATATGATTTTACAACTGTGCTATATTGATCAACCATGAGGTATAGTGACTCTGGTTAAGGTGCTCATCCTATGTTTGAGTAATGCTTCTCTGTATTTTTATTTGTTTGGAAAATATTTGCAGATAAAGGAAAATTTAAAGGCAAGCAACAAGACTTTGTCCATTCTTTCATTCAGTTAGTAAGTAATTCATATAGTCATATACACAGACATTTCCAACATGAGTACATTAAGGTTTAAGGTAAGAAGGCTAATCAATCTTTTAGTATATATTGTTATATAAGAAACTACTCCAAAACATAGTGCTGTAAAACAAAAGCCGTAATGGCTTTTCAATGGCTGCATTCAACTGGAAGATTGAGTAGTGTCTGGAATCAGCTGGCTCATTGAAATGACTAATCTTCTCTCTTTCTCTCTCCATGTTGTCTCTGCATTCTTCCCTTTCATGTGATTTGCCACCACTTCTTTCTACATTGTCTCTCTAATGCATACATGCTGAGTTTGCCTAAAAGTGGAAAAGAGAAGCTGCCAAGGTTCTTAAGATTTAGGCCTGGGTGTGGGCTAGTGTTATTTCTGCTGAATTTATTGGTTGAAGCAAATCCTTGCCATGTCCAGATACAAGTGAGGGACCTGTAGCAGAGAATGAATACCAGGAAATACAGTATATTGGTGGTCTCCAACATCACCAATGTACTAAGTCTCCCTCCCACAGTTAAAGAGAACAAATGAAAATAAGGTGGTGTGGATTAAAATACATTATGAAAATTCAAGAATTTGTATCAGTATAATTAAGAAACTGTTATTCTGTAAGAAAAAAAATGAGAATCTAGCATAAAATTAAATGTATTTTATTTGTTACATCCATGTGGAACCTCTGAAATTTTAACTAGTAGTCAGTACGGCGAAGCCAAGTTGCATTGCATGGTCTTATTATTCACATCTGACTTTGCATCTACTTAGTGACAATACCAAAGGTAATGTAAACATAAAAGTAATCAAAATCTAAAGACTTCTGTAAGACCTCAATTGGACAAAGTACCTTTTCTTGTTAACTATAGAATGTGAAGATTACAGGGAAACATGTGTATGATATTAAAGATAATTTTCCTACCTTCATGAAACTTTTAATCTATTGAATGATACATGCAGAAAAGCTAAGAAAGCCAAAAAAAATAAAGAAAAGACTAACAAAAATTCCAGTACTGAAAAGCACTTTGATGAAAAATAATGTAAAAGGTGCTATTTCAGTTAACATTCACAACAATCTTATTGAGATGATAATTTGAGGAGAGGCATGCTTAACTAAGGGAATAAGCCATGTGAAAATTTAGGGGAATTGCAGGCAGAGAAAACAGTGAGAACAAAAGCAAGGAAGAAGGAGTAGAAATTTTCAAGATTTTAGGTAGCAATATTACAATACTTTTGGTCTGGTCCAAAGATTATCTCTTTCATGCTTTATTTTTTCCTTTTTAACAAAAATCATACTGTCTCAGCTGAAGTTATTACAGATTTATATCAATTAGCTCATCATTTAACATTACCTTGCCATGGTACTAGATTTTAGTGATGGGCATTTAAATCTTTACTGCCAAAGTGGATTTACTTCTTTAAGGATATCTTGGCAAAAATTGATAAATTACTCCCATGGTTACTCTCACAACTCAGAACCATATGAAAGTAATCATACGTGCGCCTCAAAGGCCTATCATTTATCTCAATACCATATGCAACATATTAAATAAAGATTTCTAGAACTTTTTGCAAGTTTACAGATTATCGAAGTACTCCTATAGTAAAATTTGGAATGAACTGTCCATCTTAAAACCACTGGAGCCCTTGTGTGTTTGGTTGCTCTTTATCTAACAAAGACATAGATACAACTACAGCTCAAAGGCAAATATAGAATGTGAAAAAAAGTATTTGTTCATAAAAGGCATTATTGAACCTATTTTGTCAAAATAAAAATATTAATTAGAAAAGAATCCAAAAATTGAAAATATATTTTTCTGCCACCTGATATCTTGAATGAAGCATATTTTCTTTAATAAGTACTTAATTTTTCCTTATGTCCCTTATCTATCAGTCACAATCCCAAATATTTTGGCATTTTGTTTGTTCATTTACTTACTTTCTCTACATAATTCTCCTTACTTCTTGCCCTGCCTTCAGTGTCTTTGAACATTAAAATTATTTTGTCAAACTATTGTTGCTATCCTTGGTAAAGTGTCCCAACAAGCAGCAGCAGAAGCTCCAAAGGCCAGATTGTGAGTGCCACAAATGTTCTTGTGAAATGCAATTTTTCCCTAATTCAAAATGATAGTTATAAAGTTATCATTACCATCATTACCTTTTCATTGAAATGTTTAGATAATTTCTATTTCAATGGGTTGTTGATAAGGTTGGGTTTAACTAAATCATACTGATATTTGTTTTCATTTGTCCTAACACTTTTTTGTTTTCTTTTTCTTTCTACCTTCTTTGAATAACTTCAGTAATTTTTTATTACTGCATTTTATCGCCTTTATTTGGCTATTACATATAACTGTTGTACTAGTTTAGTGGCTTTCTAAGTTATTAAATTATAGTACTTTAATTGATCATAATCTATCTTTTAATGTTATCATACCTTTTCACATAAATTATAAGAATTTTACCTTAATACACTACTATTTGTCCTCTCCTAATCTTTGTACTTTTGAGGTAATACAATTTATTTTATATTTCTTAAATTGTTTTTATATTTGCTTTAAAATGTCTATCATATTGTGTAGGGATTTAAATAATTAAAAATATGTTTAAATTTCTGAGAGTTACCATTTCTGGTACTTTTCATTCCTTTGTGTAAGTCCATCTTTCCATGTGGAAACATTTTCTGCATGCATTAAGGGATTTAATTAATATTTCTTCCAATATAGGTCTGTTGATGATTATTTCTTGTAACTTTGTATTTTGCTGGAAAAAGTCCTTATTTTGCCTTCATTTTTAATAGATATTTTCACTGGAGATCGAACTCTAAGTTGATTTTTTTCTTTCTTTCAGTCTGTGTCAGATTTGATTGATTGGTATTTTCCTTCATTTTCTACCTCATTATGGGTTATATTTTCATGTTTTTGCATATTTGGCAGGTATTATACCCAAGCACTATTCCAGAAAAAGCCCCCAGGTGAAACAGAAATAGTTTTTTTTATGTTGAAAAATATCCTTTCATAGCAGGAATAAATGTCATTTGATTATGGTGTCTAATATTTTTTTCAGTAGGTACTGGGGATGGAACCCAGGAACTTGTACATGGGAAGCAGGCACTTAACCACGAGTTACATCCACTTCCCTATATAATTCTTTTAATGTGCTGTTAGATTTTGTCTCCTGATATTTTGTTGATTTTTCCATCTATACGCCTGTAATTTTCTTTTCTTGTGGTATCTTTACTGACTCCCCCCCCTCCCCCGGTTTCGGTTACTAATAAAAGTGCTTCCAAGAATGAGCTTGCATATTACAGGCAGCACTGGTTCCAGAGAGGATCACAAAAGCAGTAAAAGTCAGATATATGAAATGATGGAGAGCTTGGACATAGCCATGCCATTGGAGTGAGTACTATGAGTCAAATTAGTGAATTTTATGTTTCTGTTGGTGTGTCTTAACGCTTTTTGTGTTTGTCTCTTTGTTCAGTGTATTTTTTCATACCTCTGGATGGTAATATCAAATTAACAAATGAAAATTGTATAAAGAGCTTTATTCAAGTGGCCGAAAATAAGTGCTTATATTGGTAAATGAATACTTCTGGAGTCCAAATTAGAAGCCAAACTGGATGAAAAATCACAAAAATCTGAATAAATAAACTATTTAAAGGAAAGAAATTAAAAAGTTTACCCTGAATTCTTCCATAATCTTTCTATAGCCTATCCTACCCCAGCGTCTTCTGCTAACCTTGACTCAATTCCAGTAAAACTGGTTTAAGAAACTAAGTGGATGGGCTGGGTTTGAAAATATAGGAGAGATGTAAGTTTAGCCTAGAATTCTGTCTACAAGTCCTGGAAATTAAAATGATAGGGACAGAGGGGATATTACAGAATAAACTTTGTTTTGTATAGTCTGTCTTGTAATTCCCCAATTACATTTCAACAGTTTTTGAGATGATAGTAAGAATCTAATGGTCAAATTTCAGTGAGTAGAGTCCTTGAAAGCTATGAAAAGATATTTCCAAATTATGATTAAACAAATTTAACAATTATAATATATTCTAGAACCTGGAAATCACTATGCTTTTAAGGTTATTCACAATTTTAG
Organism: Tolypeutes matacus; assembly: GCA_026826555.1. Classification (NCBI taxonomy): domain Eukaryota; kingdom Metazoa; phylum Chordata; class Mammalia; order Cingulata; family Chlamyphoridae; genus Tolypeutes; species Tolypeutes matacus. Next base: position 28,698,453 of record JAKSZT010054304.1, on the reverse strand, counting down.
AATTTTATTTTTTTTTAAAGTGCTTTCAGCCTCCTATGGAGGAAAGAAGAAAAAACTCATATCTTACATAAACTCTAATGGCTTTAATTTTATTTAGCTTGAGTATACTCTCCCTAGGATTATAAGATTCTAATAAAATAAATTAGCATTATATGTGTTAAATCTTTAAGATGATGAAAATTGTAAGTTCTTGGCTAATGAAATTATTACAAATCTTTTTAAAAAAATTGTTTTTCCTAAATTGAGATGGATAGTTTTTTTTTTTTTTCCTTCACAGAACAGAATGAGAGATATGACACTTAAATAGATATAGAAAGAGTTAAAAGTTTTGTGGAAGTGAATTCATAGTCAGTGCTGACTAAAGTTTGATAAGTCTGCCTAAGGGAATATGTTTTGTCTTAAGATGGCTGGTTTTTATGAAATAAGGGTGGAAATATATAAAACAAGGGTTGAATGAATATAGAAAGTTGTAGAAGGTATTGTAGAAGGTAGCAATGAGTAAGGGAATGTGTTTTGTAAAGGTGAATTTTGTCTTGAGATGAAGTAACTATACTCTATGTGGTTGTGGATAGTTATGGGAAGTTTGTAAAAGCATTTACTAAACTGAAAGATTATAATGTAAATTCTGAGAAATAATTATTAAGTAGAAATCTAAGAGTCAATATTAATGACAAAAAGTAACTTATGGTTAATTATAAGAAGTTTGTAAAAGCATTGTCTAAACTGAAGTACTTACATGGCTAATTCCAGGAATCCATTATTAAATAGAAACCTAAACTGATATTGATAAAGAAAATAACCTCATAAAAGAGAAATCTGTCAGAGGTCACCTCAATCTGAATGTTAAGGTAGTGGTAAGGGAAGATAATCTTGATCCTACTGAGAATCTTAAGTTTTCATAAAATAAAGGAGGAAGTATTTTTTTCCTACACTGCTAAAGTAAAATACCTGTTAATTAACAAAATCATGGTAAAGGTGTAAGAATTTTAAAAAGTACTAAAAGTAGCTGTCTATTTAATATGTTAAAAACTGCATTGCAAGTATTTAGAAAGTGTATAAAATTTAAGTGATAGACTTCAGTATTGTCAAATTCTCTTGTGTAGTCAAACCAGGCCTTCAGTACACTGCATGGTGCCTCTCCATTTGAGTTATTGGCTGGGTTGATCACTGACCCCTAAAATAATAAAAGTACCTACTACATCTCTGAACATGCTCCTGAAGTGGATGGAGAGTATGTTGCAGTTCAGACTGCTGGAGCAGCCAGTAATGGCTTGATATAGCTAGATTTACAATGGACATTTCCTCCAAACTGGCTCTGTTCCACAATGCCTAAGGGCTCTATGCATCAGGCCAGTGAAACTGAGGCTTCTCTCTAGGGCCAATGGTGCTACAGAATGTTGGCTGTGTGAAGTAGAGCAATAATTACCAGAGTGATGTGAATAGAACTTAAACAGACACAATTGGGATTATGGCCTGCTTCCATGGAGAGACAACCTGTATGGTATTGAAAACATGGAGTTTAGATCTATTAACTGCAGCTCAAAAAGGAACTTGTGCATTGATTAATATTAAGTACTGTACCTATATACTTGATAAATATAATAATACCCCCTCTATTCTAGATCATACGCAGAAGGATATCGAACATGTTAAAAGTCTTTGTAAACTTAATTCATTTTCTAAGTAACTAAAGAATGTGCCTATAATATAAAAGAATAATTCTCTTACATATTGTCTTTGTTTTGCTTGCCATATGCTTATCTTGTTTTTGCTTTTTGTCTTTTGTGACTTATGTCTGGGGCAGTGCCTCTCAACTGTCGTAGGCATAACCACTGCTGCGGGAACTGGGGACAGCAGTTTCATAGACTTCATTTGAAATTTACAAGATCAAGCCCATCAACTTTGGGAGGATGTAGCCTTTGGAGGCACCTGGCCTTTTTCATTCCTATGGTCCAGTATGGCATGGCTGGCCCCATTTGGGGGGGGGGCATGTACCATTTTCTTTATCCTTTTAGTAAATAAGTTTATTTCTTTCAGAATCAATGCCTCCCAGAACAAGGTATTAGTCATATAAGGATTTCATCCAGTTCCAACCTTGGTGCCAGACCCACCTTCCCTCAACCTCAGTAGAATAGCCAGAGAGTTTCACACATTGTCAGGAAGGATCTTCTGCCCCTAACCAGCAGAAAGCCATTAGAGAAGAATGATCATTGCCCTTCAGCTCCCCCTTAAGAATAAGGGTGTGAACTCTCTGAGGGGGTAGTTGAAGCAGGCTAATATTGGAAACAGGGAAGGGGCTGGTCAGAATAAAGCCCACCAAAGACCCTGGTCATGAGGTCCAGTTTGAAAGTTCTGGACTACTTTGTTATCTACTAATGGATATGTTTAATGGATATGTTGCTTGTATACTGTTAGAACAGCATGGTCTCAATTATCCTGTCTGCATGGGAAAACAAGAGGGGATCCATAAAGTGGGGTGGTTACTCCCTGAGTTGTGTAATTTTACTATCAAGGCTAGATATAGAGTAAAGCATGCCCCTTGGTCATTCTACCCATTGGCCATTTTTGTGCCAGGTGGTAACTGCAACTGTCACTGAAATACTCAGAATGGCTTTAGCCAATCACACTGCTCAAGCCCTTAATGACTCCAAAGTAGCAATTTTCTTATTCAATGAAGAAAGTACCTGTATTAGTCAGCCAAAGGGGTGCTGATGCAAAATACCAGGAATCTGTTGGCCTTATAAAGGGTACTTTTTTGGAGTAGAAGCTTACAGTTACCAGGCCATAAAGTGTAAGCTATTTCCTTCACCAAAGTCTATGAACATGTGTTGGAGCAAGATGGCTGCTGACATCTGCAAGGGTTCAGGCTTCCTGGGTTCCTGGGGCTCTGTTTCTCTCTGGGCTCAGAGCCTCTGTCTCCTCATAAGGACAGCTGTAGACTATGAGGCTCTCTAGGCGTTGCCTCTCTCCACAAGGCCAGCTGTGAACTGTCAAGCAAATAGCTCTATCTCTTTTCCTGGGGCCTTCTCTCCTTCCTCACAACCAAGTTCCTCTGTGTGCTTACTTCCCTGGGCTCCAGCATCAAAACTCAGCATCAAAACTCCAACTAACTCCTCCTCTCTGCCATGTAGTTTTATCTCTGAGTCCCCGCCCCTTGGTGGGGTACTACTTGCGTGGCCCAATCAAAGCCCTAATCATAATTTAATCACGCTCAGAGGAACAGACCAGTTTGCAAACATAATCCAATATATATTTTTGGAATTCATAAATAATGCCAAACTGCTACAGTACCCAACTACAAAAGGTAGTTTTACAAAATAGCATGGCTTTAGATATTCTTACTGCATCACAAGATGTGACCTGTGCCATCATTAATGTTCAATGTTCTGTATATATTACTCCTATTATTTTGCTTTCTTTATACTGTTGCTGTGGAATGTGGATGCAAATGCTTGTCCTATGGCCAACATAGGCTGCTATGTGGGGGTGGATGTGGGGACACAGTCTCCCCTAAATCCTCAGCACATAGGCACCTGCATGGCCTAGACATAAATTTAAGGTTAATGTGGCAATTTGAGATTATTTATGAATCCCCCAAAGAGAGATTATGTTTGTAAACTGGTATGTTCCTCTGGGTGTGATTCCCTTTGTATTAGATTCACCTGAGACGTCTTTGATTAAATTACCTGTTAAGATTAGGGTTTTGATTCAACCACATCAGTAGGGCATGACCCAGGGTTGAGTCCCCACCTCCTTGGTGGGCTGATATAAATGGATACACACAGAAGAAAAACATAGAAAAGGAGAGAACTAGGTCATTTTGGTCCTGCCATGTGACAGAAAGGAGAAGGCTCAAACAGCTAAATCTCTGGGAAGAGAGAAGAGCCATTTGGCTGATAGTTTGCAACTGAAGAGAACAGAGCACCTGACCAGCTGATTAGGCCTGGAAAGAAACAAGCCCTATGCCAGACTGATATAGGAAGCACTGAAAAACATGTGGCAACAGACTTTGGTGAGAAAGCAACCTTGAGTTGTACTCTTCAGGGCCTTGTATCTGTAAGCTTCTACCTCAAATAAATACCCTTTTAAAAAGCCAACAAATTTCTAGTACTTTGTATCAGCACCCCATTGGCTGACTAATACAGTTAACAACCCTCCCTAGAGGGGAGAGAATGCATATATGATATCATAAACTATAATCTTCCCAAAGCAGTAAACATCCGTGGTAAATGTCCTTCCTAGGAGCATAGTGAAAACATCACCACATCCCATGTGCATGTTTCACATAACTCTAGCAGGAACTGTGTTCTCATACCCTATGGAATGTCCTTGTTCTGCAGTCCCTTATATTTATTTTCCTTAATTTTTTCATCTCTTTGTAGAGCACTATCTTCCTTCTCTGAACCTCTGCCTTCAGAGATTCTTTCCTGTCCATAAGTCCCAATAAAGCTTATGCCTAACTAAATGCTAACTCATGCCCTTCAGGAGTTGAGTTGTAACACAAGCTGATTCTTTTTGAAGGGCAAGTTCTGGGAAGGCGACCCAGAGATGAGTTTAAATGTTCAGTCTTTTAGGATGGTACTCAGTTAAATAGCATTAACATACAGGCACCCCAGTATGTATATAAAGTTTACTCTGCTCTGTCTGGAACAGGGTCAGAGGTCCATAATGGGATTTTAGACTTGCTCCACAGCATACTGGAGAAGGGATGTGGAAGAGGTCAGCAAGGGCAGCACAAGCTTCTCTTACCCTTTTTAAAGTTCATTTTAAAAATATTTGACACTCCACTGGTTACTACAACACTTTAACTTTTTTTTATAGAGTTTTGAGGAAGATAGCTTTGCCACTTTTTCCTCATTGTTCAACAAATGTCTGGGGAAATGGCACCCTGGAACACATTGTTACAACCCAGTTCCTGAAGGGCACAAGTCAGGGAAGTGGCAAAACTAAAGGATACATTCAGCACATAATCAGACATGAGTTTTATTTATTGGGACTTAAAGGCAGGAGAGATTCGCTCTGGTGGTGGCAGTGCAGAGAATGAAGATAGTGCTCTGCAAAGAGGCAGGAATATGAGGGGCAATGTATAGGGTCTCAGAACAAAGACAATTCATAACAGAGTTTCTGCTAGGGTCCCACGAAGCCCATAAATGGGGTCTGGTGATGTTACTGTAGGAAGGAATTGTACATCCTGGGGAAAATTATGGTCTACTATACCATCTGTACATTATTCTCCTGTGAGGAGGTTTGTTACATTTTAACTTGTGTTGGCATGCAGACAGCTAGCTGCATACTGTGGGCTAAGTTTCCCTTAGGGAGGGGGAGCCAAGGCCAGAGACCCACTGGACCCCCATAATCTACCCTTATGCAGCAGTTTGTGTTGCCCATAGGATACATATTGCATCCCATCTCACAACAAGAGTACAACATAACAGCAGAATACTAAAAGTCCTACACCAAAAGCTAGTAGACTTTCAAAGATATGTTGCCAGGGCCAAGAAAGGGAATTAAACTAATAAGACAGAGGATTAACAGCTGGATATTATGAAAGTGATCAGGAATATATACACAACATTGAACATTACTCAGTGAGGTTTTGTTGCAAACTCGTTTATGGATCATATTCTGCCATGCCAGCAAGGTGTCCTACACTGTCCAATTTGCAGGAGTTATGGTTCAAGGCAGATTGTGCTGGTCTAACAGTACACAATCAACATTTTTATTAGTAGATAAATAAGTACTAGGTAGAGGAGTACTATGAGGAAGCTTCCAAAACCATACATTTTTGCCTTCTAAATTCTGAGCTTTCTATGGTGACATTAAAAACTAGTTTAGGTAGTTCTGGCAAGATGGCATCGGCTTAGGTGTGCACTCTCCAACTCACACAAAAAATGGCTGAGAAGGTGCAAAATACTACCCAAGTGAGCTGTTTTTGGGAACCCACAGAGCAGGAGGCTTCAGGGCATTGATCTAGAGGGAACTGGACAAAGAGATAAAGAGCCCAAGGGAAAGTCATGAGTTTCTCACCCCTGTGGCTGGAAAGAGCAGGTGGCTAAGCCTCACTCTCAAGGCAAAAAGCTTCCACTAACCCCCTGACTCCCACCAGCCACCAAGTGGGAGGGAGCGTTCTCTAGTAGGAAGAGTTCTGGTGAAGGGTGGAGAGGGGTTTCTTGTCAGTGGGTTTGGTTACCTAGGCCCCCTTTGAACTTCAGGGAGCATACCAGCTAGCATTGAGGTGGTTCCAGGAAGAGGGGAGAGGGGAAACTGCTTAGGCAGCCTGAAGCACCCAGCCACCTTGGGAGAGAGGGACTTGGGAAAGTAGAGGGCAGAGACAGGCAATTGACTAGTCCAGTGCTGAAAACTATCAAAATTCAAACTCCCCTAAGGGAGGCAGGAAGTAGAAAGCCTCAGTAAAATTTCAAGGGCCTATTTAGGGTCCCCTGGGATGGGGAGGGCTGTGGAAGAGAGTCCAGAGTGTTTTCTTTGTGGTGAGTTTGGTCACCATGATCCTCTTTGAATCTCTAAAGGGACCTCGACCTGACCAGGAGAAGGGAGGTGGTATCCGCTCACAAAGGCTGCCATGCCCAGCTGCCCTGGGAGAGAAAGCAATTAGAATAGAAAGGGGGTGGGGACAGACAGGCACCTAATCAACAGGATTCTGGCTAACTGCAAAGATTCTAACCTGCTTGAGGGAAAGTGGGCAGATAGCTTTCTGAAAGGCTAACCAACCCAAGGAGAAAGTTTAGCTCAGTGGAGGAGTTCCTGTTTTGAATATATGAGGTCCTTGGTTTGATTCTGGGCTCTTAGAGAAGTGATCCACCAGGTTATCAGACATCCAGCTGATACTTTAGGACAGGGAACATATATACATTCTTTTTGTACTAGCTTTTATTGGATCTCTTATTTTTCTTAAAAAAAAATAAAAAAAGTTCCTTTTTAAATTTAACTTAGTTTACTTGCTAAAACCTGGTTCAAAACCCGCAAAGGGCAGGCTGCAGGGTAATTGATTAATAAACGGCTGAGAAGCTCCTAGGGGCCTAGAGGGAAAACTGTGCATGGTTTTGTTTGCTTGCTTGCTTGTATTTTTGTTGTTGTTGTTTTTGTTTTTTTATCCTTCCCCTCCCACCCACCCTTTTTCATAATCAGGTGCTGCTGTCTTGTTTCTTCTTTGTTGTGATTACCCTTCCATTGTTTCCCTTTTATTTTTGTTTACCAATTTTGTCTACCTATGCTATTTCTTTTCTTTCCTTCATTTTCCTGTCTTTTGCTTTCTGTTGTTGTTCTTACATTCCACCTCTTTTCGTTCGGTTTTCAATTTTCCTTGTCTTTATTTCTCCTTTTTTCTTTGTTTTCTTTCTTTTTTTTACTTTTTCTTCTATTTGTCTATTCTTTTCTCTTTCCCTCTCTTCTTATCATTATGGCCTTTTAATTCATCCTATCATTTTTCTCTGTTCACTTTCTTATCTCATTGTTTATACTGCACTTTTTTATTCTTATTACTTCGCATTTCTTACTCGACTAAATTATTCATTTTCCTAAGTCTTATATGGTTCCTCTTCTACCTTGTACTATTATTATTACTATTTTTTTTTTTATCTTCTTACCTCTTTCCTTTCTCTGGCCCTATTTTTTTTCCCCAGAGGAACATAGACAACAGCAAGGAAATAGAATAAGAGGATTAAAGTGTCAAAGGAAAAACTTACCACATACACACAAACTAGTTTAAGCATAAGGAGAGCTCTCATAGACACACACTGGGCCCCAGCTATTTGCTGTCTTGATTGGTTGCACTTGTACCTTTACTTGTCCACTTTTAGGGAACCAATGGGGAGGTTTTTTAGTTTGGAGTTATTTAGGACTTCTTTTGAGCCTGGGACTTTCAAACTGGACCTTGTGACTAGGGTTTTTGTTGACCTTTATTTTGACCAGTCACCTTTCCTGTTCCCTATACTAACCTGCTTTAAGTTTCCCCTCAGACAGTTTATACCTTTATTTTTAAGGGGTAGCTGAAGGATGATGGCCATTTTTCTGTATCTGCTTCCTGCCAGTTAGGGGCAGAAGTCTAGTCCCTGCTTGACAGGAAGTGAAACCCTCTGGCTATTTTATTGAGGTTGAAAGAAAGTATCCTTGGGCATGCAGATGACTGCATACTGTGGGCTAAAGTTTCCTTTAGGGAGGGGCAGCCAAGGCTAGAGACCCCTGGACCCTCACACATGCTATCATTTTTTTTGACCAGCCTTGCCAATATCTTGATTTTTGTCTTCTTCTTGTATCAAAACCACAAGCCAATAAATTCCAATAATGTTAGCCACCCACTGTGTGGTAATTATGATAGCATTTCAGGCAAACTATGACACCAGGTGTGAACTATTCAAAAATGCAAAGATGGTTGCATATTAGGAACTATAATTCACTATTTTAAAGAGGCTAAGAAAGAAATCACATAAGTAACCCATTGGTGTTGAAAAGGTCTCCTTAAACAAAATTCAAGAAGTATTTCCATTTAAATCCCATAATTAAATTAAAAAAAAAAAAACATAATTCATAAAAACCTTAAAGCAGGGGTTCTTAACCTTTTGTGTTCCATGTACTCCTTTGCAGTCAGGTGAAAACCATGGACCCCTTAATAAGTCCATACTATACTGTATATTATTTAATAAATCTATCACACCCACACCAACACATCCCCACAATAATAATGTTTTTTTTTTTAATTTCAATTCAAGCTCATGGATCCCTTGTTAAGAACCCCTGCCTTAAAGTATGCATAATTAGACCCCCAAATGACCATCCTATTTAAAAAAAAAAAAAATTAGAGATATTCTCATTAGTTCAATGATGCCCATTGTGTCTTCTATCATTTCATTAGAAGTATTGCACAATACAACTAGAGAGGATTATGGGAAGATGGTGGAATAGGGAGATGCAGGACTCAGTATTTCCATGGAAACAACTATTAAACAGGCAAGAATGGTCTGAAACAAATATTTTGAAATTCCAGAGGCCAGAAGAATTCTGTGAAATATCCAGAGACAAGCAGGAGAAAGAGGCTGATAAATTATGGTTAAAAGACAGTAAATGGCTCTCTATGTAGTGGGTACCAGTGCCCATCCCTCCACTCTCATGGCAGGCTGCCATGGGATCTAGTCCCTGACTAGCTTGCTGGTGACAGAAAGAGACATAAAAATCCTCTTCCCAATGACCACGCATAGGCATGGCCAATCACTGATTATGGCCTTTGATTAACAAATTCAGATTACTGGGGGCCCAGCTCTGAGGGAAGCCATTGTTTCAAACCACCCCAGACAAAGGTGGCAGCAGCCATTGTTTCAACCCACCCTGGTCAGGGGTGGCATTGGTGGAGACTTCAGGATGTAGCACTTTATCAGAGCTGTGGGGGCAAGTTAGCTAAAGGACTGCACTTACCGGGCAGGACAGGAAAGTTCAGCTCTGGGGAGCCATCAGAAAAACTCTTGAAGCCCTTCCCAATACCCTCCACAGAGATTTTTGGAACGGGTCTGCACCCCATTTGTGGGTCCATGGTCTTGTTTTGACTGGGAAAGACTGGCTTGGAAAAGTCCTCTCTAGCCGTCTCCTCCTAGATTTTGCCCTACAGACAAAGGCAGCTTGACACAATAAAAAAGTATAAGAAACTATAGAGGCACACAGACTGGGACAAAGGCTGGCCAGTTTCATACACCTGAGAGAAAGAGGTTTGTCTTCTGGGTAACAGAGGTGACAACCAAACTCCTATAAAAATGGGAACTCCAAAACAATTAACAAGCAAAAGCCCAGGACAAGACAGGGAAAATCCTGCATACTGCATTTGCATTACACAGATCTGCCTGATAGGAGGGCTAATGCTAAAAAAATCTCTGTCTTTTCTTATCACCAGCTGGTTACAAAATCAGGAAACAGATATCTGAAGGAATAAATCTCAGAGATAGTGTTTTAAAATATTAAAATGCAATAAAAGAGGACAAGACTAACAAAGAAATAGGAAATGATGGCCTCTTCAAAGGAAGAGGATAAAAATCCAGAAAACAAAAACAAAGATGATCAGAATGTGGACATAACAAGAAAAGAAAAGCCTTTTAAAAAATTATCTTAAAAATATTCAAGGAGATGAGGATAAATATAGACAAAGAACTAAAGGATATCAGGAAAACAGTTAAGAAGCAATATGAGAATCTTAGCAAAGAGATAAATATTTTATAAAGGAACCAAAGAGATCTACTGGAGTTGTCCACATAATTTAAATGAAAATTTCCATGACAGTTTCAAGAGCAGATTGGAGCAGGAAGAAGAATCAGATAACTCAAAGACAAGACTCTGGAAATGACTCAGGCTGAGAAGCAGAAAGAAAAGAGAATTATTAAAAGTGAAAATAGCCCAAGACACATCTGGAACACCATCAAATGTACCAGTACACAATGGGAGTCACAGAAGGAGAAGAAAGGGAGAAAGGGGCAGAAGGAATATTTAAAGAAATAATAACAGAGAACTTTCCAAACTTAGCAAAAGACATGAATTTATACATCCAAGAAGCCCAGAAAACAACAACCATGATAAACATGAAGAAAAATACACCCATCATATATTGATCACACTATCAATTAGAAAGGGTAAGGAGAGAGTTCTGAAAGCTGCAAGAAAAAAAGCAATATGCTATGTGTAAGACAGTGCAAATCAGATTGAGTGAAAACTTCTCATCAGAAACCATGGAAATGAGAAGGCAGTGGGTTAAAATACTTAAAGTGCTGAAAGAAAACAACTACCTGTCAAGAATATTAAATTTGGCAATATTTTTCTTTCAAGTGGATGTGGCTCAAGTGATTGAGCTCCCACCTACCACATGGGAGGTCCCTGGTTTGGTTCCCAGTGCCTCCTAAAGAAGACAGTGAGCTGGCACTATGGGTAGGCATGGCAAGCTTATGCAACAAGCTGACACAACAAGAGACACAAGAAGAAAAACATAATGAGAGACACAACAAAGCAGGGAACAGAGGTCGCTCAAGTGATTAGGCGCCTGCCTCCCACATCAGAGGTCTTAGGTTTGGTTCCCAGTGCCTCCTAAAGAAACAAGGAAGATGAACAGACACAGCAAGTGCAAACAACGAGGAGGTAGGGAGAAATGAATGAATAAAATAAATTTTGAAAAAAAAAATGAAAATGCCTTTAAAAAAATAAAGGAAAGATGAAGACATTGTCAGATAAACAAAAGCTGAGGGAGCTCATCACTAGACTTACTCTATAAGAAATGATAAAGGGAGTTCTTCAGAATGAAAGGAAAGGCCAATAGACAGTGGTTCAAAGCAGCTTAAAGAAATAAAGCTGCTGGTAAAGGTAGCCATATGGATAATTATAAATGCCAGTACTTTTATATTGTATTATTTGGTATGCAACTGCATTTCTTACTTTCTACAGGTGATGAAAGGCAAATATAGAAACAGAATTGATAAACCTAGGGTTTTAGACATACAATGTGAAAGACATAAGTGGTAACAAGCACATAAAAATAGTTGTGGGGTGGGAGGGGTATAGGAAACCTATACGGGTATGATATTGAAATGAAGTTGGTATAAAATATAATTGATATATATTTAAGATGTTTAAATTTTATCCATAATCACAAGGAAAATAGATAAAAGGCCTATTCAGACAGAAATGAGAAAGCATTCAAAAAATTAAATAATTATTAAAGTAGGCAATAATAGAAGTGAAGGACAAGAATTTTATGACTTACAAAGGCAAAATAGCAAAATGGCAGAAGAAAATCCTGCATTATCAGTAGCAACATTTAATGTAAATGGATTAAACTATTAAAAGCAGAGATTGGCAGAGTGGATAAAAAAGCATGAGCCAACTTTATGTTGCTGGCAAGAGACTCACCTTAAATTCAAAGATACATGTAAGTTAAGAATGAAAGGAGAGAAAAAAAAATATATACCATGCAAGTAATAAACAAAAGAGAGCTGGGGTAGCTATACTAATATCACAGTTATAATAATATATCAGTTATGAGAGACAATGATGGTCATTATAGACTAATAAAGGGGACAATTAAATAGGAAGATATAACAATTGTAGATATATATGCACCTAACAGCATAGCACCAAAATATATGAAGCAAATACTGACAGATTGGAAGGGAGAAATTGAGGTTATACATTAGGAATAGGAGACTTTAATACATAACTCTCAATAACATATATAACATCTAGTCAGTAGATCCATAAGGAAATACAAGACTTAAATGATACTCTGAACCAACGAAACCTATTAGATATATAGAAAACACTTCACCCAACAGAAATAGAATACACATTCTTCTTGAGTTCACATGGATCATTCTTCTGGATACATCATATGTTAGGTCACAAAAGAGTCACAATAAATTTAAAAATATCAAATTCATACAACTGACAAAAGAAGAAATAGATGATCTCAACAAACCAATTACTTGGAAAGAGATTAAATCAATCTAATTTATTAGATTTTATTAGATTTATTAAATCTAATAAAATCCCAGAAACAGATGGCTACACAGGGACTTCAACCAAACATTCCAAAAAGGCTTAACTCCAATTCTGCTCAAAATTTCTAAAAATTTGGATAGGAGGGAACAATCCAATATCTCCCTCATACCAAAGTATGGTAAATATACCACAAAGAAAGAAAACTATGGACCAATATCTCTTATGGATATAGACACTATAATCCTCAGCTCAATACTAGCAAACTGATACCAATAGCACATTAAATGAATTATACGCAATAATGAAGTGTGATTTTCTCTAGTATGTAAGGTGAGTTCAACATTAGAAAATCAATTAAAGTCATTATTTTAGTTTGCTAAAAGTTGCCAGTAGCAATATACCAGAAATGGGTTTATTAAGTTAAAAGCTTATAGTTTTGAGGCTGTGAAAGTATCTAAATCAAGGCATCATCAGATATAAAGATAGTGGTCACCAGAGTTTCTGAAGTGAGGGGGAAGGTAGAATAGGTGTAACATGGGACATTTTGGGGATATTGGAATGGTCTGCATGATATTGATATGATGCACACAGGCCATTATACATTTCATCAAAACCTATACAATGGTACAATGCAAAGTATAACTATAATGTAAACTATAGATCATGGTTAGTAATAATGGTTCAATATTTGTACATCAATTGTAAGAAATGTACCACACTAATGAAAGATGTTATTAATAGGGGAAAGTGTGAGAGAGGGAGGGTGTGGGGTACAGGGGAGTGCCCTGTATTTTCTATGTAACTTTCCTGTCATCTAAAACGCCTTTTAAAATAAAGTTTTAAAAAAAAGTAATCATTAGAGATGCTTTCTTACTAAGCTGCAGCTGTGGGCAATTAGGCACATGTCAGGGCACATTGGTGGCATCTGCTGGACTCTACTTTCTCCTTCAGGCTCACTTTGTCCCTGAGCTGCAACTGTGGTCATGGTGGCATCCACTCTTCTCTCCCCTCTACTCTGGGCCTCATTGTTTTCAGCTTCTGGCTAAAGTGGCTTCCTCAGCTACTGGGGCCTTCTCTCTCAGTTTCTGTATTCCTCTCTGTGTCTGCAGCTTCTTTTCTGTGTCTGGGGTTTTTTATTTCTCCATTTATAAAGGAATGCCATAAGAGGATTAAGATCCAACTTGGGTCACACCCTACTGAAGTGATCTAATCAAAAGGTCAGTCACTTAACTGAATCTAATCAAAAGATCCCATCATTTATAGTAGGTTTACATGCACAATAATTTTTGACTTTAAGAACAGGATTTTCTGGGGTCCCTAAAAGACTCAAATTTCTACACTCCACCCTCTGCACTCCAAAAATAGATCTTCTTTCCATATGCAAAATACATTCATTCCTTCAAAATATTTCAAAAGTCTTAAATCAATTTAGTAACAATATTAAGCACAAGTCTCATCTAAATCAGTTATAGGTATGTAGTCTGTCCTGGGGCAAAATTCCTCTCCAGCTGTGGACCTGTGAAACTTAAAACAAGTAATCTGCTTCTAACATACAAGGGAGGGAAAGTCACAGCTACACATTCCCATTGCCATAGGAAGAAATGGGAAGGAAAAAAGGGGTCACAGGTCCCAAACAGTACCAAAAACCTGAATGGCATATTCCATTAGATTTCAAAGTCTGAGAGTCATCTACAGAACCATGGTTTCTTCCTCTCCTCTGGGCCTGAAGTAGCAGCTGTCCTACCCTTTCCAAGGACTTGCCCAACAGCCATGTTCTCCCCTCTCACCAGACATCTGGCTGGCATCCGAACTCTAGGCCTCACCCTCGGAGAACACTGGGGTGATGGCCACACTTGTTCCAATCCCTGGGACACAGGCTCAACCTCCTTAGCACAGTTGGGTGATGGCCAAACTCTCCCCAATCCCTAGAGAATGTGGCCTGCCCTATCTGAAGCCAGGTATGGTAACACTCTCCAGGAACAATGGGGCAGAGGTCTGCCCTCTTAAAATGCTGGAACAAATTCACCCTTTCTGCACAAATGGGTGGGGTCCTTTTATAGGCCCAAGAAGATACATTTAGACCCCTCAGCTTCTACACTTCTGCCTCTGAAGACATTTTTCTTTCATTCTGTCCCTTTTGCTGTCTCTTTAGTCCAGGCTGGCAGTGGTTCCATTCATACAGATCTTGCAAAAAACGTGTAGGTTTTGCATGCAGGAAGCAGGAGTCCAAGCCTTCAGACAGTAAGACCTTCCACAGACCCTTCCAGGAAAACTGCATTTCTAATTCTGACTTATACTGAAATGACTGCCTCACTCCATGTTCAGTTAAGTGCTCACATGGGGCAATATTCTCTAGAGACTTGTTATCTGGAAGCTCAGAATATCCCAAACTAACAATTTCTGGTTTCTTTATATGCAGAAGTTCAGTTTTCATCTTATCTCTTTCCTCTCACATTTTGCTATGAGCTGCAAGGAGAAGCCAGGCTTCACTTTCTACATATAGTTTGGAAATCACCTCAGCTAAATATTCAACCTCACCACTTTCAATTTCTGTCTCCAATCTAACATCAGGAGTCAATTTTACCAAGTTCTCTGCCACTTTAAATCAAGGATCGCCTTCCTTCCAGTTTGCAATCAAACATTCTCCATTTCTGTCTAAGGCCTAATTAGAAGATTAGGAAAATGATGGCCACTGTCAGCACTGTGTAGAAGTACAATGAAAAATTAGGCAATAAAAAAATAAAAAATATCCAGCTTAGAAAGGCAGAAGTAAAACATTCCACATTTGCACATGATATGATCCTATATACAGAAAATACTGAAAAACCCATACTAAAGCTCCTAGAGCTAACTAATGAAATAGGCAAAGTTGTGAGATATAAAAACAGCACCCCAAAATCTGTAGTTTTTTTTTTTTTTTTAATTAATTTATTTTTTATTGTGGGTAAAAATCAAAATTTTCACAATACATACCAATATTTGTAAAATGATATATAAATATATATGCATATATGTGCATTTGCTTACAAAAATGTTATTTATATATATATATATAAATATATTTTAAGAGGTGCTTAGGTTACCTAAAATATTACACAGAACCCACCGGGATTCCCATGTTGCCCACCTCCCACACTTCCCACCACATCCCACACAAACATCTCCCACAAGTGTGGCCCACCACCCTCAATGGACTTACACATCCTTGGGCCTTGCCACTAACCATAGACCACAGTTCACATCGTAGACCACACTCTCTCCCACACAATTCTGAGTGGTGTGTGCTGATTTAAAATGGCCTACATCCGTTGCCACAACGGTACGCAGGACAACCTACAAATCCTAAAGAAGCCCCTGTATTTCAATTGCATATCCCCTCCCTGCCCCAAAAGTGTCAAGTGGCCACTGGCTCCACCTCATTGTTATAATTTCTTCCATTGCTAGAATCATCATATGTGTACAACAGACTACCATCAAGTCCCTCTAGTCCATAGTTCTTCCCCCATTCCTAAGGGGACTGGGATGGTGATGTCCACTCCACCTCCAAGTGAGAGAGGGCTTATATCCCATGGATATGAAGGGTGGGATGATCCTGCCTGCAGATGCAGGCCCTCTCTCTTCCCTGGGCTGGCCGTTGCCCATCATTGTCTCCTCGCCAGGTGACTTGGATGAGTCCATTGAGCTGTAGGGTAGGAGTTGCAGCTCCACCGAGATTCCACGCACACCTGGAACATAGGTAGGCCAGAGGCTCCAGTCTCTGGAAGTATACCTAAAAACTCCAGCATCACATATAGGTTTGAATAGAAGGGACTGATGAACCATGTGCAGGGAGGACTTATTTGAGTCCAATTCTGTCACTCTCAGGAGCACAGATTCCAAAATAGAGCCCACTGATAAGGCATCAGTCTCTGGGGCTATCCCCCCTTATATAGGACCTGGGTGTCTCCAGAGCTCTCAGGAGCCCCTCTGTGTGGGGTGATAGGCACTTTAATGTTCTATGAGCTCCTACTGAGGTGTGCATAAGAGTTGCCTCTGGGATGACCTCCTGACTCTGTTTGAAGTCTCTTAGCCACTTGAATTCATTTGTCTTTACCTTTTCCCCCATTTATTCAAGGTCTTTTTCCAGTTGTGTTGCCAGTTGGCACTTGGTATTAATCCCTCGTTGCCAGGGAGGCTCATCCCCGGGAGTCATGTCCCATGTTGGGGGGAAGGTAATGCATTCATATGCTGAGTTTGGCTTAGAGAGAGGCCACATTTGAGCAACAAGGAGGCTCTCAGGTGACAACCTTTAGGCACCCTACAACAGCAAGCTAAGTCTCAGTTACAAGAGCAAAGACTCACAAGGGTAGTTATCAATAAAAAGAACTCATCAGTGGGTCATCTTCTTTTGGCAGACACTGTCCCTGAACTCAGAGGACTATTGTTGCTCTCTTGGAGACTGTGGCAGAGCTCTCCAGGCTAGGAAATCAGATTCCCTCATTTATTGTGTGATTGTCCACCCATCATGACCATGCCCCATCTTTTGATCTTTTGAACAATTTTGTATATCTTTCATGTATATTCGAATGAACTAACTCCCATGAATCACCCCTCCCAGACATTCCCCACCAATAATCCCCTGCAGTACCCATTGTAACCCTTCTGTGATACAAATCCTCCATGAACATGTTGTCCATAAAATAATCAAATACACTTAATAGGAAAAAGAAACAACAATGATAAGCTTACATGCAAGAGACAAACATAAGGAAACTCAGGAAAAAAATAATAATCAAACAAAACAAAACAACATATAATTAGCGGATTGAGACATTCAAAAAAATGGGGAAAAAAGCAAAAGAAATGCCTTTAAAAAATATATATATATATGTATATATATATATATTCTTTTTTTCCTTTTATCACTGTGTTATCAGATGTCCGGTGTGCTGTGACACCTTCCCCCTCTCAATCTCCATTATCTCCCAAATTTTCATTTAATTTTCAAAGAAGTTTTAGGTCACAATAAAGTCACACACAGAGTACCAGAGACTCCCAGATACCAAACCATCCCCCCCTTCCCCACCCCATATTAACTACCCCCTCCTTTTTTTTTGGTTGTTAGCATTGTTATAACTGTTATACAGAAAGCAAAATATAGCAACTAAACATTGTCAATGATTTACAGTATAATTTACAATTTAGATGATACAGTTTAATAATTTTGATGATATTTACCATGTCCTGTGTCCATTACTGTAAGGTAATGAAAAACCTTTCCCATGACTACCAAACACCCCATTAGATCTTGACTGTTCCCTTCCCCCCAGCCCCCCAGGGCACATGACACCACCCTATCCCGACCCATGGAATGTCAAGATTCACAGTTACATGGCCTGGGAATTTGAACCTGCCCTTCCTAATCCACCAGCGCTGCACTTCCAAACCCAGGAACACCACCACCCATCTGCCCCATCCCCCAACATGCAACCACACTTTATCCCTTTACCATAGATTATGTCCATATGGGTGATGGGTCAAAGCCTGCTCTTCTCTTACTCTCCCTTGTTAACCTATCTTTCAGACAATGGTTCTCAGAGACTGTTCACTTTCCTCAGTTCAGATCAGTGAATTCATAGACTGTTCATCCTTCAGTGCCTGGCTTGCTTCACTCAACATAAGGTCTTCAAGATTCATCCACATTATTCCATGTGTTAGCACTTTATTCCTTCTTACAGCTGAGTAATATTCCATTGTATATATGTACCACATTTTGCTTGTCCATTCGTCTGTGGATGGGCACCGGGGCTGATTCCTACTTTTGGCAATGGAGATCAATGCCGCTATGAACATTGATGTGCATATATCTGTTTGTGTCTTTGCTTTCAGTCCTTCTGGGTATATACCCAGCAGTGGAATTGCTGGATCATACAGAAGATCTTTGTTAGTTTTCTGAGGAACTGCCAAACTGTCCTCCACAGTGGCTGGACCATACCACAGTCCCACCAGCAGTGGATGAGGGTTCCTATTCCTCCACATCCTCTCCAACATTTAGTGTCTCCTGTTTTTTTAATAGCTGTCATTCTATGGGTTTAAGATTGTATCTCATTGTAGTTTTGATTTGCATTTCCCTGATAGCAAGCTATGTTGAGCATTTTTTCATGTGCTTTTTAGCCATTTGTATTTCTTCCTTGGAGAAGTGTCTTTTCAGGTCACTTGCCTATTTTTTATATGGGTTGTTTGTCCTTTTATTTTCGAGGTGAAGGATTTCTTTACATATTCAGGATATTAGGCTCCTATCAGATATATGGTTGCCAAATATTTTCTCCCATTGGGTAGGTTGCCTTTTTATTTTCTTAATAACATCCTTTGAGGTGCAGAAGTTTTTAATTTTGATGAGATCCCATTTATCAATTTTTTTCTCTTGGTGCTCGTGCTTTGGCTGTGAAGTCCATGAAACCATTTCCTATTACCAGGTCCTGTAGATGCTTCCCTACGTTATCTTCCAAGGTCTTTATGGTTTTGGCTCTTATATTTAGATCTTTGATCCATCTTGCGTTGATTTTTGTATAACGTGTGAGATGGTATTCTTCTCTCATTCTTTGGAAATGGATATCCAGTTCTCCAAGCACCATTGTTAAAGAGGCCATTCTCTCCCAACTGAGTAGGCTTTGTGGCCTTGTCAAATATCAGATAACTGTATATGTGAGGATCTATGTCAGAACTCTCCATTCGGTTCCGTTGGTCAGTAGGTCTATCCTTGTGCCAATACCACGCACTTTTGATCACGTTTGTAGTATGTTTTAAAGTCAGGTAGTGTGATACCTCCAACTTCATTTTTCTTTTTCAATATGTCTTTGGCAATTCGGGGCCTCTTGCCTCTCCAAATATATTTTGTGGTTAGTTTTTCCAGTTCCTTAAAAAATACAGTGTTGACTTTTATTGGGATTGCATTAAATCTGTAGATTAGTTTGAGTAGGATAGACATCTTGATGATGTTTAGTCTTCCTATCCATGAACAGGGAATATTTTTCCATTTATTTAAGTCTTCTTTGATTTCCTTTAACAGTGTTGTGTAGTTTTCTGTATATAAGTCCTTTACATCTTTAGTTAAATTTATTCCTAGGTATTTGATTCTTTTGTTTACTATTGTAAATGGTATTTTTTTCCTAATTTCCTCCTCAGTTTGCTCATTATTTGTGTAGAGAAATGCTACTGATTTTTGAGCATTGATCTTATAGCCTGCAACATT
>JAKSZT010054304.1:28110631-28678642 GCA_026826555.1 Tolypeutes matacus | reverse complement strand
AAATACCATTTACAATAGTAAATGGTATTTTTTTCCTAATTTCCTCCTCAGTTTGCTCATTATTTGTGTAGAGAAATGCTACTGATTTTTGAGCATTGATCTTATAGCCTGCAACATTACTGAACTCCTTTATAAGTTCTAGAAGCCTTGTTGTCAGTTTATCAGGGCTTTCTATGTATAGGATCATGTCATCTGCAAATAATGAAATTTTTATTTCTTCTTTTCCAATCTGGATGCCTTTTATGTCCTTTTCTTGTCTCAGTGCTCGCGCAAGTACTTCTAAGACAATGTTAAATAGGAGTGGTGATAGTGGGCATCCTTGTCTAGTTCCCGATCTCAGAGGGAAGGCTTTTAGGATTTCACCATTGAAAACGATGCTAGCTTTTGGCTTTTCATATATACTCTTAATCATATTCAGAAAGTTTCCATCTATTCCTATCTTTTGTAGTGCTTTTATGAGGAAAGAGTGCTGTATTTTGTCAAATGCTTTTTTGGCATCTATAGAGATGATCATGTGATTTTTTTCTTTCAATCTGTTTATGTGGTGTATTACATTGATTGATTTTCTTATATTGAACCATCCTTGCATCCCTGGGATGAAACCCACTTGTTCATGATGTATAATCCTTTTGATATGTTGTTGAATGTGATTAGCAAGTATTTTGTTGAGGATTTTAGCATATAGGTTCATTAGAGAAATTGGTCTGTAATTTTCCTTTCTTGTGGTATCTTTATTTGGTTTTGGTATTAGGGTAATGTTGGCATCATAGAATGAGTTAGGTAATATTCCTTCTACTTCTATTGTTTGGAAGAGCTTAATTAGAATTGGTGTTAGCTCTTTCCGGAATGTTTGGTAGAATTCAGCTGTGAAACCATCTGGTCCTGGACTCTTCTTAGTTGGGAGGTTTTTGATGACTGAATCTATCTCTTTACTTGTAATTGGACTGTTGAGTTCATCTATTTCTTCCTTCATCAATGTCGGCTGTTTGTGGGTTTCTAGAAACTTGTCCATTTCCTCTAAATTATCATTCTTGTTGGCATATAATTTTTCAAAGTATCCTCTTATGATACTCTTTATTTCTGTGGGGTCAGTAGTGATATCCCCTTGCTCATTCCTTATTTTAGGTATTTGCATCTGTTCTCTCTTTTTCTTTGTTAGTCTGGCTAAGGGTTTGTCAATTTTATTGCTATTCTCGAAGATCCAGTTTTTGGTTTTGTTTATTGTTTCCAGTGCTTTCTTATTCTCTATTTCATTTAGTTCTGCTCTAATCTTTGTTATTTCCTTCTTTCTACTTCCTTTAGGTTTGGTTTGTTGTTGTTTTTCCAATTCCTCCAAGTGTGCAGTTAGGCCTTCAATTTTAGCTCTTTCTTCTTTTTTAATATATGAATTTATGGCTATGAACTTCCCTCTCACAACTGCTTTCACTGCATTCCATAGGTTTTGATATGTTGTTTTGTCATTTTCATTAGTTTCAAGGTAGTTACTGATTTCTTTTGAGATTTCCTCTTTGACTCACTGTTTGTCTAAGAATGTGTTTTTTAACTTCCATATCCTTGTGCCTAACCTGTTTCTCTGGCCCTTAGTGATTTCCAACTTCATTCCGTTGTGGTCAGAGAAATTACTTTGTATAATCTCAATCTTTCTGAATTCATTGAGGGTTGTTCTGTGGCCTAGCATGTGGTCTATTTTGGAGTATGGTCCATGTGCACTCGAGAGGAATGTAAATCCCACTGTATTTGGGTGTAGTATTCTGTATATGTCTATTAAGTCCAGGTCTTCTAATATATTGTTGAGTGCCTTAGTTTCTTTATTGATTCTCTGTCTAAATGTTCTGTCTAATGATTATAGTGGTGTGTTGAAGTCCCCTGCTATAATTGTTGAGGCATTTATTTCTCCTCTTAGTTTTTCCAGAGTTTGCCGCACGTATTTTGAGGCACCCCGATTAGGTGCATAAATGTTGATGATTGTTCTCTCTTCTTGAGAGATTACTCCTTTTTCTAATATGTAGTGTCCATCTTTGTCTCTTACAATAGTTTTGCATTTAAAGTCTATTTTGTCTGATATTAGAATAGCTACTCCTGCCCTTTTTTGGCTATTGTTAGCTTGTAAAATGGTTTTCCAGCCATTCACTTTCAGCCTCCTTGAATCCCTGGGCGAAGGTGTGTTTCTTGTAGACAGCATATAGATGCATCTTATTTTCTTATCCATTCTGCCAATCTGTGTCTTTTGATGGGTGAATTTAATCCATTAACATTCAGTGTTATTACTTGTAACGAATTTCTTACTTCAGCCATTTTTTCTTTGGGTTAATGTATGTCATATGTTGTTTTGTTTCTCTTTTTGTCTTTTCAGTTGTTTTTAAACTCTCCTCCAACTCTCTCTCCCTTGTTTTTTCCTTTCAACTTGTAGAGATTCCTTTAGTATTTCTGGAAGTGCTGGTTTCTTCTTGACATACCCTCTTAATTTCTGTTTATCTGTGAATATTTTGAACTCTCCATAATTTTTTAATTCTAATTTTGCTGGATAGAGAATTTGTGTCTGAAAGTTTTTTTCTTTAATATTTTGACTATGTCATACCACTGTCTTCTTGCCTCCATGGTTTCAGCTGAGAAATCCTCACTTAATCTTATTGTGCTTCCCTTGTATGTGATGGTTCTCTTTTCTCTTGCTGCCTTGAGTATTTTCTCTTTGTCTTGAGCATCGGACATTTTGACAAGCGTATGTCTTGGAGTTGGCCTGTTGGGATTTATATTATTTGGGGTGCGCTGTGCTTCCTGGATCTGCACATCCCTCTCTCTCAATAGAGTTGGGAAGTTTTCAGCCATTATTTCCTTCAACACTCCTTCTGTTCCCTTTCCCTTCTCTTCTCCTTCTGGAATGCCCATAATGCATATGTTTGTGCGTTTTGTATTATCGGTTAATTCCCTGAGTCCATACTTGAATTTTTCTATCTTTTTGTTATCTGTTCTACTATCTCTTTGATTTCAGCTGTATTGTCTTCCATATTACTAATTCTTTCCTCTGTCTGTTTAAATCTGCTGTTATGTGAATCCAGTGTCTTTTTCATTTCTTGGCTTGTGCCATTGTTCACCATCATATCCATTACCTTTTTATGCATGTTTGCTATTTCTTCAGTATGTTCTCCCAGTGTCTTCTTTATATCCTTAATTTCTTCCTTCAGTTCTTTAAGTTGGTCCATGATATTTGCTTGGATAGCTTTGATTAGTTGTTCGATGTTCTGCATCGCTTCCTGGTTTTTATTTTGTTCATTGGACTGGTCCATGTTTTCCTGTTTCTCAGAGTCATTTGTATTTTTTTGTTGCCCTCTGGTCATCACATTATCTTCATGGGTTTGTTCAGTTGATTAGCTTTTCTCTATGATCTAGAGTTTTATTTAGCTGTTGGTTCTGCGTGTGAGTTAAGTTTTCTCTTTGGCAGTTTTTCTTCTTCTTTTATTTCCTTCTTTCTATGTTCCCTTGAAGGCAAAAGATTAGGGCCAGAGAAATCAAAAGATGTAAGGAAGGCAGAAGGATAATAGTAATATTGATAAAAGTTAGGAGAGGGGCAAAATGAGACTTAATTAGATGAATATTTAACTTGTGTAGGCAGTGTAGAGTAATAGGAAAAAAAGTGGAGTTCCTACAATGGACTGGGAATGCAAATGGGGGAATATATATATAGTGATTTAGATGGCTAGAATTATGAGGAGGGAGAGAAATAGTAAAGGAAGGGCTGAAAGGAAAAGGTTAATACTAATAATAAAAAAATAAAGAAGAAAACAAAATAGATGGAATAGAAATTGACACCCTTAAGTTGTGGGCCTATGAAAAAATTTTGTATCTAAGAGCCACAACAGAAAGCAGAAGGCAGAAAGATGAAGGAAGGTTAAGCGATAGTTTGTAATACAGAATCAATATAGACAGCGAGTGGGAAATTACTGAAGAAGCAGCACAGCAAAGAAGCGACAAGCTAGCAGCACCTAATTTAAAAAAAAATGAAAGAAAAAAGAAAGGGTGAGGAAAGAGGAAAGAAAAGCAAGAGACCAGAAAGAAACAGAGAGAAACCAAAGATCCACACTGGCAAGCAGTCAAACAGAGCTAAGGGGGGTCAATGATTCCCCTAGGGTCCACGTGGATCCTCTCTGCCTACTTGTGTTTATCAATCAATTTCCTCGCAGGGTTCTATAAGCAGGTGCTGAAGCAGCTTTTAGCTATTAAACTAAATTAAAAAGAATTTATTTTTCATTTATTGAAGTGACCTTCTCACTTTTATTTTTATTTTTTTTAGCGAAATACAGTACCCAAAATAATTCCTCCTCTAGACCAACCCCCTTACAGAAGGGACCCTAGCTGGGCCCGTGGAAATTAGTCAAGCACGTTCCACTTCCTGGACTCCCTAGGGTAGCTGTAGCTCTGATGTTAGTCAGTGCAGAGTGCTAAAGACAGCTGATTCCACCCCTTCTGGAGCCGAGCACCAGCGTCACCTGGTTGCTATGTAAATCAGTTTGAGTGAAGATTAGCGTCTGCTCTCAGCCTGATGCTGCTTCAGGTCGGCTTATCTGCTCCCCAAAGCTATGGGGCGGTGCAGGCAGCCAGACTGATGTCGAAAAATAAAAATAAAAAATACTGTTCCCTGTCCTCCAACAGAACCCTCCCTCTTTTGGGGAGTGTCCCTTCTTCCTGGCTCTGCGGTGGCCCGGGGCTTATCCCTGGGCAGCTAGCAAATCAGCTCCCTCCCCCAACTGGAATCCCCCCACACGTTCACTGGGCACCAATTAGCTCCGTCTGTTCTGTTCACACAAGGTCCAAGGGGCACCAGGCAGCCAGATCCCCAGAAAATAAAACTTTCTCACCCTGCTTGTGGCTCCAAGTGGCCGTTTTATTTTATTATTTTTCTTTTTTTCTCCCTAACCGCGGGGCTCAGCTTCCATGCCAACCACCGCCGGCAGGCTTAAAACTCAGGAATCTCTACTGTTCCATCCACACCATTGATCGCGCAGATAGATGTCCCAAGTTTCTCACTCCACGCATGCACAGCACAGACCCCCGGGCAGACTGCCTTGCTCTGGGAGCTTTCAGTGTGTGCCGTACTACACTAACGCCATCTTGACCCCTCTCTGTAGTGTTTTTACACACAAACAATGAACAATCAGAAGAAGAATTTTTTTAAAAATCCATTTGCAAAAACAACTAAAAGAGTCAAATACTTGGAATAAATCTAATCAAGGATGAAGGACATACACAGAAAACTACAAAACATAGCTAAAAACAATCAAAGAATGTGGCTCAAGTGGTTGGGCTCCTGTTTACCATATGGGAGGCCCTGGGTTCAATTCCTTGGGCCTCCTGGTGAAAGCAAGCTGGCTCATGAGGCACAGAGAGCTGACGGCCCTCGTGGCGTGGAGAGCTAGCGCAGCAAGTTGACGCAACAAAGGGAGACAAGCAGACACAGAAAAATATGCAGCAAATGGACACAGCGAGCACAAGTGGCAAGTGGGTGGGGTGAATAAATAAATAAAACAAATCTTAAAAAAACAGAGGCAATTAAAGAAGACCTACATAAATGGAAGGACATTCATATAATCAGGGATTGGAAGATTATCATTAAGATGTCAATATTATCCAAAGCAATTTATAGATTCAATGCAATCCCAATAAAAATTCCAACAACCTTCCTTGCAGAAATGGAAATATCGATCATCAAATGTATATGGACGACCAAGTGTGCTGAAAAGCACTACCTCATCATAAACATATTACAAAGACACAGAAACTAAACAGCATGGCACTGGCAAAAGGACAGGCATATAAACCAATGGAATAAAATTGAGAGCTCAGAAATTAACCCTCACATTTATGGCCAACTAATATTTGTTGAGGGGACAAAGACCAATAAACTGGGAAAGAACAGACCCTTTCTTCAACAAATGGTGCTGGGACAACTGAAACTCCATTTGCAAAAAAAAAAAAGGATATATATAGAAGAAGGACACTTAACTCACAACTAATTTAAAAAATTATCAAAAATGGATCAAAGACATATATATATAAGAGCTAAAACTATTAAACCCCTAGAAGAAAATGTAGGGAAGCATCTTCAGGACCTTGTGTTAGGCAATGCTTTCTTAAACTTTATATCCAAAGCACAAGCAACAAAAGAACAAATAGAAAATTGGGACCTCATCAAATTTAAAAACTTTGTGTCTCTAAGGACTTTATCATGAAAGTAAAATGACATCTTACACAATTTGGAGAAAATATTTGGAAACCACATATCTGATAATGTTTTAGTATCCAGAATATATAAAGAAATCCTTCAACTTAACAACAAAAAGATTAACAACCCAATTAAAAAATGGGTAAAAGGCTTAAATACATATCTTTGCAAAAAAGATATAGAAATGGCAAGAAAGCACATGAAAAGATGCTGAACATCATCAGCCATCAGGGAAATGCAGATCAAAGCCACAATGACATACCATTTCACACCCATTAGAATGGCTGCTATTAACAAAACAGAAAATAACCAGAGTATGTGGAGAAATAGGAATATACATTCATTGCTGTTGATAATGTAAAATGGTGCTGCTGCTGTGGAAGACAGTTTGGCAGTACCTCAGAAAGCTAAGCATAGAACTACCATGTGACCTGGCAATCCCACTCCTAGGTATATATCCAAAAGAATTGAAAGCAGGGCTCGAACAGATATTTGCACATCAGTGTTAATAGTAGCATCATTTTCAATTGTCACAAGATGGAAGCAACCCAACTGTCCATTAACCAATGAATGGATAAATAGTGTGCTTTATACATACAGTGGAACATTATTCAGCGATAAAAAGGATTGAAGTCCTGATACATGTGACAACATGGATAAGCCTTGATGACATCATGTTCAGTAAAATAAGCCAAGAACAAAAGCACAAATATTGTATGATTTCACTGATTAATTAGAATAAGCAAACTCATAGAGGCAAAATCTAGAACATAGGTTACCAGGGGGTAGGGTCTTGATAGAGAATTGTGAAGTTAAGCTTAAAATGTACCAGAGTCCTATTTGGAATGATGGAAATGTTTTGGCAATAGATGGTGATTATGGTAACACAACATTGTGAACATAATTAACAGCACTGAAATATGTATCTGAATGGGATTGAAAGGGGACATGTTAGATTGTCTATATGGCAAAAGAGCTAATCTTTAAAAACAATCTATGGAACTATATTACACAAACAGTGAACCTTAAGTCAAACCATAGTCTTTAGTTAATAGTTGTGGCAATTTGGCATTGTTTATGAATTCCAAAAACAGATATTAGATTGTGTTTGTAAACTGGTCTGTTCCTCTGGGTGTATTAGATTGCACTATATTCAGAGATTTCACTTTTACTTTATTAAATCAAGATTAGGGCTTTTATTTGACCATGTCATTAGGCCATGCAGGGTTGAGTCTTCACCCCCTAGGTGGGGATAAAACAGACTCACACAGAAGTAAAATACACAGAGAAGAAGAACACAGAGGAAGAGAGATAGTTCATTAGACACGGCCGAGGCCCCAGGAAGAGAGATGAGCCTGATGGTCTTCAGATGACCTTGTGAAGAGACCAGAGCAGCTGAGCCCAGAAAGAAATGAGCCCTGGGACAGCAATGAGCCTTATGCCAGCCTACAGCCAAGATTAGAAGAAGTTGGGACCACAGAGCCTTAAGAGGAAGGAGGAAGGCTGAAGCCTTGCAGACATAGCCAACTATCTTGAGTCAACACGTGGCAACAGATTGTGGGTGAGAAAGTATTGCTATGGTACCTTGAGTTGGATTCTTTAGGACCTGATAACAGTAAGCTTCTACCCCAAATAAATACTTTTTATAAAAGCCAACAGAGTTCTGGTACATTACACCAGCACCCCTTTTGCCTGACTAATTTACAATAGCACAATTATAAAAATGTGCTGTCATCAATTGTAATAAATGTTCCACACCAATGCAAGGTGTTAATAATAGGGTGGTATATGGTAATCCTGTATTTTATGCATGGTTGTTCTGTAAATGTACAACCTCTCTAATTAATAAAGAAAAAAATACAATTAGAAAGGAGAAAGAGATTCTAGAGATAGAGAATTAAAGAGATAGATAAAATTTATCTTTATTTTATAAATTATATGATATATTACCTGGAAATTTCAAAAGAATAAATCTTTAAATTAACATAGATATTTAGCAGTAAGAAAATTCAGTATAATAAAGGAATATAAAAATAAGGAATATTCAAAGGGAAACATTTATTCAGAAAAGTAAGAAGAAAAATAAAATAATACATTTTTAAAGAAAATTTTAAGGGAACAGTTAAAAGTCCTGAAAGTATCACAAATATCTCTGAACAAATGAAATATTATGATGTGTGTCAAAAGTTCAAGAAAAAATATTAACGCATTCATACACACATACACCCACAAAGCATATTTAGCAATATGCCAACAATTCTTGAATTTTTGAGAAGTACATATAGGTATTAATTTTACTAATCTTTCAAATGTCCTATATGCTTTACAATTTTAAAATAAGACTATATGGGAAAATGCCCAAAGTTGCTAATAGTGACTTGCTGCTTACAATAAACGTAATGTGACTCATTCACATTTCAAAAGGAAACCAATTATGATACGATCCAGAATGTGTCTGGGAGATCAGGAATGAGGAAAAAGAATTTCTGACAATAGAGAAAGATGAATCACTGAGAAAAAGATGAAATGAGAATTGTATGGGTAGCAGTGATAGGAAGAACTTGGGCAAATAGGAATGCCAACAGCAGAAGTTAACAGCAGGTGTGAGAACCTTTTTATTTTACTGTTACTGTTCACACTAATTCCCTGGATTTTTTTTTATCCTCAACCATTCTTCATCAGTCTTGTGCAGAAGACTGAGTTAAGAAGAAATCAAGAGTTGATCCAGGATCTATTATTTAATAAATACATGTTTGGCTTTTTTATAGGTAAATATAAAGGAATGATGGTATAAGTTCATTGCTAATAAAAGGAATGATGCATAAAGGAATGATGGTATAAGGTTATTGCTAACAAAAAATTTACAATCTAATCATAGATAATTCATAATAAGCATGAAAGTGATATGATATAAAAAGTGTTATGGCTAAAAGAGTCCATTTTTATTTAATGTGTATTTATATTGTGCCTACAGTGTGCCAAGTCCTAAGCCATTTGGAACACAGATCTTTGAGGCACTAGAAAGGGGATAGTAAGGGAACTGATGAAGTCTTTAGAGAGAATACATTTGAGCTGGAACTCAAAGAATAATAGGGTTTCAGCAGGGATGGATAAATGTGGAATATATTCAAGGAAATAGGGAGAAACCTTGGGCAACTTTATAAAAAGAATGGAATGGTTCATGAGAAAATTTTAGTGCTTTCATTGAAGGTGAGGCTAGAAATTTAGATAATGATCAATCTGTGAGCGATCTTGTATATTGATCTCATTTTACCATTCCATATCCACTATAATTGATGTCAACTTTCAAATTTGAAGGTAACTCTGCTAAAATAAATATAATATTTCTTGCTTACCTAGATTTATCAAAAAGCATTCTAATGGTTGTAATAAAATATATGAAGAAAAATGAGCTATGATCCTGATTTTAAATAATTTATTTAATAATAGGTAAAGTAGGGCATATCTTCACATCCAAAACTTATCCTTCTCAGAGTTAAAAAATATCTATTTCTTGTGTGTTGTAAAGGGTGAAGATCTTTCTATAGATAAGTGCATTGAGTACAAGTGACACCAGAGATGTATGAAAGAAAAATTTATTAGTACTCATAGGTCCTAGAACAGAGAGGAGCTGCAAGCTTCACAGAGTCACATGGGGAAAGACATCAGAAGCCTGGTGTGGGAGCAAAAGCTTACAGTGGTCCTGGGGACTACACCTTTATAATGTTACTTGGGTGGAGCTGAAGCGGTTGGTCAGGAAGGAGAGGGGATTGAGTTTATATTTGACTTTTGTAGGGGTACAAACCTGGGTAGGAGGAGAGAGAAACTGTTCATTTTGTATAAGCAGGTGTTGAGGATGGTCAAGAGGGACCTTACGACAAGACCTAAGAGCCTGAGGATTATGACAGTACAAAGTTCTTATGTCACTTAATTGCAGGGTTTGGGATGCTGAGGCAGCGTGACAGTATGAAAGGCCTTATTTTATTTTAATTCCTTATAACATGTTAATTGCTTCCATCAAAGAGGTGAGAGTAGGGCAGAAACGTGCTTTTCTACTTTCTGCTTGGAGTTGTAAAATGTCATTAATATTTTAAAAGCTCTGACAAGTCCTAAAATAAAGTCTATTATAAGTACACTTTCTCAATTGAGCATCATTAAACTATAATTTATTTAGACTAATATTCTCCATTATCAGTATACAAGCTAATTTCTGAAAAATTCATAGCTATGTATACCTCATGCTTATGATATAAAACACTTTCATCACCCCCCAATATTTTTCTGTGCCCCTGTGCTGCAGGATATCTTCATTCCCACCCAAAGTCCCTTGCAACAACTAATCTGTGTTCTACAATTATAATGTTGCCTTTTCTAGAACTCCATGTAAATAGTATTATGAAATATGCCTTCTTTTGAGACTGGCTTCTTTTATTAAGTTTAATCCTTTTGAGATCCCTCCATGTTGTTGGGTTTTTACAGTTTGTTTATCCATTCACTCTCTTAATGACTTAAAGTAGTTTCTATTTTTGACTATTGCAAATAAAGAGGCCATGAACATTTGAGTAAAAATATTTGAGCAGACAGGTGTTTTGTTTTCTTTTGGTTAAGTACATAGGAATATAATTGCTAGGTCAAAGAGTAAGTGTATGTTTAACTTTATAAGAAACTGACAGACAATATTCCAAAATGGCTGTATCATTTTTTATTCTAAATGGATATATCCTCATGAAAACTTAGTATTTTTTAAGATTTTAGACATTCTAGGGCATATGTGCTGGTATCATTGAAGATTTGGTTTTTGTTTCTCTGATTACTCATATTTTTACATTTTTGCCTATGTTCAGTTGCCATCTATATATTTTCTTAAGTGGGCTGTCTGATGAAATCCTTTCCCTAATTATTATTATTGGGTTGATTGTCTTATTACTAAATTGTAAAAATCTATTATACATTCAAGTCATTTGTTAGATATACTGTTTTAAAAATTTTTTATCCTATTCTATAATATGACTTTTCATTTCAGGATAAGAGCTTTAAAAACACAAATTAGCAATAAAAGGAATGAAAAAGGGTATATTTTATTAAAATGGTAATAAAAGACTTCCAGTTTCAGCTCCAATATATTAAAAACTTGAAAGTCATCATTCTTGTATGCACAACAAAAAAAGCTAGATTAACTGAAAACCAATGACTTTCCCTAGACTGTTTATAGATTGAGGTTGAAGGGCAAAATGCTATGCCAAACTCTGGAGACAGGTGAATAGAGAGACGCACCCAAGATATGCTTACCTACCGGGAAACAGAAACTCTTGGAACTAAAAATTGCTAAAACATTTAATGGTAATTTCAACAAATGTCAAATGTTACATAATTTACCCTACTATTTACTAAGTGACAGATCTGTGATTAGAGTCACAGTTTGCCTGACTGACACCAGAGACATTTTCATTGTGGTTTTCTTTATTCATATGTACTTGAAAGTATATGCAAATGCAAGCATATTTAAGGATGTAAACATAGAAACATTCAAATAATAGCTTCCTGACTAGTCTTACCAAAATGGGCTGATTTCTGTTAAGATTCATTTATACACATTTGAGGCAAAAAAAAGCAATACCACAATATTGTTTCCTACTTCCCTGAAAAGTCGTTTTGAAATTAAGAAAAAAATAAAAATAATAATCTATTGTTTCCAGAGTGATGTATAAATCATCAAAATCACAGGTAAACATTTTGACAGTTTTCTTGTCTTATCTGATTTACTTAACTGTGAAAATATTTGGGCTGCATTATATCAAACACTTTCATAAGCCACAGGTAAAAGAAAGTGGAAAGCATAAAGATATATGTTTTGGGATTATAACTAAACTATTTTATTATCGGTAATCTTAGAAAGATATTATTTGAAACTAATTTGTAATTTCCCATCTAATTTATGTAGTTTTTTAAAAAAATGGTCAACATAAAACAGTAAAATAAGGAAAGAATTGCAATCACATATACACATTATTTTTCTAAGAGATGAGTTCATGTTTTAGGAGCAAATAAAATGATAAAATAAAATGAATATATCTCAACAAAATTATTTAATAAACTAATAAATAATTGTGCAAGAATAACCAGAAAATAGTAGCTATGTACAGCAAGGCAAACAGAGAGATTGAGTGGTGAGGAATTTTCTTGTTTGTTTGTTTGTCCATTTTTTGTTTAATATTATTATTACTGAAATAATGAAAATGGTTTAATAACGATTGAAGTGATTAACGCACAATGATGTGATTATACCAAATACCATTGATGGTACACTTTTGATAAAATATATGCTATATTAATATGTATCAATAAAATTTATTTGTTTTAAAAAAAATGTATTGTGAATCACAATATGTATGCAAATCTCTTACCAACAGAAATTAGGTGAAAAATATCATTGAAGAGTCTCTGTTTAGGGAATATTTGAAGTTTAATAGACTGAAAGTTTGTGGGAAGCGGCTGTGGCTCAATCAGTAGGGCTCCCGTTTACCATATGGGAGGCCCCGGGTTCGGTTCCCGGGACCTCCTGGTGAGGGCAGGCCCGCCCGCACAGCATGGTTAGCTGAGCCAGCGAGCACAAGCAGCAAGGGGGGGATAAATGAATAAATAAATAAAATCTTTAAAAAAAAAAAAAAAGAAAGTTTGTTAGTTTTGTTTTAGCTCATTTTGAACATCTAACTTTGGTAATGAGCAGTGTCTTTAGTCTTGACTTACTAAGAATTTCATTGGTTCAAAGAGTATTTGAGGAAATTTCTTATCTTTTAGGGAAAAAATATAAATGTTACAGATTGTGAAATCCAAATTTTGTTTCTTCTAACTTCCTTACATGTGACATGCCATTAGATATTCCAAATACTATTACTTGAACATAAGCCCAAAGGAATTATGAAATCTTGTATATGAAAATTTTTTCTATTTCTTAAACACTTTAGAAATTAAGGAAAAAATGATGGAATTTGATGGAATTTTACTATCTTATAAAGTGTAGATAGTGATTTAGGAACACAAATTGAAAAAACTACATTCAGATTTTAAAACTTTAACAACATCTCTGGGAGTTTTAATTTTGAAAATTGCAAATTTAAGAGTGAAAGATTCATCTTAGTCACTTTTATTACTCTAAGACTCAGTCTGATAATAAGAAATTAATTTAAATTGGATCAATTAATCTACCTTAGTTAAGCAGCTGGTTAATTTAGTTGGACCAGATAGATTATTGTTAAATTCTTGTTATATCTGCATTCAAAATTTACCACCTGAGCACGCTACAATATTCTGAACTTTGGTTCTATCTTTCCAAGATGAGAAAAACAGATATCTTACTATGAAGGAAAATGAATACATTTTCTATTGTTTTGCATTCCCACTATGAACATTAAAAATTTTAGATTGACTCCCAATGGTTGGTGCATGTTATATTTTCAAATTCGTTATTATTTCAATTCAACTATAAAAAGTAAAATAAAGCATGACTTTTAAAAGTTATGCCAATATTCTAGTAATATGAAAACATAAAATTCTCTTGTATTTTAGATATATTTTATTAAGAAAAACATTATGGAATAATTGAAGCACAATATTGCATTTTCCAACTCTCTTTTTCAAATCTTTGCCTCCCAGGAAGCCAGCCTCCTAAGTTTGATGTTACTTATTTCATTGCATTTTTTAAATACTTTGACTCCATTTGTATGTCATTTTAAACTATACTGAATATTGCCTACACATTTTTGAAGTATATATTAACTTAGGAAAACATTGCCTGGGTGATGTGCAGTATGTTCTAGGGATTACTGGATAATTTTATGACTGAGCAAAAAAATAAATTTTCCCCAAAAGTTATTTGCTTATGTTTATAAACTTTAACTTGTATATATCTTTATTGAGTATTTTTTCTATTTTGTTTAGTATAGTGTATATTCATCACATGTTTCTTTTACTACCTGATGTATTTATATTATCCTATTATATTCAATATCTAAATCACAGCAATGCCCAGAAACTTCGACATTTTAAAAAATATTTTTAAGAGTCTACTAGAATTGTTCAAAAATGTGCAGCTTTTATAGGCTTCCTTTGTCTGAATCGATCAAGCACCCATTTCTTGAAAGTAAAGAAAATCCTAAATATTCTTTATAGAATACTAAAGAATGCATAATGCCAGTGATAAGGAAGATAGATTCTCATATAATTAGCAACCACTAGTAATTAAAGGGGTAACACATATAAATTAGTCCCTATATTTTTTCCTAAAATTTCTTTATCATCAATTAACGAACTCTCTTTTTTATTAGAGTACTTTAGTTTTATATTCTAGTTATTTTAATATTTTTAACCAATATAGATAATTAATTTTGTCTGTAAATAGAACAAAATTATCTTTAAAACTTATCATATTTTAACACAATAACCCAGCACTTAACTTCCAGCCATTCCTCTATGAGTAGTTTCACCTTTTGTATGAAGAAAAATGACCTTTTAGTACTTGGATTGCATTGTGTTGAAACAATTTCAATTCGCTGTACTTTTTTTATTTTTTATTTTATTTATTTTTTAAAAGATATTTAGATGACAAAAATGTTACACAGAAATTATAGGGATTCCCATATGCCCCACTCTCCACACCTCCCACACCCTCCCACATAAACATCTTTCATTAGTGTGGCACATTCATTGCAATTGATAAACACATCCTGGGGCTTTGCCATTAAGCATGGGCCATAGTTCACATTGTAGTCTACACTATCTCCCACACAGTGCTGCATGTTATGTGATGATATAAAATGGTTTATATCTGTCATTGTAGTGTCATTCAAGATGATTCCCAAGTCCCAAAAAAACCCCTCATATTACAACTTTTTTTCCCTCCCCTGCCCCCAGAGCCTCCAGTGACCACTGGCTCCAAGTCAATGTTGTAATTTCTTCCATTGCTAGAATCACAATATGTCTATAGTAGAATACCAGTAAGTTCACTCTAGTCCATAGTTCATTAGCCAATACTAAGAATTGGTATGGTAATGTCCACTCTACCTTTAATTGAGAGGGGGTTTATATCCCATGGGCAATATGGATGGGACTATTTTACTTGCAGTTGCAGACTCTCTTTGTTCCTTGGGATGGTCATTGTTCATCATCATCTCCTGTTAGTTGTCCTGGGTGAGTCCAATGAGCTGTAGAGTAGGTGTTGCAACTCTACTGATGTTCCAGCCCCAACTGGCACATGGACAGCCCAAAGACTCAAGTCTCTTGGACGTACGCCTACAAATTGCAGCACCAACTATAGGTTTAAATAGAAGGGACAGATGAGTCATGTGTAGGGAAGACATAATTAAGTCTAACTCTGTCACTCTCAGGAGCACAAACTCCAAAGTAGGACCCATTGGCAAGGCACCAAACTCCGGAGCTATCCACCCTGACCATAGGACCTGAGTGTCTCCAGAGCTTTCAGGAGCCCCACTATTTGGGATATTATCCACTTTGGCAGTCTATGAGATTCTGCTGAGATGTACATAAGCGTAACCTCTGGAATGACCTCCTGACTCACTTTGAAGTCTCTTAGCCATATAAGCTAATCTGTCTTTAGCTTTTCCCCCTTTTATTTGAAGTCTTTTTCCAGTTGAATTGCTATTTGGTACTTGGTAGTAATCCCCGTTGCCAGGATCCACATGAAAATGATAATACTTTTTTTTTTTTTCAGATTTCTCTAATATTTAAGGCATAGTATTCAACCACAAGTGCTAAGGCATGGTTGAATATCATGATTAATTATGCAAACATATCTACCTTTTGAACTTGTTTCAAACAGGAATAATTTTACATACAGAAGATTATTTAATACTTTCTCCCTATCCATTTTCCTTTAGCTAACATCTACGGATTTTTCAGTCCTCACCTTAAATATTATATAATGGGAGTAATAAGCAATTCCCTTATGACACATATTTACATGGTGTCTCCAAGTGTTGTTTGGAGTGGTGCCAGTTTGTAATGACATTAATAAAATAAGGCAATAAAGTGGACTTTTTTACAAAGCTTAATGACATAAATCTAAAGAAGAATATATTTCATACTGAGCACATAATCTTTGCATTTTTATTGTGTAAAATTTTTCAGCAAATATTAATGGAAGTAGGTATAAGGATTTTTTTTTTTCATTTTATATTTTTTCACGTCTTTTCTTGGAAAAGTATTTAAGAAAAAGTAAAATACATATATAAGTTAGGGGGTTAGAGAATTTTGGGAGAAAAAGAAATGGGGTAAAAATAGTCTCATTTTGATAAGAGGTACAATGAATCATGTAAAAATACAACATTATTTCCTGGAAGCATTATGCACCTATGAAAGCTAATGACCTTGGATTGAAAGTGAAACCCAGTTAGTCTGAATTTCTATTTGTTTTTCTAAAGTATTTTTGAAGAAACACAAAACTTCTTGATGTAATATATAACATATTATCAAAATAAATAAAACTAATTCAATTGCAGATTTAGATTTCAAGTAAATATTTTTAAATTTTGGATTTGTTAGACTTCTTAGTGTGGTTAACTGCATGTTATTCCAATAGCTCTGTCAGGAATGGTTCAGAAATGCTTTGAAATGGCTTTAGTCTAATTTCTTATTATCTCTGTAATTCAATAGGAAAACCTATTTTAAATGCAAATATTTATAAAATCCAGTGTTCAATATTAAAATCAAAGTGAAACTAATTGCATTCCATGTAAAATGAGATAATTCATGTCATATTAAACTAGACACATTGTCTAGTACCCACGATATGGCCTCATCCTAACTGTAAAGAAGACTTGGGGATACAGATGATTTTAGTAAGCATCTAGCCAGTCTATTCCACAATGAACAGTTTGCTATTCTCAGCCCTTATCCTTTACAAGTTATGTTCCTTTTGTATTCAAAAGAGTGAAATTTTAAAGTTAATTCTTACATTATAGGAAATCTTCTCTATTTCTAAAAGATGAATCAGTGTCTTTAGTTTGTTCATATTTAAAAATATTTAGTGACACTTTTGTTTTATGCTATAGCAATTTCAGGAAAGAACTAAAGGATGGAAAATATAGATAAATAATACTGATTAGAAATAAGCTATATCAGAACAGTCATTAGTATATTCTTGTTTTGTTTCTCAAAATGTTCTTAAGTAAGTATCCATCCAATTTTCAAGTCTAAAATTAGATAGCTTAAAAAGAATGAATTAATAGAAACCCTTCTTTTCCTCACTATGATTGAACTATTGCAATTGTGGTCATTTTACTACCTGTGATTTAATGGGTAATCATTGGAATTTTCCCTAGATATACAGCAAATGTCTTGGGCTAACAATCAATAATAGAAGTTTAGAAAATCATTTTCTATTGATGAGATTCTGCTTTTAGAATATGACTTAGCTCATAATTTGAAACTTTATAGTGAGATGAAAACAGTTCACAATTACTGTAATTTAGAATTTAACTCACATTCAAATTGAAATAGGCAGAAAAATAAATCCCTGTATGAAACTGCTCTCACTGCATGTTTTTGAAACATCTTTTCAAATGCAAAATCAACATTGCTATTCTACTCACAGCAAAGCATTTTCCCTAATGTTGTATTAAACTCATTACTGGGAGAATGACAAGGCTCTCTAATGTGATTGTTCTTTCCTCATAATAAAGGCAAAAATTGCCAGTGTTTCTGATCTTAAAATAAGATGTGATTGGAGTTAGATGAATTGCTTCTAATGAATATGTATTTGAAATGGTTATGTGTAAAATGTGTGTAAGTATGTTTTTTTTTTTTTAAAGATTTTATTTATTTATTCATTTATCCCCCCCCTTGCTGCTTGTGCTCGCTGGGTCAGCTAACCATGCCGTGCAGGCGGGCTTGCCTTCACCAGGAGGCCCCGGGAACCGAACCTGGGGCCTCCCATATGGTAAACGGGAGCCCTACTGATTGAGCCACAGCCGCTTCCCTGTAAGTATGTTTTATGTCCATTTTTAACCTGTGTTTGTATAGCACACTAAAATTTTACTTTGTATATCTTCATGTTAACTTTCTTAATATCAAAGTTGTTGCAGAGTTACATTTTAAAGTGAAGGTTGACAAAATATTTGTTGTAAAATAAAAATTAATTTGGCTGTCTTTTCCTAGTGTTTGCCATTTGCTTTTATCATACTCATATACTCTCCATTACTCTGGTTCATAATTCCTTGACTGACTTTTAGAATACTATATATATATTTTGCTTTTAGAATACTATAATGTGTTTTTTTTTTCTTGGCTTTTAATGAAATTAGTAGAAAACAAAATTGATAGATAATTCAAGAAACACATTGAGTATATAAAAGAGAACCCCAGATTTTTTAAGCAAATTATAATGACCTATTTACAATAGATATTAGCTATCATTTCACAGCTGCATCCGCAAATTTTACACATATGATATAATTTTCTTAACATGCATTATTCTATTGATAAGTATGCATAGTTGTAGGTGAATGACATAAAACATGTTGAAGTAGAAGAACATTTGAGACATAAAAGCTAATTGTCTAGAAAGTTAAGTTTCCAAAAGAATATGTCTTTGCATTTAATTTTCATTTGTCCTCAATAAAATTCAGTAAATATCAAATATTTCCCCTTCCTTACTCACCACTCCATTTTTAAACTGCTCTATTTTTGCTTTATCCTATCCCCCAACATTCCACTGGAGAAGACCTTGCAAAGATCATTCAGTGGAACTGATATTTTTGAGTCTTCAATTCAACTGGCTTGTCAGTAGTATTCCAAATAATTGGCCAATATTTGGTTCTTGAATTATTCTCTGCATTTAATTCCTCATGGTATAAACCATGTATTTCTCATACTTTACTAGTTGAACCTAAACTATATCTTTTATTGAGCCATAATCTCCTAACTTGAATGATGTAGCGTAGAGTCTTAGGGCAGAGTCTTAAGGAATTTTCTTTTCTTACCCTTCTCTTACTTTCAGGTACTTTTGCCTCCCAATAATGCCAGCATCAGAAACACTTAAGAAGAAACAAAAACATGCAAATTCTTGAGACATCTCTCCAAATATTTACTTTCAAAATGACAAACAATATGGACTGATTCCCAATCTCTAAGGATGGCAGAAAGAGACTGGAGTCCTGCCAGAGCAATAGTAAAACCAGGCTACAGTCCTTACAGAAATGGACTGGTGAAGGCAACCCTGGCCAGAATTTTACCTGACCCAAAGTAAGGACAAACTTGAAGTATTAAACGTCTACTGAGTCTTGGTATAATAAAAGTGGCTATCAAGAGACACCATTTTACTCACTGAATGTGTATCAGGTTTGAGATATATACATAAGACATCATCCATGTCTGTACTTGAGTTTTTGAACCTTGAAAATACAATTATGTCCTTGTTTAATGCCCTTCTGTGGTGGATTGTAGCTTCTTAAATTTAATCCATTCCTGTGGGTATAAAACCATTGTAAGCAGGACCTTTTAATGAGGCTTCTTCAGTTAAGGTGTGACCCACCTCAATTAGGATGGGTCTTAATCCTAATACTGGCATCCTTTATAAGCAGAATGAAAGTTAGGCAGAGAGAGAGAGAAAGCTACAAGAGGCAAGAAGCTGAAACGAACCTAGCAGAGAAGGGAGATATCAGGAAATTTACCATGTGCTTTGCCATTGGACAGAGACTCATGAGAAGCCAGCCACAGAACATAGTCCTTCTGGAAAATAGCATGGCTTTGATGGTGCCTTGATTTGGACATTTTTCTCAGTCTCAGTAACATGAGTGAATAAATTTCCATTGTTTAAGCTGAACCATTTCATAGTATTTCCCTGAACAGCCTAGGAAACTAAGACACCTTCAATGCTATTTCTAATGTCTGTGACATTCCTGTTTTGATTTTTATTGGACAGCTATTCTTCTTGTTATGAGCCATATTTTCTGTCTCTTTGGATGCCTGATAATCTTTTATTGGATAGCAGGCACTTTTAATTTTACATTATCCATTATCTCTTAACAAAGCATCTCAAAACTATGCTAGTCCAAAGTCAATAATAAATATCATTAAAGTACTGAAAGAAATACTGTCAATCCATAATTCTATACCCAGGAAAAAATTCAAGGCAAATTAAAGCCTATTTCAAATTAAAGCTCAAAGAGATCATTTCCAACAGACATTCAAAACAAGAAATGTTAAAGGCCATTCTTTAGGCAATAGGAAATTTGGAACTACATAAAGAAATGAAAAGTTATAGAAATTATATAAATAAGAGTAAATGTAAAATATATTAGCATTTCATTTAATCAAATTAAAAGAAAATTGTCCCTGTAAAGCAAAGCTGGTAAAAAACCATTGTGGGATTTATAACATCTTTGGAATTAAAATGTTTGGGGAAAAAAATACAAAGACTAGGAGGAAGAAAATGAAAATAAACTATTATAAGATTCTGAAACTGTAGATGAAGTAGTATTATAGCATTTGAAGATAAACATGAGGGATTAAAAATTTACATTGTAAATCCTAAAGCAAGCACTAAGAATATATATATATATACATATATATATATATAGATATAAAGATTTAACTAATTATTTAATTATAGATATAAAGATAATATAAATATATGGAGAGATATTCCACATTCATGGATCAAAAGACTTACTATATTAACATGTTAAGTCACCAACAATTGATTTATTTATACAATACAATACCAATGAAAAACTCAAAAGACTTTTTATTTAAGAAATAGAGAAATGGATTAAAACATTCAGTATAAAAGGATAACCAAACAATTTTGAAAGATAAGAAAAACTTGGAAGACTGACACTTGTGTTTAAAAAAAATTTCCCCATGCTTAGTATTGACAAATGACCCAGGAAAAAGCTATTGCATAATGCGAGCTCTCATTCTGCAGTTTCCTCTTTTTTAAAAAGTTGGCCTTTTTAGTCTTGGTTACCCCAGAAGCCTGCAAATGATTAGTCTAATTTAAGTATTAAATATATCTTAATTTATATTATATATATATATATATTGTACATAAGTATATATGTGTGTGTCACTGGTGTAAATTTTTTCACAAAAACTCTCTGTATTAAAACTGTATATTTTATTATTTAAGCAAAGCTCACCGAAATAGAAGTATTCAAACTAAGGTTGAGTCATTATGTATTCTCTAATGTTAAGTAAATAATCTAAATACATGTATAAGATGACCATCAAAAATAACTAGTACAAAGGTATGGGTTATAAAGATTACTTCATTCTTTTTATCCAGAAATATAACTCACACTAATCCCATTATATAAAAAAGTTAATTATCATAGGAATATTTTGAGTTAATGGAGACAAAGAGCACTATTAGGTAGATTATATAATGACCCCCTAGGCATATACAAAAGTAGAGAAGAGTGGGATGAGTTTCAAATCACCTACAGATTTAACCTTTTTAAATGATCCTAAGAATGTGAGATATGTTTTAAATCAAAAGGTAATTTAGATTGTCAGTAAATGGGTGATATGTAATTAATAATTTTAATAACAAAATATGTTATGTTTATAATAAGGACACCATATTAAAATTAAGATATGTAAAAAATATATAATCCATTAAATTATTGTAAAATTCAGATATATATTTATTCAAAAACTCTCTGTTAACGTTATGGCCCTCTAATATTCAGAAAAAAATAAACTTACAATGTTATTAAAAATCTCAGTTTCATGTTCCAAAAATGATCACAAATGGAACAAAGACACTGTTGATAACATGAATTGCAATGTCATCATATTCAACCCAAGAACAGAGGCAAATGTATTAAACAATTCCATTCATTGAGCTCATAGTTATGATTTAGACATATCAAAAATACTACTTAAACCAAAAAAGTCAATGATAACTGGTTTTAAGAAACTCCTCCTAATGATAAAAGGATCATCAGTGGTCCATGGAGATCTTTCTTAACTCTGAAGAATATCCAGATATGTTAGCCTTTTTTTTTTTTTTGGATCATAAGAGAAGCTTCAGAAGAACAATTATCTTTGTAAATTGTGAAAACTTGAAATATGCTAAGTGGTGTTTTCTACACTGCAGAAGAATAATAGAAATAATAGATAGCTGAAAAATACTGGAATAATGATGTAAATTAAATTCAAAGATCCATTCATGGAATAAATACAGCTCACAGTTTTTTATTGTAGCTTGCCAGTGAGTTCATGACTTTCAGATGTTGATTGAAAATACATTATAAAAAGGATTTATTTTAGCCCTAAAAATTTCAACATTTTCTAAAAATGAAAGGAAATTATCCAATGAATGTCACTTAAAATTTAATATCTGGGTTTCACTCTCAGACTCTGCCTCTGCTCTCTCTCCCTTACCTTTTTCTCTCATTGTCTCAAACAATATGCAACATTCAATTGTCTATCATATTTTTTCATCTGATATGGCCTCATGAAAAAGATATCTTTCTAGGTTTCAGTGAGTAATTATCTTAAGATATTATTATAATTATAACTCTTAAAATTCAGGTCAGTTATAAAGCTATTCTCTTCCTTTACCCTTTACAGTTCTCTAAACTGTCATTTATAAATTTAATGTCATTATAGAAGAAAGGTACTTCCATAATGTCAATCTGTTTATATATCAGTGCCTTCACCTCTTTGACATAACTTATGAAATGTCATTTAAAAATGTGTGCCATACATTATTTATATTAGCATGCATTTATTTCAGATTCTTCTGGGTTAAGTATGTTAAATGTTCAAAGACTTAATAAAGAAGCAAATTAATTTTGTAATACTGTTAAAACTAGATAATAAAACACTTCTATGTCTAAAATTATATTTGTATATTCAAACAGAATTTTGAAAATAACGGTTATTTATATTTCTGTAAGAATTTGTTCCCCAGAGAACATATATATCAGATGTGATCGTTTGAGTTTCTGACTAATTTTAATTTTCTCAGACAGGAATTTAAACTACTTTTGTTCAAAACTTTTATAAGGGGATAAAAGTTAAGTTGTGACATTCATATTATGAATGATAATGGATATAATATTAAGACTGAAACCAGAGCACAAGGTAAACCTGATGATTAGCTTTGCAAGTGTTTTTGATATTAAAATATGATTTTATTTTTCAACTCTCCTCTGGGAAATATTTCTGTCTTTTTATCTTTTCCAGTAGAGATTTTGACATTTTTAAACACAATGTATTATTCATATTTGTTTAAGTAATGAACATGCCAAATATTAATAACATTTATTAACTCCTCTATGATAGACAAAATGCTAATGACTTGACATAGAATGTCCCAAATGATCTTCAATACTTAAAATGCTATGCTGTAGAAATTATTAGGATATATTACTATCTCTATTTCAAAGGTGAGGAAATGAGAGATTGAAATTGTAACTTGGGCAAAGCCTCAGAGCTGTTAACTGATAATCTTCAGAATTTAAAATAAGGTCAGCTGAAGTCAGGAAACTTGAAACTTTAGCACTTAGGTAATTTAAAAAATAAAAGGATATTTGTTTTTAAAATGTTGATAAATGAGAAATAAAACAAAAACAGAGAGTGAAAGAGAATGTAT
The DNA here is from genome assembly GCA_026826555.1 of Tolypeutes matacus. NCBI lineage: Eukaryota > Metazoa > Chordata > Mammalia > Cingulata > Chlamyphoridae > Tolypeutes > Tolypeutes matacus. The sequence goes on along the minus strand of JAKSZT010054304.1, from coordinate 28,654,805 downwards.
TGCCTCTGATGATGTAAATGATATAAATTATCCTTGTCTGTAAGGTAAGTGTTTTCTGAATTATATTTTTATATTTAATGATTATTATAGTAGTAGAAAAGTAAAGATTTATTATTTTAATTGTGAATGAACTTTCAATGTTCTTTCTTTTTTTTTGAGGTAGTTTATAATAGTACATTGAAATTTTCAGAGAATACTTGTTGTGGAATTATCAACTTTAATGAACTCCACTCTGATTCCTTAAGCCCTTGAGTGTCTTCAATTATTTTAGGAAATTAAAAGAAAGTGTAAAAGCATTGTGCTTATTTTCTTAAACTAAAATTGAAAATATCATAGTGTACCTTAAGAAGGGTAGAACAAAAATGTAACCTTGCTTTAAAAGAAAAGTTGGTAAGGGAATTTCAAAATGTATGTTGTCCCAGTTCTTATCCACTGAAAACTCTCAACTGGTTTGACACCAAGCAAAAGCAGGTTCATTATCCTGATGCACCTTAAAAGCCAATTCTGGAGACACTAATGTTTCAAGGAGAAAAAGTGTTTGTGTAGACAAAGGAGGTCAGCCACCTTAGATGGCCCAAAATCTGCCTCCTTGATTTGCAGAAATTCGAATATTTTATAGCAGCAGAATGCTAGTGAGGAAATGGGGTAGAGTTTGCACAGGTTCTTTCTTTAATAAACATTAAAGGGCTGAACAGGATGGGGGTGGGTACCAAACGGGGCTTGGAGGTGAGTCAAAAAGTTACAATAATTATCAGAGATCAAGGCATCCTGGAGAGGGGGATACCAAAAACAAAGATCTGCTGAAAGATTTTTCCATACAGATATCAAACAGAGAAAGGTGGAGTGTTCATTCTTTCAAAAGAAATGTTCATATACCTAGGTAAGATCTGTCTGGAATAATCATTACAATGGTAGGTTTTTAGTTAGAAATGGCCACACACAAAAGGTGAAGTCAGTCTAGCCTGTTCCAGCAATTTCAGATATTAAGCCTTTTGGCTAATTTATAAAACATCTATATAATGTTTCAGTGATCATAATTATTTGTTAATTTTTAACCCTCAGTTTCAGATTCATGCTATGCAACTCAAGGGAATCAAGTAATGAATTTGTCAGTTGTCAAAAATCATCTAAACTTTCTCCATGCCTGCATTGTAACTTCAGAGAATTAGCTTTGGTAAGGCTGTTGATGCTAGGATATTATGATCAGTTATTACACTAGATTTTTCAGTTTCCTTTAAAATTTTTCTCTATCTGCTTCAAAGTATGATCTAACAGTAGGTTAATAATTTCCAGTATAAAAAGTGAAAAAGAAGTTACTTTGAATTTTAACACATTTCAATATATATAGTGAAAATTTACTTACACATTTTGAAGCATACATACTTTTTCACATATTTCTAAAATATATATTTAAACAGAAGAGTCCATCAAAAATTTCATTTTCTTGGGATTGAATTCTATAAACAAGAGATGATTCTTTTTTTTTTCTTTTAGAAATTAGCCTAACTTACAACAAAAGACATGTAAGGGAAGCAGATATGACTCAAGTGATTGAGCTCCCACCTACAACATGGGAGGTCCCGGGTTCAGTTCCTGGTGCCTTCTGGAGAAGATGAGCAAGACAGCAAGCCAGCATGATGGGCAGGCATGGTGAGCTGATGCAACAAGATGATGCAACAAAGAGACACAAAGAGGAAAGACCATGAGAGACACAACAAAGCAGGGAGCAGAGGTGGCTCAAGCAATTGAGCACCTCTCTCCCACATGGGAGCTCCCAGGTTCAGTTCCTGGTACCTCCTAAAGAGAAGAGTAGCAGGCACAGAGAGCACAGAGGACAGACAGTGAGCACAAATAATGAGGGGAGAGGAATAAATAAAATAAATATTTTAAAAATAATTTGTATTTGACACATTATGTTTCTGACTTCAATTTAAAGGGCAAAAAAAAAAAAAGATTAAATTCTTCTTTAATATTCCTGTTTAAATTTTATCTGAGGAATAAAAAAACCTATTCAAACAATACTTCATTTCTTTGAATTTTGAAAGATAATTGATTCATGCAAAGAAAGATCACTTTTAAAAACTTGGTTAGTTAACACAAGAAGACAAACAGATCATTAAATAAATTGGCATTTAGAACATATCTTACTTGAAGTTAAAAATAGAGAATAAAAGACACATGGAAAATTAACAGCTCTCCTCTCCATCGATTCTCTCTCTCTCTCTCTCTCTCTCTTTCCCCCTCACGTTCACCATCAATTATGGCTTAAATCATTTAGATGCATTACATGATTTGGTAGTAACCTTTAGAAAAACATGAGTCATAATACTGTATCTGGAAGATTCAAGGAAATGCTCCAATTGTCCTAGATATGGTCATGTCCTCACAATTGTGGTTAGATGGGAGTATTATATGATGTTCATTCCCTACTTTGGAGTATGGAGAGAAGAAGTTCTGCAACTATAGTAGGGAATAGACAACTGAAGAGACAGGGTGCTAAGGAACTAAAAATTTAGATACCCAATCAAGTCACTTTGAATTAAGTGGACACATGTAGGCTGTTAAGAAAAATAGATGTACAATCAGTTCTGTTTGTCTTTGGCCCCCAAATAATTGAACAATTCAATTACTTATTCACTCATACAAAATTCAAACAAAATAATAAATACTTGTGTGTGTGTGTATGCGTATATCACACACACAAGATAATTTTAAGGAATAAAATTATCCTTTGAAATAAGAAGTGTTTTGATGCAATAACAGAAACTTAAAAATCAACTTTTTAACAATAAAAATCACAATTTTTATTAAAAACTGTGATGTAATTAGCTCCATGTGAAGAATGAAAGAGGATGGAAAAATGAAAACAAGACAAAATGAGGTTATAATTGTCTAAATGAGAAATTATGCAATCCTGAACATGGTTATTTGTCTGCTGGAAACTGCTGTAGCAATTATAGTAAATTTATTGAATATTTATCATTTATCTGAGACTTAAGTTATATAATAAATAACTGATTCTACTGGTATGCCTCAGAAAAATATATGTTTTTATGTTTGTTTACTTAATTATATAAAGCTAAGAAAGCATTATGTGAACACTAGTATTTGAAGCTAGGCTGAAAATAAACATACATATGTTGTCTTTCCTTTTATAATTCTTAATATCATTGGTTTATCCACTTCTATTTATATTATTGAAACTTAAGTTCTTATTATATGTTTTATATTCACTCAAAATATTTTGTGACAACTTCCTATTTGCCCATATTCACATTCTGGAAACCAAAATTACAATTGCAAAAAAGAAAAAAAAAATCACTTTCTTAGGTTTTCAGATATTATCCGTACTTTCATACACAAAGTATGGAGAAAAACTTTTTTATGTAATCATATTTTTGCTCTAGTCTATCATATATTCGAGTTAATTTCTTATCTGAAGTTTAATGAAGAGGTTGTTTGTTCACCTTTATTAAAAGGGCTAACAAATAGGCATTTTGATTCCTTGTTCACATGGTCAAGGCTAGATGGAAGCCAGGAATTCTTCTAAATTGTTCCTGCTAATCTTTGGTCAGTGAAGAATGAAGATTATCATCCTACCTCCTCCATGAAATAATCAAAAGGAAGTATTTTTCAATACTTTATTCAAAGATTATTTTCAAATTTATCCTTATGTTTCTTGCAATGATATTTCAAAAAGAAGTAGGCTGATTTTATATACTGCTACACTAATGTGAATGGCAGTGATTAGAATAAAAATGTGTTAGCTAGAGGTCATAAGGATTGATTTTGGCAGCCCATATACTTCCTGTCTAACTAAAAAGATGAAGATTTATTGGGTTAATGTGACAGTTTGAGATTATTTTTGTGAATCCTAAAAAGACAAAAGATTATGTTTGTAAACTAATCTATTCTCCTGGGTGTGATACCCTTTGATTTTATTGGATTCAGTTGAGGGGACCTTGATCAAATTACCTGCTAAGAATAGGGCTTTGAATTGACCATGTCAGGAAGGTATGATTCAGGTTGAGTCTCTGCCCTCTTGGTGGGCCTATGTAAATGGACACACACTCTAGAAGACACATGGAAGAGGACAGAACTTTGTCATTTTTGATCTTGAGGCTCCAAGGAGAGATGAGCCATTTGCCTGATAATTTGCAGTTGATACAGAAAGCCCAGAAAGCCACCAGCCTGATGCCTGGAGAAAGAGGAAGCCCAGAATGGAGAAACCAAGCAGCATTCAGCAACCATCTTGCCTCAACACTTAGCAACTGACTTTGGTGAGAAAGCAAATTTGAGTTGGACTCTTTAAGGCCTTGTAACTGTAAGGCTTTACTTCAAATAAATAACCTTTTATAAAAACCAACAGATTTCTGGAACTTTGCATCAGCTCCCCTTTGGCAGACTAATACAATTAAGTAAAATTGGGACATTTCATCAATTACTCAGGACAACTGCAATCAATTCACCATATAAAACAAAATAAGACCAGAATTTTTTTTGGAATAAATTTCTTTTAAAATATATGAAATATGGAAAAATAATCATGTTTATGAATAATATTAGGAATGAACATTGAAATTTTGAATGAAATGAAATTTTCCAGTATGCAATTTGAAAGGAAGTGTCCAGAATTTCAAATAGTTATGTCACCATGGAACCAACAAACTCATGAATCAATAAAATTATTATTTTCTTCTTGAAAAAATGAAGATTAGTACCTATCCAAAAGTGTGCTATGAAATTAAAGTGAGGTAGCACCTAGAACATTCTGAACATGGTACCAGGCATGGTAATTGTTCAAGGAAAAAAACCTATTGATTTTTGATGTTAATATGAATTTTGAATTTGAAATAGAAAATACTAAACATGTTTACTGGAATGAAAGTTACTATTTAATTACTTTGGCATAATTTATGTTAATCTATATTCTTTTTAAAGGAAAATTAGAATGTAAAATTATGAAATATGAAATATGAAATTCTACAAAATGAAAAACATGAGAGAATGTTTATAGCAATTTAAAGTGATTTAGAAAACTTAACAATGTATGTCATCATCTGTTTTATAGGTGCTTAGAAATATATTTGTTAGGAGCAAGTCACAGAAAACCCAACTAAAACAGCTTAAGACAATGTGGATATTTATTATCCTACAAATCAGATAACTCCTTCATAATTTAATTTATCAATCAGCTACGTCACCAATGATCCAGATTATTTTTTCCACTCATCCACCTTTCTTAAGTATTATTCCTCATGAATTCAAGATGGTTGTAGCAATTCCAGACATCACATCTACACATGACCAGGTCTAATGAGAAAAGTGTCAAATGAAATCTTTAAGAATGAGAAAAATTAGCCACAATAGCCCTAGCATGTTTTCATGTAATTCTCATTTGTTGAAATTTTATAATATGCTTTTCCAAACATATCAGTGGCAAGAAGGTTGGAGATATTTCTAACTTTTCCTGAAGGATATAATCATTTGGAGGTGGTAGAAATTCTAAAAAACAAACAAATCAACAAGAAAAACAAAAACAAAAATAGAAGTAAAAGAAGTGGGCTCCTGTACAATGCTCAACTAATAATATCTGGTTATAGAAGATATATGCTTCATTAACTTATTATTAATTCTTTTCATTACTAATTTGTTTATTTTTCAAGTAAAATTCTTATAACATAAGGATAATATAAAAATGTATACAAAATAGCATAAAATTGGAATTCCTCGTCAAAAACTTCTAAATGAATTCTTTCTCCCATATAAAACAGGTAATAATAGATGACTATGTTATATTTTACATTTTATATAAGTTTGATTTATTTGACATTCTCACTTAACATCCTTTTGACAAATCATTATTTTCAGCAACATTTTATTAATTTATCAAATATTATTTACACATTTTTACAACTTCCACAGTGAAAGACATTTATTTTCTGACATTTTGCAATACAAACAATTGACTATAGTTATAAATCCTTTTTTCCCTATATTTGTAAATGACTTTGAAACTGGTATCTCTCCTGGAATAGATTCCATTCTTATTTTGGTTTTCTGAATTTATTGGTTTTATATCCCATTTTATTTTATTTTTTAAATATCACTTCTATATCTGTAGTTCACAAAAAAGCTAGGTGGAAGGTAATTTTCTAAAATGTCCTTGAACATGTGAAAATATCTTCATTTTGTCCTCACGTTTTAATGGCAATTTAAATGGACATAATATTTTTAGAAGTCAAAATGATTTTCTTCAGTACTTTGAAGACATTACTAGGAAGTCATTTCATTCTTGTTTTTTTGTAGATTATATGCACGCAGTTTACAGAAACTTCTGCAACAGTCTTGTAGAACATTGCCTTTGACTATGGAGAATGCCCTAACTCTGGATAGAGTTAGAACTGAATTGGATTGAGATGCAACAGTATTTTCAAATGTGCTACAAATTCGGCATTCATACTACCTACTCAGAGTCATAATTCACCAGAATTACTCACAGAACTCATTGAAAGTTTTATAGTTATGATTATAGTTTTATTACAGGAGAAGCCAAAAGAAGAGGTGCATAGAGTAGGTTTGGGGGGGCCTCAAAAGCAAGCTTCCATGTCTTCTTCTAATGAACTCACAGCACAGAGATATATTTTCTCTTTCATGGAAGCTCACCAGGGTTTCAAGTGAGTTTATGTGGGGTTTCATTATATAGGCACAATTGATAAAATCAATGGCCACATGATTGAGCTTAATCTGCACTCCTGCTTCCCCTCCCAGACATTGAGGAGGTGGGCTGTGAGGACACTAACCTCCCAATCATGTGGTTGTTATTTCTGATGTGGCAAGTTCCCACCCTAAGGCCTCAGGCATGGTTGGCCCCACCGTTGAAGAATGAAAGACACTCCTATCACAAGAAATTCCAAAAATTCAGAGGTTGCTTTCCCAGTAACTGAGGATAAAGACCAGTCAAGATTTTTATTATACTGCAATATGTTTTCATCTGTTTGTTTGCAATCCTTTTCACTTCTCTCTATCCTAAAGAGCAGGAACTTCTACATTTATATATATTTATATTTTTGTTTGATTTTGCATTTATTTATCATCAATAAGTAGTACAATAAGTACAATGTGTACTTTTTTTCAACTATATGACCTTTTCTAAAGTTAAGAATTTATATCTTCCCCTCTACTCTCTGTGTTCCCTTCTTACAAAACTTCTGGGAGGACTTTGGAGTTTCTGGATTGATCCTTGATGACTCTAGTGATTGAATCATAATTGTATTTCTTCGGTCATCATACATTTCATGCTGTGAATTTATTTGTATATTTAATTGTGTTCATTTTGCTTTTCAAATTCTTTATTAAGAAAAAAGAAAAAATTGCCAATTTTATTAAAAATTCCTGAAGCTCTGATCATTTTGATTTTGTTTTTGCTTTCTTTATTAACCTGCTTACTTTTTAATAGAAGCTGTGGTAGTTTGAGGATTTACAGACCCCAGAAAATCATGTTCTTAGAGCTAATCCATTCCTGTGGGTGTGACCCTATTGTAGGTGGGATCTTTTTGATCAGATTACTTCAGTAGGACTTAATCTTCTTACTGGAGTCTTTTATAAATGGAATGAATAAGGAGAGAGAGATAGAGGAAAAGGCCACAGAAGCAGAGAGAAAGACACAGGAGCTGAAAGTCAGAGGAAGCCAGAAGCTGAAGGCAAGAAACCCAGAAGAGAAGGGAAAGACTAGCAGATGCCACCATGTTCCTGGCCATGTGATAGAGGAGTCCAGGGTCACTCACAGTTCATCTTTGGGGAGAAAGCACTGCCTGATGATGCCTTGATTTGAACATTTTTCTCAGCCTCAAAACTGTAAGCTTGCAATCTAACAAATACCCATCGTAAAGAATAGTAATGGAAAGAGCAAAGAGTCTGCATTTAAGAAATTCTCATATTAGTGGGAAAAGACTTAAAAATAAGTAAACAAAAATATAATGCTGGGTGCAAATAAATTATATGTAGGACCAATAAAGCATAGTGAATAGAGAGTAGCAGGTACTTTTTTATGAAGGGTAATCATTTGATATTCGATTATTTCAGCAGAGGCCAAATGAAGTGAGGATAGAAGGCTTATGGACATTGGAGATGAGCAGTCCATGCATAGGGACCAACAGTGTCAAGCTGTGAGGGAATATTTGTTGTCTAATTGAGAAATCCTTAAGGAAGAGTATATATAGTCATAGCCAGTTAGAGAAAGGGGCATGGGTAGAAGATGATAACAGAGAAGTAGTTAGAAGTAGGTTGTGTAGGACCCTGCAGAACCATTGTATGGAGAGTAGAACTTCTTTTGCATTAAATAGGAAACATTTGTAAGGAAAACGTCAAGAGTGGTAAGATGTGTTATATTTAAATAAGATTATTTTGGTTTCTGTAGAAACTGCTTGAGGCAAGGGTGAAAATAGGGAATCAATGAAAAGGGTATTGAAATAGGCCAAGTAAGAGATGAAGTTGGTTTTGGACAGGGTGGTAATTCATGCTCAAATTCTGTGTGTATATCAAAGATAGAGACAGTAGTAATTGCAGATAGATTGGATGGGGTGTGCAGAAGAAAGAGATGGGTGAAGAATGACTTCAAGATTTTGGGGCTGAGCAAATGGAAAGATTGAAATTAAAGCTAATTTGCAAAATTTAAATTTAAAAACATATCTTAAAATCTTTTTTGCTCCCTGAGAAAGACTATCTTTGATTATTCCTTTCATCAAAATTTCCATCTTTTTCCAGGGTAAGACTACATGAATGAGCAACATAAAGTCATGTGACCTAACTTCTATTCCGATATAAGATATATGAATTTTTCAGACCATTATTACTGGACAAACAGTTATGTAAAATCCTTTTATCCTGTGGAATTTTCTTTTGGATGAAATACTCAAAGCCTCAGAGAGGTTTTTAACAGTACAGATAATCAGAGGTGTAAGTGAAATATGTTTTCAGAGAGATCATTGTGGTAAAAGAAGTCTGAAACAAGCCTAAGCCAGCCAAAATCCTGACTTTGAAGCAGATTTAAAATATAATATATTTTCATCCTATAGTCAGAGTTATAAAAAGAGTTTTACGTTTTGGTAAACTTGCTGTCACACTTGTAGTTTTAGAACTGCCAAGTTTGATATAATTAAACACTTTTATTTTCAAGTATTTTATGAGTAATATGTATTTCTGAACTGAAATACCAAGAGCTCTGGTTTATCTCTTTTTTTTCAAAGCCTTATATGAGGCTGAGATCTTAACAGTGACAACATAGCAGCAATTACTAGAAGTTTCTCTCTTTTTTTAACCATCTATTTACAGCTATTATGCTTTAATCTAAGGTAAAACAGGTAAAAAGGACCTTTTAATTTTTTTTTAATAAATCAATTTTATTGATACATATTAATAAATTCATCCAGTGTACAATCATTGGCATTTGGTACAGTCATGTAGTTGTGCATTCATCAATTCAATCATTATTAGAGTATCTTCATTATTTCAAAAATAATAATAATAATAAACAAAAAACACACAAACAAGAAAATTCTTCAGGACCTTTTAAATTTTTACTGTAGATCAGCTTGTGGGAGGATTGTGGGAAGAAGGCAGAGTAGGGAGCTCCAGGACTCAGTCCTTTTACCAGAACAACTATTAAACAGGCAAGAACTGTCTGAAAAAATAAAACTACCTTGAAACTCCAGAGGCCACAAGAGCACTATACAGCATCCAGGAAAAAGTAAGGGGAAGAGGCTGATAAGTTTTGGTAAAGACCAGTAAATTGCTCTCTCCCTACAGTGGCTATCAGCTTCCCTTCTCTCTCTCATGGCAGGTTCCTATGAGGTCCAACCCCCAGCTAGCTTGCTGGCGACAGAAAGGGATGTAAAAGTGTCCTCTTCACGAAGGCCAGCGGTGGGCATGGCTGATCACTCATCACAGGTTTTTATTAGCAATTTTGTATCACAGGGTGCCGAGCCCTGAAGGCAGCCAATGTTTCAACCAACTTGGGACAAAGACCATGGTGGTAGTGATTTAAAGATGGCAGTGCTTCCTTGGGGCTGTGGGTGGTAATTAGTTGAAGGGCTGCATATGCTGGGCAGGCCCAGAAAGCTCCACTCTGGGGAAGAAGCTCATGGCACCCTTCCTGACCCCACATCTAAGGCACTTTGAAGCCTGTCTGCACCCCTTATGTGGACCCTTGGCCCTGTTTCTGCTGGGATAGGCTGACTCAGGAAAGTCCTTCCAGCTTAGCCCTCCAGGCAAAAGAAGATTGAGACAATGAAAGGAGTGGAAGATATATTGAGGCAGACAATCTGCAACAAAGGCTTGTCAATGCCAAATAAGAAAGGGAGGTCTGTTTCCTAGGAAACAGGGGGGATAAACTCCTGTAACAGGGTAACACCAAAACAACTAACAAGCAAAAGCCCAAGACAAAATATATGCCCAGAGAGACAGGGAAAATTTGGCACTTTGTATTCACTTGAGCAAATCTTCCTGATAGGAGGGCTAAAGCTCAAGAAAATCTGTCTTATCACAAGCTGGTTACAAAATCAAGAAACAGACATCTCAGGGAATAAATCCCATAGCTAACATTTTAAAATATTAAAATGTACAGTGTAAAATAAAAGATTACAAGATAAACAAATAAACAGGAAATGATGACCAATCCAAAAGAAAGGGATAAAAATAAAGAAAGCACAAAGAAGACCAAAATGTAGACAAACCTAACAAATCCTTTAAAAAAATGATCTTAAAGATGCTCAAGAAGATGAAGGAAAATACCAAGGAAGAAATAAAGGTATCAGTAAAACAGTGAATTAGCAACATAAGAATCTTAGGAAAGAGATAGAAATTTTAAAAAAGAATCAAGCAGAACTACTGGATCTGAAAACCACAATAACTGATGTGAAAATTCCCAGGAGAGTTTCAAGGGCAGATTGGAGCAGGCAGAAGAAAGAATCAGCAAACACAAAGATAAGACACTTGAAATGAGTCAGGCTCAAAAGCAGAAAGAAAAAAGAACTATTAAAAGCAAAAATAACCTAAGATATATCAGGGACACCATCAAGCATAGCAATATATGCATTATGAAAGTCACAGAAGGAGAAGAAAGATATAAAGGGGCAGAAGGAATAGTGAAAGAAATAATGACAAAGTGCTTCCCAAACTAAGCAAATGATGTGAATATGGATATCCAAGAAGCTCAGAGAATATTAAACAGGTAAACATGTAGAAAAATACACCTCATCATCTTTTGATTACACTATTGAATGCAAAGGACAATGAGAGCATTCTGAAAGCTGCAAGAGAAAAGCAATGTGTAACATACAAGGGAGTCCCAATTAGATTGAGTGCCAATTTCTCATCAGAAGCCATGGAGGCAAGAAAGAAGTTTGTTAAAGTATTTGAAGTGCTAAAGCAAAACAACTGCCAACCAAGGATTTTATATCCAATGAGACTTTCTTTCAAAATGAGGGAGAGATTAAGACATTCCCAGATAAAAAATGATGAGGGAATTCATCACCATAAGACATACCTTACAAGCAATGCTAAAGGGAGTTCTTCAGACTGAAAGAAAAGCAAATTAGACAGTGGTTCCAAGTGGCATAAAGAAATGAAGACTTGCAGTAAAGGTAACTATTTGGACAGTTATAAATGTGGTATTACTGTACTATAATTCTTAGTATGTAACTTCATTTCTTACTTCCTAAAGATGCTAAAATGCAAATGCATAAATAGTAATAATAAGTCTATTTTTTTTTTTTTTGGCTATACAATGTACAAAGATTTAAGTGGTAACAAGTACTAAAAAGAAAAAAGGTGGGGGGACAAAGGAGTATAGGAAACATATATGTGTTTGCTATTGAAGTTAAGTTGGTATCAAGCCAAATATGATTGCTGTATGTTTAGGATGGTTAAATTTTACCCCATGGTAACCACAGGGAAAACATATGAAAAATATACTCAGATATTAAAGGGCAGCTACTTAATATGGTACAACTCAAAAAAATCAAATAAGTATAATAGTACACATTAGCAGAAGAACTGAGGGACAAGAAAGTTGTAAGACCTACAAAGGCTAAATAGCAAAATGGCAGAAGAAAGTCTTGCATTATCAGTAGTGATTTTACATGAAAACAGATTAAACTTTCCAATCAAAATGCCTAGATGAGCAGGATTGATTAAAAAATGCATGACTCAATTGCATGCTATCTGTAAGTGAATCAACTTAAATTCAGGGAAGCAGCTGTGGCTCAATCAGTAGGGCTCCCGTTTACCATATGGGAGGCCCCAAGTTCGGTTCCCGGGGCCTCCTGGTGAAGGCAAGCCCGCCCGCACAGCGTGGTTAGCTGACCCAGAGAGCACAAGCAGCAAGGGAGGGATAAATGAATAAATAAATAAAATCTTTAAAAAAAAAAAAAAACTTAAATTCAAAGATATAAGTAAGTTGAAAGTGAAAGGATGAAAAAATATACATATACCATCCAAGGAATAACCAAAGAGAACTGGGGCAGTTATGCTAATATCAGATAAAAAACAGACTTTACATCAAAAAAGTTACAAGGGACAAAGATGGTCTTTATTTTTTATTTATTTATTTATTTTTATTATGGGTAAAAATCAAAATTCTCAAAATACATACAAACATTTGTAAAATGATATATAAATATATATGCATATATGTGTATTTGCTTACAAGATGGTCTTTATATACTGATAAATGGGACAATTCAACGAGAAGATATAACAATTATAAATATAAATGCAACTATCAGCAGAGCCCCAAAATATACAAAACAAATGCTGATAGATTTGAAGGAAAAAAAATTGATGGTTCTACATTAATAGTAGGAGCCTTTGACATAACACTCTCAATAATGGATAGACCATCTAATATGAAGATCAAAAAGGAAATACAAGATTTGAATGATACTTCCAACCAACTAAGCCTAACAGGCATATATAGAACACTTCACCCAACAAAAACAGAGTACGCATTTGTCTAAAGTGAACATGGGTCATTCTCCAGGATAGAACATATGATAGGTCACAAAACAAGTCTCAAAAAATTGAAAATCTTGAAATCATATAATGTATAATCTGCAAACACAAGAGAATGAAGCTACAAATCCATAACACAGGGAGATTTGGAAACTTCACAGACACTCTTAACTAATGGGTTAAAGAGGAAACCACAAGAGCAATTAGGAAAATCAGGAGGTGAATTAAAATGAAAATACAATATACCAAAACTTATTTGATGTAGTGAAGGCAGTGCTGAGAGGGAAATTTAAAGCTCTAAATGCTCACATTAAAAAAGTAAGTAGACTTTAAACTAAAGACCTAACCACATAACTAGAGAAAGAAGAAAAAACTAAACCCAAAGCTATCAGAAGGAAGTAAATAACAAATTTTATAGTGGAGATAAATGAAATAGAGAAAAAGAAAACAATAGGGAGAATCTATGAAACCACAAGTTGGTTCTTTGAAAAGATCAATAAAATTGTCAAATCCTTTAGCTAAACTGATAAAGAAAAAATGAGAGAATTACAAATAACAAAAATGTATTCCCTCCTGAAATTGAAAGGACACTATGAGGATATTATGAACAACTGTACAATACTGAATTAGATAACTTAGATGAAATGGACAGATTCTTAGAAATGCACAAACTACCTACATTGATTCAAGAAGAAATAGATGGTAAGAACAAACCAACTACTAATTAAGAAATTGAATAAGTAATCAAAACTTCTCAACAAAGAAAAACCCAGGACCAGATGGCTTCACAAGGGAATTCTACCAAACATTCTGAGAAGATGTAATTCCAATTCTGCCCAAACTCCTCCCCACAAAAAAATTGAAGAGGAGGGAATACTCTATAACTCATTCTGCGGGGTCAACATCACCTTCATACTAAAGCTGGATAAAGATACCGCAAGAATAGTAAACTACAGACCAGTATCTTATAAATACAAATGCAATAATCCTCAACCAAATGCTAGCAAACCAAATCCAATAGCACACTAAAAGAATTTTCCCTCTATATAGCTTTCTGAAAATTCCTATATATTCTCTAAAGTCCAACTTCCATTCCCTGTTTCTTGAATGTAAAATCATTAGGAAAAGTAAATTAGTGTACCCATACACTAATATACCCTCTCCCCCAAGCCAGTGGCAATTCTCCTGGTATAATCCAGGAGCACATCTTAAGCAGTTAGCATAACACCTCTCTGTGATCTACCTCTCAACCAAATACAAATGTAGATAAACTAGATATAAAAACAGTAGAGGGGGGAAGCGGCTGTGGCTCAATCGGTGGGGCTCCCGTTTGCCATATGGGAGGCCCCGGGTTCGGTTCCCGGGGCCTCCTGGTGAGGGCAGGCCCGCCCGCGCGGCGTGGTTGGCTGACCCAGTGAGCACAAGCAGCAGGGGGGTGATAAATGAATAAATAAAATCTTAAAAAAAAAAAAAAAAAGTAGAGGGGAGGTAAATCTTCCTGAAACTCTCACAGTAGCTTCCATTTAAATTGAATGAATAAGCATGTGGTTGGAGTTTATTTTCTAGAAATGAGGAATTCCTTTCATTTGGAAATAAAGGAAATTCTATTTTGTTAGGAAATTCCTCTACTTTCTAGAAATGGGAAGAATTCATTTCCTAGAAATGAGGACTTTAAAGATTATTATAACAATACTTCAGAATCAGGATATGAGACTTCTTTGCCTCTCTTTGATTAGCATTACAGCAAAGAGGACTTTGACATATTCACTTAATGGGTTTGTTCCTTCAATTGCATTCTTTTCAAGCCAAAGCTAAATCAGAAATAATAGTGTTTTGAGAGACAATGCATTTAATTTGATTGTATGAGATAAGTTGGTTTGAACTAACTTCTCTGATTGTAGGTTTTTCTCAGATCAAGTCCAGAAAATCAGCTACCTTATTTGTTCATAAAAAGATGTACAGAAAATATCTACTTGAATTGAAACTGCAATTCAAGTAGATATTTAATATGAAATTTGCATTTATACAGTAAGAGGAAATTCTTTTCTCAATAATTTGAATACAATTTGAATATAATAAAGTTGCACAAATTCTATATCAATTTTAAACACAACATTGAAATATACTGCAAGCGTTTTGTACATATTCATAAATGTTATTCTTTTCTTTCACTTAAATCCAAACATTGTTGGATCAATGGTTAAGTCTTGCTACTTTTGGCAAGCCCAGTGATTGATTTCCATGGTTTTCTAAATAGTATGAAGTTTAGGAAATTTCCATTCTTACCACAAGTATCACTCTACCTTGCTACTTTTCCCTCTTTTTATAGAGAAGAAAAGTGAATGCAATTCAATTTATTTAAATTCTTATAGAAATTAACATGTTTCCTTTGACATATAATAACATTAATAAATTAAGCTTTTGGCTTGTTTATATTACCACCATGCTTAATTTCAAAGTGGCATTGATTAGTTGATAGATGAAACATTAAACTTCGTGCCAAATAGCCATTTAAAGGAGTAATTTATATGTTCACAATCCAAAGTTGTTCAACTTAGTGTTCAATACTAAGTTCCTGATCTTACCCCGATCCTGGTATTTTATGCATCTGAAACCTGGTGTTCATGCAGTTAATGATGATGCCAGTTGCCCAGACAAAAGTTATTGGAGTCAATCTCCACTCTTCTTTTTCTCAGATACCCATTATTCAATCTGCTAGGAATTCCAGATTTTGAATATTTTGAACATTCTCACTGTCACCACTGAGGACCAAGC
Source organism: Tolypeutes matacus (assembly GCA_026826555.1). Classification (NCBI taxonomy): domain Eukaryota; kingdom Metazoa; phylum Chordata; class Mammalia; order Cingulata; family Chlamyphoridae; genus Tolypeutes; species Tolypeutes matacus. Next base: position 28,639,019 of record JAKSZT010054304.1, on the reverse strand, counting down.
TTCCATCAGTGCACCTGGATTATTACCTGGATCTCCTTGCTAGCCTTGGAATGTTCCTTCCCCAGTTATTCACATGCTTATCTACCCCACTTTCTTTAAGTCTGTACTCAAAGTCATCTCTCAATGATATTTTCCCTGGCCAACCTGTGAAAACTTCTCAACATTTCATGTCTCCTTCCTTGCTTTAATTTCTTCTTCTTTTCAGAAAATTGTTTATTTTATATATTTCTATAACCTTACCTACTAGAACTTTGCTTAGCACATAGTAAACCCTCAACACATATTCATTAATGGAGTCCATAAAAGAACGAAACTATGACTCTATACAAGTAACCTGATTAGGAAGCCTACAAACATCCTCAACATAATCAGTAATTCTGCATCCCAGCTCCTGAAAAATGAAATTTCCTAACATTAGTGTCACTGTTCACATTGTGACTTCACATTCATGAAATCCTACACTGAAAAGATAAATGATTTTATTTTATCCAGGCAGTTGGTTCTCTGGATAAGACTTCACAAATCCTAATATGCTTAGCTGGAAAGTACAAAAAGTGACCCTGAAAGAAATGAACTTGATTTCTTTGTGCCCGTAAGGGTATGATTTTTTTTCTTCTAAACCTGGGTTTTAAAAAAAAGTTTTATTTTTTCAAAGGACTTTCGTATTTATTAGTACATAGAGCAAAACAAATCAAGTCTTTTTAAGTGGCTGAAAAAAATTTAATTCTAAATACATGCAGATATATATGTATATGTGTGTACATATACAGATAGAGAAAGAGAAAATTGGAAGATAGCACATAGCAGTGAATAAAATGGGTATCTTTTAATTGCAGAATTAATGACTTGTTTTTTCTATGCAAGATTATTTTATCCTAATTCTGAAAAATATAAAGAATTATTACATATTATATGATAAAGAGTTTTTAAAGCCATATGTTCAATTAACACAGTATGTTTCTAGTCATATGCTTAATTTGTATTTGCCAAATACATCCTCTTTTCTAGTGGGTAATTTAAATGTAATATATATGTCTATATTACAGGGGTATAAAAAGAATCCTACAGGATAGAATTTTAAAGAAAAAGCCATTGTTCCTATTTCTCTGTTGTTGTTGTTTTTCTAACTCTCCAAGGCAATTATGTCTGTTTTATTTTTAGTATAAGTGAACCTTCTCAATACTTCATGACCAACTCCAATTTTTGGCTGTGTTAGCTGAAATCAGGCTTCCCTTCTGTCCATTGGAAACTCTTTGGTAGTTCATTGCTGAGGAGCATGTCACCTCTACTTTGCTGCAGCTTGAGAATAGCCTACCTCTTTTAGGCCAAAGTATATGGCCTGGCTTAATTCCCCTGTGCCTTAGTTACTTGCCTAGAGATTATTTTTATATTTCTTTGCTCGAGGCTGCCTGTGGGTATTTGTGCTTGGGCAGTACATCATGGAGTTGGATGAAGTAGTACATTGAAATCTAAGTTCTTCTTGGTTCCAGTTTTGATGGAGGTCCCTGTTATTAAGTGCACCTTATTTTTTATTATTGTTATTTTATTTTCCAAAACTGTTGCAGATTTATGCCATTCTAAACTGCAAAATAACTAAAAAATAAAATAAAAAACATACAAAGTATAAGTATTTTAAAATTATTGGATTCAATAAATATAGATTTACTTTATCAAATCACTGCAAAGATTTTGAAGTATTTTATCAATTTTTCAATTTATCATATCAGAAACATATTAAGCAAATTGTGGACTGGCACTAGTCCATGGATCCCCACTTTGAGTATCAACACTCTAGTGAAAACTGGACTAGCAATCATGTTTTCAACCAGAATAACATGACTTTTAAAGAATGTAATTAGTTGGTTCATCATGCTTGCAATATTGTAGCTCTCACATCATTTGCATTCATCTAACATTTTGAGGAGAGCAGGTATAGACTAATGGCATGTCCTTCAGTGCTGAGTACTGTGAGTGATCAAGGTATGTAAGACAATGATCTGTCTGTAAAGGGCTATGAAGAATAAAGAATGTAGCTGTAGCTGCTCCATTTTCAAGCCCAATTGTAAGACAGGTATGAAAGGAAAAAAACACAAAACAAATGAACAAACAATAATAAATTGCCACTAAAGAGGCCTGCAGTGAAAGAAATTTTCTCAAGAGAGATCCAAATTTCAGTTAGAACTAGATATTGAAGGGAACACCTAGAGAAAGGGTTAAAGAAATAACATATTTTGATGACTTTGACTTTAAGTGTTTTGGAGCTGGGAAGGGGTGCATGTGGCATTAGATTTGGCAAAGCATAGAACCATCTAACAATGGGAGGGATGGGCAATGAGTGATGTTCTGGAAGTTAGGTGTTTCTTGTGGTGATGTAACAGGAATGAATGTGATGATTGGGCTTGTCCTAATTGTTTCTTAGGCAGATTGGGGTGGTTGTGGTTGGTCGTGTTTGCCACTAGGGAGAAGCACGTGATACTCTGTGTTCCCCTCTCCGTTCCTGCCTTGGGAAAAGCAATGTAGCAAGAGGCATGCAGTGCTCAGGAGTCTTCTCCTTCCTCCTGTTGATAATGTTTAGAGGCAGAAAAAATGTTTCTGGAATGATATTGTGCTCTGGGTACCCTTCTTCATTCTTTGAGGCAAAGGGTCCGTCTTGCCACATTGAGTTTCTAAATAATGTGTATTATAATACACTTGTACCATTTTCATTGATCTTGGATAGTAATATGCTTAATGGTAAAACAATATTAGTGTTTTAGCATCTTTTAAAAATTTTATTTATTTAAGAATGCTGATTAACAGATAAATATAGCATTTTACCTGGCAGAGAAGTCCAAATAAAGTAAAAATTTATGTAGTGCTTTGTAGATCTAGAACAAAATGTCATCAGGGATCATAATTTGCCAAAGATTTTCATGTTTTCTTTATTTTCTTCTTCATATTGCATAAATCAAAGTTACTTAAAGAATTATATTTGTTAAAACATGGTTTAAAAATAAGTATTTTGGTGGAAAAAAATGAATATTACTTGCAGAGAAAAAGACAAAATATAGATTTTCTTTTTTATAAAGTGTAGGAAGCAATGGAGACTCATGTTTGAATGAGATATCATAATCCTACTACATAGCCCTCTTCTTACCCAGGTACTGGGATCTATCTTCACAAAAATCCAAAGCACAAGATCCATTTCTTTTTCATGACCAAAGGCAAATCTAAGAGTTAAAGACAGAGTCATACTATTTTTCCTAGAAAAACTCAACTGTTTGAAAACATGAAGTTTAAAGGTACTTTTAATATCTCACCAATAGAATTAGCCTTTCCTACTTTTCCAAACATGGAGGGAAACCAAAAATATTCACAACAATTACATGCCTTCCTTTTGGGAAAAGGAGTGCAAGTCTCCTTTCTATAAATATGAGGAATGAAGAATAAGATTCATTTCTACCAAAGTTTAATGGTCATGAGGAAGAGGGAGAAATAAGAGAAAAAAATCAGCTTAACCCAAATGACAATGATTTATATTTCTAATAACTTATGGAAGCAGTCAGAAAAATCTAGTAGCTTTTTCAGAATCTATGGAAAAGTTAATGCTAATAGCAGAACTAGATTTTTGGTTACTACATGGCAATTTCTATCCAGTTATGTTCCCCTGACACAGTGCTGCTTGTATCTAGTAGAATGCTACAATTAATATAATTAATAACTAACATTAAGTTAAGTGTTTGCTATGTGCATGCGCTTTACATGGGTACTCTAAATTTAATTCAATCACCACATCAGCCCAATTTGATTAGGTTTGTACAGCTAAATTGAAAAGCTGGTACACCATCCCCCAGACTATTACTCCATTAGCCTCTTTGCACTGCTGTCTCCCAGTGTTAGATTATCAAATAAGAATGAGGACAGTGACAGTGCGGGTGCACAGGAAAATTGTGTCTACTTCTCATTTTATAAGGTTGCTCCACTACATAAACTTTAAAAAGTTGAAAGTAATTTAAATCATTTGGCCATATTATTTTGTGGAATATTTTAGCTACATAAACATGCTATTATGCATAACATGAACTGATTCAACACAATGTTCACCACGGTTTTCTCTTGCAAGCATGCTGTGTGGGTTTGATAGCTGAAAAGTGGCTGAACTTATTCAAAATCTGATAATAGTTGAAATACATATCTGAAATTTTGTATACTGCTGGGGTCAAACATAATGTTCTCAATTAAATAAAAATACCTCACATAATTTAAAAATCATTGAAAGACTACATATAATGTGACAATCTCAATTAAAGTAAGCTCACTGGTGATGTGCTTTTAACAAAATGTCAAAAGGCCCCTGGAGACATAAAGGACATCAATCTGAGGAATTCCTGGAACAGGAAGATCCATTATTAGTTTTGGCAGGGTATGCACAGCAGGGCAGTCATTTTCAAAGCACTATCAAGTAGAAATGAATTGAGTTTAATCCCTGGGCTGCATATATTCCAGATCAGCTACTACCATTTTAATAGTCTGTTGCAAAAAGGGTTTTAAAAAGTTATTTCCTCTTGTTAGCTCATTATAAAGGTATCTCTCATGCATTAATTTAATAAGGGGCAAGAAGCCAGAATGTACATTGAATGTAAAAGGAGGAAAATACAAGTATAGCATCTATGGAATAACTATTTTGTACTGTTTTTTCTTTTGTGGACCCTCAAAAATTATGTCCTTAAGCTAAACCATTCCTGTGCCTGTAAATGCAGTGTAGATGGGGCCTTTTGATTAGATTCAGTTAAGGAGTCTTTGAATAGATCACTTTAGAGTTTTGATTGGACTATACTTGTAAACTGAGGACACACTGAAAAGGTAGCTCGGTCATTTAGACCCAGCCTGTGAGAGAGAAGATTCCAGGTTTGCCTTCAGGCCATAAAGAGAGAGAAGCCCCAAGAGGCTCAAGAAGACCAGGCTCAGGGAGAGATGCATGATGGCCCAGAGCTGAGCCCCAGCAGAAAATAGAGTTGGAAGGGCAGACCTGCCATCTTGCCTCACCATATGGCAGGACTCCAGGGTCTGCTAGCAGCCCACCTTTGGTGAGAAAGTATTTCTGATGATGCCTTGATTTGGACATTTCTCAGCCTCAAAACTGTAAGACTTCCCTTAATAAATCCCTATTGTTAAAGCCAACCCATTTTTGGTATTTTGCATCAGCAGCTTTGTCAAACTAATACACTACTGGAAATCTACTTTTTAGTTGTATTTTGTAATTTGATCTGAATATCAGTACACAGTTTTTTCTTTTAAGAAAAAATGTGTCCACATACATGATAAAGACAAAATGTAATATCTATTTCTATATTCTATAAATCCAATGTAAAAACTGATTTTGTTTTCTTTTCCTAAGCTTTCTTTCTTTCAATACCTTCTTTGTTCATTCGGAAGAAACTTCTCTCTTTTTCAATGATTATGACTCCTGTTTTTCTTTTTTATTTCTTATCTATACATTTATTTTGCCTAGACATCAATAGTGTATTACAACCAATATGTTTGTCTGCAGCCCCATGATCTGTGAGCCACTTGCTTAACCTTATTATTTTACAAAGAAAGCCAATCTATGTAATTGCTTGCATTTTATTTTCTTCAGTAGGACGTGACAATTTTCTCCACCATGCAACTTTTACTGAGGATTTGCAAATTTCAGGGTATTTTAAATAAATTTCTCTTGCTGTCAAAGAACTTTCAAGCTAGTTGGAAAATAGAGCATGAACACATATATACATTCAACATATTAATAATCTATGGCTAATGTTTTTAAAAATTAAAAAGGAAATGTTAATGTCTTAGTTTGCTGAAGTTTTCTGATACAAATTACCAGAAATGGGTTGATTTTTATAACGGGAATTTTATTTGGGGTAGAAGGTTTAAAGTTCCAAGGCCATGAAATGTGCAAATCAAGGCATCAGAAACGCTCTCTCACCAAAGTCAACTACTAGTAATCCTGGCGAAGATGGTGACCAATCTCTGTTGAGGTCTCTGCTTTCCCTTCCAGAATCTATCATCTCCAGGAGCTCAGATGTGAGCAGCCAGGCATAGGGCCTGTCTCTTTCCAGGCCTCCAATCTTAGTCTCTTGGGGCTTCTCTGCTTTTCTGCAACTGTGGGCAAACCTGGAGTCCTTTCCCTCATAAGTCTGGATCAAATATGGCAGGGCTCCCTTTTCCTGTGTCTCTATTTATATGGCTGCAGTAAGAGGGTAGACACTCAACCTGAGTCAGGCCTCACTGATTTAGTTCAATCAAAAGGGAGTAGCATGCCCACAGGAATGGATTAGTTCAAAAACATAATCCTTTTTCTTTTGGGGATTTATAAAAGAACTTTGCACTGTCAGATTAAGAAAGAGGAGGAACATCCACATAATCAGAGGAGAGGTAAAAAGTGAAAGTACAGAAGTGGGGAGGCATATTATTTGGGGTATCATAACTAAGCTATTGTATACTTCCTTACTTGGATGTGATTTGAAATAAGATTGGAGAAAGAGAACCAGGGAAGGGTGTCAAAGAAACTAAGAGCAAGCTTAAATCACACCATGTGTTCCATAGGCAATGCAGAAGTATCAATAGTTTTTCAACAAAATACTAAAATATCAAATAAGTTTTGAGGATAAATGAACAGCTTATAGAATGTGAAAAAGAAACAGCGTTAGAAAGGGCAGAGTTAAAACAGTTTAGGGGCACTTGGTTTTTAATTCCTATAGGGTCTGGTAACTGTGATCATTGATAAGATTGGAAGAAACATTGAATAAGAGGAAAGAAAATAGAATGTATTGATGGTCTAGGATATGTGCTTTTCATATGGGAGCTGACTTAATCATCTTAAAAACATTTTATTAAATATGTGGTTATTGACATTTTAAGGATGATTAAATAAGTTGAGCGAGGTTAAAAACCTTTTAAAAGAGACAGGGTAGAGATTCAAACCAAGGGTTATTTGAATAAAACATTCATGAGTAGGAATGGCAAATAAGCATATGAAAAGGTGCCTAATTGGGAAATAGAAATTAACACCACAATAAAATATACTACATAATCACAGGAAAGGCAACAAGGAAAAAAAAAAGGAAATGATAAAAGAAAAAAAGACAAGATACTGTCCATGCTAATAGCTGGAGATATTGTAAAGCATCTCAACTATCATTAATGCTATTGGAAGTGCAATATAGAACAACCCCTTTGGAACACAGATTTTTTCTTATAAATTCAAACAATTCCTTACCATATGATCCAACAATCCATATCCCTAGGTATTTTTCCAAGAAAAATAAATATATATGTCCAAATAAAAGCTTGTAAATCCATGATAAGAGGTTTATTTGTAGTGTCAAAAACAGAAAACAAATAAACATCCATTAAATTGTGAATGAATAAACAAATTGTGGTACTTTCATACAATCAAATACTACTAAGCAATGAAAAGGAATGGAATGTTAATAAATTTCAAAATAGGGAGAAATCTCAAAAGCATCGTGTTAATTAAAGAAACCATATGTATACAAGGGTATATAATCTATGATTCTATTTATATGATGCTCTTTAAAAGGGAAATTGTAGAAGCAAATCAGGTAAGTGGTTGCCTACTTCTGGGATTGAGAAAGATGGATACTTTAAAGGGGCATGACAAAAGGCAACTTTTTGAGATGATGGAAATACTTTTTGCCTTAATAGTGAACAGCGTTTATAAGACTGTATACTGTGCTAAAGTTAAGAGACTGTATATAACTAAAAAATCCATGGGTATGCCTTATAGATTTATGGATGATAAAGACAGACTTTTGGGGGAAGAATCTCTACCTCATAATATCTATAGGCCTTTGGGTACAAGAAGGTTTAAATATGAAATTCAATGTTTGTTTGTTTGTTTTACAACTTAAGCAAATTATTTAAACTCTATTTGCTTTAGTTTCCTCATCTGGGAAATAATATTTCAGACATTCCTTCATTCATCACTTGTTTACTGAACCCTTATTATTGTAGAGCATGCCTTTTTTACCTTGGAAATGTATCAGTGAGCAAAGGCAAATACCCCGATCCTGGGCCCTCTTGCACCATTCATTGTATTAAGGGCAAGTAGAAAAAAAATAGTAGTTAAGAGTAAGAGTACCTAATTCATAGAATTGTTAATAATTAAGATTACTTATAATATAAATATATACTGAATAATTATAATATATTTTAAGATATATGGGCCTACACATAGTGTCAGGTAAATGTTTATTGTTATTTTATGAGTACTTCAGTTATGTTCTGAAAGGCAAATCTTCCAAAATCATGCCTAAATGGAATGCCTAGCTGCCATCATTCTGCAAGGAAAGTGATAGAAAAGGATTGAGTGCAGAGAGGAGGTCCACAAAATAGAATATGAATGTCTTAATTCTCTTCAGTAACTGACTCTTTTAATAACTATGTTTTTGAGTAAGGTGAAAAGAGGATGATGAGGTGGGTGTGGAGGTGAGGGTGGGATTCTAGAGGTCCTAATACTTATTTTTTAAACTTAGTTTTTATATATTTTTATAAGAGAAGTTGGAAACCTACAAAACAATCATGCATAATGTGCAGAAGTCCCATAAAGCACCCCTCCACCAACATTTTACATTGTTGTGGAACATTTGTTACAGATTATGAGAGAACATCATCAGACTATTACCATTAACCATGGTCATTAGTGTATATTTAGTATATTTTTTCCATACCCCTCTTACTAACACAGTACCTTCTTTGGCACTGATGTAAGGTTATTACCATATTGCTTTTAACTATATTTGTTTGACCATTTGTTTTGTTGTCTCTTCTGCTTTCTTTGTGGGTTTATGAACTTTTCTTCCCTTGCTGACACTTAAGTTGAGGTTTTAGGAGGATTTGAAAATTTTTATTTCTGTCTGGAAGACTTTCTGAAGTATTTTACATGCTTTATGCTACCAACTGGATATAATATAAATAAGAAAATGAAAAGCCTTTTAAAACTGACTGAATAGAGAGATCCAGAGAGAGTATTTTTTAAAATTAAATTGTGTTTATTATATAATCTAATAATAGCTATGTTATTTATAAATTAAGAGACATGTAAAGTGATCGGTACTTAAGACTATTGTTTCTTCTCTGGAGTCTTATACATGATATTGAATTATATAAATGATAACCACTAAATTCTTAAATAAATAAATGAATAAACAGCCTAGAATATCTCTGCAGTTTAGGGCTACAAATTCTGCCTGGTTCATATTTAAACATGGCAAATTAGCCCACAAACAATTGTCCATTGTCTCCTCTACCTCACAAAGCCTTATTAAAATGACAATAAAAATGTTTTCTCAAGATACAAAGTTTATAGGCATACATATATAAGAGAACACCTCTCAAGCAAATATTTGGAAGTCAAAAAAGTGAAGGATTATGCTGGGGAAGATTCTTATCAGAAGAAACTACATATTTGAATGAAAAACCATAATGATAATGGCATGTGGGGGTCTTACAAAAAAAGATGCTAATTTGTTATCATATCACAGTTGATTCTCAATCAGGAGATTTATTCTCAACTAGAGGTGATGTTGCCCCACAGATGCTATTTGTCACTATCTAGAGACATTTTTTATAGTTACAACTGAGGGGGTGTTATTGTAGAGGACAGGTGTTCTGCTAATCATATTACAACCCAGGACTACCCCCTCTGGAGCAAAGGAATTATCTGATTCAAAATGTCAAAAGTGCTGCTGTTGAGAAGCCCAGTGCTACATAAATCCCACAAATTCACCAAAGTTTCAATGAGCTTTTGGTGCTTTACTTAAATTTGAATTGGTATTTAAGGGAAGCATGTTACATGACAGAAATGAAAAAAAAAAACATGAAAGAAAAAGGAATCCAGAGGAAAAATATTAATGCTAAGTGTTATTGTCTTTCCTGGGAGGGAGAGTTAATAGCAAAATAACAGGGAATTAGACTATAGGTGGCTAAAATGTTTCCTTTATTACTAAATGATAAAGCTATTAATAGGGAATTCAACTTAGTTCTGCAGATAATTGTGCTTCCTAATACAAGATCTCAGATATTCTCAGACATGGTACTGCGGCAGCAAATCCCCCTTCCATCAAGTGGCAAGACTTGCACCTGAAACACAGCAAAATTGTGCACAAAGCAGTCAATTTGATTCTAAGGGACAGGCAGGGTAGAGTTATGCATGATTATTTTCTCAATCAAAATTTATCATTTGGTGAAATATCCACCTCCCCTGACTTACATTTTTAGGAGGGGACTAGGATAAATCAGGTATGTTATGCTAAAGGTTTCCTTCCATGCAAAAAATCATCAGGAGTGGAGAATAAAATTCCAACAAAACATAGAAACCAGAAGAAATCGTTAAAGAAAATGTAGCGTACTTTGAGAAAAAGTAGAAGATTGGGAGATTTATACAACAATAAAAAATATAACATTAAAAGAAACAGAAAAAAAGTTATTATAAATTGAAATTATATGAAATATAATCAAATATTGCAAGGATTAAAATACCAAGTGCAAAGAAATGTCATTTCAAGGAAAAACATACAAAGATATAGAAATGAAAGACTAAGGAAAAGAAAATCAGGAGATAAATCCAGAAATTTTGATAACCAATTATTAACTGCACCAGGAGAGAACAGAGAAATCTGTAGAAAGGAAATAGACTAAAATATAAGACAAGAAATTTCATATTAGCATGTGTCTTCAATTAAAAAGCCTAAGTGAGGATAATGAATAAAATCATCTGACTTCAAAGCATGAATCCCAAGAATAAAGATGAGATTCTGTGGATCAAATTTGAGCAATGTTACATTTATAATAATATACTTAAAGAATTAAATTAATTGCAACTTGCTAAATAAATATATTGAAAGGTTGTTCATAGTAAGGGTGGTAGAGAAGAAATTAATCCTCAACTATCATATTAGTACATAAAAATACATCCAAAATTGAAAAACCCAGTGTATTAGTCAGGGTTCTATCAGGAAACAGAATCAACAGGAGATATCTGTCAATAATATGAGATTTTTAAAAGAGTCTCTCATGTGACCGTGGGGATGCACAAGTCCAGGTTCTACAGGCAGGCTGCAAACCAGGAGCTCCAATAAAAGTCTGATGAAAGGTTCTTGATGCATTTCTGGGAGAAGTTGACTGCCCAATGACGAGCTGGGAAATTCTCTCTGAATGTTGAAATCATTTCCCCTTTTAATGCATTCAACTGATTGGAAAAAAGCATCACCCATTGATGATGCAATCTCCCTGATTGCTGCAGATGTAATCAGCCATCCACGCAGTAAACTCACTGGTGATTGAAGTTCATAAATGCCCTTGTATTACAATTAGCCCAGTGCTTGCTGGACCAAACACCTGGACACAATTACCTGGCCGAGTTGACACATTAGCCTAACCATCACAGTCTACCCCTTGTCAACTGGGCAGTGGTACACATTACACTAAATCATATTTAGACTCTAAGTAAAAACAATAACAGACAAGCATATTTCTGCCTAAAAATGTTCAACTTCCCTGAAAACAACTGGAAACGCATTAATTACCCACAGAATAGGGTGCAAGTCCTTGGGTGATATTAACTCTTAAACTTGACATCCTTAAATATTATGATGTGGAATTAATACAACTTTTCCTATGATAGGGGAAAAGGTTGGGGAGAAAACAAGAAATTCGTTTTGTGTACATATACAATCATAATCATAACGAAACAAGGAAGAAGGGTTCATGACTATTACACTCCTCATTTATGTAACTGGTCACATGGTCGAAGTTCATATTTATCACCACCTTCTTCCACAACCCATTCCATGTTCCCATTACCTTTAAAATCCTAAGTGTCTGCATTGTGATTCCCCTATAGGGGCCTGCCAAAGGCTCCAGACAGGATCTCTATTTGCCACTGAAACTTCCAGCACCATTGGATCTGCTGGATCATATGGTCCAAATGATAGTGCAGCTTGCACAGCAGCCTGAACCTGTTGCAGGGCTTCCTCTTGTTCCAGTCCCCAATCAAAACTAGCAGCTTTTCTGTTCACTTGGTAATGGGCCAGAGTGGCACATCCAAATGAGGAATGTGTTGTCTCCAACATCCAAAGAGGCCAAATAAGTGTTGTGCCTCTTTTTTGGTTGTAGGAGGGGCCAGGTGCAACAGCTAATCCTTTACTTTAGAAGGGATATCTCGACAAGTGCCACACCACTGGACACCTAGAAATTTCACTGAGGTGGAAGGACCCTGTATTTTTGTTGGATTTATTTTCCATCCACTCTCACGCAAATGCTTTACCAATAAAACTAGAGTCTTTGCTTCTTCTTGCTCAGTAGGTCCTGTCAACATGATATCATCAGTATAACGGACTAGTGTGATGTCTTATGGGAGGGAGAGATGATCAAGGTCCCTGAGGACAATATTATGACATAGAGCTGGAGAGTTGATATATTCCTGAGGCAGGACAGTGAAGGTATACTGGTGGCCTTGCCAACTGAAAGCAAACTGTTTCTGGTGGTCCTTACTAATGGCAATTGAGAAAAAAGCATTTGCCAGATCAACAGCTGCATACCAGGTACCAGGGGAAGTGTTGATTTGCTAGAGCAATGATTCCACATCTGGGACAGCAGCCGCAATTGGAGTCACCACCTGGTTAAGTTTACAGTAATCTACTGTCATCCTCCAAGATCCATCTGTTTTTTACACAGGCCAAATAGGAGAGTTGAATGGGGATGTAGTGGGAATCACCACCCCTGCATCCTTCAAATCCTTGATGGTGGGACTAATCTCTGCAATGCCTCCAGGAATCCGGTATTGCCTTTGCTTTATTATTTTGCTAAGCAGGGGCAGTTCTAGAGGCTTCCACTTGGCTTTTCCAACCATGATAGCCCTCACTCCACAAGTCAGGGATCCAATGTGGGGATTCTGCCAATTACTGAGTATGTCTATTCCAATTATGCATTCTGGAACTGGAGAAATAACCATAGAATGGGTCTGGGGACCCACTGGACCCACCGTGAGATGGACCTGAGCTAAAACTCCATCAATCACCTGACCTCCATAATCCCTTACTCTGACTGGTGGACCAGAGTGATGTTTTGGGTCTCCTGGAATTAATGTCCCTTTTGAGCCAGTGTCTAATTATCTCCAAAATGTCTCATCATTTCCTTTTCCCCAATGCACTGTTACTCTGGCAAAAGGCTCTATGTCTCCGTGGGGAAAGGTGGGAGGAAGATTAACAGTATACATTTTGGGCAGTTTAACAAGATCATTCCCTAAGGGGACTTGGCCTTCTCATCCAAGGGGATCTGGGTCTATAAACTGTCTCAATTCTGGTAATTGATTAAGGGGCCGTGATTCTCTGCATCTGTAATTTGAGTTAGTATTTTGTTCATTTGACCTAGAACTCTTCTGCTTATACAGATCCAGAAGAAATTTAGTAAACTGCCCATGTATTTCACTTCTAGGTACCCCATGATCTATTAGCCAATGCCATAACTCCATGCGACTCAGACTATTCTGTGTGCTGTTTTGAATCTGTCTTTCATTGCGTTAGCCACGCTCACCTTGCCTTTGGCGATTAACTGCCGATACTTGACTTTTACCGGACCGAGATCTGATCATCCCCATAATGTTTAAGGATTCCAATTCCATTACAGCCCCACCTACAGTAATATCTGTACTGCAGAGAAGAGCAACCACAGAGCTTTTCAGAGAAGATGGAGTTAGTCTTACAAATTTTTTCCTTACAGTCCTGGTTAAAGGTGTGTCCTCTGGACATTCTTGGGATGGGTGGGCAGGTCTCAAATGGTAAATCCATTCTAACATTCCAATCTCTCTAAGCCTTTGAATCCCCTCATCTACTGTATACCAGGGCAAATCAGGCATCACAACATCAGACATGCTAGGCCATCATTTGGTCCACACTTCAGTCAGCCACCCAAACAAACTATACAGCCCTTTCTAACCCCTTGAGCTACAGCGTTGAATCCAGAATTTCTGCTTAGTGGGCCCATATCAATAAATTCAGCCTCATCTAACTTTATTTTCCTTCCACCATTATCCCATACCCTTAGTATCCATTCCCACACACATTCCCCTGATTTCTGACTATATAAGTTGGAAAACTCATGCAGGTCTTTCAGAGTATAGCGTACTTCCTCATGGGTCACACTATGTATTTCACCTTTGGGAGCTTGTTGTGATTTTAGTCTAGTAATGGGTCTCAAAGACAAGAGGGATGTGGGGTGTGGGTAAGAAGGATTAGAGATGTTTTGCAGGCTACTGACCTCAGGGCATTCCTTTGCATTTTTTTCTGATGAGACAGGATTAATCTCTTCAGGCAGGGATTGGAAGACAGATTCCTCAGGGCAGACTGGAAGTTGGGTAGTGCATGCTGGAGTTTGGCTGGTACCTGCTTTAGGGCTGGGAGGAGGTCCAGACTCCCTGTGGCAGGCCAGAGGCTGGGCTGTGCAGGCTTCCATTTGGCTCGTACTTACCTCAAGGCTGGAAGGAAGTCTGGACTCCCTGGGGCAGGCTGGAGGATGGATGATACAAGGTTGACAAGGTTTGGTCTCCACAGGGCAGGCCATCGCAGGTTTATCTGATAAAGTCTCAGTAGAATTTAGGGTTCCAATGTCCCGACCAATATTATCATCATCCCATATGTCTCCATCCCAATCCACGGGGTTCCACTCCTTTCAAATCAATGCCTTCACTTTAATTGCAGAAACCTTGCGAGGTTGAGATTTTAGCTTCCTCTGTAATTCTGTTACTCATACAATGAGAGTCTGGGTTTGATTCTCAGATATCTCAAGTCTGTGACTACAGGAGACAAGATTTTCTTTCAAGGCACACATAGAAACTTTCATATATTTCATGTGGCATTTAAGTTTCAAATGTGAAGACTTTAGCTTATCTCTTTCTTTTGTATCTGTATCCAGAGTATCTAGGAGGAGCCAGCCAGCATCATTATACTTTTTGACTCCACAAAATTCTGTTAAGGTGTTGAAAACACTCTCACCCAGATCCTTGCTTCTTATAAGTGTGGAAGTAGGGGAATCCAGTGATGCTATTTTACATATCTCTATTGCCAGCTCACGCTAAGTACTGTTAGCAAACTCTTCATTATTGGAAAGAGAGTCATTAGTACCCCTGAGTCCAATTAGAATAGAGAGCCAATTACAAAACTCCCAGAACCACCTCAGAAATCCCTTGTTTAAAACTCTGTTCCTCAAGAACTACTTCTGGTACCAAGCTGTATTAGTCAGGGGTCTCTCGGGAAACAGAATCAACAGGAGATATCTGTTAATAATATGAGATTTTAAAAGAGTCTCTCACATGACCGTGGGGATGCACAAGTCCAGGTTCCGCAGGAAGGCTGCAAACCAGGGGCTCTGATGAAAGTCCGATGAAAGGTCCTTGATGAGTTTCTGGGAGAAGTTGGCTATACAACGACGAGCTGGGAAATTCTCTCTGAATGTTGAAATCTTTTCCCCGTTTAAGGCATTCAACTGATTGGATAAAAGCATCACTCATTGATGAAACAATCTCCCTGATTGATGCAGATGTAATCAGCCATCCATGCAGTAAACTCACTGGTGATCAAAGTTCATAAATGCCCTTGTATTACAATTAGCCCAGTGTTTGCTGGACCAAACACCTGGACACAATTACCTGGCTGAGTTGACACATTAGCCTAACCATCACACCAAGGAATTATAATTTGAAGACAAAGATCAGATAAAGAAAATTGGGACTTATTCTTTCTGTGGATCACAAATGGAGATGGCAGAAATTTGAGGAAGCAGGCTGCAGTTTTTCATCTATCAAGACTGCGTTATTACAAAACAACTATAGGCATGCATTTTTAAAAGAATTGCAAATTATTTGTCTGCCTTTTTTTGATAGTTTATTAAATGTAGGCTTTCATCAAGTGTTATGATTTATGCAATGAGAATACTTTCTAGAGTTTCTATCAATTCCAAGACCGTATTGTTGTATTGGAATTAACCTCTATTAACATATTTAAATAAATATCATAAAGTAATTTTGTTGACATTTTAAAAAGTAATAATAAATCTAAAAGTGAGTATTCACTAAAGACATGGTTTTATTGATATCAATAATAGTAACATTAGTATTGGTATTAATATTGTTTTGAATTATTTTGCTTAGAGATATTAACTCTCATAAAAGGCACAGAATAAATGTATCTCACAATAATGTCCTTTTCTGTATGCATATAGCAGCATAGATAGATAGATAGATGATAGTGATAGATAGAGATATAGTAGGCTATCTAACTGTTCTGTTAGAAAGTTCTTCCCAAATTACATTATAAATATAATATAAATATAAAGAATTCTGTCAATCCTAATTACTAATTAATATTAAATATTGCATTGAGAATCTAGTCAATTTCACTGAAAAAAAATCCATTTCATAGTTAACTAGGAAAATAGGTAAGACACAAAACACCATCAATAATTGTTCTTGCTCTAAAAATCAATTTTGATTTTACCTAGCATAAAATATGTTTTATCAAATATGGAAAAATGGAAATAACTGCAATATCACTGTCAGAGTAAACAAGTCATACAAAATGTAAAATTAAAGTTTCTATTTATACATATTTATAATTAATTATTTTACATTATAAACTGACAATTTAGTAACAAAAATTTAAAAAACTTAAAATACAAGGAATACAGTAGTGAACATGGTAAAACATATTTCTTCTCCCTTTCAATTTATTTACATACTAGAAATATGTGTTATTTTTTATTTAAAATTGGGATTATATACGACAAAAGGTTTATTGCTTCTTTTTTTTTTAACAACCTATAGGATATAAACATTCCTCATGTCAATATTATTCTATGGCATACATTTCAATAACTGAATAGTACTCATATTATGGATATGACAGCATTTGTCAAAATCATTCACTTCTTTTGGTAAATGTCTGGCACATACTAGTATACCCATTTATCAAACAATTAAAACATATTTAACATTTTAATGAGTTAATTTTCTTTCACTGTAATATATAATGAAGAGCTTTTGCTAAACTCTTGTACATATCCCTAATAATCCCCTTAGTCTAAGTTATACATACAATTTCATGTTAAAGACAAAATATATTTTCCACTTAAATAAGTATTACCAAATTACTCCCCAGAATATTCTTACAAATTTTCCAGATACCAGTATTTAAATAGGCTTTGTAACACTTTACTCTCATTAACACCAGGTACTATCAGAAAAGAAAAAAGAAAGCCAATTTGGTAGGAAAACTATATATTGTGTTTAAGATGCATTTGTTGGACTACCAGTTATGTTGAATATTTTCCAAATATTTGTCAAACAATGTGATAATTTCTATACTTGAGCAGCTTTCCACTTATTTGGTTCATTTATTGTTAAAAAAATATTTCCACCAAGTAAATATCAAGCATTGTGTTTAAAAATGAACAAGCCCATGATTTGTACAATCCATTCAAAGTATACACTCAGTAGCTCTCATATTCATCACAGAGTTGTGCTGTCATCACCTCAGAGAATCCAGTGGTGGATGATAGACTATGGTTAACAGAACGAATATAAGAACATTCCCTCATGAACTATACCAAGTATATAATACTAATACAGGGTGTCATTGACTGGATGGCTTGGGGGAAACATACACCAAATGTAAGATATTGGCTATAGTTAGTAGTAATGTTTTGATGATACTCCTTCATAGTTTGCAACAATTGCTTCACAACAATGCAAGATGTTGGTGGTGGGGTAATGTATGGGATCCCTGTATGAAGATATGCATGTTTGTTTTGTAAGTTTACAATTTATACTATACACTTATTGTTTGTGGATGTTCATGTATGAAAGATAAACTTCAAAAAAGGTTTAAAAAAATAAACAGGTGATAAAATAATGAACAAGATAAACAATGTTTTTTTTTCCCTTATGAAGTGTGTACAGTGATAGGAAAGACAAATTCCTTGATAAATTAATAAATAGATGATCTTATTGTTTTCTTAGAACTACTTATTTTAAGAGGATTATCTATTATAGCATGTGCATTGTTAATACTTTAGAGATCTAAGTTCCTCATAGAACAATTTCCTGATAGCAATATCCTAACCAGTCCTTGTTGCTTACTGTGTACCTAGAAACTCTGTTATATATTTCCTTCATAGCACTTACCATGATCAAAATTATATTACTTGGGTGTTTATGTTTATATGTTTAGTATATGTCCTTACCTTAAGGCACTTGTTTACTCTGTGTCTTCCAATTCCTAGTGCTATTATCTGGCATAGAGTAAAAGTTGTAAACTTACAAAATAAGCATACACATCATCATACAGGGCTCCCATACATCGCCCCACCAACAACTTGCATGGTTGTGAAACATTTGTTACAAACTATGAGAAAGCATCATCAAAATATTACTACTAACTATATTTTACGTTTTGATGTGTTTTTCTCCCAACCAAACCGATTATCAACACCCTGAATTAGTAATATATGTTTATTATATTTCATGAGAGAATGTTCTCATATTTGTTCTGTCAACCACAATCCATCTTACACCACAGGTTTCACTGTTTTATACAGTCCCATGCTATGTACAGCCCATTCAAAGTGTACACTCAGTGGCTCTCATTTTCACCACAGAATTGTGCTGGCGTCACTTCAGTCAATTTTAGAATGTTTTTATTATTCCAAAAGAAAAATCCCATACCTTTTATATCCCCTTATTGTTGTCCCTTTTAATTGATATAATATCTCCTTGACTATTGCTGCAAAAATATTTACAGTGTGACTGTTAACTTTTACCCATTACTTGTATTTTTCTCATGTATCACCATATTCTTAACACTTTGTAAAAGAAGAACATTTTTATATTTATACTATTAACCACCATCTTTATCCACCACTAAAAATCTCTGTTATATATTCCCTAGATTATTCTTTAGCTTCCTTTCAATTGACATTTATATCCACAGACTACACTTTTCAGCCATAATCACATTCATAAATCAGCAATATTAGTGTGAATATTAGTGTGAAGTTTCCCTTGTATGTGATACTTTTATAATAAACCTTACTAAAAATTCTACATATATTAAGCATCAGCTCCCATTCTCAACCCACATTCCATCTCCTAGTAACCTAAACTTTAGAGTTTATATCTGTGAATTTACTCACCATATTTAGTTCATATTAGTGAGACCAAATATTATTTGTCCTTTTGTGTCTGACTTATTTCACTCAACATAACATCCTCAATGTTCATCCATGTTCTCATATGCATCCTTATTTCATTTCTTCTTATAGCCGAACAGTATTCCATTGTGCATCTATAAAACATTTTGTTTATCCATTCATTGGTTGATAAACACTTGGGTAATTTTCATATTTTAGCAATTATGAATAATGCTTCTATGAATATTGGTGTACAAATGTCAGTTTGCAACCTTGCTTTTGGTTCTTCTGAATATATTCCTAGTAACAACATTGCTGGGTCATATGGCAGTATTATATTTAGTACCTTGAGGTACTGCCAAACCATCTTCCACAGAAGCTGCACCATTCTACATTCGTACCAACAGTTACAGTGTGTTCCTATTTCTCCACCTCCTTTCCAGCACTTTTAGTTTTCTGTTGTTTTTTTGCTGTTCTTTTTTTTTTTTTTTTTTAAATAAGGGCTATTCTATGAGGTGTAAAATAGTATCTCATTATAGTTTTTTAAATATAAACTTTATTTTTTAAAGAGGTTTTAGATTACAGAAAAGTTACATTGAAAGTAGGAGGGATTCTCATGTACCCCCCTCCTTCTCCCACATTACCCCCTATTTCTTTAAATGTAGCAGTACAATTTATTATGATGTATCTGTAAAAGCCACTCATTAAAAAAATGCACATTTAAAAAATGACTTACTTGTGGTAAGGACTAACCTACCTACAGTAATAATGTAAAAAATAAAACCATCATTGTAACATTTATCAGTACTTCACATATCTAACAAATACTGAAGGAGGCAACTACCATTGCCTCCTTTACTTCTTTAAAGTAAAAAACTTAAGCACAAATCAGAATTAAGAGAAACTTCAGGATGTTCACATTTGCATGCATTTTTGATTGAACTTTCAAAGATTCCACATATAACAAACCACACCTTTGAATCAAAATGAATATTAAAAACATTTAAGTCTTGTGGCAAACTTACTCTACAGTAGCAAGAAAAATAAAATAAATAGTAACGGCAGTATATTTCCAAGAGAGAAAGCAATCACGTATTTTCTTTACCATAAAACAAAAGTCAATGAGTCGACATTTTAACACAGACCAAGTTATTTACTCTTCAAGAACTTGCTTCTCAAGTTGTGTCTTTAAAATGTATCCATTAGGGAAGCGGCTGTGGCTCAATCAGTAGGGCTCCCGTTTACCATATGGGAGGCCCTGGGTTCGGTTGCCGGGGCCTCCTGGTGAAGGCAAGTCCGCCCACACGGCGTGGTTAGCTGACCCAGCAAGCACAAGCAGCAAGGGGGGGATAAATGAATAAATAAATAAAATCTTTAAAAAAAAAAAAAATGTATCCATTAATATATTTGGATGAAATTAAATTTATACATCAAAGACATTTTGCTCACAATTCTAATCTTAAGTTTAAACCCTAACATATCAAAGCATAGTCCACTCTACAGTAATGCTACCATTTAGATTTAAATGCTTCATCTGAAAAACTTATCTTACAAACAGGAGTTTTGCACTGTTTCTCCAGAATAAATATTCCTATGTCTAAAACTTTAAATGATAATCAAAAAAGATTCAAATAAATTCATGCTATGCATTTTCATTCATCAGGCTTTGATAAAAACAGAGTCATCTGGTGTTGGAGCACCATGTTCCTTCTCAGTTACAGTCTCTACAGTCTCAGAAGAAGACACAATAACCATTGTTTTATTTGTTGAGTCTGTCTTCTATTTCTCAGCAATAGCTGCACAAACAGCAACAATTTTATCACTTTCAAAGTCATAGTCAGGAACTGACTTTGATGAGAAATTTGTTACCTCTGATGATGATTCAGTCTTTTTAACCCTCTGCGCCACTCTGCTGCTCCTGGAGTGTTCTTGACCAAGAAAGCTCTTCTTTCCATATTTCAGGGTTCATTGAATTGTTGTGAAGGGCTACTTGAAAACTTCTAATCCATTTTGTCCTTTGGCTCTCTGTTGTCATATTGTTCTATTGTCTGTCTTCTTATCCTTTAGTTTACCCTTCCTAATAATCTTCATTTCTAAACTCTTCTCCAAATCTCTCACCCTTGCTTTTTCCTTTCAGGCTGCAGCACTCTGTTTAGTATCTCTTGCACATGTGGTCTTTTACCATTTTTTGTTTGTCTGTGAAGACTTTGAACTCACCCTCAGTTTTGAAGGACAGCTTTACTGGATACAGAATTCTTGGTTGGCAGTTTTTCTCTTTCAGTACTGTAAATGCATCATACCACTTTCTTTGCTCCTCCATGGTTTCTGATGAAAGGTCGGCATTTATCTTATAAAGTTTCCCTTGTATGTGATGCTTTGCTTTTAATTTGATGCTTTAAGAATCCTCTCTTTATCTCTGATATTTGTCATTCTGCATACTATGTGTCTCAAGGTAGGTCTATTCAGATTTATTCTCTTTTGTGTGCTTTGTCCTTCTTGGATATTGATATTTATGCCCTTCATAAGTTTTCATTCATTATTTCTTCAAGTGTTCTTTCTGCCCCTTTTCTGTTCTGTTCTCTTTTTGTGACACCAATAATGCGAATGTTTGTGTCTCATCCCTGAGACTCTTATCCATTTTTTCCCATTTTCTTCTCTTTCTGTTCTCCTGTCTTTTCTAGTTCAGATCTTCTGTCTTTGAAGTCACTAATTCAGTCTTCAAGCAATTCAAATCTGCTCTTAAGTGTCTCTAATGTATTTTTAATGTCATCTTTTGCATCCTTCATTCCCATAGGGTCTGTTACTTTTCTTTGCAGGTTTTCAAATTGTTCTTTATTCTCTCCTAGTGTCTTCTTAATATCTTTTATTTCTTTAGTCATATTTTCTTTAAATTCTTTGAATTGATTTAGGAGAGTTCTGTGATTACCACTGATTAAAGACTTTAAGTCTTTTATCCATTTTTAATTGGTTTGCTTGTGTTTTTATCATTGCATTGTATGATCTCTTTATATAAAATGGATAGGCAACCCTTATTGGATATGTGGTTTTCAAGTATTTTCTCCCATTAAGAAAGTTCCCTTTTTATTTTCTTGACAAAGTCTCTTTTTAAAAAATGATTGTCTAAAGAAGAGATTTCACCATCCTAAAATCCTAACAAATGTACCATAATAATGAAAGATGTCATTAATTGGGAAAAGTTTGGGATGGGGAGGGAGTAGGGTATAAGGGAATAACCCTATATTTTCATGTAACATTTAGGTAATCTAAAGCTTCTTTAAAAATAAAATAATTTTAAAAGATGAAAAAAGAAGAGATTTTAATATTCTTTTTAAAAAGAAGCAGTTTTATTGAGATATATTAACATACCACAATCTATCCAAAGTGTATAATCAATGGCTTTTAGTAAAATCACAGTGTAGTGCATTCATCATGAAAAAAATTTTTAGAAGTATTTCATTACTCCAAAAAGAAAAACTCTACACCCCTTAGCAGTCACCTCTCAATCCCTCTATCCTTCCACAGCCTTGACAGTCTTTTGAAAAATAAAATTAAATAATTTTGAGGAGTTCCCATTTATCCATGTTTTCTTTCATTGCTCATACTTTGGGCATAAGGTTTAAGAAACTACTGTCTACCACAAGATCTTGAAGATGTTTCCCTACATTTTCTTCTGGAGTTTTATGGTTGTAGCATTTATATGTAAGTCCTTGAACAATTTTGAGTTAATTTTCATATAAGGTGTGAGACAGGAGTTCTTCTCTCTTTTGAGTATGTATATCTACTTCTTTCAGCATGATTTGTTGAACAGACAATTCTGCCCTGCTGGGTGGGCTTGACAGCCTTGCCAAAAATCACTTGACCATAGATGTGAGGATTTATTTCTGAGTTCTTGAAAGTGTACCACTGTTCAAAATGTCTATCTTTATACCAGTACCAGCCTGGTTTTAATACTTTACCTAAGTAATATGGTTTAAAGTCAGGAAGTGAGAGTCCTCCAACTTTGTTCTTATTAAAGAGTTTTTTGGCTATTCGGGGCTCCTTATCCTTCCAAATAAATTTGATAATTGGCTTTTCTATTTCTATAGAAAAGGCTATTGGGATTTTTATTGAGATTGCAATGAATCTGTACATCTGATTGGATAGAATTGACACCTTAATGATATTTAGTTTCCCAATCCATGAATTTGGAAAGTCCTTCCATTTTTTCAGGCCTTCTTTGGTTTCCTTTAGCAATATTTTGTAGTTTTCTGAATATAGGTATAAGTAATATATATAAAGGTTATGTCCTTGGTTAATTTGATTGCTGCATATTTGATTATTTTTGTCACCATTACAAATGGAATTTTTTTCTGACATCTTCCTTAGATTGCTCATCAGTAATAAATAGAAATGCTACTGGTTTTTGCATATTAATCTTGTATCCTGCCACTTTGATTATTAGACCTAGTAGTTTTTTTGTGGGTTTTTCTGGATTTTTTAGATATAGGATCACATTATCAGCTAATAGTGAAAGTTTTGTTTCTTCTTTTCCTATTTGGGTAACTTTTATTACTTTTTCTTGCCCAATTTCTCTACCTAGAAAAATATTGAATAACAATTTCTCTACCTAACACAATATTGAATAACAGTGGTGACAGTGGGCATCATTGTCTTGTTTCCTACATCATTGGGAAAATTTTCAGTCTTTCACCATTGAGTACAATGATAGTTATGGGTTTTTTATCTATGCATTTTACCATGTTGAGAAAGCTTCCTTCTATTTCTATCATTTGGAGTGTTTTTATGAAGAAAGAATGCCATATTTTCCCAAATGCCTTTTCTGCATCAATCAAGAGGATCATGTGATCTTTTTTCTTCAATTTATTAATGTGGTTTATTATACTAATTGATTTTTCTTGTGTTGAACCACCCTTGCATACCTGGCATTGAACCCACTTGATTGTGGAGAATAATTCTTTTGATGTGCTTTTGGATTCAGTTTGCAAGTATTTTATTGAGGATTTTTGTATTTATATTCATTAGAGATATTAGTCTGTAATTGTTTCCCCATAGCTTCTTTATCTGGTTTTGGTATTAGGGTGATGTTGCCTTCATAGGATGAGTTTAGTATCATTCTTTCCTGTTCAATTTTATGGAAGAGTTTGAGCAAGATTGGTATGAGATCATCTTTAAATGATTGTTAGAATTCACCTTTGAAGACTTCTGGTCCTGGGCTTCTCATATTGGAAATGTTTTTGATGACTGTTTCAATATCTTTAGTCATGATTGGTTTATAGAGGTCTTTTATTTCTTCTAGGGTCAGTGTAGATTGTTTGTGTGTTTCTAGAAATTTGTCCATCTCCTTTACTTTGTCTAGTTTTTTTGGCATACAGTTGTTCTTAGTATCCTCTTATGATCCCTCTTATTTCTGTGGTGTCAGTGTGCCCTCCCCTTAATTTCTGATTTTATTTATTTGCATTTTCTCACTTTTTTCTATGTCCATCTAGCTAAGCGTTAGTCAACTTTGTTTTTTCAATTGAAAAACCAACTCTTGGTTTTGTTTATTCTCTCTATTGTTGTATTGTTCTCAATTTCATTTATTTCTGATCTAATCTTTCTTATTTCTTTCCTTCAGCTTGGCTTGGGATTAGTTTACTATTCTTATTAGTTCCTACAAGTGCGCAGTTAGGTCTTCAATTCTTCTTTTTCAAGGTAAGCATTGAGTGCTATAAATTTCCCTCTCAGGACTGCTTTCACTGTATTCCACAGGTTTTGATATATTTTGCTGTCACTTCATTCATCTCAAGATATTTACTGATTTACCTTGTAATTTCTTCTTTTACCTACTGATCATTTAAAAGTATGTTGTTTAATCACTATATATTTGTGACTTTTCCCTTTTCCATGTGTTATTGATCTCCAACTGCATTCCATTATGATCAGAGAAAGTGCTTTGTATAATTTAAACCTTTAGTAATTTATTGAGACCTGTCTTGTGACCCACATGATCTATCCTGGAGAAAGATCCAGGAGCACTTGAAAAGAATCTATATCCTGCTGTTTTGGTTTATAAAGCTGTATAAATGTCTGCTCATTTTTCATATTATTCAAATTCTCTGCTTCATAGTTGATCCTCTGTCCAGATGTTCTATCCAATGCTGAGATAGTGTATTGACATCTCCAGCTATTATTGTAGAGATGTCTATTTCTCCCTTCAGTTTTGCCTGTGCATGTCTCATGCATCCTGGGGTACCCAGCTAGGTGCATAAATATTTTTTATAGTTATTTCTTCTTGTTGAATTGCCCCTCATATTAATAAATAATGACCTTCTTCATTTAACAGTTGTGCTTTTAAAATGTATTTTTTCCTATATTATTACTGCTACCTCAGATCTTTTTTGCTTACAATTTGTTTGGAATATCTTTTTCCAACCTTTCACTTTCAATCTGTTGTGTCCTTACATTTGAGGTGAGTCTCCTGTATATATGGGCTCATATTTTTTGTCCATTCTTTGTCTATGTCTTTTGATTGGGAAATTCAATCCATTAACATTCAAAGTTATGGTAGTAAAGGCATTATTTGCTTCATCCATTTTATCATTTGAAATTCTGTTGTCATATCTTAATATTGTCT
The DNA here is from genome assembly GCA_026826555.1 of Tolypeutes matacus. Lineage (NCBI taxonomy): Eukaryota > Metazoa > Chordata > Mammalia > Cingulata > Chlamyphoridae > Tolypeutes > Tolypeutes matacus. The sequence goes on along the minus strand of JAKSZT010054304.1, from coordinate 28,613,179 downwards.
GTCATTTTACCCTTTAAGTTATCCTTACAAATACTCCTAATTTCTACACTCTTCTCTAACTCTCTTGCCATTGTTTTTACCTTTCAGGCTGTAACATTCCCTTTAGTATGTCTTGTAAATTTGGTCTTTTGGAAACATACACTCTTAGTTTTTGTTTGTCTTTGAAGACATAGAATTCACCTTCATTTTTGAAGAACAGTTTTGCCAGATAAAGAATTCTTGGCTGGCAGTTTTTCTCATTCAGCACCTTAAACACATCATACCACTTTCTTCTTCACTGCCTGGTTTCTGATAAGAGATTGACACTTCTTAGTCTTTTTGAGATTCCCATGTATGTGATGTATTGCTTTTCTCTTGCTGCTTTCAGAATCCTCTCTTAATCTCTGGTATTTGTTATTCTGAATAGTGGGTGTCTCAGAGTAGGTCTGTTGGAATTTGTTCTGTTTGGGGTGACTTGAACTTCTTGGAGAAGATATTTATGTATTTCATAAGGGCTGGGAAATTTTCAGTCATTATTTCATCAAATATTCCTTCTGCTCCTTTTTGGTTCTCTTCTCCTTTTGAGACACTGATTACACTCGTGTTTTTGAATTTTGCATTGCCATTCAATTCCCTAAGACCATGTTCCATTTTTTTTCCATTTTTTTCTCTTTCTGTTCTCTTATCTTTTCAAGTAGAGATGCTCAGTCCTCCAAGTCACTAACTGTTTTCTGTCCATCAAATCTGCTCTATATGTTTCTAATGGATTTTTAATTTCATCCATTGTGGCTTTCATTCCTATAAGCTCTGTTACTTCTTTGCAGGTTTTCAAATTGTTCTTTATGCTCACCCAGTGACTTCTTAATATACTTTATATCTTCAGTCATCTTTTCCTTCAATTTCTTGAATTGATTTAGGAGATATGTGTGATTATATTTCATTACTTGCCTTACATCCTGTGTCTTATCAGGAGTTTTGGTTTGTTTGTTTGGCTCAGACTTCTCTTTCTGTTTCTTAGTATGTCTTGTAAATTTTTGCTGGTGTCTAGGCATCTGAATATGTTGGTGAATTTACTCTGATGGTCAATTTCTCTCTCCTTAGTGGTTTTGTTTCTTTGATTTTTGGTTCACCTTATTCTATGAGGTGAGCCTGGGGCTTAGGCTAAAGCGGCAATATGATCTAAATGGGAAAAAAAAAGGCAGTTGCTACCAGCACTGTGATTTTCAGTCAGTCCCACTTCCCCTCATATCAACTGCGGAGTTAGGATGGTGGCCATCTGACTTGGACAGTTTCAAACTTTAGTTGTTCTTAGGATTATAATTTTGCCCCTGAATTTACTAATCAGTAGCTGAAGTTGGTGGCCAATCATCTCTTCCTCCCTTATTTTTGAAAAATAGAGCTTCCAATTCCTGCTACAGAATGACTCCTGTAGTGGATTGTGCTGCCAAAGTAGGATGATCACCAGCCTCCGTGGTGTGGCCAGTAGTTTCCCACAGAGGCTGGTGCAGATACTCTCAGCTTCCTCCCTGCCTGAGACAATCTGATCTAGATGGAAAGAAGCTGGTCCCTACCAGCACTGTGATTTTCAGTCTGCCGTACTTCCCCTCGTGTCAGGAGTGGAGTTAAGATGGTGGCCTCTTTGTGACTTGGACAGGTTCAAACTTTAGCTCGCCAAATTTACTAAACAGTAAGTGAACCTTACTATTGAGCTATTGTGGTAATAAAAACTTGTTTCTATTGCCAGAAAAAAATCAAAAGCTGTTCAAACAGCATTTATCCACTGTGAAAAAAAAACAACAAAAAACAAGATATACTCTTCCCTCTATCCCTCTAGTTTAAGATATTATATTATATGACAAACTTCTTTGATTTTCTTTTTCTGAAAATCATGGAGAATGTAAGGGAAGATAAAATTTTATCCTCCACTGAGTATTACTACTGACCCTCCCTTTAGTCTTGCAATGGCACAGGTCCTCAACTGATCTACATTTTGAATTCAGTTTCAAAGCCAGTTTTCTTTGAAACGAACAGCCTTCTGGAAGAAAAGTATGTGAATTTTTGGCTGTTCTGAACATTAGTATTTTTTTTATTATGGTATAATAATAAGTTGTTAACAATGAGAAATTGATTTCCATAGGAAGGAGACAATTCCACCAATTGTTAATTAAAATATGCTGAGTTCAAATTAATGTCATTCTGTATGGAGAATTCTGAGACATGCCAACACAGTACTAATGAATTCAGAAAGCTTTAGTACCAGTTTAAGTTTAATTCAAGTTCTGTAGTCTTCCCCTACCTCTTATACACCTTTAAAAAGGTACAGGTGCCACTGGCATAAGAAATAAGGTTATACTGCCAAATTCAGTGACTGAATAGGCTTACATTTGTCAGATCAGGGCTAAACTCAATATTTTTGTTAACCTACCACAGCTCTTGTTTTGTAATTCATTAAACTGATCATTCAGCTTTTCAAGAAAGGGAATTTCACTTTTGGTAATTTGTGTGTGTGTGTGTGTGTGTGTGTGCAGCACACTGAATACTTTGAGACTGCTTGTTAGATGAGTCATCAAATCAGGAAACTAAGGCACCCAGGGCTTATGGGTAGAAAGTTCCTACCTGGTATTTCTTAAAAAGTCATTTCTAAAATTGAATTTGAAAAATCCTTCAGACAAAGTTCAAATAAGAGGTACTATTCCTAAAGCAGTTTCATTCATTTAAAAGTTATTGAACACTGTGTAGTCTTCAAATTTTGTAGAATGTTTCTTGGGTGTTTTTGAAAATATGTATCCTTATATCTGGATTTTAAATAATTGCTTAAGTTTAAAAATTTGCAAAAACAAGGTTCATGTCTGTTTTGCCTCTTCCAAAGGTGTGTTTGTAACTATTATGTCCTATTTCCCAGAAAGCCCAGTTCTAAATATTTAGTAATATCCTTATAAAATATTTTCCTTGATAACAACCAGCTTTTTTCCACTACACTGTCCCCATTGCTATTAAAACAACCTCCATTTATAAGACAGCAAATACCTGTTATTTAATTATTCAAAAATTTTCTGCAATAATAAAAACAAAAATAATTTCAGCAACAACAGTATCCCAGACATTTGGTGCCCTATTCCCCTATCCCATGAGCACATCTAACTTTGGAACCTATGGACCTGAAATGTGAGCCCACATCTGATTCTGATGATTTCCAATACAGAGTGCCACATTACTAAGAATCATTTTCAAATGATTTCAAATGATTTCAAATGATTTCAAATGATTTCAAATCATTTCAAATGATTTCATTAGTTTTCAGTAATTTCACATATCGTTCATCTAGAAAAGTTGCTTTTACATTAGACGTATTGTTAATTTATAAATATTTTTTTGGGGGGTGAAATCAACTAAAACACACTCTTTACTTTTGTAACAATAAAATTAACAGGTACATTTGCCCCAGAGGAAAAATTAAAGAGAACTTCCATCCCACTTTTCTTCACTCCATGTCTTAGAAAAAGTTAATTTTTCCATCAGCTTCCTGGGTTTTGAAGATAAGACACCTGTCAGAGAAGATCAGAGAAAATCAGAGAGGCTCCAAACTGAGCGCACATACAAAAAGGGAATCTTGGTCTCCAGAGGAAATGTCAGCATATGGGATGGGAATGCCTCAACTAGTACTCCAGACTCAAGGCAATAACCTAAGCAGTCATCAGGTCATCTATTTTTAGCACAGACTGACTTGAAGTCCCTCCAGGGTTTGTGATTCCAACAGGTGCCATGCATTAGGAAAAGTAATGAGCACATGATTGTGAAGTAATGTGCTATGAACTTGAAACCCCTGTCTGGGGCACCCCTGTGGCCTTGGTGGGATCTGGATTAATAAGAGCATTGTCAAGTCTGTACATAAGTACTCATTATTCTGTGCAAGTTTGGTCTTTAAGAGAAATATGTTATGGCAGTGACACATGTAAAACTGTTCTGACTTCTTGATTTGGAGAAAGGATTAACTACTTGAAGGGAAGGGAAGTAAGGTTTGAGATGTCAAGAAAAAGATATTAGATGACCTGATATCAAAACAATTGGAGACTCAGGAATTAAAAGACTTAGTGTTAATTTACTTTTTACAATTAAGTAAATAAAGATGAAAGGCAATTTATAAAAACTGAAACCAACATGTAAGTATAATTTCTCATTATTAAGCCAGCCATGTTCATTATAGCTCCAAGTAAAATCAATGTAATTTTATGTTACATTTTTACATAAATATAAATATAAGAAAATATCCATCTGATATTATACATTTTTGTTAATTCTGTATAAAACTATAAAGTAATTACAGAACTAACTGCTAACCATTTCTAGCACAGTTAAGAAAATAAAGTGGAGGAATGCTAATGAAAACTGTGTCCTTTAATGACCAAACATTGCACTAATATATGTGCTTTAATTCATGTTCACATTTTTTTGTGGTATTAAAATTTCCACATTAAGGAACTCTAATGTTGCTCATTACCTACCTGGCATATTTTGTATTCAAGAGAGTAATGGCGTTCTGCTTCACAGGTTTTATAGTGTAACCTAGTGAGCAGATGGTTAATGGCAGCAGTATCACAAATTGAAATCATTTACAGTACCAATAATTTCAGAAATATTAGGATATTACACTACCAAGTATCAGAATTTCTCATAGAATAACTTAAGTTCAGTATCACACTTTAATAAATTTTCTGGTCTCAAGAGGCTGTTGATTGATGTTATTTGGTGCTAAGTTCTGAGCTCAGCACTTACAAAATATTCTTTAAATCTTTTTTGAACTTTCTGTTGAGTCAATTGCCAAAAAAAAAAGCTGTCCTTAGAATAACTGAAAATTGTTCTAGATTGTCCTTGAATGGTAGAGAGAAATATACTTTGATTTTAGTACCAGACATTTTTATGTTTTACTGACCATCACATTGAGAGATGAAAATAAATTGTCATCTCTTGACAAGCAGATCATTGGTGTAGTTTGTTCAACTAAAATTACACCTATTTTTTAGATCTTCTGAAAGGTTTAATATTAATATCATAAGTCACATTTTAAGTAGCACATTTGATAGCCCTACAGATTCAGGGAAGTGTAGTCAAGTATTTGTTTGGCTCCACTGCTGCATATTGTCTCTTAACACAAAAATCACACATTCTAGCAGCATTGTCAGAATAATAGATAACAGATTAGACCAATGGCTTAAGAATCATATGATAACCACATTGAGTATTTAACTTTTTGCCTTTAATTATTAAATAGCAATTTGCAGTATAATTTAAAAATAAACCCCACTGGATTTCCTAAATGCTTATGATCTAGAACTCTCACAGTTTAAAGTAAATACATGTTTGAGATTTTCAAAACATCAGGAGGAAGGACAATAGTGAAACCAGGATCCAAGGATAATAACATATAAGTATTATAATGCTATAAAATGACTAATGTAGTGCTATAAAATGTATCTCTGAGTATGTTAATTGTTGAAAATCCCTGAATTTTCACAGGGTAGTACAAAGAAGTAAACATCTTGTGTTGCCAGGAAAAATCTGGGCATAAGAAAATCTAGTTTTTAGAATTTCTGACAACAAATTACTAATGAGAAATCAACAAATGTAATGTACATTGTAATATGTGTGATATATATGCAATCTCTGTTATGTACAAATACTCATATTTTATATTGAACCACAATACATGAGACAATAATGCCTATATTTAGTATTTTATACGTTTCAAAGTCAAAACTTGATGTTTCAAAAAGACATGAACTAGAAAATATCACTTGCAAACACTACAGCAGTTTAAAGAAAATATATTTTATATTAATACACTTTTCTTCAATAACAAGGATTGCAAGTACCATGTTTTAAAAGACTACTAAAAACTGAGCAAATGAAGCAAAGAGAAAGAAAAATAAAAACAGTATTGATTATTGCTGACTAATGGTTTTGCATTAATTGAGTATGTTTGTTGTATCATGATTATTGGGAATGTACACCTGGCAGAGATTGGCATTTTATATTCATTGCCAAGATGAGCAAAAACAACATAAGTCGGCATGACATATATTCATATAGACTTAAATGCAGTTATAATTATAAATACTAATTGATAAATATGCATATACAGGAAACTAATTTAAATATATTTAAAAATTATTATATGGCCAAATTGGTGGTAATACTTGTGGGAATTTGATATTATTTATGAATTTCAAAAAGAGATATAGATTATGTTTATAAACTGGTCTGTTCCTCTGGGTGTGATAGCCTTTGATTGTAGTAGATTCAGCTGAGATGACTTTGATTAAATTATTTTAAGATTAGGGTTTTGATTCAACCACAACATTAAGGCAACTCAGTTTGAGTCCCTACCCCCTTTATGGGCTACATAAACAGACAATCAATCAAGGAGACTGACAGAAGTAGATACACAGAGAAGAACACAGAGGAAGAGAGACAACTCCATAGACATGGTAGAGGTCCTGGGAAGAGAAATGAGCCATTCACCTGATAGTTTGCAGTTGAAGAGACCAGACTCTGAGCAACTGAGCAGGAACAGAAAAAATGAGCCCTCTAGCCTACAGCTAAGATCATAAGTAGCTGAGACCACAGAGTCTTAAGAGGAAAGAGAAAGGCTGAACTCGTGCAGGTGTCACCCACCATCTTGCTTCAACAATGGCAACAAACTTTGGTGAGAAACTAAACTTGAGATGAACTCATTATGGCCTTGTAACTGTAAGCTTCTACCCCAAATAAATACCCTTTATTAAAGCCAACAGAAATCTGGTACTTTGCATCAGCACCTCTTTTGGCCAACACAATACTAACAAGGATATTAGGTGCTTTGTTAAAAATAAGATTCTAAGTCTATTTTTAATCAATTGAATTCAAATAAATGTACTTGATTTAAAATTGCATTCAATATATTGTTTAATTGTGTGTAAGGTTTGCTAAATACATTCTATTATTGTTTTTTACAATCTATGCCTCTACATCTGTATTAGAACTTTGTATCTTGCCTTTTGTAGAATAAAAATAATTTTGTTGTTTTTATTCTGATTGCATAAAGAAAAATCCTAATTAATTGAAGTAATTCTATTTTTTCCTCTAACCGTAGATTTTTGAGGTAGGGTGCTTAAAATATTGCTGCCAATGCCATGAATTTAATTTATTGTAGATGTTTTATTTATAAAAATACCATCTTATAAGAAAGTGATCAATCACCATCAGAAGAGCACTAATTCAATTGCCATTATTTATCTGGCTATTATTTTAAAAAGGTACATGAAAATATTGGATTGGACCCATTCTGTGTAAACTGTTACTAATTCATAAAGTATAATATTCTCTTATTCAAAATTCTAGAATATGCATACACCTCAAAAATTTGTTTTTACTTTTTGTCATTCAATACTGATCACAAAAATATATTATCAAGTTTGTTTTGTAAATGATAAAAAAACTGAGAGTCAGTGGTAATATTGAAATCATAGTCACTTTTGCCACAAATATTTTCAAAATGAGAAAACTGGATATGTTGGAGAGAAAAGAGAACCTTTGCTCAGAAGGAGTCAAGACATAACTATTATAAGCACTTTTCTGACCTTATAAGACCCATTTAATCCACCAGAACATACTATTGTTATCATTCCCATTTTATAGATGAAAACAGCAAAGTATAAGAAACTTGACCACGTTGCAATTTCTTTAGGAAGAAAAGAAATCCAGCAGAGTGCACTTAAGCTTCCATTCTGCTGTTTTGTTTTTTGTTTTTTTTAAGAGGAATTGAACCCAGAATCTTGTGCATGTGAAGCAGGCACTCAACCACTGAGCTACACCCACTCCCCTCCATTCTGCATTTTTTACAGTTGTTAAGAAGGGAGTCAAAGCGAAAACAAGTGACAAGTATTTTTCTAAATTGTAATATATTCTGGTACAAAATGTTCCTGGAGAAAATGTTCTAAGATCCTGTTTCCTAACAAGGGCATTTAAGAAATGTTCACATTTGCATGGGAGAATTTTTCTGTCAGCCTTATATGGTGGGGTAGGTGAATACTTATCCTAAACTTTCATAATTTAAGAATTCAGTTTAGTTAACCTGCACCTCTGAGATATGAATAGTAGGAGTTGAATAATTTCAAGTCATAGAATCAACAAAAGTCTGGTATGATTAAGAAATATGCATATCAGCAAATTAACAAATATGCACTTATATATTTAGAGATTATATTACAATTAAATTTGTATAAAATAACTTTTGTATTTTGTGTGCTATATGAATTAATTTACATGTTATTAAAGATAAATTTTTTGCAGAAAGTTTTATGAATAAAAAATTAATTCTGTAATTCACACCAAATGCACTAAATTTCTTAACAGGAATTTATTCTATCAGAGATATTTTAAAGTACATATTGTTTCCAATTTGGAGGCAATGCTGGACATCATCCCACATAGCCCTCTAAAAGAGTCAAAACATAATACTAAAATAAGACAGTTCAGTGTTACAGGATCTAATAATTTAAAATAATCATATCAATTTTTTAGTTCTTTTTGTAATAATTAACCAGTTTTTGATGATTGTAAATATTGTCTTAACTAAGTAAAATTTCTAAAATTTACTATTTGCAGAATATTTATCTTTTTATTTATCTGTCTTCCTTTTATGTTACTTTTCTACAACATATTATTTATCAATTGGAAGAAACTTAAATAAGTACTTTGGAAACAATAACCTCAACCTACAAATTCAACAGTTGCCTGAATGTTTTTCTATGTGTTTGCTGTGAAAAGTCCCAGCATCTCAATATTGTCCCTGTTGAATTTGTAACTTTTGATTAAGAGCAAATTTCTGCTCGCAGCTGTACCAGCAAATTGGTTCATCTCTCAACTTACCAAGAACCATAGAATTATGAAGCAAAACTCGCAAAAACAATGAAAAAACTATTCTTTCTTGAACATAAGTTTTCCTTTGATTAGAAAATTCATATGCAATGCACATACAGAGTGCCTTTCTAAGATGCAAATGAAAGTAATTCCAGGCTTGCAGATATTGTTTGTTTTTAGATCTACTGTCAATTGGGTGATTTTTATAAAGTGAATATGTCAGTGAATCCACTTGGTTTTATAAGAAAACTATTTCTTTCAGTGTAAACCATAACCCCTATGTTATTAATCCAATGGTCATTTCCGTAATTCAAGAGAAAGGAAGAGAACACACTTTGATCTATTCTCAATAACAAGAGTTAAGAATATTTTGTGAGCTTTACAGCTAAACATAATGAGCAATAACTGTTGAGAAATTTTAATGTTGAACACTGAAGTTATATAATTGCTAAAGTTTTCAATTCATTATTGAAAAATTTTTGTGAACAGAAGATTCTGTGGTTACAAATTCTTAAATTCTGAAAAAATATTATTTAACAAATAGTTTATCATTAGACAGAAAAGCACCACATAAAGAATCATTAATGTGATAATTTATAGCAGAATTTAAGGACTTTGTTTTCTTATTGATATAAGTAATTTAATTGTTTTTATTAGTGTGGTAACTTTTTACAATTCATGAAATATTATTATGCTACTACTATACTCATAGATTACATTAGGTTATACTGCACTGTACTGAATAATGTTTTTAAAATTTTTATTCTAGCAATATATAAACAGCCTTAAATTTCCCCTATTATCAATATTCAAATACATAATTAAATGGAGTTAATTACATTCACAATGTTGGACTACCATCACCACCATTGATTACCAAAACGTTTCAGTAACCCTAAACAGAGAATCTTTAGCAATTAAGCATTAACTCCCCATTCCCTACCCCTACCCTGGCTCCTAGTAACCTGTATCCTAGTTTCTGACTCTATGAATTTGCTTATTCTAATTATTTCACATAACTGAAATCACACAACATTTGTCCTTTTGTATCAGCTTATTTCACTCAACATATATTTACAATACATCCATGGAGTTGTATGTGTCAAAACTTCATTCATTTTTAAGGCTTAAAATATTTTATTATATGTATATACCACATTTTGTTTATATAGTCATCCATTGATGAGCACTTTAGTTGCTTTATCTTTGAATAATTGTAAATAATACCACAATGAACATCAGTATGCAAATACCAGTTTGGGTCCCTTATTTCAAATCTCGTGGATATATACCTAGAAGTAAGATAGTTGGGTCATATGGCACTTCTATGCTTAAGTTTCGGAGGAACAGCCAAATGTTATCCACAGTGGCTGTACCATTCTACATTATGACAAACAGTGAACATGTGTTCCTATTTCTCCCCATCCTTTCCAATATTTGTTACTTCCTGCTTTAAAAAAAAGTAGTAGACTTTCTAGTAGGTATGAAATGGTATGTTATGTTTTTGATTTGCATTTCCCTAATAGCCAATGATATTGAGAATTTTTTCATGTGCTTATTGGCCAATTGTATATCTTCTTTGGAGAAATGTCTTTTCAGGTCTTTTGCCCATTTTAAATTGGGCTGTTGTTGAGTTGTAGGATTTATTTACGTATTCTAGAAATTAAACTCTTATCAGACATGTGGTTTCCAAATGTTTTCTGTTATTCTGTAGGTTGTATTTTTAGTTTCATAATTACTTCGCTTCATGTACAAAAGTTTTTAATTTTAATGAAGTTACACTATCTGCTTTTTTTTTCTTTTGTCCTTTGTCCATTTGGTGTAAAGTCTATCCAGTTTACCAAGCACCATTTGTCAAAGAGACAATTATTTCCCCATTACAGGGTTTGGCACCTTTGTAAAGAATCAATTGGTCATATATGAGAGAATTTAATTTTGAATTCTCAATTTGATTCCATCGGTTTGTGCCAGTCTTTGTACAAGTACCATGCTGATTTGTATACTGTTGCTTTGTAATAAGTTTTAAAATCAGGAAGTGTGCATCCTCAAAATTCATTGTTATTTTTCCAGATGGTTTTGGCTAATTGGGGTCCCTTACCTTTCCATATATACTTGATGATTGGCTTTTCCATTTCTGCAAAGAAGGCTGTTGGAGTTTTGATTGGGCTTGCATTGAATCTGCAAATCACTTTGGGTAGAATTGATATCTTATCAATATTTATTCTTCCAATCCATGAACATGGAATGCTCTTCCATTTATTTAGGTTTTCTTTGATTACTTTTAGCAATCTTTTATGTTTTTCTATATATGAGTCTTTTACACTCTTGGTTATATTTATTCATAAATATTTGATTATCCTAGTTGCTCTTAATGAAATTTTTCTTCTTGATTGCCTCTTCAGACAGTTCATTACTAATATATAGAAACACTTCTGAATTTTGTGTGTTGCTCCTGTACCCTACCACTTTGCTTAATTTATTTCTTAGCTCTAGGAGCTTTGGTATGGATTTTCAGGATTTTTATATGTAGGATATGTTATCTGCAAATAGTGAAAGCTTTACTACCTTTTCCATTTGGATGCCTTTAATTCTATTTCTTAACTAATTGCTCTGGCAAGCATTTCCAGTACAATGTTGAATAACAGTGGTGACAGTGGATATCCTTATCTTGTTACTTATTTTAGAGGTAAATCTCTAAGTCCTTGGCCATTGAGTATGATGTTAGCTTTGTGGGTTTTTCATGTATGCCCTTCATATTAGTCAGCCAAAAGGGTGCTGATGCAAAGTACCAGATATCTGTTGGTTTTTATAAAGGATATTTATTTGGAGTAAAAGCTTACAGTTACAAGGTCCTGTTGAAGCAAGGTGGTTGCTGATCTCTGTGAGCTGATCTCTCTCTCAGCTACAGGTTGGCATAAGGCTTGTCTATCTTCCCAGGGCTGCAGGATCAACGTTCTCTCCTCTTCCATCTCAAAGTTCTCTCCTCTGGCATCCATGAAGCTCTTTCTCTTTCCTTGTGTATCTTCTTCTGTGTGTCTTCTTGAATGATTGCCTATTTATATCAGCCCACCAAGGAGGTGGGGACTTAACTTGAGTTACAATCTACTGACATGACTGAATCAAAGCCCTAATCTTAACATATTTTAATCAAAGACATCTCACCTGAATCTAATACAATCAAAGTGTATCACACCCAGAGGAACAGACCAGTTTGCAAAAATAATCCATATCTTTTTTTGGATTTCATAAATAATATCAAACTGCTGCACCATTTATCAAATTGAGGATGTTTCCATATATTCTTAGTTTTCTAAATTTCTTTTTTCAAGGTGAGGTGCTGGATTTTGTCAGATACATTTTCTGCACCATTTAAGAAGATCATGTGTGTTTTTTATTTTTTTGTTCTGCTAACGTGGAGTATTACATTAACTGATTTTATTATGTTGAAACAACCTTGCATAACTGGGATAAAGCCTACTTGATGATGGCATATAATTCTTTTAAAGTGATGTTGGATTAAGTTTGCTAGAATTTTGTTGAGGGTTTTGAATCCATATTCATAAGGAGTATTGGTCTATAATTTTATTTTCTTGCGGTATCTTTAGCTAGCTTTGGTATTAGAATGATTTTAGCATCATAGAACGAGTTAGGAAGTGTTCCTTCCTTTCCAATTTGTGGAAGATTTGAACAGGATTTTTATTAATTCTTCTTGAAATGTTTGATTAAATTGACCAGTGAAACCATCTGGTCCTGAGCTTTCTACTGTTGGAGGATATTTTTTACTGATTCAATACCCTTGTTATTGATCTGTTGAGATCCTGTATCACTCCTTGTGCCAGTGTAAATACTTTGTTTATAGGAATTTGCCTATTTAACTAGGTTATGTAAATTTTTGTTGTACAGTTGTTCATAGTATCCTATAGTAATCCTTTTTATTTCTGTAGGGTGGGTAGTAATGTCCCCTTTCAGTTCATATTTTTGTAATTTGTGTCCATCTTCATAATTCTTTTTCTTTTTCAGTCTAGCCAAAGGTTTGTAGTTTTTATTGATCTTTTACAAGAACTGACTTCAGGTTTTGTTGATTCTATTGTTTTCTATTATTTATTTCATTTATCTCTATTTTAATCTGTTATTTATTCCTTCTGCTAGTTTTGGGTTCAGTTTGCTCTTCTTTTTTAGATCATCTAGTTGTGAGGTTAAGTTTCTGATTTGAGATCTATCTTCTTTTTTATTGTATGCATTTAGAGCTATAAACTCTTCCCTCACTGTCTGTAGCATTTCCTTTGCTGCATCCCTTATCTTTTGATATGTTATGTTTTCATTTTACTTGCCTCAAGAATTTCCTAATTTCTCTTGTGATTTCATATTTGGACCCATTAGTTGTTTAAGAGTACATTGTTTAATTTCCACATATTTGTGAATTTTCCAATTATCCCTCTGTTTTTGATTGCTAATTTCATTCCATTGTGATCAGAGAATACACACTGTATGATTTCAATATTTTTAAATTATTGATACTTGTTTTGTGACCTAACATATAATCTATCCTGAAGAATGACCCATGTACACTGGTGTATTGGTGTATGTGTTCTATCTATGTCTTTTATCATTTAGGTCTAGTTGGTTTATAGTATCATTCAAGTCTTCTATTTCCTTATGAATCTACTGTCTAGATGCTCTACCCATTATTTAAAGAGGTGTTTTAAAGTCTCATATTACTAAAGTAGAACTATCCATTTCTCTCTTCAAGTCTGCCAATATTTGATTCATTCGTTTCAAGGCCCTGCCATTAGGTTTTATATGTATTTATAATTGCTATGTCTTCTGTTAAATTGACCCCTTTATTATTGTTTAGTAAATTTCTATGTTTTTTATAATAGTTTTTAACTTAAGTATATTTAATGTGGTATTAGTATAGTCTCCCAAGCTCCTGTTTGGTTAATATTTGCATGGTAATTTTTTTTCATCTTTTCACTTGCAAACTACTTGTGTATATGAATTTAAGGTGAATCTCTTGTAAATGACATATAGTTTGTGTATGCTTTTTTAAATCCATTCTGCCAATCTCTGCATTTTGACTGGAAGGTGTAAGCCATTTACATTTAAAGTAATTACTGATAATGCAGGACTTTCTTCTGCCATTTTGCTATTTGGTCTTTGTAAATCTTGTGAATTTTTGTACCACAATTATTTCACTAATATCTGCTTTCATATTTATTTGATTTTTTAAAAAATTGTACCATTTTGAGTCCCTTCTCTTTTCTTTTTACATATATTATCCTATATTTTCCTTTTGGTTACCTTAGGTCTTAAATGTAATATCCTAATTATATAACAATCATATTTAATTTGATAGCAACTCAACTTCAATAACATACATATACCCTCTTCCCATAACTTATAAAACAATTCTTCATGAATTCTGAAATTCTCTACTATAAGTCTTGTTAGTATTTGCATAGCAAATGAAAATTATAACTTTCATTCTAATTATCTCAAAGATAAAGGATCTAATGGGATGAAGTTGACAGAATATTCTGTTATTGAAACCAAGTAATTCATCTATATAATCATGAATTAATAATAGAATTTATATATGAATTCTTTAACTTAATATTCCTTAAAATATAAGATCATAAATACATATCTTGTTCAGAGCAGACAAATTATATTTAATGAATGGAGTTCCAATCTGAAATGCTATTGAATGTGAAATTTTACAAGTTAATATTTACATTAAACATCATATATGTTTTCTGATTTTTATGGGGGAACTAAAATGAGATGTATGCAGTTTCTATTATTTTGCACCTATCTCTTTACTTCCCACAATCTGAATATATGTGGTGGGAGGCAATATTTTGTAAAGGCCCATCTTATCCAGTGGCATAATCCTATTCTGATGTTCTGTGTTATAAGTATCAGTGATTGAAATAATGTTTATTTATCTTGAAAATGAATGATATAAAATTGCTAATTGGATCTATTTACATCATGGTCAGGTAATTACAAAACCTTTAGCCTGTGATAATTGGCAGGAGGAAAGGATATAAAGAAGTCTTTATCTGTTTTAAGTGTTCATAGAAACCATCAATGATATATTAATTACAGGGACCACTAAATTTTCAGAGACCTTCTATTCCTCAATGACTGTGTGATCAGATGAAGAGGTTGACTATTAAAAATTTAAGAGATAAAGCCAGATAAATAATCAGAGGTCAGTTAATGAACCATTTTAATGAATCTGGATCATATCCAAGAAATTTTAGCTGAGGGATGTGATAATAGATTTACATTGAGAGTCACTCTACCTTAGTGCAGAAATAGACTGGAGTGGGAAAACCCTAGAGGCAGAGAGACCAGTATAAAAAGGCTACTCATAAAAGGGAAGTGATCCAGTTGAGAGAGGCTGGTAGCTTCGTCTAAATAGTCACACTGGAATGGCAAGAAGTGAATGGATTCCAC
Source organism: Tolypeutes matacus (assembly GCA_026826555.1). Lineage (NCBI taxonomy): Eukaryota > Metazoa > Chordata > Mammalia > Cingulata > Chlamyphoridae > Tolypeutes > Tolypeutes matacus. Next base: position 28,597,837 of record JAKSZT010054304.1, on the reverse strand, counting down.
AGAACAGAGGAAAGACAGATAGTACACAATGAATACTTGGGAAATTTGAGATTAAGGAGAGTTATTTTATGTCTAGGATGATTAATCCTATCTATCTAATTGATAGAATAAAAAAAGAGCTTTTGGAAAAAAACATAAGATGAGATTTTAATATACTAAATTTAAAATATCTTTGTAAAATCCAAATGGAGGAGACCTGTTGGTAATAATATAAGTCTCCGGCCCTCAAGAGAAGGATATAAACAAATACCTCAGCAACAAAAGACTATAAATGAGGCATTAGAATAGTTGAGAATACTTATGTTGAGTAAAGAGAGTGAGGAGAAAAAAGTATAGGTATATAACATGGGCACCAAGAAAGGATAAATAGCTCTTGGGGAAAAAAACAAAAACAGTAAGGAGAAACTGAGATAGATGATCAATGTTTTACTTGCTTATAAAAAAAAAAATCAGGGATTGCTTGCATGAAGAAAAGTTGGGCATCTAAAAAGAATTGCACAAATTTATCAATATGCTAAAATGAGTATAGGTGTTTTAGATAATACAAAGATATCAGTAACCCAGGCCAGAGGTTTAAGTGGCATGAGAAAAAATGTAAACAAAGTATAGAAGGCTTAAAAATAAGTGTGAGGGAAAAAAACTATATATGAGGACAGAATATATCTTTTGTCTCCACCACTGGAAGAGAAAGGTTTTGTTTCTTTTGCATTGCTATATTACTAGAGCACACAACAATGCAGAGTACATATTGAGATTTCTAGAATAAGTTAGTGGATTACTTTTCCCTTAAAAAATTCATCTGCATGTAGAACACTTATGAAAATGAATTTCAACTCCAGATATAAAATACAAATTTCATACACAAGCCAATTAAAATAATAACTTTAAGGATTTTAGATAGTTTTGAAAGGCTAAATAATATTTAACCAATTTTCTTTTTCTCACCAAATTTTGAAATGCCAAAAACCTTATTTCATTTTAAAATGTTTTATGTACTGAAAGGGCTTTATAATTGCTTACAGTTTCTCATTTCTCAAAAAGACATCGAGAGGTCTTCAAAAGTTTTCTTGAACACTTTCATAGAACACCTTCTAGGGTAATGTTAACCTGAATTCTCATGGAAAAATGTCAAGATGTGATGTTGCATTATAATTCAGGTAATATGATACCTCAGATATATTTTCTATACTGTCACATATTTGAAAATTTTATGAAGACTATTTTTGCAAGTTAATTACCATAAGATTTTCAAGTGAAGCAAATGAAAAGTGGGATGGTTTGGTTACCAAACTTTTAACATAATTCCTAGTAGAGGCCTATAAAAATTACATTTTCATTGTGATTTTTTTTCTAAAAACTGACATATTCAACACATCACAAAATATATTGGGTAATAAATATATTTATGTGATGCATTGTTGCATTAACTAAACGAGCTGTTTCACCAGGTTCTCCTCTTCAATATGTCCAAGGGCCTATCTTACTGACATGGTGTGCCCATTAAAAGCAAGTAGTGTGGAGTGGATCTAGCTCAAGTAGTTGAGTGCCTGCTTCCCATGTATGAAGTCCTGGCTTCAATTTCACAGTGCCCCCTAAAATAAATAAACATATATATCTGTAATAGCACTGAATATTGGGAAGTCCCATTGTGACCTCTGTAGAAACCTAGCATAGAAGAATTCTTTCTGGGAATAGAAGGAAATTATGATTATTTTCAGTAGCACATTTCTTTCCTATTTGTATTCTGCCAAACTCTGCTTACCTGACCATTCTTCTCAACATATGATGGCTTTCTTGAAGAGAAAAAAAAAACAAAAAACATATTAAAGAACACAACATTACATCTAGAATTTTAGCTTGCATTTACATTTCTGCTGCTTCAAAAATGTAGTGTTCACACAATGTTTACTCTATCTGTTATTCTGCATACTTTATTTTATAGATATTGAGTCAAACTCATTTAAAAATAGCCATTCTATTTGGTCTTAATTAAATACAACTGATTTCTCTTTATTCCTTTTTGCTTTTCATATGGAATGCATTATTTATGCCTCTAAGGAAGATTTATTACACTTGATCACGGAATTTTCAACCTCTATCTACCAGTGCCCATAGTCATTTCTACTAATGTACGTAAGACTGATTTGCACAAATGCACTTTTGAAAAGCTCTGATAGTTAAGGGAAAAAATGAATATTCTAAGGTGTGTTGTCTTTTAATCAAAAATCTCTTTTAAATGGTAGTTTGTGTATGTATGTATATGTTGGACAGGGTGTCTTTCCAGGGAATTCTCTTCTCTCAACCCATACCAACTTTGAAGCAGTAATGAGGTCTTTGTCATAACAAATTTTATTTGGATATGTTGTATCAGATTACATGGGGCAAGAGAGGGTAATGTTTTTCAATCATACTATTTCATAAAACTTATTGAAAACACTCTTTAATGTCTGTTCTTTCAACAAAATTATTTCTTATGTACTTATGTACTTTCCAAACCAATTCAGTTGTTATATTATGCATATATTCCCAATTATATAATATTCAAACCAAGTACAAAACATCTATTTATTCCTCATACATGTCCAATGGGTTTTGATGAGAGACATCTTTGTGAACATTAACCTGGTAAAATGGGTTGTGTTATTATTAGGCCTAGAAAAATAAATCCTAGACTAGTAGTGATTCCCATGACCACTTTTGCCCTAGTCCCCAACTGGTTTTCCATCTGTCTTCTAAATACAGCAGAAATCATAATATCCTCTTCCAATCAGGAGAAAGTCTATACAACTAACCACAACCTGCTCATAGAGTTTAGAGGTCAATTATGAAAGGAAAAGGAAGATCTATCAGGGAAGTTTTGTAACTTCTGTGGTCCAAATGTAAAGAAGAATATCTGGCAAATGATAAATGCTTAATAAATGAACAAATGAATTAAATGCTGAGGAAAATATTAACACATAGCTTAGCAGAGTTGTTGGCCTCATTCACTTTTCTTTAATCAGAAATAAAACCAAACAAAAGAATGACTGTTTTTAGCTATTAGGAAATTAAGAAACAGTCTCTTTAAAAAATCAGCTAAGGAAGCAGATGTAGCTCAGTGGTTAAGCAACTGCTTCCCATGTACATGGTCCCAGGTTCAATCCCTAGTACCCCCTAAAAAGTAAAACATCAACTAAACAATGAAAACTGAAGTTAAAATTACATCTGAAGTGATATAAGGGAGAATAGAATATTCCAAACTATTTGGGACACTATTAATGATGTTCTCAGAGAAAACAAAGACTGTATTTTATTATTATTTGAAGAGACACAGAGAAAGATAATGCCAAATAAATGATTTAAATATTTACTTGAGTACTTACATGTAAAAATATAACTAAGTTACATGTAGAAAATAGAAGTTAAAAATTTCTAATAAAAGTTGAAAACTATTGAGAACATGTAACTATAAAACCAACAATTATTTCTTTGGAAAAAATCAAATAAGTCAACAGAACTTTGAGAAGCCTCATTAAGAAAAATAGAAAGAAGTAAAAATATCCGGTTTCAGAAAAAAAAAAAAAAAAACAAAGAAATAAGATTCAGAGGGAAGATTAAATTAATAATGAAAGTATATATGCAAAAATGATATGAAATTTTAAAATTTAGAACTACTGGTTCATTTTCTAGCAAAATATAAACAACAATTTGTTTTACAGAAGATAAAACTTTGAATAAGCCATCAACAGGATAATAAAGTTAATTAAATAATAAACATTAAACAAGTTAACCAGACCCATATTATTTTATAACTCAGTTAAAAATCACATAACTCCAATGTGACTTAAACTTTCTTACATCATAAAGCATGGAAGAAATGCCTCAATTTCTATATAATAAAAAGATAATTAGGATAATACAAATTGGGAAACATAGGAAAAATTATTTGTGAAGTTTAAAGGAAAAATTACAGATAAAATAATGAACAACTTGAGCCAAAAAATGCAAAGGAAGAATAATAGATGGTAATCAAATAGGTTTTAGTGCCACAATGTAAAATGGTATCTATTAACATAATTCATTACAATTATACAAAAATTAGAAATAATTTCATCATTAGATGACAAAAACGCACTTGATAAGATTTAGCATGCATTCTCATGGATGTTAAAGAGTTACATAAAACATACTTGAATATAATAGAATTTTCCAAAAACCAACAGCAATATCACACAGAATCATAAGCTGTCATCATAAATTCCCTTTAAAAAGGGGAAAAACTAGTGTTGTAACTTGTAACCATTTATTCACCAAAATTTTGGAAGTTGTGTCCTAAACAATAAGAATAGAAACTAAAATAATTTATATATTGCGGACAATATGCCTATTAAATATTTCATTGTTCCATTGTGTGACTTTGAAATATGACTTAAAATCTTTGGACTTCAGTATCTTCATGTGGAAAATAAAGATAAAGGAATCTATGCAAATATTCTTGCTGACCTGATGTTGTGATAATTAGGGTAGGCTAAACATTTGCTATATTAGAAACCATGCATGTGTCCCCAGACCTAGTTTTCTCCCTAGGTCTGGTTTTTAGAATGCTGGTGATAAACTAAGCCTGATCTATTATATGACCATCCTGTATGGGAAAAGACTGTAATTTTGGTTATATTTGGTTAATCTTAAGAGATATAGCAGGGGAAAAGATGTAGCTCCGGTGGTTGGGCATCCATCTCCTGTATGGAGGGACCTGGGTTCAATCCCCAGGACCTCCTGGTAAAAATTTAAAAAAAGAAAAATTTAGAAGGCGTTTAGGCCACCAGGCCCCATGTGCGAGTGCGCTGTCTAGCCCCGCAAGCCACTCAGTAAGATGATGACGTAACAGGAGCCTGACACAAGGGAGAGCCAAGATGCGTTGTACTGAAAAACCAGAAACTAAGATGGCACAGGCGACAGGATTCCTCTCTCAGACATGGGAGATTCCAAGGATCAAATACCAGTGAAATGCAAATATTCTTGCTGTCCTGATTTTGTGATAATCAGGGTAGGCTAAACATTCGCTGTATTAGAAACCATGCATGTGTCCCCAGACCTAATTTTTCTCCCTAGGTCTGGTTTATAGAATGCTGGTAATAAGCCAAGCCTGATTTATTTTATGTCCATCCTGTTTGGGAAATGACTAACTCTGGGTATCTTTGGTCAACCTTAAGAGATGTAGCAGGGGCATGGATGTGGCTCAAATGGTTGGGCGTCCGTCTCCCATAGGGAGGGACCTGGGTTTGATAGAAGGCGTGTGGGCCGTCAGACCCCATGCGCAGGTGCACCACCCAGGCCCCGCCGAGCCACGCAGCAAAATGATGATGTAACAAGAGAGTGACACAAGGGAGAGCCAAGGTGAAACGTGCCAAAAAACCCGGAACTAAGGTGGCGCAGGCGGTAGGATGCCTCTTTCCCAAATTGGAGTTTCTGAGGATTGAATCCCGGCGAAGACAGGAGGAGAAGGATGAGAGGCGAGGGCAGGAAACAGACACAGAGAACTGCCCAGCAAATGGACACAAAAAAAGCAAAACCAGGGCTGGAGGGGGATGTTAAAATGGATAAAAGTAAATAAATAAATAATATATATATATATATATAAAACAAATACCAGTGAAGACAGGAGGAGAAGGATGAGAAGAGAGGGCAGGAAACAGATACAGAGAGGTGCCCAGCGAATGGACACAGAAACAGCAAAAATGAGAGGGGGAGGGGGTAAAAATGGATAAAAGTAAATAAATAAACAAATAAATAAATCCTTAAAAAAATGTATAGGGGAGGAAGATATCGACTATGGTTAGAGTAATACTTTGACGATGCTCTTTCATGATTTGTTAACAAATGTTTCACAACAATGCAGGGTGTTTTTGGGGGGGTGATGTGTGGGAGCCCTGTATGATGTTATGCATGTTTGCTTTGTAATTTCACAATGTTTACTGAACACTTATAGCTTATGTATGCTCATGTATGAATGATATACTTCAATAAATTGTTTTTTTTTTTTTAAAAAGAAGTCTACCTGATACTTTATTGTAAGGAATGAAGTAATCAATATATGAAAAGTATTTAGAACAGTGTCTACCACATGGTACACACCAAAGATGTATTTAGTAGTGTTCACTATCATTGCACTTTGGGGAACCAAAACTCTAAGATAAATATTCACCTTTGCAACTGAGAAATGATTAATAATTACTCCTCCCATTTTTTTTTTTAATTGCTTCACCCAATGACAGGAGCAAGAGTTGACTAGTATTGAAGAGATGATATCATGATTGGAGGATTTACTACTGTCAGTGTCCCATTTTAAGATGTGCTTAAAAATAAATTTTCATATTTGGCCCCAAATAGAGACTTCAATGATGATTATGATAGTGATAATAATAATTATTGGCATGAATTGGGTTTTATCTTCCTCTATCTTATTTCCCCTTAGGTTCTTTCTTTCTTCCATCCCAGTGTTATTTCTTGCCATTTCATAACCTGGGCTTGGTAGGAAATCAACACCAAGACAACAAGTATAAATGAATAGGTCAAAAATATAAATATTAAGGAATAAATAACAACTCATTGATACTTTTGTAGGATGAAAGGAAGGTATGCTATCTCTGCATATTAAACATTCTCTCCCAAGATCAAGACTGATGATAGAGTTGATAATCTGGATAGATTTGTTTCTAGACCCACATAGAATTTCCATCACTCTAATTGCACTTGAAAATAATATTTTATTTGCATTGAAAAACATTATTAGGTCAATTGCTGACAACATGCTACAATGCTTATAATAGTTATATTTTGAGAATGTGGGGGCATTAGAAATTATTATTTCCTAGTAAACACATACAAAAAGACAGGCTGGGAAATAAATGTGAATTCCCCACTGAGACCCAGTCATAAACTCCCTGATTCAGCTCAGTGAACTAAATTCACCATTTGGAAAGTATCACACAAGAAATGCAAAGAAATATTTCTACAGATGAGAAGGCACTATGAGGCAATTGTTCCTTTACATATACGAGCTCTGCAAATGTCAATACTATGTTATGAATACTTTGCATATTATTTCAGACTTTCCATGAGAATAAAAGTAGAAATTTCATTCTAATTTGAATGTCCAGAAAAACTGTTCTTTTCTTAAATACATGGTCAATTTTTAAAAATTCTTTTGGTCAAAGCTAGATCAGAGCTACATGGGGATCTGTCCTCTATTAGGCTGTAGTATTGTAGAACATGCATGTCTACATGTTGACCTGACTCTTAGATTTATCTGTTTTGTTTTTCTTATTATTGTTTTACTATACTTTTAATTTCTTTTTTTTAAATCTGTTTTATTGTATATATTCTTATAATTTCCTTTTGCTCCTGCAATAACATGTGAATGAAGTATAATGTTATGGATGTGGTAACATGCAAAGGTGGATATACTACAGAGTCTTTTGCAGTGAAATTCTGGGATATGAAACCAAACTTAAGTTAGGGATAGAAATTAAAAGTTTAATGTGCCATAGTAAGATATTTTAATTTTATCTATTTGGTTATGGGGGAGGTGACTCTACATTTTTAAAGCTGAGATTGCTTGAGAGTGTTAGATGAGCACATTATTGGTTTACAGTAATGCTCAAGAAGTATTAGTTGCATAATGAATGACATGGAACATGTAAAGAAATATATAGGTTATACTGTAAGTAATGAGAACACATGAAACTTTGTAAGAATAAACCTCGGCTCTGAAACTATTTTATCCAACATAATTAAAACCTGTTTTTAGAAATTTGAAGCTATATACTTCCTGCTGTTAGAAAATAAGAATTTCATTTTAATATGTTTGAGAGATTTTTGAGAGATTCCTAATATGTCTACCTTCTCTGCTAAGGTAAGGGAATGGGACAGAAGAGTATGTGCATGTGCTTGTATGTGTGTATGCATATGTATTCTGTTTTATCCTGAATTCATGTGAACTGAAAGGATAACTTAAACAAGTGGAAACAATCACCAGTATAAGAAGACAACATTTAAAAAATAAAATTGTACAGTTTTCCTATGGAAAAAGGAGTATTTTCACTTATTTGACAAGTATTTATTTAGCAACTACAATGACCCATGTCCTCTGGATGCAAAGATTCTTTCATTCGAAATTCTCTTGGGTAAGAATTAAAAAATATATTATACTATTAAAAAGTGCTTAAAAATGATGATCAAAGGGTTAATGCAGCAAAAAAGCAAGTTTGATTAAATCAAGGTGAGCTGGGGAAAAGTTTCATTATGGAGAGTAGTTAATACTAATTAAAATAGCAGAGTATAAATGAATTTTTGTGTTGTAGTATTTCAAACAGGTTTAGTTATTTAATTTTCCTACATTAGCCTGTGTGTTTAAAAGGAAGAACATATTATCCCTCAGTAAGTAATGCACTGAAAATTTCCATTGTACCATATTAATGTTCAATTTAAATATATATATGACATGATAAGACCTATGCTTCACAATAAACAGATCCTTCTGGAGCACCACTTTAAATAACTTGAATTTGTCTGCTGATGATCTTCATTGCTATTTGCTCTTGGGTGTGTTTATCGCAAAAATATCAGCTGCTACATTATAATTAGTTTATTTTAAAACATTAAAAATTAAACTACCACCCCAGGAACTCTAAATTTTAGAGTCATTGTGTCTATAAAGAATTTATAACCAAAAATTAATGAATTCACTTACTTTTTAAACCATTTGTTCATTCAACAATAAGCATTCACTATGTAATACTAAGTTGAGAACTGTGGGAAAATAAGAATGACAAAGACATGTTTTCTTTTCCCAAGGAATGTATAATATATGATAGGACAAAAGACTAATAATGCATATCTATAATTCAGTATAATCATAAGGATGGTAGCAAAAGTCTTAAACATATTTTACTTTGATAGGTCATCTACTTTAGGGGCACAATACAGATTAAAATGAAGTGTTAGGAATTTCTCTGTGCTTTCTGCTGTAATATCTTTGGCTTTTTAATACTTAAAGGGTTATGAAGGAGGGAATAACTGAGTTAGTCCTTGACATTAAAGTTGACTGTTTATACACAAGATAACTTAAGACTGGATTCTTGCTCTAAAAATTTTTTTGTGAGATTCTTCCATATTTTAGCACATAGCTATTCTTCCCTTTTTTCATTTTTATATAGAATTCCATTATATGACAATATCACAATTTATTTACTCATTAGCTGCCTAAAAAATTATCCCTAAAATTATTGAAAAAAAAAGAGTAATTTTTGTGCTGACAGAGTCTGTGGATCAGGAATTATGGCAGCAAATAGGAGGCATGGCTTACCTCTGCTCTACTATGCCTAGGGACTCAAAGTTGGGAGGCTGGAATCATCTGAAGGCGTGCTAGTTCCCATATTTAGTGGTTGATGTTGGCTATTGGCAGAGCAAAAACACCTGCAAATTATCTTTCCATGTGGTCTGGACTTCCTAAAACAATGGTGGTTGTGTTCCAATGATTAGTGGTCCAAAAGAAAGAGAGAAAAAGAGAAAGAGAGGAGAGAAAATCACTTCTGACTTCTATTGGTTACAAGACATTCAATAAGTCTGGCCCATATTCAAGGGGAAGAATGGAGCATGGAAATATCACAGTGTAAGAATAGCATATGAGATGAATCTCATTAGTGTGTCCTTCTTTGGAAAATAATATCAGCCTCAGTCTTCCCTCTTTCCATCATAATTAACATAACACCCACATGCAAAATATACAAGTTTCATTCGGTTAGAGGATAAGCTTGGAGTATAGGGTGTAAGCATATAAATCACTTTGAGATGTGAATGAATGAGTGTTCTCAATTACAGGTCTCAGAATTAAAGAGACAAGTTATTTGCCACCTACATACCCCATATTCAATGGTGTGACAGACATAATATAACCATTATCGGCACTTTCATTCAACAAGGGAGAAAAGGTGCTCAAACTAAACTCACTGGGCCATAGCAATTCTTTATCTAGTTCCTTAGATAAGCCTCAGTTCTACTGCCTGAGAATCAGTCTCTGTAACTCTGGGTTCTAATTAAGAGAATCTTGTTTCTACTCTCTCAGGCATTCTGTCTTTTCCAAAAGAAATGCATGGTGCTTGCAGCCATGTAGTTTTCCCAGCTGGCTTCCTGTCCATAAACACACACACTCATATATTATAGAAAAAGATGTTTCCCCCAAAATTTTACCAATTCATAATCCCACCCAGGTCTTTTTAATTTTAGCCGTTTTGGTGAATAGTTAAGTCTTTCAATCTTGCTTTAAGTTGTCTAGGTTTTCTTGATTATCTTTTTCCTTTCTCATTTGCAAGGTGTCTTAAACCAAAAAGGATTTTATTTTACTATAAAGATGGTTTTGGTACTGGAGTATCAATTATGCCATATCACAAATTCACAAAGTAATCTTCATTTGGCAAAAATTATATTGGCCATTGATTTAAAATTAAATGTATATCTCTGATAAAATATCTTGGAAATGTAGAGTGGAGGAGTATATCACTGGCATGACATAAAATATGAAATATCAAAACTCAACAACATATATTGATTGAATCAAAATAGGTATGGCTGCTTCACCAAAACCCACAATAATTTTTGATTTAAACAAGTTAGCTGGTCACTTTTTTCCAAATATCTGTCATAGTGTAATAGTCTAGGGTTAATATGGAGAATCCACAAGATTATTTTTGGGGGTGTGTTGTCTTTATCCACATGATATCACCAAAATATCTGCCTGCAACGAGAACAAAGGGAGAAAAGACAGGGAGAGTTCACTGTCTCTGACTTTAAGAGCATTATCTGGCATTTTAGTATTCACATTATTATCACCCAGCCACACTGAGCTGCAGGCATGAAAGGAAATGTTATATGTTTTTTTCCTTAGAAGTCATATGATATTAAAGGACATTTAAAACTATTTGCCACTGTGCTCAAATTTTGGGTTTATTTAAATTGAGATTAATAGTAAAGTATAGAGAATTGTACTACATTTCTAGAAGGGGAGACTCAGTAGTGTAGAAATGCCAGTTATCTCCAAATTCAATGTAGGTTTAACATAATTTATAGAAACTCAATATGATGAAATTTACTTATGAATTAACCCATCTATTAAATATTTAAGTAAAAAGATGACTTTATTTTATTAGTTTAATATATCTGACACATTTATTTAAAAGGAATAATAGACAAGAATGTTTATATCACTTAAAAGAGTGATCATACAAAATCTAGTATACTAGAAATCAGAGCATATTTAAGATTACAATAAACATTTGAATAAAGCATCCCTTTGAATGAAAATACATAGCCTTAAAACTGACCCTAATATGTGCATGCACACACAAACAATATACATTTGTATATAAATGAATCATTAAACAAAAAACTTAAGAGTTTTCTTTAAATGAAATTTTTTCTTAGAAGTCAAATATTTAAAATACCAAGAAGCAGAAAACTAATAATCAAAGGGAATCTGAGAGTTACAAACTTCTACTTTTGGTAGCTTCAAAGAGCCCAAAAAGCCTTTGCTCCATAATCAGAAAATAAATGCAATGAAAAGGCTCTATGGGCCAAATGTGGAAAGCAAAAATAGCTTATACATGAGAAGTAAAGGAAGAAAGTGCATGGAAAAAAAATCAAAGTAATTATTCAATCATACTTTGTGCATATCAAAGTCCAAATATAAAAGTTGACAATATTAGGAAGTTACATGCATTGTCATACATTCTTTTGGCATATATATCAATATATATATATTTTTAACTTTTGACAAAGGATGTGGCCAAGAATAATTAACATAATCATAGTCTTTGAAAAAATATTAGTCTTTGGAGGAACACATTATTTTTCTAAAAAAGGAAATAAATGCCAGTTTGGAACTGAGAAGGGATTTCTGGTTCATTGATGTCGTTAAGGTGGCATGTTCATTTTGCAGCCATGTGGTATCAGACAGCAGAACCCATCTGATATGGTCTGACTCTTCTGGAAGCAGACAAAGAAAACAATATTAACAAAAACAGCCACAAAGAAAATGGGCCACTGACAGAGTATCAAATTAAACAAAATTTGGAAGTCAAACTTTGTATATTTCAGGGAGTAATTTTTCTAACTGCAAAAAGTAAGCTATATTCCAAGGTCCTCACTGAGAAGTGTACAGATAGACATATAGTTGATTGCTTCCCACAAATTAAGGAAAATTTCAGAAAAATCACCTATATAAGAGATAGCAGAAGTAAACCAGATTTATTTAAATTCTCTATACTGAAGGGGAGATCCATCTATATTCCTAATGTACTTTACACACAGAATACACACTATGTGTTTACTAGATAAGAAATGGGAGTGATTTATATTGAAAACTGCCATTTTCAGAAATGTATTAATTTCTGGAAGCATCACAGAATTCCAACTTTATCTCTTATGAAACATGCTAGTCCTCAAACCAAACCCTTGTCCACATGGCTCTGGGTAACATACACTTAAATTGATAATAGCAAAAACAGTAACGAAAAGCACTACATTATAACATAAGCGAAATCATCAAGGCAAAGTAGCATGTGACCAGTAGATATAGAAGAAGAAAGCCAGAATATCCTTAAAATGCATGCTATATAATTTTTCAAGTCTCCACCATTTCCAAACATCCTCTATGGTCTTGTAATTGCTGCAATTGTTTTGCTTGACAAATACACGTTATTTACCAGACTCTGCTGCAGGTGACATCTAGATGATGATTATGAGCTATTGGAGAATTTCATGTCATTATCCTGTTCATGGTACAGGATAAAATGACTGGGAGTAGGTAGACTGGATGAGGATGGATCAGATTGTACTAGACAGGAGTTAAGAGTAGTATCTGAATTTGACCCTTGATATTATCCTATAGCTAAGTAAAGTTTTTGAGTAAGTTAAATTTCACTGGTGAAAAGCCTTCCATGGTGAGTTCTTTATACTGTGTTGTTATAAAATCACCTGGTCTTGATAAGGCCCTGGCACAGTTTTCCTATCTATTGATGCTAGAGTTAATTTGTCTCTTTTATACCCATAGAAAAGTAATCCTGGAAAGAATTTTTTTTCATTTTAAAAACTTTTATTGAAGCATATCATTCATACATGAACATACATAAACGATAAGTGTATAGTAAAAGTTGTGAACTCACAAAACAAACATGCATACATATAGGGCTCCAAAACATCACCCACCACTAACATCTTGCATTGTTGTGCAATATTTGTTACAAATGATGAAAGGGCATCATCAAAATAATACTAGTAACTATAATCCATATCTTATATTGGGTGTGTTTCCCCCCCAATCCACCTGATTAGTAACACTCTATATTAACCAACACTGTTTTACTCTTGAATAGGGAGTTATTTTGCCTTATTCGGTCACTGCTCATCATTTATGCTTTAGATTTACTTAAGAACTTAAAGATATTTTTTTGCATTCATATATTTTTTATCCTTCATTTTGTAGGAATGAAAAAACTCAGAAGAGATCAGAGGTCTGTCTCCTTGATAATTATTTAAAATAACTTGATCTCATTCATCAATCAGGAAGGTCACCAAGGTGATTGACTCACTATGTCAGTGCAGCTCCTGGTCTCTCACTCTTTCACCTCCTTCACAATTTCCATTCTGCTGAACGTGTCTCAGCTTATAATGTGTAATTTCGTTGGTCTTGATTCAGAAATGTACTGCTCTTAGTAGCAAACATATTTGCTTTCAAGAGCTAATCTCATTTCTTCTAGTTATTTCCTTCCACTTTTATAAAAATTCTACTTAATAGGCCCACATTTTTAAACTTTTAAACATCACAAATTAAATTGGATTGAACACAATTTTTTGACTGAACAAAACTTCATTTTCCTGATTATTTTAGTAGGCTATTGACTGTTTGAACATGGTTGAGAAACCAACTTCAATCACAACCAAAAAAATGGTTTCTGTAAGACAATCTTCATTCTCTGCAACAGGTTCTTTTGCTACACCAACAAATCAAAAAGTGTAGCTACTGTGTGATATAATTATTAACTACCTGCTTTTCTAGTGAATGAACAAAGCTATACCTTCTTGGTAGCTCTTACTCATCCAAAATTTGAAGGTAATATACTGCTCCTTCTAACCAGCTTCATTATATGAAATTATTTCAAGTAGTTATCTTTCCCTGATCTGAAACCCACTGGCAGGTTCCACTTCTTGGATTCTATAGGGAAAGAGAAAATAATTTTTACAGTGTGGCTAGGATAATATTAATAAAAATAGGTTCTACAGAACACAGATATAACAAAACATCATGAGCCATGGGTAAATAAGTTTTGAAAATTCTGCTATGTTCCCCACAATTTAATTTAGTTTATCAAAGGCTCTCAGGATGACTGTAATAAGGAAATTTTACTTTGCTTAACTTTAGAATTCCCAGACTTATTTTTCTGAAATGAAATCATTTAATCTTTGCCAGAACATGCTGAAAAGATTTTTGGGCTTGTATTCCATTGAACATAAGAGATGTTATTCTAAAAAAGTGCAGTGAATTACCTAGAAGATGTACAAATTTTGATTTTTTTCCCACTCATGGTAAATCAAAGAATAGAATCCAATGTTTACAGAGAACTTGTTATACTTTCATAAGAACTTGTGTTATACTTTGGCAATCAGCAAAGTAGGCTTACATATAAATATAAACATTTGCATATTTTTAGAACTTCTCTAAAAGTTATTTGGTTAATATCTAGGAAAAGGAGAAATGCAAGGAGTTATTTTGGTTGATGTTTTTGTGTTTTGTTTGTTTGTTTGTTTAATAACTAGCCCCAGGTAACAGGAGTCTATTGTCACTTACCTACAATATAACATATATAGAGGAAGTCCAGTAATTCTTATTCGGAATTAAAACCAATCTTTCTGAATAGATGCTAAATCCTATGATCACACTATCTAACTAATATATACACACTTACACCACATGGTATTCCTAAACATAAACATAATCTGGTATTATCTACCTTTGTTCTAATATTATTAAACACTTGTAAATAAGAATAAATTGTAAAAAAGTTATTCAATTCTCTTAGAATTGACAGGCAGTTTTGAACATTATATAACTATAAATTACTCTCCAATGGAAAGGCTGAAATTGATATTTTAATGAAAGTTTCTAAAGATGTAAAATTAAGTGGACCATCATGGATAATCACAAGCCACCATAAGCATCTTCATAACACTTGGAAGGGGACAGACTATTTCTGATGACAAGTAACCTCAGTGAAGGCTTAAAATTTTGGATATTATCACATATACAAAAATTTTTGTATGTTCCTATAATAATCCTTGTAATACATTTTTGCCTTACAAGGCAAAGTAATTAAAGCACTTATAATTCTGGCTTGAGTTAGATGTGACTTCAAGTGACATTATACACAGAAATGAACTTGGTGCTTGGTTTTCAGTCATATAGTTTCAAATAAATAATACTACCTTTTATTAGCACAGTAGGAATAATTTCCTGACTGTGAATTGAGCTTAAGATTTAGGACTTCAAGATTTTATTCTTTCTTTAAGTTTTTCAGTTTCATTATAAGTAATCACCATTTCTTCTTACATATAATACTATTTTCTTGTTCAAAATCTATAGTGGATGCTTCTGAACATGATGACTCTGAGGTCATATCTTAGCGACCTAGTTGAAAATTGAGACGGGAAAGTAACTATTATGCACTTTCCCTTTCTGTAGAGAGAGGCGATATGTGAATCCTAATGAGGGGTATTTCCAAAACTTATGAAAATAGTGACCAAAAATATATATATATAAATAAATGTCTTTTTTAGTTATAGGTCTTTTCTGCATAGTCAGTTACTCACAGAATAATATGGCCCTATCATAAACTGAGAGCAAAATCTCAATCTCATGACAAAATTGTTACCCTTGCTAGTCATTAATTTGAGATGGCTGGTGTCCCAGTTCTGCCATTGTGATTTAGGCAAAGTTGCTGAGAAATCTGAAAAAATTTTCTCACTTATAAAAGAATATGTAGAGGAAGAAACCTTAACTCTTCATTCATAAGGTATTACCTTATCTCTGTTTGAAGCAGTGCTGGAAACTAAGCTGAGACCGAGGAGAGTACAGTGGGAAGACAGAAATAACTAGATTCTTGATGGTATTATTGAGCCCCTACACTAGCAATCCTGGGACTACTTTATCTTGTATTTCATTATTGTTCAAAAATATTCTGTTTTCAAAGTATTTTGAGTTGAGTTCTCTGTTATTTGAAAAAAAAAAATATTGTAATAGACACAGATCATTTTGGCAATAAAATAGACAAATTGAATGTAATTAATACAATTGCAAACTCAACATTAAATTACAGCCATTCACAGTCATGTCCTGCAGATATACACTAAGTTGACTTATGAATATATATCTGAATATTGTATAGGCTTTGCAGTTATTATAAATATAATATAAACTCATGTATGTATTATATATATATACATATACACAGAAATTGTTAACAATATTTTTTTTATGAAAAATCGGGTTAGCAAACAATATTATGAGTAAATACATATATGTATATTGAATATTATTTATGTTCATATGTACATGCATACATGTATGTTTCAAATAATCTTTTAAGATATCACAGATATTAGAAAAATAACACAATGTTTTACTCTGTGGAATGTATGAATTATATATGATTATGTATGAGTCATTTATTCAGCTTATGTGCATTTTCTAAAATGTCTCTAATTAAATTTATTTTGCTTTTAAAATACCTAAGGTGCATTTTTAATAAATAATTGATAATTAATTACTCTTTCTTTTGACCAAATATTCCTAAGTATCACAATCCCTCCATTTGTTTAATGTTTTACTTCTCTTTCAAGGCACATTTGAAGTTGAAGTTGAAGTTGCTAATTCTTTCCTCTATGCCATCACCTTGCCTTGATCATGCCTGACAATTGTACTTGTCCCATTAACTTATTTTGTTTTTCTTCCCCATTAAGGGGAAACTAATTGTTTGTAGAGTCACTTAATGTAAATGGTTTTATATCATTTTTGAATCAAAATATTTCTTGGCTTTAGTCATCGTGCCTGGAAAACTAGATAAAATCAACACAATGATTCAAAATTTGAAGTAAGTTATGACTAAATAAACATTACTTTCTGCTTCACTCATAATAAATTTTTAGAAAAAAAAGCATAGCTTTCTAAAATTGCTAGAGTACATTCAAATATATTTATGCCTTCAGAATTCCTAATTATTTATTTGTTTTTATTCTCTCCAGATGTCTGGAGGCAGAAAGACTTCAGAGACAGCAGAGGCCTGAATGAGCAGGCACTTAGTGTGGCTCAAGAATCATGAAGGCTCTGTTATCTCTATAAATCTGCAAACAGTAACCAAAAAAGAGCAGAGGCAGCTATACTAATAATGGACAAAACAGACTGTGGCATTTTGAGATTATTTTGTGAATCCATATAAAGAAAGATTATATTGTAAACTGGTCTGTTCCTACGGGTATGATACCCCTTGATTGTATTAGATTCAGCTGAGATGTCCTTGATTTGACCACGTCAGTAGGGTTTAAAGCTTAAAGTATAAACCTAAGATATAAGAGGACTGTGATGAGACACATAATTAATTTTTTATAATTCAGCAATACAACCATGTGTTGACCACATCAAAAGGAACAGAGAACCTTTTAGGGATGGTGGAAAGATTTCTTCAGGAAGCTACATTGCCATCTGTTGCATTTAATCCCCTTGTCTGGCTTTTTTCTTCAGATAAGTGTTGGTATACCACATTCCTCCTAATAATTACAGGATCTTGTCTAAAACCTGTAACCTTTTGGGGCATTCCAATAATCATATTTAATAAAATGTTATGTGTCAATTCAATAACCTTCTCAGTTTGAACCTGACAATAATATTTTAAATTAATAGACACACACATGATCACTATTACATCCTTCCAAATCCACAACTGACATTTAATTTCTCTGAAACTGACCCAAAACTAAGATGTTTCTGACACTTGGGATTGGGAAGGCTTTTTAATTTTAGATCCCAGCTCAGTTCTTTCAATTGAGTAGTTATTAAACAAATATTTGTGAAATCTCATTAAAATATCTCAGTTCATAGGAAAATTCTTGCAATATAACTGTTAATTCACAAAGGACAGACAAAAGAAATTATTTCTACTTGGAATAATAAAGGATGAATGTTTTGAGCTAGTGTTTGAAGAATAGATAGGATTGCACTATATGGTGTTGACAGATTGGTAAATTATAATAGTATTTTAAAGAAATAGCCAGAGCAAAGTAAATTGTATAAAGGGTAGAATATTCCAATTTTAAGTGCATGGAAAATGTGCAATGATTTTGTAAAGGGAAGAATAAAGTTTTGAAAACCTAAAATATTACTGTATTGTGAAAGATCTTAAAAATTAAAATATTTTTAGATTCTCTTCAATAAGCAATTGGGAACAATTTAAGATTTGTGAGTAAGCAATAATGCAAGTGCATATAATTTTAGAAAATTAGAATTGGAAATTATTGAAGACAAGTAAATTGATAATAGTTGTATTATAAGAGTCTATCTAATTGTAATAACTATGGGAACTAAATGCTTTCAATGAATGATGAATGAAAGGTCCAGGGTGCAAGAGATTTGGTGAATCAGTAAGATATAAGAGTAAGGTATTAAGAATTCTGGTAACAGGCTTTGAGAACGGACTAAATAGTTGCACGGCTTTGGAAATATTATAACTCCACCTCTCAATACCAATATTACTAATATCTGAAAAGGGTATAAGAACAACTTTTGTGATGGTTAATATAGTAATTTTGGTCATTTTTGTTTTACTCTTAGCATAGTCCGTGGCACAACATTCAATAAATGTTAGTTAACCTTATTTCTATTATGTTATTTTCAAAATGCCGCAAATTAATCTTTGCTTATGCTCTGTTCCATGCAGCTAAATAGTTCAAATAAATAAATAAATATTGAGTAATTAATATGCTTCTGAGGAAAATTTATTAGGAATTGAGTAACTATAAAGGTCAGAAATGCATAATTAAAGTGGATGATATGTAAATCTTCAATTATTATTTAGATGACTTCAAATAAATAATTTTTCTTAAATAAAAAGTCTCAGAGAGCTAAATAGTTCGGAATATATCAATTTAGGATGATGAAGGTATTGAGTATATCACTGAGATACAAACAGAAGAATGTTACTTGACATCACAGAAATTGTTTCAATGACAATATTCATTGTAAGAAAATTTTTTAAATCACTTTATTTTTTAACAAATCAATTTTATTGATATATATTAATAAAGCATACAATTCATCCAAAATGTATAAACAATGATATTCAGTATATTAACATAGATGTGCATTCATCACGTATCATTACTATTTATATTATTTCAGTATAAAAATATTAAAAAATCAAACAAGAAAATTATTTACCTCTCAATCTCTCTATGCCTCCCCTGCTGTGCATAGCTGCTATTTCTGGCTATTCTTGCACAATTATTTATTTATGTATTAAGAAGTTTTATTGAGATATATTCACATACCATATTAACATATTGTAGTATTATATATTACATAGTATATGTAAAATATATAGTATTACATATTAACATATTATAGGATTAACATATATTTGTTCCGCTTCAAAGAAAAATGGTCTTATATATTCAAATTTACCCATATTCATATTTCACATGAGGTTTTACTATGCTGTACAGTTCCATGTTACATTTTTTAGCATTCCTTTTGGTAATATACATGACCTTAGACTTTCTCTTTAAACCACTTTCATACCCATATAAGAGTACTTCTAGTTACAAACATTATGTTGGGCTTTCACATTTTCTATTCATTTGCAAAGGTTAACACACATCCATTTTACCAATTCTGCACAAATTAACTCTCAGTTTTCCATTCCATAATCTCGTTCTATTTTCTGGTGACCCATATTCAAATTATTAACTCCATGAGTTTACACAATATATTTAGTTCATAATAACACTATCATACAGTATTTGTCCTTTTGTGTCTGGCTTGCTTCATTCAACATAATGTCCTCCAGGTTCATCCATGATGTCATATGCTTTACAACTTCACTTCTTCTTACAGTTGCATAATATTCCATCGTGTAAATATACTAGTTTGTTTATTCACTCATCAGCTGATGGACACACCTGGATTGTTTCCAACTTTTAGCAATCGTGAATAATGCCTCTATGAACAGTGTTCAGTTGTCTGTTTGTGTCACAGCTCTCAGTTCTTCTGGGTATATACCCAGAAGTGGTATTGCCGGGTTACATGGAAAATCTATAGTCAACTTCTTTAGGAACTGCCAAACAGTACTTCACATTGGCTGTACCATTCTACATTCCCACCAATAGTAAATAACCATTCCTAACTCTCCACATCCTTTCCAACACTTGTAGTTCTCTGTCTTTTTAATAGTGGCCATTCTGATAGATGTGAAATGATATCTCATTGTAGTTTTGATTTGCATTTCTCTAATTGCTAGTGATGCTGAACATTTTTTCATGGATTTTTTTTGTTTTTGGCCATTTTTATTTCTTCTTTGGACAAATGTCTGTTCAAGTCTTTTCCCCACTTTTTAATTGGGTCATTTGTCTTTTTATTGTTGAGTTGTAATATCTCTTCCTATATCAGGATATTAAACCCTTATTGAGCATATGCTTTCCAAATATTTTCTCCCATTGAATCAGCTGCCTTTTCACCCTTTTGACAAAGTACTGTCAGGTCAAAGTGTTTAATTTTGTAGGGGTCTCATTTATCTATCTTTTTTTCTTCTGTTACTTGTGCTTTGGGTGTAAGGTCCAAGAAACCTTCATCTACCACCAAGTCTTTAAGACGTTTCCCTACATTTTCTTCTAGTAGTTTTCTGCATATAGGTCCTGTACTTCTTTGGTTAAATTGATTCCTACATATTTGGGTATTTTGTTGCTTTGTAAATGGAATTTTTTTACTGATTTCCTCTTCAGATTGTTCAAAACCAGTGTACAGAAACATTACTGATTTTTTGTGTGTTGATCTTGTATCCTGCCACTTTGCCAAACTCATTTATTAGCTCAAGTAGCTTTGTTGTGGATATTTCATAAATTTCTAAATATAGGATCACATCATCTGCAAATAGTGAGAGTTTTATTTCCTCTTTTCCTATTTGGATGCCCTTTTTTCTTGTCTAATTGCTCTAGCTAGAACTTCTAGCACAATTTGAATAATAATGGTGACAGTGGGCATCTTGTCTTGTTCCTGATCTTAGAGGAAAAATTTTCAACCTTTCCCCATTGAGTATGATGTTGGCTGTAGGTTTTTCATATATGCTTTTTATCATTGAGGAATTTTGCTTCTACTCCTATCTTTCAAAGTTTTTTTTTTTTTTTTTTATCAAGAAAGAATGGTGGATTTTGTTAAATGCCATTTCTGCATTGTTTGAGATGATTGTGTGTTTTTTTCCTTCACTTTCTTAATGTAGTGTATTACATTAATTGATTTTCTTATGTTTAATCACCCTTGCAGAGCAGTAATAAATCCAACTTGGTCATAATGTATAAGTCTTTTGATATGCTGATTCTATTTGCAAATATTTTGTTGACAATTTTTGCATCTATTTCATTTGAGAGATTGGTGTGTAATTTTTTTTTTTTTTTTTGTAGTGTCTTTACCTGGTTTGGGCTTCATAAAATGTGTTGGGTAATTGTCCCTCCTCTTCAATTTATTTGAAGAGTTTAAACAGGATTGATGTTAATTCTTATCGAAATGCTTGGTAGAATTCACCTGCAAAGCCATCTGTACATGGACCTTTCTTTTTGGGGAGATTTTTGATGACTTATTCAATATCTTTAAATGTGATTGTTTTGTTAAGTATTTGTATTTCTTGTAGCATCATTGTAGGTTGTTTGTGCATTTCTAGGATTTTGTCCATTTCATCTAGGCTGTCTAGTTTGTTGGCATACAGTTTCTCATAGTATCTTCTTATGGCCCTTTTTATTTTTGTGGGGTCAGTCATAACTTCATCCCTTTCATTCCTGATTTTATTTATCTGCATCTTCTCTCTTTTTTTCGTTGTTAGTCTAGTTAGGGGTTTGTCAATTTTATTGATCTTCTCAAAGAAACAGCTTTTGGTTTTGTCAATTTTCTCTATTGTGTTTTCGTTCTCAATTTCATTTATTTCGGCCCTGATCTTTATTATTTCTTTCCTTCTGCTTGCTTTGGGAATAATTTGCTGTTCTTTTTCTAGTTTCTCCAGTTGTTCAGTTAGATCTTTGATTTTAGCTCTTTCTTCTTTTTTAATATATGCATTTAGGGCTATAAATTTCCTTCTCAAGACTGGCTTCGCTGTGTCCCATAAGTTTTTATAAGTTGTGTTCTCGTTTTCATTCTTCTCAATATATTTACTAATTTTACTTGCAGTTTCTTCTTTGACCCACTAATTGTTTAGGAGTGTGCTGTTCAGCCTCCACACATTTGCAAATTTAACACTTTCCTGTCTATTATAGATTTCCACTTTCATCCATTATGATCTGAGAAAGTGCTTTGCATAATTTCAATATTTTTATATTTATTGAGAGCTGAATTGTGACCTAACATGTGATCTATCCTGAGGAATGATTCATGGGCCCTTAAGAAGAATGTGTAACCCACTGAGTTTGGGTGCTGCATACTGTATATGCCTATTAGATTTATATAATTTATCATATTGTTCAAGTTCTCTGTTTACTTGTTGATCTTCATTCTAGTTGTTATATCTAATGATGTGAGTGGTGTGTTGAAGTCTCCAACTATTATTGTAGAGATGCCTATTTCTCCCTTCAGTTTTGCCAGAATTTGCTTCATGTATTTTGGAGAACCCTGGTTAGGTGAATAGATATTTATGACTGTTATTTCTTCCTGGTGGACTGTCCCTTTTTATTAATATATAACAGCCTTCTATACCTCTTAAACTTTTTTGCATCTAAAGTCTGTGTGTTAGTCAGTCAAAAGGGGTACATATGCAAATTGCCAGAAATCTGTTGGCTTTATAAAGGGTATTTATTGGGATAAAACTTACAGTTACAAGGCCCTGAAGAGTCCAACTCAAGGTCTGCTTTCTCACCAAAGTCAGTTGACACATGTTGAAGCAAGATAATAGGTGATCTCTGCCTGGTCTCTCGGGCCTTCTCAGCTGCTCAGCTGCTCTGTTCTCTTTGGCTGCAAACTATCAGGCAAGTGGTTTATCTCTCTTCCTGGGGCTTTAGCTGTTTGAGACTTCTCCTTTAGTCACATGGCAGGACCAAAATGACCAAGTTCTCTCCTCTTCCATATGTCTTCTTGAGTGAGTGTCCATTTATATCAGCCCACCAAGGGGGCTGGGACTCAACCCTACTGACGTGGTCAAATCAAGGACATCTCAGCTGAATCTAATACAATCAAGGGGTATCACACCCGTAGGAACAGACCAGTTTACAATATAATCTTTCTTTATATGGATTCACAAAAATAATCTCAAACTGCCACAGTCTGTTCTGTCCATTATTAGTATAGCTGCCTCTGCTCTTTTTTGGTTACTGTTTGCATTGAGTATCTTTTTCCATCCTTTCACTTTCAGCTGGTTTGAATCCCTGGATATAAGATGAGTCTTTTGTAGATTGCATACGGATGGCTCATTTTTTTTTTAATCCATTCTGTCAGCCCATATATTTTGATTGGGGAGTTTAATCCATTCACATTCAATTACATTACTGTAAATGCTTTATTTACTTTCACCATTTTATTCTTTGGTTTCATATGTCATATCTTACTTTTGTCTGTCATTTTACTCTTTTAGTTATCCTTTCTGCTATTCTTTCTTCTTTATCCTCCTCCAAGCTTCTCTCTCCTGTCTTTTTCTTTCAGGCATTAAGGCTTCCTTTAATATTTCCTGCAATGATGGATTCTTTTTCACAAATTTTCTTATTTTCTGTTTGTTTGTGAATATTTTAAATGTATCTTCATATTTGAAGGACAATCAGTTTGCTGACAGTTTTTTTCTCCTTCAGTATCCCGATTGTATCATACCACTGTCTTTTCACCAACATGGTTTTTGATGAGAAATTCATACTAAGTCTTAATAGGCACCCTTTGTATGTGATTGTTTGATTCTCCCTTGCTGCTTTCAGAATTTTCTCTTTTTCTTTGACGTTTGACATTCTGAATGATATGTGTCTTGGAGTAGGTCCATTCACATTTATTCTGGTTGGGATTTACTGCACTTCTTGGACATGTGCATTCATTTCTTTTCTGAGGGTTGGGAAATTTCCAGCTATTATTTCCTCAAATATTTTTTCTGTCCCTTTTCCCTTCTGGAACTCACATGATATGTGTGTTGTTGCGTTTCATATTATCATTCAACTCACTGAGACCTTGCTCAATTTTTTCTGTTCTTTACTTTGTTCTTTTCTGTTTTCAATTTCAGCTCTTCTGTCTTCTGTATCATTTATTTTTTCTTCTATTATTTCAAATCTGTTGTTGTATGCCTCTAATGTGTTATTCATCTCACCTATCATGTCTTTTATTCCTATGATCTCTGTTACTTTTTTATTCAAGTTTTTTAATTCTTCTTTGTGCACACTCAGTGTCTTCTTGGTGTCCTTTATTTCTTTTTACCATATTGTCTTTCAATTCATTAATTTGAGTTTGGAAAATTTTGTGCATCTTGTTGATTAGTTATCTCAAATCTTGCATCTCTTCTGAGGCTTTGATATATTCCTTTCCCTGGGTCATTTCTTCCATTTCCTTAGTATGGCTCATAATATTTTGCTGATGTCTAGGCATCTGATTAAGGTGGTGAGTTTACCCAGATACTTAATTTCTCTTTTTTGTAAGGTTTTGGTAGCAGGAGGCTTGTGTTACTACTCCTCTTAGAGTCTTTGTTCAACCTGTTCTGGGTCTTTAGGATTGTCCCTATTAGTTGTTCAAATCTGAGTCCTGGACTCAATAATGTGTTGCAGACCCACTTCCTAGAGTCTTTGAGAGGGAGGCCATAAGGCTGGAAAAGCCTCTCTTATTTACTTTTAATTTCCTCACATGCACTTCCTTGTTCAGCCAGCAGATGGTGCTCTCAGTTCAATGCCTAGTCAGAGTGTGTTTGATGCAACATGGACTGGATCAATGTGACAGAGGTTCCTGCCTGGAGGCTAAGAGACTCATGATTCAAACTTTCTTAGGCAGTTCTCCAAACTTTGCTAGCAGCCCCTTCCCTTTTCCTGGGTAGGAAATGATTCCACTCCCCTCTGTATCCTCAACAACCAGTCTAGGTCAATAATGAGAGAAATTAAGAGGGTCAGATCTCTTTAGTCCCTGCCGGCTCACAAGGTAAACAGTAGCATGGCCTCACCCAGTCTTTAAGGGCTCATGGGACACAGAAGACCAAATTTGTGGGTCAAAAGCTGAGTCAGCCTTAGACTCCATCCCTCTCTCTCCCCTTTCCTGGGGAGGTGGATCTCTGAGGCTCCCCTTTGTCTGAAACCACAGGTCTGAAGCTAAAGAATTCTAAGTGTCTATAGGGTGAGGGAAGATACCTGGCATTTGCAGCTTCAGCTTTTAACTCACAATTTTGCTGTTGTGATTCTTTTCCTTTGCCCCTCTCTCTTCTGGGCTGTGTCCAGATTTCCCCTGGTGTCCTAAACTCTAAAAGATTTTTTCCAGGCTATTTCTGCTTGTCCATCAACTACTTTTCTGGGAGAGAAGAGAGTCTCATGTCTTTCAAGCCTGCCATCTTTCCAGAAGTCTTCTTTATTTTTAATACTCTTAAAGACATATTTTTCTCATCATACTTCATTACACAACTCTACTTGTACACATGGTACACTTTAAGCACTTTACAGTCATGCATATACTTCGATAGTGATCACAATTTTTAGAACGTTCTTCAACACTAAATATATATCTAGAAATCAACTTTGGCGTTTTGATTTTTTTTTCTGTGACTGTATCAGGAAATAGATTAGAATTCAGATGGAGCATCTTCAATTTTGTAGAAAACTTTCCATTGTTGGTACATAACTGATGCTCAGTTGGCACTTACACTTAAATATTATTTGCTACCCTCGATAGTGTCTTAAAAATGTGATTAAATAAAGGAAAACTTTCCTTCATGTATTATGCATTTTCATAAAAACAGATTAAAAGTGATTAAACTTATCTTCTGCATAGATGTATCCAAAATGGTTTTGTCCCAATGCAAACACATCATTTGCTACAAAGATGTGTCTGTTTTCAGTTTTTCTAATAGGTTGTATCCAGGTGATATTTCATAAGGATCCAAAAGGTGAGAAAAAACAATTTGTAAATAATTCCAATTCTGCTTTTTCTTTGGAGTATATTTTTTATTAACTTTAAAACTTGCTTGACAATTTAC
This sequence comes from Tolypeutes matacus, assembly GCA_026826555.1. NCBI lineage: Eukaryota > Metazoa > Chordata > Mammalia > Cingulata > Chlamyphoridae > Tolypeutes > Tolypeutes matacus. The sequence goes on along the minus strand of JAKSZT010054304.1, from coordinate 28,571,363 downwards.
AAATTTACTATTAATATGATTTTTACAACAATATGAGCTTTTGTTTTTTCATCATAGACTACAAATAATATATCTAGGATTTTTCTCTTTCCTGTTTTTAGTGACACTAATTCACTAATTTAGCCCTCCCTGCAACTCATTATTTCCTACTTATTCTTGTAAATTGTGGTTAGTTTTTAAAGAAGATCACTGGGTTTTTATTTGAAATTAACACAAAAATTTTTATAGTGAGTTCTTCCTTGATACACATTGCCAATTTAAATTTATCTTTGTTTTATTAGTTTTCTATCATATTTATCTTTGTATCATGCTTTATAATGTATTACCAGTATCATTCAGGTACAGTTTTTATTCAAGCATTTAATCAGTATTTTTTATTTATTCATGAAATAAATAAAAACTTTTGGTGCTTAAAACAACAGAACTTTATTTTAGCTTTTCAATGCAACTATAATGGTTTGGCAAAGAGGTTTCATTTTATTGTCTCCCAGGGACCTTGTATGACCACTCTCTCAAAAATCTTTGCCAGTTTTACATCTGTTTGATGACATTTGCTTGTCTACCACACATATTTCTTTTTAAAATATATCTCTTAGACTTATTTTTAAGTCTATTGGGATTCCTTAGGAGAACTAATCCTTAGTCTCTTCACCCGGAATTTTTTTTCTAACTGGTAAAATTTAACTTTGTCAATTTAGAGGCTTTAACAATTGGTTGAAGAATGGACATTTAATTTGATCCTTGTTGCAAAGTTCAGTTTTATTTAGCCTTTGAGCTTCAAAATCTTTCATAGTTTGTCATTATTTGAGAATGAATTTGCTTCTTCTAAAACTAAAAGCCCCCAACTTTCTATAATATTCTCTTTAATTACAAAATTAGCAATTGCTTTCTGAATTTACATATTTTTGTATCCTTTTGTCAATTGTAATGGTTCGATTGTACTACAAATATTCCCTTTGCCAAACCCTTCACCTAAAGGTACAACCTTATTAAGGACATTCATTATCTTTGTTCTTAGTTATTGCAGAACTTCAGTGTTAAAATCAGCTGTTTTGCAACAGTTTAAACAGTGATCATCAACCTTCTAATCATTGATAATTGCTCCTTCATTGTCCGTTATCTGCTTCCAGGGCCACATATTTTATTTTGTTACAGTAGTGTCTCTCTTTCTTTACTTGTTTATCTATGTCAAGAAGCACGGGGTTCTGTTAAGGTAACAAACGACGTGGATTTAAATGGCTCAAAGCAATAAAGTTTATTTCTCACTTTCACTAAATTATCATACAGATTTGAGCACAGCTTTTACTAATTTTTGATTTAAAAATGCGTAAATTATTGAGGACTTTATCTTTTTTTTTTTTTTTTTTTACCTGGGAGGTCCCGGGGATCGAAACCAGGTCCCTGCATATGGGAGATGGACGCCCGACCATTTGAGCCACATCTGTCCCCCTAGACTTTATCTTTGTTTTTAATTTTTATTTTTTTATTGTGGGTAAAAATCAAATTTTTCACAATACATACCAATATTAATAAAATGATATATAAATATATATGTATATATGTGCATTTGCTTACATAAATGTTATTTTATATATATATATATGTATATATATATTAAAGGTGCTTAGATTACCTAGATAGGAGGGCAACTTTTGTTTGTTTCTCCTTTTTTTGTAACAGGGAAAATGCAGTTTTGTTTTGTTTTTTTTCTCATTTTTTAAAAATTTTTTAAAATTTTATTTTGTACATTTAATAATTGAAAACATAAACAATTAAAAACTAAAAAGTAAACACAGATGAATAAATATATACATTTCTCCATTAAATGTAATGGATACATGTAAATTTTTTTTTTTTGAATCAAACAATATATTACACAATATATTTGGTTCATAGTAATGCATTCATACAGTATTTGTCCTTTTGTGTATGGCTTGCTTCACTCAACATAATGTCCTCCAGGTTCATCCATGTTGCCATATGCTTTATGACTTCATTTCTTCCTACAGCTGCATAATATTACATTGTGTGAATAGACCACAGTTTGTTTATCCATTCTTCTGTTGATGGACACCTGCGTTGTTTCCAACTTTTGGCAATGGTGAATAATGTGGCTGTGAACACTGGTGTGCAGATGTCTGTTCGTGTCACTGCTCTCAGTTCTTTTGGGTATATACTCAGTAGTGGTATTGCAGGGTCACATGGCAAGTCTATATTCAACTTCTTTAGGAAATCACATATCTGATAAGGGTTTAATATCCAGGATATAGAAAGAGATGTTACAACTCAACAATAAAAAAACAAATGACCCAATTAAAAAATGGGCCAAAGACTTGAATAGACATTTCCCCAAAGAAGAAATACAAATGGCAAAAAAACACATGAAGAAATGCTCAACATCACTCATGATTAGGGAAATGCAAATCAAAACTACAATGAGATATCATTTCACACCTATCAGAATGGCCACTATTAAAAAGACAGAGAACTACAAGTGTTGGAGAGGATGTGGAGAGATAGGAACACTTCTTCACCGTTGGTGGGACTGCAGGATGGTACAACCTAGACTTTATCTTGATATAAGGATCCATGTTGCAGAGGCAAAGAGAAAAAAAAAAAGTGATATACCATATGGCGTTTCTTAAGTCTTTTCACGAGGGTAGTACGTATAATTTCTGTTCCTATTTCATTGGCCAAAGCAAGTCTCATCATCTTACTTGGGCAAGTGGCAGAAAAATAAGATCTTGTCATGTGCCTAGAACAAGAGAATCAAACATTTATGCAAATCTTAATGACTATACTGAATTGCTATTTTTTGTGTTTTCTGCCTCCCACAAGTACAACCTTTTTTTTATGAAACAATTAATTTTATTAAATAATGTATCCCAACTGACTAGATGTATGCTTGGCATGGTAGGTAGTTGATACATATTTGTTAATGGAATGGTAGCATTATAATCCTTTTGACACAATGACAAAAGCAACAAACTGCATTATAATAAAAGATTCACTAATTCAATAAAATTCAGTTTTCAAGTATTGCTTGCCATATTTCCTACTTGTGTTTTTCTTTTTCATCAGCTTGGGCATAAAACATCACATTTGTAGTCGCACTTACATAATCATGTGCAGACTCATATAAACTATTTACTCTTAAGTTGTCTTCAATATTTACCTTTACAATGAAACTCTGCCTTACACTGGTTATGTTTCTATTTTCATGCTGTTTTTAAACTTTAATAAACTATTTTTAAGCCATTGATTTTTATGAATTGAGTCTGTGATGGAAGATGATAATGACAAAGTGAAAATTTAACGGACTGAACATCATGTTAATGTTGTGATAAAATGTTTAGCTGTGGTGAACTTCACATATACCAAACAAGACTAAATGGTCATCACAGTCCTTATAGCACATATGCAATTTCTAGAGTTTAATGATTTCTGTAATTGAAATAGAAGATCAGTGGGAATATTGACTTTTTGTGCATTTTAGACTGGTTAAATGTGAGACAATGTTTTCATTTCTCTTTCCTTTTTCATCTTAAAATGACACATTACTCCAGGTTACTTGATAAACTACTAGACCACACCAGTAGTCTGTCAACTCTATTTGATATGCTATAGTGGACATGCTTTGCAAATCCCTAGTCTTTCAGTAATACTGTACCAAGTTATTTTCCTGTTTAATATTTAAAAGGATCACAAATGCCAGTGCATTAGTATTTAAACCATTTTACTGCAATCTAAAAAATGTTAAAGACAAATCACTTATTTTGAGACAGTAGCTATGTCCATTATTAGGTTTAATTGAATAATCAATGAGTACCTCTGCTTCAACAGAGTTGGTTCACATAGCTGTCGTATTGGTGAACTCTTTTTCAAGAGAGTAATGCCTTTTGTTTTCCTTGTTCTTACTTTGACTGATATTTTTAAATCATCATTTAGAGACTATTACAGTACCTAGTAATTGGAAACCTTTTAATAAACATTTTTTAAAAATGGATGAAAATGATTATAAAGTAATTTCAAAAATAAATTTATCAGACTAAATATCACATCAACTTAGTTTAATTTAATTTTGACTTACCCAGTGGCTTTATTTTCATTAAATATTTGTTAAATTACATCTCAAGAAAAATTTATAATAAATACACAAAAGAGAGAATATAAAGATTAGTAGTGGAATGTTCATTTTCTTATAAAATATGGTGGGGCAAAAACCTCAGAGCTATCAAGTAGGATTCTATTCGTAATTCAATTCATTTTATTCCCAAGTAGGAAAACATTGCATTACCAAATTTGAAATAAGCCATCTATTAGATATCATACATCTTTATTTTTTAGCCACAATTGACTTCCCATTAGTGAGAATAATGAGAATAATATGCTATGAACCTAGTCTTTTATTTTCTTATTTAGGTGTGTAAAACTGATCTGAAGAGTTGTCACATGTCCATATTCTATAAGAGGCAAATTCTCCACTGGATACATTTTCCCACTTTAATTTAATATTTATTACAAATGCATTTTTTCAAAAGCAATTACTGGTTAGATCTGTTTGAGTACCTCCTTTCTTTCTTCAAGAAGTTGGAACATCATTGCAGATAATCAATAAACTCTTTCATATTTAATCATTCGGTATAGGTACTCTTTCTATATCCTGTATTATTTTAGCATCATTACTGTTCAATCATTTGTGTCTTGACTCCTCATTGAATCATTCAGTAGGTCCTCTCTACATGTTCCTCTAGTCACATTTAACTTAACATATCTGAAACTAAATTCCACCTTTTCTCTCAAATCTATTCTCATACAATTTCTCACCTACTACCCAATTGAAACTGTCAATATAATATTTAGAATCATTCATTTGTCCTTTCATTACAGCAATTACTTATGGCTATAGCTATGAACTTACTCTGTAATCACTTATATTACATTTCAAGCACACACACATACACACACTCATACACACCATAGCACAATACCTTGTTGATCACAGGCGCCAAATATTGTGATAAATCATTTAAGATTTTCAGGCATTATTTCATCCAACTCTCAATCATTCATAATGTTGGAAACATTGAGTATTATAGTATTTAATTTCCTTATAGCTACTAGATGGTAAAGAAATTATTGGAACTCTGGTTCGTTTAATTTCAAATCTTGTTTAGGTTTAACATTACTTGAGAATAATGATACAATTGCCTTCTAATTGATCTCTATGACATACCCTATGCTATAATCAATTATATAGAGTATCAGATATTGTCAATATTTTAATCTTTCTAGGAAGTAAATATTATTACCATCTTGATCAAATAGAGTCATTAACAGTTCATGGCAAGCAGTATAAATTTAAACTCTTTATTCCAAGGTTCTTTTTCTGAATCTATAGACAGCTCCATTTCTTACTTTGCTTGTCTGAAATCTATATTTCAGTCATCCTAGACTTCTTGTAATTCCTTCAAAAACCAAAGGCCTTTTTAACTGTTTCATCAATCTCTTTGCTTTGCTTTACCTTCTAGAGATTAAAGCCCTTTCTGTCTTCTGTCTGTTGGAAAATTCTATTTCAATCTATTTGTACCAAAATGTTTTACCTTTATTATACTTCTGTCATAAACTTAATCCAAGACATATAGGTAAAATGATGTGTCATAAACTTTTTCCAGAATATAACCATAATTCTTAGAAAATTATTTAATTATATTTTATTCATTTAATAATGTATGTGATATAAATACTTTTTCAGAAAGATAACATTATATATACTATTATTTATTCTTACAAGTAGTATATAGGTTATTCGTCCTACTGTTTATTCCAGATGTAAAGGCTTAGGATAGCAGATCATACTTCATAGCTTTAGTAATCCATACATTTGCAATACCATTTGAAAAATTAAGATCTTATAGACAGCGCTTTCACACGTTACATTTACCATCATGTATAAGAAAGTCCCATTTACTAATTGAAAAACAACAAAAAACTCCTTTCCATGTGAGCACCTTAAGGACCAATTACTTTCAAAATAAAAATATAAAAACGAAACAGGCCATTATATTAGCAAATCCTCCTCAGAACCATAATTTCATATAAATATTGGTATTTGAAATTAAAAGCAATTTTGATCATTGCAATTTTTGAAAATACCTGAGATGAAAAATTGGAAAAAATACCCTCAATTCCATTTCTCTGTGCTCCATTTTTAGTGAGTTTTCAATACATTATTCAATATTAACAAAAATGAAGAAATAATAGACTAAAAATAACCCTCAATTCAATCTTCCTTTCTCCTCCCTTTTTCACTACCCTTTCCACTTCACAGATAAACACTACTAACAAATTATATTGTTTATATGTGGTGTAACCCTGGACCAATCACTTAACCTATCTGCTTGTTTACTCATCTATAAAATAAGTAGATAATTAGAACCTAATTCATAAGTTTGTGATGAGACTAAAATGTGTTAATACTTAAAAAACACTTAGAACAGAGCTCAACACTTAGAACTTACAATTCTTAGTAAGTACTAAGAATTGTGACTTTCTCTGTCAACATGATTTTGATAGGACTGTAGACCACCCACATCATGGCTTTGTTGCTTCAGGAAAACTTCACCCAACACAGATAAAATTGTAAACCAGTACATAACTTCAATGTCTACTTGAGGAAATTACACAGATCAATTTATCAACAATAACAGCAAGTGGCTCACTCATCAAACAGTAGTTTATTAACCAATATTCATTTCAAGACCCTGTCCAATTTTAATAATATTATCACATTTGCCATATGACAATCAACTTCCCATGTTAAAAGACCTACCTTTAACACTTAAGCTCAGACCACAAAGTCCTATGAATATGCCGCCTTTTATTTTCCCTTCTAAGATAATGCTAATCATGCTGACAAGATGGTTTTCTCCTTTATTGGACTGAATTCAAATGAATTTAGTTTTGTTTCATTAATAAATTGTCTGGTGTTATTTTGGGGAGCTCAAGAGCACACATAACTAGTTGTTAATTAATCAAGTTATTTGAAAATATTTAAAAATTCATCACATATATTTTCCATTTCCAAGAATTTTCTCACTAAAGAAAATGCTCATTATTTAATAGCTTTTTTCAATAAACTGTGCTAAAATTTCCCAACTTAATGACTCAACTGTCACTATTTATTTAAATAGTATGAATATTCTCATTGTGAATGTGATTTTGTTTTTTTTCCACTTTAGAAATTTTCCCCATCATGATTATTTTAAGGCATAAAATCTAAATATCTCCCTTTTAATAAAGTAGTAAAAAAATTTCTTGCCATACCTTGTTTTTTTATACATTGTTAAAGAATCATCATAAATGGTCTCTGACATCAAGAATTTTATAATTTGAAAACATCCTTTCATTCTTCGTTTAAACTTTTTGCTCATTTAAAATTGCATACATATTTTAGAGATATACTTATCAAAATAAATTATTAGATTGAGCTAATTCTCTTTGGATGCACTATGACTTCCAAATCTTCACATATAAAGAATAAACTTCAAATTGCAGCAATCCGTATATTTACATGGTTTATAGTAATTGGAAATACCCCCTCCATTTCCCTCAGGCTTAATTAAAGAAAACATCAAGAAGTTTAGTGACTTTAATTAGCCAGTTGTTCAGCATGTATTTTTTTTCATAGTTAATCAGTTATGTAGCTACCACTTTCATTACAAGTATAATGAGGAAATAAATTACTTTTTAGATATTGACCAGATTTAATAAGCAATTTCAATGAAAACTAGATTTATCTTGACTCTAACAGTCAATCAGTATGTCCAACTTGTCATTTCAGATTTATGGTATTCAAAACTTCCCTAAATTGAACATAAAGCACTTTAGCTGTAATATAATAATGAATTCCCAACTTGGCAATTTTAAACTCAACTAAAGTTTAGTAAAATCTATTAAATTATTTAATATATCACAATGAAGAATTTTATATTCAAATAATATACTGCCATGTTGTCAGAAATTTTTGATTATCTATTTGTAAGTGAGAAAAGTTTAATCTAAACTGAAGAGAGCAATAGTAATTAACTACTATTCATAATTTCAGAGAAGAAAAATGGTGGGATACAATCAAATTCAATGACTCCATGACTCCAACTGAAATGAGCAAACAGTCATTAAGTGATTTTAACTGTCTTTATTTTTAAAATGAATACTGAATTAATTTTAACTGAATTATTTACTTACAATTACTAATACAAATAAAATCAATGAAAACAAATTTCATTGGTAATAACAAAAATGATGCTTAACAGAAAAAAAAGAATACTTCGATACTTTTGTAAAGGTTAATTATAAGCAAAACTAAACAGTACATTTAATGTAAAAGCCTTATATGTATGATTTCTGTGATGAGTATTGAGTTATATCTGAATAAAAGAAAATTAGTTTTTTAGTATATGATACTAAAATAAGTTAATAATATGATGAAATAGTTTAAGGCATACCAGCATATATGTTTAGAATTTCTGAAATTTTGATCATATCCAAGTAAATTCACGTAGGGAGTGGTGATCCCACACACTTAAACATTTCCTAAAGTATCCTTGAAATCTTAGGAAAATTTAATTCATTTAAAAAGTGTCTTAATTTAAATATTACATATTCTGAATTACATATTTTCAGAAAGGATAAGGATAGATACATATTTACAGTTCAAAACACTTCTTACTCCAGGAATGAAACTTTACATGGAAGCAATGGAAAGCAATTTCTAAAATATGTGGTGTATTTCTCCTAGGCTCAATGTCAATTAATATTTCATCTTTGAATCTTTCTCTGTCTTTCCTAAATGTTTAGAAAAATTTAGAAATTTCAACCATTCAGGGATGGAAGACCTGACAAAAATAAAGATTAGATAGATAAATTGATTATCAATCAATCGATAAATACATATAGATAGATACAAATAAACAAAAGCATTTATGATGATTTGGTTTCAAGTGTTGTGAATTGAACTCAGCGAGGGGGGCCTTCTGTAATTAGGAATCTTGGAGTACAGCTGGCTACTGGGACTCAGATGACAGCATCAGACCATTTTCTCTCTTTCTCTATCCCCTCTTCTTTCCTCCATATTGCTTTATTTTCAAGAACACTCTGGCATCATACTAGCCTATGTTTGACAGGTTGTGACTTCCTAAAAGACCTCAGCAGTTACCTAATCAATTTGTTAGTTTTGCCATCATCCTTAAATTAGAGTTTCCTTTAGGATTTTGACACTTTACGGACTCTTCTTGCTTGAAGCTTGGCCACTGTCATTTTGGCCATTTTCATTAAAAGAATGTGAATAATTTACTCCTCCCCTTCACTGCATCTGAAAGGTTAACTAAATCCTTACAATGAAATTTTGTATTGGCTGGAGGACACACAGATGATACGGTTCTCAGTCATGTTCACTATTGCTTCTAGCTTGTCTTACATTAACTTGAGTTTTAGAAAGAGAATTGCACTTTTCAAACATTTCAAGGTACGTGATTACCTCGTCTTCAAACACCTTGCATCCACTAATTTCAGGTACAATGTCCTTTTTATGAGGGCAGAATCCCTCTCTGATTTCAGATGTGCCTAGAGCAATTGTTTGTCTCTTTTACATGGGACTTACTCAAAACCCCTGATAGTTTAATATTTTTTTCTGATATCATCAAACCCTTTAGGTCCAATAAGTATAACACCTAAGTAACAAGATATAAGAACGTTTACAATAGCCAATGAAAAAAAAATACTACAATATTTGGGTAAACTTTATTTTTATATGGATTAACATTCTGCTATATTACATTTCATTTGTACTTTTTGAGAAACTGAAAGCAAAGGGAAATTGAGGATTATCTGAAGGTTTTTTCTAACCAAGATCTGAATCTTGCAATACTCATAATGTAGTCCTTTTTACCCATCATTTTCAATATTTTCAGAAAAAAAAATCATTTTGACCAAAATTCAGCATAGCTTTTCACCAGTTCCTGTTTTAAGCAATAGCCAAACATTTTGTTATTGCTGATCTGTTTGCTGGTTTTTATTTTAGAAATAGAATTTGAACTAGAATTATGATTCTAGTTGGGAAAAGAAAGTCCTTAACCAGCACAAGCTACTTCAGAAAATTATATTGCTCACTGCTAATATCCTATGAGCAATTAGCAATGTTTTTTTTTCTCTTAAATATTCTTTCTGTTTTATGTGATAAAATCCATCTAAAAATTGTTTTATAAAAGCAACTCTCTTAAGTCATGGAACTAAAAAGTCGAGAATTTCATAAGTTTCAGACATTTGTATTTTTCAGATAGAATTGAATATGAGGGGCTCAAACAGAATCACAAGGTCACTGTCTCTCTAGCTGTGTCTCTCAGACTTCTTTCCCTCTGTGTTGTGCTTATTCTCAGGTACATATTTCATCTAGAAAGGCAAAAGTGCATCTAGTTCCTCTAGCCTTACAAATTTTTAATCCCTGAAAAGAAAAAAAAGAAAAAGAAAAAAAAAACACAAAAAACGGCCTCTATTCTGCTAATTCCAGGAAAAGGTAGAGATAGTGCAGGGATTGCTAAACTCGAAAACTCCCCAAGCCCATGAGGTGAGCCCTTCCTGATTGAAGATAGGGGAGAAGTGGATATCCACAGAAACTCTGTGCTTTCTGAAAAGGAAAAGTAACTATTTTTAAAACCTTTATTGCTAGGAGTGCTGTATTCAGGATAAGCCAAATAAAGGGTCCCATAACACTACAGTAATCAGAACTCCTCTTGGAAACAGTGATAATACACAGGACACTATATTTTAAGAGTCTTGGTAACTGTAATAACTGCATGAGGAGAAGGGTAACTCAATGGCAAAGTAACTGGTAAAAGTAAAGAATGTAAGGGAAAGTAGTATATACCTTATGTGAGATGTGATATTTGTCTTCAAGTGCATTCATAACTGTTATTAGCCAGAGTTAATTTATATTTATATACATTAATATAAATATAAATTTATATTTCTGTGGTTTCCAATACCTTGCATATTATGTACATGTTTGATAAGTTCCTCATAAATCATTCAAAGTGGTTCACCTGCTACAAAATATATAGATAAAGAGATAAGATAAATAGATTCAGAGATTAAAAGTAATTCAGATAATACTTAAGATGAAATAAATATGAATTTGGAAACTACCAAAATTAACTGTTCTCAAAACTTATTTTTAATCACAGTAGAAATTTTTGCACATGCAATATCTAAATTGGCAAAATGTAATATATTATCCTATGTTTTTCTTTCTGTTGGTATAAGTCTCCTTAAAATAAGAAATGTGAGCATGTACGTGGACTTTAGTATATTCTCTTTCAAATATCAATGATAAGAATGAATTCTAATTTTACTTTATTCTGTTGATTTAAAACACTGTAAAAGTCTCCACCATCCATTATACTTTATTCGCTAACTGCTTTAATATAGCAATTAGAAGTCGATTAGAAATGTCCAGGAACAATAATACTTAAAGATCAATTAGGAACCCATGCTGTTAGGAAGATTAAATATTTACTAAAATAACAACAGCCTGGAAACAAATGTTTCAAACTTCATTACTTGAATACATTTTTTGAACTGCTATTTTCTGCCTCACTTCACTGTAATTGCAAAATGTAATAGTAGCAGTAGACATTTCAGACTAAAGTACATAAAGAGTTCAGCGCTCTTAGTTCTTAATGATACATGCTTAGAACACAGAATCAAGCAGATTTTGGTAAAAGTTTAGAGGGCTGACTGAAAAGAAAGCTTTAAAATTACATTATTTAAGACTAATTATATTTAATACAATTGATTGAAAATAAAGTTATTAAGTGTATATCTATAAAAATTGGAAATGTGTTGGACAGCACATTATGCTTGGTCATTTGCCTGGTAGCAATAAAATATAGTTATATGAAAATTAAATCAAAAGTTTGCAAGAAAGTTGTTTTTAATTTTTCAGCACCATAAATAGTACTGATGTATGAAGATTTATCCATAAAACTGGTCACATTTTGATGATTTAATGCATGGCTTACGGGGAGGCATTGAAAAATTTTTATCAGTGGCTTGTGAGTGGTTTACAGGTATGCATCTGAGAATTAGTTTTGTCCATATACAGCAGAATTGTTCAATGCTCTCTGTAAAAGGATTAGAGAACTGCTTAAGTGAACTGACTTCAAGGATGCCAAGATGGACTCCTAAAAACAGATAAAAACCAATACATGAAGTGAACTTATGGAGGAGGCCAGTCCTATGTAGATCTTTGGGCATGGACAGATTCTGGAAGAGGAACGTGGTCTGTTTGCTGTGGTGGAGTCTTGTGGGAATACCCAGAAGGAGCCCAGAATAAAGTAGGAATGATGCTTACCACATTCCCTGGCTGTTTTATTCAGGAAGGAGAAAGAACAAAGACTATATGAATAAAGAGCCCTAAGGCAGAGAGTTGCCCATAGGGACCATATATTTGAAAAAAAAAAAAAAAATGACTATATTATCATTAATTATATTGCAGGATGATAAACAAATATGAAGTGTTTTTATTCATTTCTATTCACTGTTTTATTTTGTTTCTTAACTTTTCCCCATTAGCAAACGTCTAGATTCTTTTTCCAGAATTTCAGCTGATTTGCAGTTTTAATTATACAGTTAGACCATCTTTTCCTTTCTCACTTATTTGCTTTTGTTATACCTGCATCCCAAGTGTCCTCTGGCTCCACCTGCCACTGTGCAAAAGTGTCATATTTATAGTATGCTTTTACAGTTCAGTGCTCAGAGCGCCTACCAGCTTGATGAGAAGTACGTCTGCATTTGTTTGCTTGTTTGTTTAAGGCTCCCCTGTCTATAGAAAATACAGTAAATCAAGTGGTTGTCTACAATTTTTTGGTGCTTTTTATCTGATATCCGTGGTTCTTGCTCCAGAGATGACTTTTGCAACTGATCTGTCAACCCATAAACCTCTGTTTTCCCTCAACTCTGGCAAAGGCCTGTGCACTGCTCATCATGACTGGTCTTTTCCATCCAGCTAATAATAGTAGCCACAATAATAATAATTATGATAATAATAACGATTAAAACAAACAACACTGTCTCAAGACCAGCACTTTCAGAGGAGTTTCTATCAGCCAAGCTGTTAGATTTCTTATGGAATAGCTAATATATTTTTTATCATTTGTTTGTCCTTTGCACTGAAAGGAAACCCCTCAGAATAGTTTCAGTGTCCCCCAAAACCCTAGTCTTCTGATATCTGCACCCTGCTCCTTCTGATCGTCTCAGATGGTTTCTTCTCCAGCGACCCCATTTTCTCTTTCTCCGGAGGCCACAGTCTTCAGACATTTCAAGTCACCACTTGGGGGTGAAGTTCAAGCTCTTTCCATTTCCAAGTTATATGCAAATAAAGGATAAAATCAAGTCCTCAAACACACAACAGTAGCTCATACTTTCCAAGATCACCTTTCCGTGCCTCCTAAGCAGACCCTTACCTCTGATCCAGGCAAAAATAAGCTATATTAAGAGATCTTTCCTAATATTTTTTAAGCTTTGTGTTTGTGAGTAAATACCTTGATTTGCTGCACAACTGAAATCAAAAGGAGTGATTATGATATATAACTATTACAGGCAAACCAGAGAAGATGTCTATTTCATTAATCAATTCCCCTGACCATTCTATACATATTTTAAATTTATACCTGGCTACCATGACAGATAAACAAGGGTCACAACTTTTTTGTTTAACTTTTTATTTCCTCAATGATTAGTAAAGTCAAACATTTAAAAAAATAGATTGGGTACAATTTATATGAACAGTGTGGAATTTCCTTTTTAGTATCTTTTTTCTTTATAAATGTGTAAAAATTATAATTTATAGTATTATAAATTTTAATTCATTGTGTTTGATTGACTTTAAAATATTTTCATGGACTAATATTTATTTTTAAAATTTATTTCCATAAACATCTTTTGCAAATATAAATGAGCATATTTCATACATTTCTATATTATTTACTTGTTCATAACTTCTAGGTTTCTTTTCTTAAGAAAGTTTTTTACTGAGAAATATACATATAAATTATCTTAATATTTTAATGTTTTAATTCATAATTTTGACTTTTAATTCATCTTACGTTAATTTGTATTTATGTAAAAGATTGCTAATTATTTTTTTGTATTCAAAATATTATTATTGAATATTTTCAATAATATTGTTAATAATGACATGGATTTTAATGGATCATTTTCTTATAAATTTTGAGACATTGTCCATCAAGTCAGATATCATTCAGCTGGTTTACTGGAGATGAAACTTAATGAGTTTTAGAAATACCTAAAGAATACTCACATGTTTCATATTTCATATATTGTTAAATATTTTAAGAATAGCCTGGGTAAACATTCTTAAAAAACCACTAAAGAGATAAATTCAGGTTAAAATTTTTAGCACAATTTAAATTTTCCTATCATTTAGATTACCACTTTAAAATATATACCAGTTTTCTATGTAACTGCTATTTTAAATGGGTGCTAAGTTTTTACATATAATCTATTACATCAAATAATTTTTTCTCCACTTTATTAACCATTGATTTAACAAAAATTTAGGGGGAAATATAATTCAATTTCTAAAGAACAAAGACTTATAATGAAAAGATCAACTTCTACACACATATGGAACTCAACTTCTCCCTTAAAATAGCAATGGCAAAATTCAGCTATTCTAATTTTGTTTCATATGGCCTTTCAAGCTTTTCTCTGAAATGTAAAATGTCAAACATGAGTGGTAAATTCTTCAAATTAATACTTCTATAATGGCTTCCCCCAACTATCCATGTTTTCAAAGTTAAAAACCTAAGAGTTATTCTTTATTCCTTCCTCTCTTCATTACTCACATCCAAATGATCAACAACTGTACTGAATCTATCCACCTATGCAGTGTCACCACTGAATTTTACCATTTTCTGTTACCTATAACTTAACTACTCCAAAAGCATCAAATCCAAGTTCATGCATTCTTTCTTGAAATGCCAATTCATTCCCCAGCAAACACTGCCAGAATAAGCTTGTTATAATGCAAATCAGATAGAGATTGAGAGAGAACTGAATTTGAGCAGAAAATATATAACTATATAAATGCAGTGCAGGGAAAGTTTTAACTAAACATCTGTGTTTGAACAGTATGAATGAGCCTTTATGCTAGAAATAGTTTAAAATTTGAAGAAGGAAATTTGTTTGTGAATCTTTAGGTTTCAGATATGTTGGAGGATTTTTTATTGTTGTTGTTCTTATCAAGCATCTGGTTATTAAACCACTACTGGGCAAGGGTGTGAATAAGTAGACAAGAAGACAGTTTTGAATTCCTTTATCCTCTGTTCTTTTCAAACAGTGAAAAATTTGCATTTCTATAGAAAACCTGTGTTTTAGACTAGGTAATGGGGCAATAGTAGGAGGCTGTATTAGAAAATGAGAAGTAATGACTGAATTAATGACCTATTATTTTGTGGCTTTATGATGAATGTTTAGTCTTTAAAGCACCTTAACATATTACATAAATAAACTCTTGATTTCAGCTTGTCCCCATCCCTTTTAAGTAGTCTTCCTTATCTCTGTAAATAGCAATAATACATATCCAGTTGCTAGGCCAAAAATCTGGGACTACCTCTTGACTTCTATGTCTTTTCCTCACAACACATATCTTAAGCAATCTTTCAAATTATACACATTCCTTGCCAGCTTCACAGCTAACTCCCTAGATCACACCACTATCCCATTCATTCCCCCCCTGGACTATAGAAAATGCCTCCAAGTTCTCCTTCTACTTTTTCTACCCTCAGCCCCTATATTGTCGTTAAAAAAAACATCCAGCCTGAGAGTTTAAAGTTATAAATCAGGTCATGTTTCTGCATTGATGTAAACCCTCCAGTGGAGACTGAATCACAAAGCCCATCACATAACTTATAAGGACCGTCGAGATCTTTCCCCTGCCTATCTCTGTAACATCATCTCCTCCTACTTTTCCACTCTGTTACCTTTTCTATAACAAATCCTGCCTGCCTTCCTAAATAGGCCCAGCTCTTTTTAGCCCTCAGGTCCTTTATACTTGCCAAATGTTAGCCTAGCATAAGCTTTCTCATATCCTTACAAACTACTTTGATCGACATAATTCCAAAATGTCATTTTTTCAAGAACACTCCCTTCTTCACCTTGCTTAAAAGAGCAGTAGTCCTACATTCTTCTAGTAATCATCTAATTTCTTAGTTCAGGCTTATTTTCTTCAAAGCAGTTTTCATTATTTATAAGAAATGATATGGTATTAAGTCATAAGATTTTATGCTATAGAATGTATCATATATTACATCAATTATATATTTACATCTTTCTTTATTCCTCTTCCCCTTTGCAAGATGGGTAGGTACTGCCATTGTGCTATATTTCTGAGCTGAGAACAGTGCCTGGCATTAAAAAAGTTTCTTAAAAATATGCTGAATATATTAATAAATACTCCCCCAACAACAAAAAAATCCAACAATGAAAAAGAGAATGCTAAGAGAAAAAAATCATTTTTCAATTTTTTAAAAGAATTAAACAATATAATAACCTGGAAGAATTTTGATATTTAATAACAAAAGGTGAAAAGGAGAAGAGTGGCAAACAATTGATGTCATTTTATTCTTCAAAATGTCACATCTTAATATTTGAACCATATTTTTATAGGGAAAAGGCATTTCATACTTGTAGTTTTAAGTTGTATCTATAAGTTTTGCTTTTTTTTTTAAGGAAGTACTGGGAATTGACCCCAGGACCTTACTCCATCTATAAGTGTTAGTAGTATATATTTACAATGTTAAGAGGAATTTAAAATCTAACACACATAACTTGAAAAATGGGAGAAAAAGACTAAAAGAAGTGAAATTTATTTTAACTACTGATAAGTTTGATATGAATTGTGAAATATGTAAAATGACTTCTTTCAAAGTGTGCACAATTTTATTTTATAAAATACTTTGTCATGTATATGATCAGAAGTGTTTTGTAGAAATAAATTATTAATATCATCATTAATTTAATTCCTGAGAACCAAAACCATTTCTGTCAATACAACTTATATAAGCCTACAGGCTTGAAACCATGGACAAGTCAAAACCAGAGAGACTGTCCTCTGTTTCTGTAACATTTTCTTCTAAGCTTACATAACTTCAGGTCATATGACCTGAAAACATGCAGAAAACACTGATTCTTGTCCTTTAGATGACCTTTGAGACAACAGGAACAAAGGTCACCTCCCTGGGCACCAAGGTTACAAGGACAGGGCGACATCAGAAACAGACCAAATGCGAGAGGTCCTGTAATAAGGAAGAGGTGCCCTAAAATGTACTCTACCACATATGGATTACTCTATAATTAACCTATTGGACTATGCCAAGTCAAACTTCAGTCCCCACCTCTCATTCCCATAAAATCCCCCTTAGCACTCAGTTGGGGAAATAGATATGAGCCTTGCCTCTTGTTTTCCTGCTTTTTGACCTCTTTTTTCAAAATCCTGATGTCATAGTATTGGCCTCTGTGGAGCAGGGAGCCCTTGCTAAGTAACAGACTTCCTACCAAAAAACATGAAACATGATGTTTGGAAATGATCAGACTAAAGAATAAATAACATCATTGTTTATGCAGGAAATTCCTTTAGATTAATATATCAGTGATAACAGTCTGATCACTTGGTCAAATAGCCTGCCTATCAAAATACAGTTTACTTGTCAAGACTTACTTCAAAGCATACACTTTACTCTCTCCTCTAATTCAAATAAGCAATTTGGGCCAATATCAACCAGTTAGCCAACTTGAAAGACTCATTTTAAACAGTTAAGCTCAGACAATAAAGTGTATTATAAATATTTCATTGCTTATTTCCTCTTCTAAGATATACTCATACTGGGTGTAGATGGTGCTTTCCCTAACAATGGTGAGTTCAAATAAACTGAGTTTTGCTTTATTAATAGGTTACATGTGACATTTTGGGTGAGCCTCTTGATGGAACTGAATATTTGACTATTTCAAGATTTCTTTAAAAAAATTTTTTTAATGCTTATTTATTTATTTATTTTATTTTTTCACATTTTATTCAAAGAAGATTTAGGTTACAGAAAAGTCTCATTGAAAATATAGGGGATTCCCATATACCCCACCACCTACCCCTCTCACATTTCCCCTTATTAATAACATCTTAAATGAGTATGGTGTATTTGTTACAACTGATGAACAAATATGGAAGCATTGTTACTAACCATGATCAATAGTATACATTACGGTTTACATTTTGCATCATACACATTTCTATAAATACATTGCCAAAATGTATAGTGGCCTGTGTCCATCATTGCATGATCATGGAGAACAATTTCAAAGCCCTAAAATTGCCCTATGTTCTATCTTTTCTTCTTTCCCCCTTCCCTCAGAAACTATAGTAACCACTAAGTTTCAACTTTTGAAGAATAAGGTTCATAGTTACATGCATTAATATTGAGGATTTGACATATTAGTCTGATTTCTTTCATTAGACTCTGCCTATGTATTCAATATTCTTGCCCTTCTAATTGAGAAAATAGCAAGACTCCCCAGGATGGGAGTTTATTATCTTGTTTATTGTGTGGGTCTCCACCCTCTGAAATAACACTCTATGACAAGATGAGCACTTTCATATTCCATAGAAGTGTGCTCCACATGTGCCCTATCCATATATTCCCCCAATGCGGATGCCTGCACCAGTAACCCTCCCCTACAATATTTGCCAAAAAAAACATTCACACCAAGGTAGTTTTAGCCATATACCTACAATCCCCAGTGTTTACCTGTTCCTTCCTCCAGCCCTCCACCTAGTTCCGTGGATAGTCCAACCCCAATCCCCCCACACACCCTTCTCAACCTCACATTCCAGCACCACTGACCCCACTCACATCCCTGTACCACTGTCACCCCCAACCACTGCCAATCCACCCCCTTCCACCTTTTCATAAGTTTATTTCCATGGTGAACTTTGGCTCACCACAATCGATTTCCTTTCTGTCTCCTGATAACCTTACTTCCAAACTATAGCTCTGAGTATGCTCAATTTTCTTAGGTCATATCAGTGAGACCATGTAATATTTGGGCTCCAGTGATTGGCTTACTTCACTCAACATAAGTTCTTCAAGATTCATCATTGTTTTCCCATGGTCAATACTTTATTCCTTCTTACAGATGAATAATATTCCACAATTTGTTTATCCATTTTTGTTTATGGACACTTATGTTCCTTCCAACTTTTGGCAATAGTGAATAATGCCAATATGAAAATTAATGTGCATGTATCTATTCGTGTCCCTGCTTTCAGTTCTTCTGGGTATATACCCAGCAGTGATATTGCTGGATCATATGGCAGCATTATAGTTAGCTTCCTGAGGAACTGCCACACCATCTACCACAATGGCTGCAGCATGCCACATTCCCACCAGTGTGGATAAGTGTCCCCTTTCCTCCACATCTTCTCCAACACTTGTAGTTCTCTATTTTTTAATATCTTCCAGTCTAATGGGGGTAAGGTGAGATCTCATTGTAGTTTTGATTTGCATTTCCCTAGTGGCTAGTGATGCTGAGTACATTTTCATGTGCTTTTTAGCCATTTGTATTTCTTCTTTGGAAAAGTGTCTATTCAAATCTCTTGCCCATTTTATAAATGGGTTGTTTGCCTTTTTATTTTTGAGATATAGTATTTCTTTAAATATGCTGGATGTTAGGCCATTATCAGATAAATGTTTACCAAATATTTTTGCCTTTTCACTTTCTTGACAAACTCCTTTGAAGCACAAAAGTTTTTAATTTTGAGGAGGTTCCATTTATATATTTTTTCTTTTGTTGCTTGTGCTTTGGGTGTAAAGTTCATGAACCATTTTCTACTATAAGATCTTGTAGATGCTTCCCTACATTATCTTCTCAGAGCTTTATGGTCTTGGATCTTATATTTAGGTCCTTGATCGATCTTGAGTTAATTTTTGTAAAGAGCATGAGATGGTAATCCTCTCTCATTCTTTTGGATATGTATATCCAGTTCTCTCAGCACCATTTGTTGAAGAGGACATTCTCTCCCAGTTGAGTGGGTTTGGTGGTCTTGGCTAGTCATAGCCCCTTGCTCTTCAAATAAATTTCATAATTAGCTTTTCCATTTCAGTAAAAACTGCTGTTGTAATTTTTATTGGGATTATGTTACATCTGTAAATCAATATGTGCAGGACAGACATCTTAATGATATTTACTCTTCCAATCCATGGACATGGAATATTTTTCCATTTATTTAGGTTTTCTTTTATTTCCTTTGACCATGTGTAGTTTTTGTGTACAAGTCCTTTTCATCTTTAGTTAAGTTTATTTCCAGATACTTGGTTCTTTTAGTTGCTATTGTATTTGGAATTTTTTTCTTGATTTCCTTCTCAGATTGCTCATTATTGGTATACAGAAATGAAATAGATTTTTGCATGTTGATCTTAGATCCTGCCACTTTCCTGAACTTGTTTATCATCTTTAGAAACTCTGTTGTGGATTTTTCAGGGCTTTCTACATATAAGAGCATGCCAACTTCAAAAAGTGAAGTGTTTACTTCTTCTTTTCCAATCTGAGTGCCTTATATTTCTTTCTCTTGCCTAAGTGCTCAAGCAAGTACTTCTAACAAAATGTTAAATAAGAATGGTGACAGTCAGCATCCTTGTCTTGTTCCAGACCTTAGAGGGAAAGCCTTTAGCATTCACCGTTGCATATGATGTTAGCTGTGTGTTTTTCATAGATACCCTTTATCATGTAGAGGACATTTCCTTCTATTCTTATCCCTTAAACAGTTTTTTCAAGAACAGATGCTGTATTTTGTCAAATGCTTTTTCTGCATCATGTGATTTTTTTTCTTATGTTCTGTTAATACGGTGTATGTATTACATTGATTGATTTTCTTATGTTGAACAATCCTTGCATACCAAGGATGAAACTAAATTAATGATCATGTATAATTCATTTGATGTGTTGTCAAATATGAGTAGCAAGATTTTGTTAAGGAGTTTATCATCCAGGTTCATTACAGAGATTGGTCTATAGTTTTCTTTTCTTGTAACATCTTTATGTGGCTTTGGTATGAGGGTGATTTTGGCATCATAGAATGATTTAGGCAATGTTCCCTCCACATATATTTTCTGGAAGAGTTTAAGTAGGATTGGTGTCCTTTCTGTTGTGTGTTTCTAGAAATTTGTGATTTCATTTAAGTCATCCTTCTTTTTGGCACACAATTTTTCAAAGTTTGCTCTTATGATACTCTTTATTTCTGTGGGATCAGTGTTGATATCCCCTCTCTCTTTCTATTTTATGTATTTGCATCTGTTCTCTCTTTTCCTTTGTTAGTGTAGCTAAGGGTTTGTCAATTTTATTAATCTTCTCAAATTACCAGCTTTTGGCTTTGTTAAATTTTTCTAATTTTATTTTTTTTCCCTCAATTTCATTTAGTTCTGCTCTAATCTTTGTTATTCCCTTCTTTCTGCTTGCTTTGGGATTAGTTTGTTGTTCTCTTTGTACTTCCTCTGGGTGTGTAGTTAGATCTTCAATTTTAGCTCTTTCTTATTTTTTAATATAAGTATTTATGGCTATAAATTTCCCTCTCAGCATTGCTTTTGCTGCATCCCATAGGTTTTGACATGTTGTGTTCTCATTTTCATTGTTTCAAGGTAGTTACTGATTTCATTTGCAATTTCTTCCTTGACCCACTGATTGTCTAAGAGTATGTTGTTAAACTTTCATATCTCTGTGCCTATTCTGGTTCTCTGCCCCTTATTAATTTCCAGTTTCATTTCATTGTGGCCTGAGAAATTACTTTGTAAAATTTCACTCTTTCTGAATCAAGTTTAGTGACTTAAAGTTGATAATTTTATACATTTTCTTAGAAATTTTACTACAAATGAACTTAAAACTGTTTAAAGATGACATGATATAGCCATATATCCTAATGAAAGGTTAATTTGATAAGACTGAAATTCTAGTATCACATGGAAGAAATCTAGGGTTAAATAATCTAAAAGGATACATGCATGCTGAAGCAAAATATTAAAATTTTACTGGAAAATCTTTAAAAGAAATTATTATTGGGCTTATTCTCAATCATTGCAGAGAACCTCTTACTTGGTTCTTATTTTCTTATAATCTTATTACCTACCACACAATGTATAAGTCAGAAGACGAAACTTTTGCTCAATACTAATGAAATTCTCATTTCACTCACAGCCAAATCCACATTGACAATATTGACCCACAAAGCTACATGACCTAGTCCCATGTAGGGCCCACATTTAATTCTTGTATTTCCTATGCCTGGGGTACATTTTATGCCTAACCATCTATTGCTAGTTGTAATACATATGAATCAGGCTCCAACCTTCAGTTCTTTGAACTTGCGGTTTCCTCTTCCTAGAATGATATTCCCCAGATAAGCTCATGACATTATCCCATTATCTCAAATCTTCAAGGTTGCAAATGACCCTTTATCACAAAGGCCTTTGATGATAAATAAATTATCATCTCTTTGGGTCAGACACTTTTTCTTTATCTTTCATCTCACACATATGTTGAATATAAAAATATAACATTTTACTTTTATTAGTTTCCATAAGCTTTATCTGTTTTCCCAAAAGTATATAAGTTCCACAAGGGCAAGGAAGTGCTGATTTTAACTCACTGTTTTTAAATTTGTCTATTCTATGTAAATATACACACACAAATGCAACACATATATGAATACACTGCAATATAACATTACTTCAGATAGAAAAAGTACTATATAGTTGTGCCTATGCATTCTATTTTAACTTAATTTCATAAGGGAACAATATAAGAATAACATATTTCCCCAGATTATTAGTTTTCATTGTTTTAATTATATGTGGTATCAGAAATAAGTGTTAGAATGTATGCAATTAAAATATTAATTCATGTTTTAATAAGATGACATACAAATAGTTACTAAAATAAAAAAAGAAACGTGGCTTTTCCATTAAAAATGATATATATTTATATAAATGTAAATATATTACATATGTTTACACATATGTGTGTACATACATATATATAAATACAGAGGCAGAGTCTATAAAAGACTAACTGAATCACTTTGATGATGAAGAAACACATAATCACGTCTTCACTAAAATATATAACTCTGAATAGAAATGTAATTGTCTAATCCATTCAGTTCACATTTAATCTATAGACTTATAAAATGATCAATTTGAATTTGTACTGAAAATTTAGAAATAAATATTCTGTGGAACTGAGTATTCATATATGCACACAGAGATATTCCAGACTGAGAAATTTTTCAACTTCAAGTTTATTGAAGTATGGTTTAAGTATTAGCTAATCCTTCATATGCTTTTGCTTGAAGTTAAGCTTTGTTTTGTTTTAGTTTTTTTTTTTTTCATTCAAATTAGAGTAGAGTAGAATATCTCAAACCTCTCAGAACAAGCCTGGATTAACCAGAATTCATGTTTATGAGTGAATATAGCTTTGACATAGAGGTACAGATCCAAATTAATTTGTCCAGGAGCAATAAACTAAATAAAAGAATATTTTACTTAGGTGAGCATAATTACAATAGCTAATTTACATGTGTTTTGACTGAGGTACTTCCTGACTATGTGAATTTTCTAAATTGCCATCATGATTAATTTTTATTAAATGTTAGCTGGTATGGGCAAATTCCTTTGGTTGTAAAACACATTGTTGTGTCTTATGAAATTAATTAGCCATTTTCACTTGGTAAGGGTTTGGAACGGTTATAAGATTACCCAATACTGTTTACATCCTAGTGGAAAATATTACAAAGAGAGTAATAAAGAGTATTCACTTTTTTGGTTCACTGTACATCACTAAATTTTAAGTGAGTGGAAAAAAATAGAATGATAGTGGTGATTTAAGATAGTACAATTTTAATCATTTTTATATAGCCATCCAAAGTTAAAGAGTAGAAGCTAAACTAACATCCTATAATGAATAAATAAACCAAGTTTCTAATGTTAATCTTGTAGCAGGTCTTAGGAAATTGAGACATAAAAATAAAAATTATATTTTTCGTAAGACAAAATGAAATCTTCCCTCTTAAATACGGATTTAAAACTTATATTAGTCAAAGGCAGACAATGCCTGAAAGTCTTTTGCAGCCACACATCCCAAAGAGTTTCAGAGACCTCCCTAAGTCAAAATTGCACCATATTTTCCTAGGTCAGAGACAAAAATACACAACTGTAACTAGATGATAAAAATAACAACCATAAAATTAATAGAAATAATAGCAGTTTATGTTTATTGTTTTTTTTTTTTTTTTTTTTTTTTTTAGTATGTGCTACTACCAGGGACTGTACAAGATGAATTATCTAATTTAATTCTCACAACCTTATGCAAGTCAGTTCTACTGTCATAAATTATTTTATGCATCAGAAAAGTTATGCTTGTAAAACTTAAGTACCTTACCCTAAGTAGTATTTTCAATACAGCACCACCAGGATTTGAACTCAGTATAAGAAAGATGGAGATGGTGTGTGATATAATTTTATACTTTGGAAATTATGGCCTATATTCCTATAATAGATATGGAAAAAAGTGTACTAAACCACTGATTTAACTTTCCATTGTAGGAAGCTACCAAAAATAGGTAAAATAAAATATAAAGTATATAGAGGAAAAGATATGATCAAGAAAAATAAGAAATCAAGATAAAAGCACAGGCAACAAAATAGTGCATCTTGGGAGAGGGAGCCATCTCCGTGCAAGGCAGCAAGTTCAACACAGAACAAGTGCAGAACAGGATAATCGGTTGAGTAACAAACAGAAGAAGCTACTGAAATAGCTGAAATTTGCAGAATGCCTAGAAAAAAAGGTGGACATGAGCAAAGTAAATTTGGAAGTTATAAAGCCTTGGATAATAAAACAAGTAACAGAAATCCTTCCATTTGAAAATGATGTTGTGTTTGAGTCTTTATATTCAACCATCTGGAAGTGAAAAGAATCCAGATTCCAAAATGTTCCAAATCAACCTGACTGGATTTTTGAATGGAAAAATAAATTGTTAGAAATTTGTGGGAGAACTGTGGCCACTGCCATTAAGTGCACAGGAAAACATTGATGGAATTCCTTCTGCTTTCCTAAAACTGAAGAAAGAAGAAATAAATCAGAGACAGACTGAGCAAGAAAAATTGTTATCTATGAAAAAGAAAGATGAAGACAAAGATAAGAGGGATAAGGAAGAAAAAGAAAGCAGCAGAGAAAAAAAGGCAAAGGTCTCGAAGCCTAAGAAGATGCAAATAATCCAGAAGACAATTTTCACTTGTCAGGAGAGAGAAAGAACAGTCATTCTCCATCTCCCAGTCACAGAACCAAGAGTCTGAGTCCTTACCCTGCTCCAGAAAAGAAGGAGAAAACTCCAGATCTCCAAGAACCTTCAGTGAAAGTAAAAGAAACTTCAGTACAAGAAGCCACTTTTACTAGGGACATCCTGAAAGTTCCCAAAGTCTGAATCTGTACCAGAGCCTAAGGAATTACTTCGGGAAAAAATTCCAGAAAAGAAAATAAAAAGAAGATTCAACCAAGATCTCGATCATGTTCTAAATCAAGGTCCCGGACATGAGCCTGCTCTCCATATCATACTCCACCTAGACCTCACCAAAGATCCTGATCAAGGTCATATTCATTCAGAAGACAGGCTTCTCCTTGACATAGAACTCCACAAGACAAATGTTTTCTCCTCTAAGGTATAGAAGGACTAGATTTCCAGTGAGACAGAGAAGGCACTCATCAGCATCCTTGTCTGGAAGTAGATCGTCGTCATCTTCATCTGTTTCCAGTCACCACCAAAGAAGCCTCCCAAGAGGCTCTTAGGTTATCTTCTTCAGCAAGTCCTCCAAGGCAAAGTTACCAGCCTTTGTCTCCAGCAACTCCATGCCCAAAACTCATCATTCCCATCACCCCAGCAACCAAACCATACCAGAAAAAGTCGTGTTTCTTTTCTTTCCAGGGAGGACTTCAGGCAAAGTGACAAAACAAAAAGGTACTGAGAAAAAGAGTCTCCTTCACCAGCACCCACACCTAGAAAAGTACAGTTGTCTGAATTGGAAGAAGATAAAGGTGGCAAAATAACAGGAGAGATGCCAATAGAGACTACACACCCAGGAGTCTTCATCTGACTCTGGCTCCTCCTCTTCCTCAGAAGATGAGCTGTCCTAGAGATACCATATGAGGAGTGGTGAGGTAGGCAAGCGGCAGAAACATGTCCCTTCCTGAAGTGTCTCTCCATCACCACGAAAGCATCAGAAGGAGACTTCCTCTCATGGTAGACGGAGAAGTCCTTCCCAATCATCCACCAGAAAGTGACTTTCTCCTGTGGCTCCTCTTCGAAGAAGCAGATCTCCTACTTCACCACGATGACAATGGACTCCTTCTCCTCCTCCAAGTCATCACTCTTCTTCCCCAAAGAAGATACAGTACTCTCCTTCTCAACTTCCAAAGAGAACAACAGTTTCTTCCCCTCCCCCTCCTAAACGAAGGGCATCGCCATCTCCACAGCTAAATCGAAGGGTTCCCCATTCTCCACCTCCCAAACAAAGATGCTCCCTAGTCACCAAGAGAGGTTTGCCTTCATTGTCATCAAAGCTTAGGAAATGATCTTCCCCAAACCGAGCTACCAGGGAGGCACGATCTCCACAACCAAACAAATGGCATTCGCCCTCACCACGGCACTGAGTTCCTCAGATCACCTCAAGCTCTCCCCTCATTCAAAGAGGAGCATCATCACCCCAAAGAAGGCAGTCCCTATCTCCAAGTATTAAGTCCATCAGTAGTGTTTTCAGGGCTCCGGAACCCAAAAAGACAAAAATGGCTGCATCACCAAGCTCTCAATCTGTAAGGAGGGTCTCATCCTTTCTATCTGTCTCAGTATCCCTGAACCAGTAACTGAAAACCCCATGCACCTACCTACCCTGTCCAGTCTTAGTCATCCTGTGCAAACTGGTCACCAGCAGTACCAGTCAAAAAGGTTAAAAGCCCAACACCAAGCTATCTCTGGCAAGGAATTCTGACCAAGAAGGAAGCAGAAAGAAAAAGAAGGATAAGAAACACAAACAGGAAAAGCAGCACAACAAGCAATAGGAAAAAAAAAGACTGCACCTTAGGTGGAGTAGTTCTTACACTACTGTAATCCCCATAGCCACTGCTGCACCACTACAACAGTACAGGAAGAAACAGAGCCAGAGCAGAGCCTAAAAAGGAGACTGAAAGTGAAGCTGAAGATAACCTTGATGACTTAGCAAAGCACCTGCATGTGAAGTCCCTGAGATCAATGCAGAAGACTCAAGTGTCCCCACAGTCTTAGGTGGAAATGCTTGATATGATGTAAATTTTATTTGGTTTGTATGCAATTCAATTTCAAAATTGCTAAAATGTGTTTGAGCTTTAGATTAGAACATATGTTGTAATAATTGGTGGGTTGAAGTTCACCATAGAAAAAAAAGGAGGATGGGTGTACATCACAAAAGTTGTCCGCAGTGTATTAGTGGCATTCTTTCATTGACAGCTGACATGAATTCATTTAGAATGGAATATTTTAAGCCAAAAAAAAAAAAATCATTTTTTTTAAAAGGCGGTTTAAATATGATTGGCATTCTTATGATTCCTTTAATACTTCTGGCTATTCTCAGAAGCTCCTTCCTTCTTCCCTCCTTCCCTTCCTTCCTCCCTCCCTCCCTCCCTCCTCCCTCCCTTTCTCCCTTCCTTCCCTTCTCCCTCATTGGAGTCTTAACACATATTTATGTTACAATGCTTCTGACCTAATATGGCTTGTAAGCTTGCCCAGGAATAAGACCACTGTGGACTTACTACAAAAATATAAATGATTGTTTTAATGCAATCTTTCTTGTTGCCTGTAGAGTTGGAAACAAGATTCCAGCTCTAGGATGAAACAGAAAATGAAAGCAGATTGTTTGCTAGCACACTTTGGGTTTATATTGATGACTAACACTGGAATTTCATTCTATTCTGGTTTTGGTTTTCTGACCTCTTCTTTTGAAAAGGCAATTATCTAGTCCCAGAAAGGATCCTTCGGTTATATAAAATTTTGTTTTATGAAATGCCTTGGCTCCATTCATAATTTTCTCTTGTTCTTCCCATTGATATGTACAACTTTCAGAGTTCTTATATTTGGAAGGCTGGAAGGACCCAGATTTTGAAATAGTGCTTTTTTTTTTTTTTCCCATGGCTTTCTCTCTCTTTTTTAAAACCAAGGCTATATAAAGTTTGTGGATTAGACATTAAATTTCTAAATTTAAAAATGAAGAAAGGCACAAACAGTAGAACAGTCAACATAACCAAAAATTGGTTCTTTGATAGATAACTAAAATGAACATAACCCAAGCTAAGATGACCAATTTAAAAAATATATAAAAATAGGAAGCTAAAATTATACAAAGTATTTCAGAAAATAGATGAAGGGAAACTCTTTCATAGTTATTTTGAGGCCAACATGATGCTGATAGCATTACCAGAAAAAGGATATTTCCATAAAGAAGTTTTCAAAGTTCTTCATGCAAAATCCATTTTCAAATTATTAGAAAATCAAATATAGAAATATCTCAAAATAAAAATAAAAAATGATAAAAGTGTGATTTACCAAGGAATGCAGCATCATCTAACATTTAAAAATCAACTAATACAATATAAAATATTAGCAGCATAAATAGAAAACTTATCATTTCACTTAATGCAGAGTATGCATTTGACAAATTTCAACACCCATTTATGATAAAACACTAGGCACAAAAGAAATATAAGAAAATGCCCCCTACCTGATAAAGGTAACTAGAAATACCTACAGATAACTTAATAATGGACCTCTGAATATTTTTCCCCCAAGATCAGGAACACAGAAGGAATTGTTACACTCATTAATTCCAGCAAAAATTATATTGGTATACAATGCAATAAGGCAAGAAAACAAATTAAAATTGATAGTGGAAAGAAAGAAGGAAAACTGTCATTGGATAAAATAAAACTTCAATAAATACACACACATACACACACTTGAAATACTAGAAATATTCAGTGTACCAAGGATGTGAGATACAAGGTCAATATAAAAAACCAATTTCATTTCTACATACATGAGTATATATAAACTCTACTTATGTATAACCAATGAGGAGTCCAGCTCTAGACCACAATCTTATGGATGATTGTTCAGGCCCAATCACAGGTAATTACAAGGCTTTGCCTGGCAGGTTTCATGAAGGGAAGGTGCCCTCCCCACACCAGACTTGCCACACAGCCAGTACATTGCTATTTTCTGGAGGCAGTCATAGTCAAGGATTCAAGACTCTTTGAGCCAGACATGCATTTATGCATCACTCTGCCTCAGGTTGGAGGTCTCCTTTTGGGGATCTGGCTGAGGCTATTTTTATGCATTTTGACTCAGTACCTTTTCACTCCTAGCCTTTCCCCTTCATCTCCCTTGTCCATGGTTCCATAAAGAGTCAGGATCGTTTGACTTGGGGCTCTTCAGCACAGAGATGATTATCCTAGTCTCTGCAATAATCACATGAACCTCAGGCAGTTTTGTTCTGTGGGGGGAAATGGAACACTAATCAGCTGATGCTTCATTTTGCCTCTTTCTTGCACTGACATGGTAAGTGAATAAAGACTTCTTTGTTACTGTCATTTGGCTCAATTTCCTAACTAACCACCTTGACACTTGATTACTCAATAACTTATATATAAGTTTGAGAATCATTTGTGTTGTTGCATGTATCAGTAGTTTGTTATTTATCATTGCTGTATAGTATCCCATAATTATATGAATATGCCATAACTTATTCATTAATATATGTATATATGTACATTCATATATGTACTTTTGGGTTTCGTTTTCTACTAGCATTACTACTAACTGACATAAATGACATTACTACTAACATTTTTGTACATATCTTTTGAAGCATATAATATACGTATTTCCATTGGATATTTCCAAAAACATTTAACTGCTGGTTCATAGGCTATATACGTATTTAATTGAAACATAGACTGCCAGAGATTTCCCAAATTATTGGAAAAAATATATACCTCTGTGAGTGTAACTTGTGTTTAGCTGCTATATGACATCAACAACTTTTAGTATTGTCAGTTTAATATTTTTCATTCTAGTGGGTATGTATTTATATCTCATTTTGTTTTTAATGGTAATTCCCTGATAACTAATACTATTCAGTACCTTTGAAAATATCTATGGGCAATTTGGATATGCTTTCATGTGCAAAGTATGATTAAATCTCTTGTCCATTTTTCAACTTGATTTTATATCCATTTGTTTCGATTTGTAATAGGTAATTTATATTTTCACATGAGTCTTTTTCATTTACATGCACTGAAAATATCTGGGACTTGTCTTTCTATGATATAAATGAACAAAGATCTTGATCTTATTGTAGTCCAATTTCACCTTTTTATTTTCTTTAATATTGGATCTTTTTGTGTTTAAGATTTTCTTGCCTAATGCAAGATACTATTTTTTATTATTATCTAGAAGTTTTATTTTTACACAATGAACTGTCACTTTATATTTTATATTTTTCTTCTTTGTAAGTTTTCTGTTCTTCAAAAACTGGTTACTATTATTAAATGATGGGCGTTATTAATTAAAAAATTAGACAATATTTGAGGGTCTAGATGCCTTCTTCCTTCAAAGAAGATCTATTGTTGCTTTAGACAGAAACTATTCTCAGGATAGTAGCAGTTTCATAGCACTTATTCCAGTTGGAGACTAAGAAGAGGTGAAATCAGGTTTAGTCCTTGTGCATCAATGATCTATTCATGCTTCCTCCATCCCATTATAGACTTCTCAGGGTTCTAATCAATAGCTTGGCAAGTTTACAACTTCTTGATTTCCAAATATACCCAGAAAGTCTCAGACTATCACAGAAATCTCTCCACAGCTTCTCATCCTCTTGCTCCTGCTTTCACTTTTAGAATCAGCTATCACCTAAAGGGGGAAAGGATTCCAATCACCTAGATCACCTTCAATCCAAGTTGGTAGTCTTACAGAATTTCGCACTGCCTTTGTAGCTTTCCATTGCCTTCAAACATAATTATTGTGTTTTGTAGAGATTTTTAAATCATAGGAAGAGTTTAAATACTCAGAGGTAGAGTTGGTATGATACAAGCTAGTTAAACATTGCCAGAAACAGAACACCACAGATAAGATCAATTATGTTGTGTAATTTTAAGAATTGTCTCCTTTTTGATCTTGTCTTCTCAGCTTGCTGAGGTTTCTTAATGGTCAATTCTTAATGACAATGAAGATATTACTTTTCTTTTTATATGACAGAATCTTTGACTTTGAAACTCTTGACCTTCAAAAACCAAAACCAAAACCAAAACCAAAACCAAAAACCAAATAAAGAACAACAACAACAAAAAAAAACCTCACCAAAAGCAGTCCTTCAGTATTAAAGGTTAGAAAAAGCAGTTAGGGTATATTTGCAAAGAGTATAAAGAATAGAACATACAATGAAAAACACATCCACAGATTATACTGTAATAAAAAGACTAACCTGGAATAGAAGGAATTATTCTCCTGAGTTTGAAGAAAAAAAATAATGGAAAAAATCATTAACTGTAACATTAATATTCATTCAATAACCAGTGAATCATAAATAATTCATTTCACTATCTCATCTATATTTCACTGACATGAACAAATAGAAATGTATGGTTTGTAATAAATAAATTATGGGTACGCTTTATGTTTAATATATGTAACCTTGATTTAATGCAAGTTCTTGGAGATTCAATAATGCTGATTTTTAACTTTTTTTAACTTTCCGTGGCCAAAAGTTAATTCTGATAACTTCTTAATGTGTTTTCCTTGATAGGACATAGAGACTATAAATCTATGATTAAATTTTGAGAAATTTTCTAGTCAGAGTGTTAATAAGATTTTTTTTTCATACAAAACGTATTCCTTATTGTTCCCATTACAGCAGGATATCAATTTTAATGATATGGTTCTGTCCAGATACCTAAATAAATAAAGCTACCTACTTATAAAAACAACTATAGTTTAGCATTATTGAATAAAACAAGAACTGATTGTGCAGTACATAGATTCTTACTGTCATCATTTTCAGGCAAAAAAGAAAGAGAGATCACTTTAAGAAAGGGAGAAGTCAAAGTTGAAGAGTTAAAGAGAGTTACAAACAGAGACAAAGAGAAAAAGTGAGGCAGACACAAGCCAGGTATTCTAAAATAGAGAAGTGAAGATATAAAGTTGATTAAGTGTTAGATTTCAATTTTGTTATGACCTAAGTGCCAACTTTTGTCTTTTTTATTTTTACATGCAATTGATTTATTTTTGCTGCACTATCTTCTCTATTTTCCTTTAGTGGTAGCATATGTTATTTTATTTTTAATAATTTATTTTGTTTTTTTATTGTTTGGTAGCATATGTTTTTGCATTGTAATCCTAATGGGGAGGGAGGCAGTGGGGTTATTCTGTACTGCTTTTATGTGAGTTAATGGAGAAATGAGGAAAAGGATACCAATATTCTCTGAGTGATAACTTGCTTGGATTAAGGAAAATTTCCCTTAACACAACGGAAGGTTGTACATTATTCGCGATTATCCCAGACACTTCCAGAAACATGCAAATCATTTGAACCTGTTATAAGTTAATCTTGCAAGCCATTGTGTCTATAAGTGAGATTGCATATTTGTTAGAAAGTAACAAACCGCAAAATACAGCAGTATTTTTTTAATAACCTATTTATTTATTCATTCATGTATTTATTTATTTAAATAACACTCATACATTTACTTCGCAAAATCCTTTATTATAAATGTTATCCTTATGATGAAATTTCAAAAACAATAATTATTATTAATTCTGATTTGTCTGAGCAATGAAATGTGAGTAGATGTGGTTTGTGTCACATTGGGGTAAATGATTGAGAACCCATGCACAATTCACACATTTTGAATTGCCCAATATCACCCATATTTATATTATAATAATTTTCAGAAAATCATGTAAAATAAATCCAAAAATACATAAAGTTCAGATAACTTATCCAAAAATATATCCTGCTTAATAAAATGTTAATAATATTGGTAAGTGGGAGATTTTATTTCAAAACAAGTTTAAATAATACCATTATATATATATTTTTTCAAATAGGAGCAACAATGAAAACTCTTTGTATTTCAGTCACACTGGAAAAAAGAAATAGAGAATTAATAGAAATTATACCTTCATAACATTTAGAAAAGAGTTATAAATATGTTTATATAATTAATTTAAATTTTAAAAGAAACAAAATAAACTTTTTAAGGACAAGGAAATCATAACAAGCAGGAAAATTATTATAACTTTTTATAAGTAGTCAAAACTTATCTAATCCTATTTGCACCACTATATTTTTATGCTATATGCTTGTAAAAAGGTACTAGGTATTAGGTATCTAAAAGCTTTTCAATTTTCTTGTTATCATTTCCCCAATGTGCTTTTTTTAAATAATGTAATTATACCAACACTGTAGGGAAGATAATCTGAATATGGTTAATATTGAATGAAAATAAAAAGAGATGCATAAATTGTAAGTTCTTTCCCTCTTAACATTCAAAATGAAGAGTTATTTAAAAAGAAAAAAATGTTCAAAACACAATGCATTTGAAAATATTTACATTATTAATAATATTACCAATGAGTTTTGTTTTGCTTTTTGTAATATTTTGACCCTTGATACTACAAATTGTAATATTCCAAAGTAAGCATTTTGCCAAGTTATTCATCAATTATATAATCTTATAAGAACATATATCAAAATATCTCTATGAGTGTGGGTGTATTATTATACATTGTATTAATGCCTTTGCCCATATTATATATTTATTGTATATATAGACAAACAGTATAGGAACTGATTGAATTTGAGAAATATACCCTCTCCTAGTGCTCCCAACTTCACCAATTACTAATATTGTTGACACCATGTGACAGCACATAGAAAATTATAAACTTATCAAATAATTGACACATCATCTCCATTTATTGTGTGATTCTGATTTACTCTGAGCATCTACATTCTTTTGATTTTGAATCAATCATGAATTAACTACAAAAGAATTCTCTAATTCTGACCAGGAATCATAATGGAAAAATATCTTAACTCCAGGTGTATTGAAATAATTTTATGACTATAAGACCAACAATTTCTCCAAATAGCAGTTACATGCAGCATGCTACACACCGTGTATGAGTTTTTGCAAGAATTCTTTTTCCTAGCACACTGAGCCAAAAATAGGTTATTTAAGAAAGAAAATTTCTCCAGATTTTTAAATCAGATTTTAAATCAGATTTCAATTTAAACTCATTCTAAGCCAATCCATAACTTTGAGATCATTGCTTTTGGAGGGTGTTGATGAAGAAACTCATATTATTTAAAGAGAAATGTTTTATGTTGCCTTTTTAAAATAATAAACTGTATTTGTAAAGAGGTTTTAGATTACAGAAAAGTTACATAGAAAGCATAAGTGATTCCCATATACCCCACTCCTTCCCCATCCCACATCTTCCCCTACTAATATCATCTAACATTTGTGAGGTACATTTGTTACAATTGTTAAATAAACATTAAAGCATTGCTACTAACCAAGGTCTATAGTTTACATTGTGGTTTACACTTAATTCCAATGCCCTAAAATGCCCTATGTTCCACCTATTATTCCCTCCCCTTACCCTCAGAACCTCTTGTAACCAGTATCTTTATAACAATGTTACATTATTAATAAGTTTACTCTGTCCATGCTTGCATCTTCCCTTTATGCTTGTTCATTCCTCAACCTTGAGGATTTTGGGATGGTTACTACTGCTCTCCTCAGATTGAGAGGGGGCTCAGATCTTATGGGGTGGATGGATGGAACTGTCTTGCTTGCAGTTGTAGATACTCTGTTTTGGGGGATGTGAGTTGTCCATCATCATCATTTTGTTTGTTGTCTTGACCTTTGAGTTGCCTTTAATTACAAAACTCAAACTCACAAACCTTAGCAGTAGATATGGTATAAGAAGTTTATCTTGGTACTGTGGAAGGTATGCATTTTTCATATCTTCTTTAAATCAGTGCATTTATTTTACTAGTCGATGTAACACGTAGAAAATTTCTGCCTACAATATATTCACAACTATTTGGTAAAGAATGGTTGATGAATTGATATTTCTAGAATTGTTTACTGGAACTGGAAGAAAGTATATATTTACATAGAACATATAAATCATTTTTTGGGATTTACAACTTAAAACCACTTGAAACTTTCCTACATCTTGCCTAATGTTTAAATACCTGTGAGATGACACATTGAGGTTAGAGTTCTCAATGAAACAGTGTTATGGGTATCTGAAAGCACTTGTATTGATTTTATCACTAGGTAGCAGCTATGTGACAACTGATGGATTGTAGGGACGACACAGTTCATTAACTCTCTATGCCTGTCTCTTTTTAGTAGCCTTTTAAAGTCTCCTTATTTTTAAACTGCACATTTTATATTTACTAGAAAAGCACAGTTTTATTTGACCAGTGTATTTTATGATCAAGAAACCAGTGATGTTAATTACACAGAGTAGATTTAAATAATATGTCTTAAAATCTCTTGGTGTGTTTTAGTACTTAGTTTTAGCCAATAACATTAAATAGGCCTTGATTCCATATAAGAGCACTGGTATTTTTTCTCTTGAATTCTTAGATCTTAATAAATAATCTTTTAATCAGTAGTATTGCTGGACATGCATGAATAGTTGACCCTTGTGTGATTAACATGTCTCACAATGCTAAATCCACCTCCTCATCAACCCCTCACACTGTCATAGAATCTGTAACACAAGATCTTTTATAATAATATAGCTCATGAAAGAATTCTATGTACCTAAGAGAGCTGAAGAAACATTTTTAAGTCATATCATTATTGGAAAGTTTTGAAAATCTTAAGGGTCTGTATGAGTGGAGAGTGATTTTTTTCTATGTGGTAAATAGCAGATAGATGGCTCTTTTTGGAATAGCCAAAATTTAGATATGGGAAAACCTGCAATTTATTACTAAATTTTTCAGTCTTTCTAAGCCCCAGTTTCCTTATCTGTAAAATAAGCATGATGATACCTGGTGTGTTGTGAAAGTTAGATATTGTCTGATAGGACATAGAGTAATTTTATAGACCACAGCTTTAGGTAAAACTAATTTGAGCACTTGGTATAATTGACAGATTTCAAAATAGGATTAGAAAAGCAGAGTTACAGTGACAAAGGTAGAACTCCAGAAAGACCTGAAAGAAATTTTGGTGTTTTGCTCTTAGCAGCACACACCTTTCTCAATCAGCTGAATGATTAAATGGATTCCCCAAAAAACTCTAAGTTCCTCTGAACATTAAAAACAAAACAGAGCAAAAACGTTAAGGTTGCTATCATTTTAAAATTTTACAAATAATCGAAATGGTTGAGGAGATAGCATATAATGACATTTAGATAAACATTGTATTAGGGAATCTGATGCACCCAGAGTCAGATTTACGTAAAATAATTGTATTAAAAACCCAGTATCAACAACAAAATCAATTTTTAATGCTGTATGAACAATTTAAATAGATAGTATTATAAATGATTTGACTTGCATGAGATTACCTCAATCATAAACTGACAGTAGGCTCTGGCTATTGGCTAAGTTGCTTTGGTTCTCTACCATTGGACATTTCATCTTTCAGTAGGCCTGACCAATTCCCTTAGTTAACAATATTAGGAAGATGCAAACTCTCTCAAGGCTTAGCCTTGGAAGTTGCCTATCATTTCTGCCACATACTTAGGATGAAAGCAAATCATAAGGCCAAACCAGATTCAAAGAATAGTAAAATAAATTCTACCTCCTAATAAGAGAAATACTAAAGGGGCAAACATACAGGATGGATAAAGTTGGTGGCAATATTTTACAATCTGTAACACCTTGTCCCAGGCACAATTCTGGTCATCTATCTGTTATGCTATGTCTCTACCTTGGAAAATTCATCTTTACTTCTAGCCATTGTGAACTACTATTCATCCTTCAAGAGTCAGCTTATGTGTCCAATTTCTCAGCGTATCTTCTTGGCTGTCTCTTCCTTCCATCAAAGTTGAGATAGACCTTCATCTGATATTTTTAACACCTGTGCACCTGTTTGTCTTATCTTTATTTGCATATTTACTATATTGGAATAAAATGAATTTTCAATATCAAATATTTCAAACATAATGAAAGTATAATGATTTATTGAAAACCCTCCACTAGCTTTATAATGCATTATTAAATTTAAGCCAATATCAAGCCTTAGGAAATCTTAACACGTCTTCATATTTCTTCAGAAATTTATCAGAAATAAAGCAATACCTTTACAAATGGAGTTGACATCCTTTGAGTAACTGTCATGATCCCATTCCAGTTCTCTTTTCATAAAAACAATGACTGTTCCAAATATATTATGTTTATGCAAGTTATATATATTACCAAATATAATATCAGTTTCAATATTTAAAAAACAAAAAATTAGTAACATATCAAATGCATTCTTCTACAACTATGTTTTATTAAATGATATTATGCTTGAGAAGTTAACAAATGTCGATAAATGTATCTGCTTAATTAATTTTAACTATTCTGTAACAGTACATTGTGTGAATGTCACTCTTTTTAGTAGGCTTAAAATTGGTGGACTTGTCCCCTACTATATTTTATTATTACATACAATACTGTTATATTGAATAATCTTGTTCACTTTTATATTTTTGCACATGTGCCAAAGTTTTACAAGTTAAAAGATTTATGGCATATAAATGTTTTTATGGTTAAAAAAGGAAATAAATAATTGTCATTACTTAGCAATAATTTTTTTATATACTAATACATAGATCTGTCATTATTAATGTGGCCTCCTTCTTGAGTGTTTTTACCAATACAACTATCTTGAAAATTGATATATTTACTATGAATCTGACTTGGGTTACCTTATGTCCCAAAAGACATATCCATAATTTTATTGTAAGCAGTGAAATACAATTTTACACTTATCAAGCAGGCAAAATTTCAAAAGCCTGAAAATACTGAACATCTAAGAGAATGTAGGGTATAATAATGGAACAATTAAACCCTGATGGCACAAATTTAAGCTAATTCACCCACTTTAGAAAACATGGCAAAATCTAATAAAGCTTAAGTCCTACATGTTAAGTGGGCCACATAAAGTTTTATTTTTTGTTGTTTGACATTGGTGAGAATGATAAAACAAATCAATTTTAGGAATGATTTCACTGGTTTCTATAAAATTAGCAAGGAAGCAGGGCAAAATGGATGAAAGCAAATGAATAAAGCTCGCTGAGTCTGTCTTTTT
Organism: Tolypeutes matacus; assembly: GCA_026826555.1. NCBI lineage: Eukaryota > Metazoa > Chordata > Mammalia > Cingulata > Chlamyphoridae > Tolypeutes > Tolypeutes matacus. Next base: position 28,532,840 of record JAKSZT010054304.1, on the reverse strand, counting down.
TGTAAAAAAATATGGAGTCTATGGAAAGTCAGAAATCTCACAGGTCATAATTTAATATAAAAACCAAAAGAAAATGATTAACAATTAATTACATTTTGAAATGGGGAAATAACACAAAAATTATGAATCCCTTTGTAAAACAGAAAGAAGGCTGAACAATTTGACAGCAAACTATAGAAATGTATAGGTCAAAACAAACAAATCAAAATTATTTATTTTAAAAACAAAATTGCTATATAATCAACAAATTCTATATAATCAACAAAGGACATATATCTTCTTTTTAAATTAAGGAATCATAAAATTCATGGGATAATAATATCTCTCCTCACAATAATAAAATAGCCTATGGAAAATAAGATATTTTTTAAAAAAACATAACTAAACATTATAAAGGATGATCATTCTCAAAGGGATTTCCAAATAAATGCATAATGAAAAATATTTCACTATTACATTTTCAAAGTTTATTTTTGTTGCTTTTTAATAACAAAACACAGTGCCAATGAAATGGATACTATGATGCAATGCTTGTAGTAATTCAAAGAAATAAACTGGCAAAATAATTCTGGAAAGCAATCAGAGTTTTAAATTATTGTTATTTATTAACCCAGTAGTTCCCACCTGAAAATCTATCCAAGGAAATAATTCCAAATATGTGAGATATATATTATATATCTATATACTATATATATTATTTAATAGGTCATAATAAATTAACAATAAACAACATAAATACATATCTACTAACTGTAGTTAATCTTCTCAAGAAGTTAGAGACAATTTTTAAAACTATGATTTTGAAGAAAATGGTGCATATTCTAGGCATTAGAGTTTATTTTAGTCTTCAGCAGTTTTGTGACATATGCGATATTATCTTATTAATTGATTTTTATATCTCCTTTTCAAAATGACATTAATTATCTAGTTAACAGATACATACGATTTTCAAAAATCTGCGAAAATTATTCATACTTTTACTGGAGTATGTTGTATGCTAATTTTGTGTCTTATTAATGATTTTTATCACATATTCATCATTATCAATGGAATCAAATCCTTGAAAACATACTGTGTTTAGAAAACGTAATTTTTCACTGAACATTATGTTTTATAAAATTCATGCTTAGATATTTATATTCAAATAATATATCAAATACAATTATAAGAAAGCAAATGAAAATATCTTTCTTGGAGGAGTAATTGTGTTGGATTTAAAAGCCATACAGTCACTGGTAGAAATGTAACATACCAGAGCTATCTCTGTTTTGGTGAAGAAGAATCTGCTGCTCCAATTATTGACAGCATGCAAAACTGAAAGATATTACATTCAGAGAATAGTAAAGTGTGAAAATCAAAGAGAATATATTAGATACTGTATTATCTCTAGGATAGAACAAACTAATATTTCCACATCTTTAATCATACTATTCTTAGGTATCATAAAAAAATTTTAAATTTGAATATTGTATGCTAAATATAGATTTTTAGAAAGGGAAAACAATAACATGTATATAGTAAAATCTGTTTAAGGAAAGAAAAAAATAAAGGAAATTAGGCAAAAATTGAACTTCTATTCTAAAATGAATGGTGTTAGAGTTTGAACAATCATTTGGTCCCTATAGATCTGCTTATGAACTTGTAAATTTCAATATCTTGCCAGGCACCTTGACAATGCATGAAAAATTAAATTCTTCTTGAAGAAGTATTCTAACAATCTTGTGACTTCTCTGCATATTGAATATATTTTATAGATACAGAGAGTTGATTTCTTTCCTAATGTTAATTCCTTACTAGAGAAAAACTTTTCATTTTCCAGGGTCACTTTTTTCAGAAGAAAACTTCTTTTCTGCTTAATAGATCCCAGGTTTGTGTTTGGAAAATTTTACCTACTCTTCTTTTTACCCTCTTTGGACCTAGGTTATTCAAGTCATCTTCCCATTCTGTACCATGTTGCTCATAAGTCGCTTGGGGTGCTGATCCACCAGTGGAATAATATTTTGCCCAATTTCAACACCTCCCTGTTTCAAGTCACCACTGAATCTCACCAGGATTAGTCTCACAGCTGCTCTCACTGTCTTCTTGCTTTCAAGCAGGATCCATTTTCCATAAAGATACCAGTATAATCACCTCAGAACATAAATAAGATCTTATTAATCTAATGCTTAAAATCCTCCAATGGCACTGAGTTTCCCTTAGAAAATATGCAAACTTTTTTTTACAGTTTCCTTTTAAGCCCTGTATGAGGTGACCTTGACTTCCTCTTTAATATCATCAACCATGCACATACTTGTTCATTATGAGCTGATCTAGGGTTGCTAGATTTAGCAAAATGTAAAACTAAAAAAAAAAACCCAGTTAAATATGAGTGTCAGATTAAAAAAATATATACTATTTTTGTATAAGTATGTCCCATACAATAGTTGGAACATAGTTATACTAAAAAAGTACTATACTTTTTCTATTTAAAATTCAAATTTAACTGTCCTGTATTTTATCTGGCTACCCTACTCTAGTTTCAACAGATTTCTTTATCTCCTTAAAAACTGCCAGCTTATACATACCAGAGACTTTTTCTGTTTGTTAGTTTGTTTAGGTACTGGGGAAGGGGATTGAACCCAGGGCTGGCACTGAACCTCTGAGCCACATCAGCTCGACTGAGTTGGTTTTGTCATTTTTTGCCTGTTGTTTGTTTGTTTTTGTTTGGTTTTTAGGAGACACTGGGAGTTGAACCAGGGACCTCCCATGTGGGAAGCAGGGGCTCAACCGCTTGAGCCACATCCGCTCCCATCCACTGTCATTTTGAATATACTCTTCCCTCAGCCTGAAATGCTCTGTTCTCAGGTGTTCATATATAACAAATGCTAAAATTTAAGTGACACTAGGCAACAAACTAAAATATATGTGAAAATTCAAAGTGTAGTTCCAAATGGCCATAAACAGTTGTGTCAAAGAAAATTAGAAAAGCCATTTTCACAAGTGAAATACATAAAAAGCATATATATACAGAAAGAAAAGGGAGGATTTTGTGAGGAAATATCTTTGGGGGAAAAAGAGATGTTCAAGGCAGAGAAAGAGAACCAGCTAACTGGTAGACTGAATAATGGCCCACTGAATATGTCCATTTCCTAATGCCTAGAACTTGTGAATGTTATCTTATATAGTAAAATAGAATTTGCACATGTGATTAAGTTAAAGGTCTTGGTATAATGTGTTTGGTATAATCATCAAGGCCTTTATAAGAGGGAACCTGGGGAGGTCAGGGCCAGAGAAGGCAATGTGAAGTCGGAAGCAGATAGTAGTAATGCACTTTATTTTATTTTATTTTTTTAATTGACTTTATTTTTTCTTTTTCGTGCTCCCCTGCTTGCTGTCTGTGTCCATTCACTGGGTGATCTTCTGTGTCTGTTTCTTGCCTTCTCTTATCATTTTCCTCCTCCAGGGTTCACCAGGATTTAATCCTAGGGACCTCGGATGTGGGAGAGAGTCACCCTGTCACTTGTGCAACATCAGTTCCTGGTTTCTGGTGCATCTGGCCTTGACTCTCCCCTGCATCTCTCTTTTGTTGCATCATCATCTTGCTGTGTGGCTCATCACACATCAGCGCACGCCTGGGCTCGCCGCGCGACTCGGCTGGCCCACTCACATGTTTTTTACCAGGAGGTCCCGGAGATCCAACCCAGGTCGCCCATATGGTAGACGGATGCCCAACCACTAGAGCCACATCCGCTTCCCCAGTAATGTACTTTAAAGACAGAAGTACAAATGACAAATCCAAGGTGTACAGGCAGCCATTAGGAACTGAAAACTGCAAGGAAACACTTTCCCCTTAAAGCCTCCAGAAGGAACCAGTCCTGCCAATACCTTGCTTTTATCACCATAAGACTCATTTTGGATGTCTGCTTTGAGAACTGCAAGATAATAAATTTGTTTTGTTTTAATACACTACATTTATGAATATTTGTTACAGCAACAATAGGAAATTAATATACCAACCAACTCACAGTCCCTCTCACTTTTCCATTCCAGGATTCCAAACTACAACAGTCCTCATCTTGAAAAATAATAGTTGTTATAAATTATGTTCAGAGTTTTTATTTATATCTTTGGACAGATATCCTAAATAATGTATTTTATCCTTAAAGTTAATTAAAATGTATCTTTTACCTAAAAGTGAGCAGGAGATCCATCAGATCTGCAAGTATGTTCATATATTCCAAGAGGTGAATTTAATGAATCAAGGACTGATCCTTTTAAAGGAACTTTATTCATGTTTGTCTTTTTTTTTTTTTTTTTTTTTAAGATTTTATTTATTTATTCATTTATTCCCCCCTTGCTGCCTGTGCTCGCTGGGTCAGCTAACCACGCCGTGTGGGCGGGCTTGCCTTCACCAGGAGGCCCCGGGAACCGAACCCGGGGCCTCCCATATGGTAAACGGGAGCCCTACTGATTGAGCCACAGCCACTTCCCCATGTTTGTCTTAAACTTGTAATTTAGGCAGCACTCCAGTTAAATTAAGTCTTACTTCACCTTTCTTCTATATTATTCTGAGTTTTTTTTTTTTTTAATTTTGATTAGCACAATCCTCAACCTGATTTTTTATAGCAAATACGAATAAATATTTTGAGAATCTCTTAAAAATAAGCTAAGCAAAATGAATTAAACTTTTCTGTACATCAGTTGAACTAGTCCTGTTGAGTAGTATAGGTGCAGTAGAAAGTACTTTTGGGCAGTCCTTGGATGACAGGCGGTTTGCCTACTTCTCTTCAGAAATTGAGCATATGAATAAGTTTTTCTGGGAGCCCTCTAGTCTGTTGCTAAGAGACAATGAATTATGTGGTTTGGGAGTGGGGAACAAAGACAATTACTATGTATAAACCATGTTCTAAAAAGACAGGAAAAAGATAACACAAATGAAGTTTTATCAAATACAGGAATGCAAACATAATTGAATCCATGAATTTGAGACTTTGCAATATGAACACACTTATTAGGGCCAGTGGAGGAGGGTTAGTTAAGCAGGATGGCTATCAAGACTGGGAACATTAAAAAACTCAGCACTTTTACAGAGTTCAGAGGCATATCAGAGGTTTGCTGTAAGGTTCAAAAGAAGAGTACTCACTTGGTTAATTTTTCAGCACAATAAATTGCCAAGCTCTATAGACACAAACAGACAATTTGGCAACTTGAGGAAAGAGCCTTATTTTGGCTGACAATATTTATCTGACATTAATATGGTCATTTTGAGATCAGAAAATATAAAATATAACAATGAGAAGACTATGGCTAATTCTATTATTATAATTTTCCTCTGTAGGCCCTTCAGCTACTTTCTGTCTGTCCCACAAGAAAGTGTCTGCAAAATATTATAAATCAATAACTCTTGTTTCATTTTATCTCAATGCCAAATTGCACATTTGTACATTCTACTAAACACTACACATCATCATCTGAATGTTCATGATCACCCCCCCACCTCAATCCAAAAACCAAAGTCCTTAAACAATTAGCTTTTCTCCTATACTTCTAATTTTGATGAATGACAGCCTCTTTTACTCACTTGCCCAGACTACAAACAAGAAACCATTCTAGATTCATTCCCTTCTCAACATTCAATCAAGTAATAATCAGTTCCCCATCTCTACCCTGAAACTACTAGTTATAAGTTCATCATCTTCCTTCTGGGTTGTTTCAGCTCACTCTTTATTGACCTCATTAATTCTCTTTTTGCTTCCCACTGTTCTATGGCACTAATGCCATAAAATATCTTCACTAATTCCCCAGTGAGTTCATAATAAAATAGAAATGTTTCAGTGTATGATCTTTTTCTACTGAGAAACCTATGTCCACTTGCTCTGAATACCTTTTACATTGTACTCATTTTCTCAGTTTTTTTTCAATCTGTGCTACTCCTATGAGGCTTTTCTTAGTGCCTACCAGCAGGTGTAAGCTCTCCTTCCCTTGCGTTTCTATAGTATAGTACCTTGTCGAAATCTCATATATAAACTAGGGTTTTTAGTTGCAAACAACAGAAAATAATATAGTCATTATCATCTTAACATTTTATTTTATTCTATCCTGTTATTGTATATTGTATTCTTATGAATTATTGATTTCATATTTGTTATCCCAGGCAAACTTTAAAATTTAGAACTATTGGGAGAGTATTTTTTTTTCAATCAATTTTGTATAAATGGCAGTAAGCAGAGTTCATGGCACATAGTGGGTATTCCATGTATATCTCTTCACTCAATTTCAAAGTTAATTATATGAAATAACTAAGATGACATCCATATAAATGGCTTGAAATATGATTATGCAGAAAACAATTAATTGCTGGTGGCAGTATGATGAACTGGATAACTTACAGAGTGATCCCCTGAAATGTATTTATATACTATATAAATTACATAAGGCATAGCTTAATACATTACTGGCTTCTCTAAATAAGCTGCAAAATAAAAGTAAACTTTAAAAAGTAAAATAAAAAGAAGGGCATCAAAATCACAGCAAAGACAACAAGGCAGGAATATAAAGGCAGGATAGCCCTGAAACAAATAACCTTCTTACTATTGTGATCTGGAGACTACAATAAGCAAACCTCATATTTATACCCCCAAATATTTCAGATATTGGAATTAATAAATATGGAATATAAAATTATTATATAGGAAATGCATATGACATAAAATAAGATATTATAAAATGGTCTGTGAGATTTGGAGAATATATACTTAGTATTTTATACACACGCATATATGAAATAAAAAATAACATAAAAAATCCTCAAATCATAACTTACAGCAGATTAGACACAACTAGAAAAAGTACAAGTATTAGAAGATAGGTTTGAAGTAATTAACTAACAAGAAGCACAGAGAATAAAGTATTGAAAAAGCAAACAGATGCCCTAGAGAATGGGAGAATGAATAACAAGACTTAAAATAGGTTACTCATTGTCCAAAAAGGAGAATATAAAGAGAAGGGAGGAAAAGTAATATTTGAAAATATAATACTGAAGAATTTTCCAGGGTTTTTGAAAGCATAAATGCTCAAACAGGCTGTCAGCTTAGAAGTTGAACAATTTTAAGTTTTGCAGATGAGATTTTCTCTTTTATCTTGAAAATGCCATTCTTGGCCACACAATTACTAAAAGTCTAAAAATGTAGTCTGTTTTCTTCTGTTCACTTGTATATTTAAGTAACTACAGACCTTGTCTACATGCAATTTGGGTTTTTTTTGCCCCCCACCCCCCGAGATCGCTCCCTTGTCTATTTGCTCATTGTTTGTGCTCGTTGTTTATACTCATTGTCTGCTCATTTTTTGTGCTCATTGTCTGTTTTATTCTTTAGGAGGCACTTAGAACAAAACCCAAGACCTCCCATGTGGGAGGCAGGCACTTGACTGCTTGAGACACATCCACTCCCTGCTGGTTTGTTTTCGCTCATTGTCTGTTCATTGTCTACTCATTGTTTATATTCTTTAGGCAGCACTGAGAACCAAACACGGGACCTCCCATGGAGGTGGACGCTCAACTGCTTAAGCCACATCTGTTCCCACTATGCAATTTGTTTTGAAGCTTGTACTTTTATTATGGAAAATTTCAAACATACATAAAAGTAGAGTGTATTGGACACCCATGCACCTCTATCATCAACTCAAGTTTTTCTTCTACTTGCCCTCACATTCTACTCTCCTCCACACTCTACTGAATTATTTTGGGAAATCCCAGACTTAATATTATTTTATCTATAAAGATTTCAGTATATATCTCTAAAAGATAGGAACTCTTTCTTGAAATATAGCCATAATATAATTATTGCTTCTAAAACCTTGACTAAATTCTTTAGATCAACAAAAGTTAGTCTCTAATTGCTCAGAGAGGTGTTTTTGTTTGTTTGAGTTTTTGCTTTGTCTTTTCTAGTTGGTTATTTTTTAGAACTTTTATATTTACATAAAAATTACACAGAAAGTACAGAGAGTTCTCATATAATGTCCCCCACACATGTAGTTTCCCCTATCATTATTTTACATTAGTGTGGTACATTTGTTACACTTGAACCAATATTGAAGCATTGCTACTAACAAAGGTTTATAGTTTACATTATGGTTTACACTTTGTGCTATATAGTTTTATAGACTTTGAAAAATGTATAATGACATGTATCTGTCATTACAGTATCATATTTACCTGTGAAGCCATCTAGTCTTGGGCTTTTCTTTGTTGGAAAGTTTTTGATAATTGATTCAATCTCATTACTTCTAATTGGCTTGTTGAGGTCTTCTATTTCTTCTTCTGTCACAGTAGGTTGCTCATGTGTTCTGGAAATTCAACCAGTTCATCTAAGTCGTCCACCTTGTTGGCCTACAATTTTTCATATATCTTCTTATGATACACTTTATTTCTGTGGGGCCAGTGGTGATGTCCTTTCTTTCATTTCTGATTTTATTTGCAACTTCTCTCTTTTTTCCTTTGTTAGTCTAGCTAAGTGTTTGTCAATTTTATTAATCTTCAGAAAAAATATTTTGTTTTTTTTATCTATTATTTCTTTACTGTTAATTTTGTTTAATTTTGCTCTAATCTTTGTTATTTCTTTCCTTCCTCTTGCTTTGGGATTAGTTTGCTGATCTTTTTCTAGTCTCTCCAGGTGTGCAGTTAGGTCTTTGATTTTAGGTCTCTCTTCTTTTTTAACTAGGCATTTAGGGCTATAAAAATCATAAGTATATAACAATCATATTTTATTTGGTACAACTGGATTTCAATGGCATATATACACACTTTTCATATAGGCCTCTTCCATGCCCCCTCCCACTTTTTTGTACTTGTTACAAATTATACTTTGTATGTCTAAAACCACATTTTTTCATTCTTTTTATATATTTGAATTTTAAAACCTGTGGGAAGTAAGAAGTAGAATTACATACAAAAAATACAGTACAATAGTATTGGCATTTATAATTACTTGTACCAGAGTTCTTAAAATCTTTACGCTGCTGTTCAGTGTTCTTTCTTTACAGTCTGAAGAACTTCCTTTAGCATTGCTTGTAGGGCAGATCTCATGGTATTGAGTTCCCTCAGCTTTTGTTTATCTGGGAATGTCTTAATCTCTCCTTCATTTTTGAAGGAAAGTCTTGCCAAACATAAAGTTCTTGGCTGGCCATTTTCTTCTCTAAGCACATTAAATATTTCAACCCATTGCCTTCTTGCTTCCATTGTTTCTTATGAGAAAAATGGCACTTAATGTAATTGGGACTCCCTTGTACATAGCATGCTACTTTTCTCTTTCATCTTTCAGGACTCTCCTTGCAGTACACGATGAGACATATTCCAGTTTATCTTTGTTTGGTGATATCAGGGCTCCTTGGATGTGTATATTCATGTCTTTTGCTAAGTTTGGGAAGTTCTCTGTTGCTATTTCTGTGAATATTCCTTCTGATTCTTTCTCTCTTCTCCTTCTGGGACTGCTATAATTTATATATTTGTATGCTTGATGATGTCTTAAAGGTCTTGTAGGCTATTTTGCTTTTTATAATCTTTCTTTCTACTCCTCAATCCAACCCCTATCAATGTTCTTGTCCTGGAGTTCACTGATTCTTTCTTCTGCCAGCTTCAATCTGTTGTTGAAACCCTCTTGGGAATTTTTTATTTCAGTTATTGAGACCTTCAACTCCATTAACTCTCTTTGGTTATTTTTTAAAGTTTCTATATCTTTTTTGAGATTCTAAAAATATAATGAATTGTTCATTCATTATTATCCTGATATCCTTTAGTTCTTTCTCTGTATTTCCTTTCACCTCCTTGAGCATACTAAAGATATTTCTTTTAAAGCCTTTGTCCAGCATGTCCACAGTCTGGTCTTCTTCATTGATATTTTCTGTATTCTTATCCTTTTTTTAAAGATGGACCACCATTTCCTGTTTATTTATCTTGCAATGTTTTGTCATGCACTGTACATTTTAATATTTTAAAATGTTAACTTTGCTATTTTTTTTCCCTGAGATGTCTGTTTCTTGATTTTGTACCTAGCTAGTTATATGACAAAAATTTTTAGTGTCAGGAACTAACGAAACCAAACAAATCTAAGCAAAAAACACTTTTCACCATCTTTGCAATTTTACTTTGCATTGCTTAGTGCTCTTCATAAGAGTTCAACTCTCCTATCAGGAAGATCACTCCAAAGTGCATGCAATGTACAGGATACTCCCTGTCTTTTCTCAGCCTGTGTCTTGTCCTGGGTTGTGCTTATTAGTGGCCTTAGGAGATCTCCTATTTACCAGAGTTTTAATGCCCCCTGTACTTCCAAGGGAGCATATCTTCTCCTTCTCCCTGGTGTACCACTTCAGAACTTAAAGCAGGTAACCTTTGTCTCAGGCTGCCCACCTCACTTGTTCCTTACACTACTTTCATTGTCTAATTTGCCCAGCAGGCAAATTCTGGATGAAGGGAATTCCAGGGTGAATTTCCTGAATTCCTGAACAAGGCTAGGGATCCACAAAAAGAGTACCGGTCAGCTCCAAACTGCTTTGGGGAGGGCATGAGGGAGAGTCCAGAAAGGGCACTAGGATATTCTTCCAAAGCTCTGCAAAGCTGCACTTTCTTAACTCAGCACCTGCCCAGCAAATGCATCTCTTCAACTGTTTCCTACACAACTCTGAGGAATTGTACTGTGGCAATTTGAAATTCTTTTATGACTCCCCAAAAGAGAAAGTTTATATTTGTGAACTAATGCATTTCTGTAGATGTGAGATTCTTTCCATTGGACTAGGTCAGTGAGTCTCCACCCTTTTGCTGGGTTTAATATAAATGGAGACACACACAGAAAGAGGGAGCTCTGCTATATTTGGTCCAGCCATGTGAGAAAGAAGATTGCAGAAAAACAGAGCAGCTCAGGGGAAGGTGGAGACCTTAGCAGAGATCAGAGGCCATCTTGATTTGCATATGGCCAGACAACAGGATCAACAGTAGCTGACTTTGGTGAGAAAGCATCTCTGCTGGTGCCTTGATTTGGATATTTCACAGCCTCAGAAATATAACCTCTTACCCCCAAATAAATGCCCTTTATAAAAACCAACTCATTTCTGGTAGTTTGCATCAGCAGCCCTTTGGCAAACAAATACATGTATCATTTTTAATTCTCCTCCACCACTTCTGTCCAGGGTGGTTTGGAACAATTGCTGCCTTCAGAACCAATATCCCAGTGATCTGAAGTAGGTAATCAAAAGCAGTGATCAGCAATCAGACCTCCCTGCATTTTTATGTCTCTCTTTGGCACCAGCAAGCTATGCTAGCGCCCAGTCCACACTTCTGCCTGCCATAAGAATGGGGGATGGATGAGGGTAACTCGTGAACAGAGCGAGAAATTTACTTGTATTTACCATAATTTACCAGCTTCTTCCTCCCATTTTTCCCTGGAGGTTATACAGTTTTCTAATGGAAACTGGAGTTTGAAAATTATTGATTCATATATTTCTTGTTTATTTAATAGTTGTTCTGATAGAGGGATTGATTCCTGGATCTTCCTACTCCACATTAATCTTAAACATCTGATGTCACTATCAATCTAAAGCAAAATATACCCCTTAATTATTTCAGCCAATAATTGTTAAGTTTTCCATTATTATTCAGATACTAATATTATTAATTGACATACTTCATGATGCAAAAGGATAAAAATCACTGCAGTGGGGTGTTTTTCTTTTAGATAATTGCAATCATGTTATTTTATGGACAAATGAGCAAACTACATACAGAACAAATTATGAATATTAAACATGTTACTAAACTGAAAGCTTAACTCAAAAGTTTGATTAAATCATCACATTTAAAAATGTGTAATCATTATTGGGTATTGTGAATATTAGGCATGACTGATGAATATAAATTATAAATTGTAATTAAGATTATATTCAAATTCTTAATCTAAAGTTTAACTTTTATCTACATTTTTGAAGTTGTTTTCCACTATGTAAAATCATTGATAATATTAGTAGCTTCTCCTGTTAAACATATCACCTCATCAGCCCGAAGATTGAAAATTTATCTCAGAATTATGTTATCTTAGTCCCAATTTGCTCTCACAGGGCCTCAAATTATGTGCCTGAATATCCCAGGTATTTCTATGAATCAGTAGAGTAGTATCTCTATGCTTCTAAAGAGCTAGGCAGATCATATATTTCTACTTCTCTATTCTCAGAAAGGCTTTCTGTGTGGTCTCTGGCCCCTGTGAGAATGCTCCTCAGTACAGAACAAATGTTACAAATGTCTACTGGTGACTTCCCTGAGCCCTCTGAAGGAGATCAATAACTGTCTGGTATCTCTGACTTAACTTTTGGCATGTAGGCCCTGAAGCTATACTGCTTATACACAGAATCTCAGGAAGTATTTTTATTAGCACTTTCTTGTCATGGTAAACATCCCTAAGGATTCAAAAGACTGTTGTACTAGAATCAGTACATAATGGCTTCTAGAGCTAATTCCTAAATTTGTAGGAAAATTTGAGTGATTATTTACATCCTGTTCATTGTTTGCTTGGTGGTAGGAGCATTTACACCATCATGAAAATGCCACAAATCAAGGCTCTTTATGATATTTGAGAGGATGTAGTTGTCAAACATTTGCCTGACACCTTTGAATCAAAACTACCACTAAATCCAGGTATGGGAAGAAGATGGCATGGAAACTCCACCATTATCTCTTTATCTACCACTTCTTTCATGCCCAAAGCATGGTGCACAATTGAAAACAAACAAACAAACAAAAATACCCAAACAAAACAACAAAAACTGAGTTTCACTAACTTTAACCAAAGAACAAAAAGAACTCCTTTTGATAAACTCATGAAAATAAATGCCTGAATGGATTAACAGTCCACCTTTCTACAAACAAATATAGTCCCAATTACTGTTTCAATTCCTTTTTGAAGAATCCCTACAAAAATAAATATGCTTCTATCATTTTTCCCCCACCCACCCAGACAAACACACGTGCTCACATGTGTACATATGCACACAAACTTTATTCTACCAATCCCTGAATGGCAAATATCATTGAACTGACAATCCGACAGATTTCTCTCAACCCTCTTACCTCACTTCCCTGCTTTAATATTCTCTAATATCTATAATCTTTTCCATGACATTCCTTACATAGCTAGAGGGTTAAGCTATCAGAAACAGATTCAAATACTATTCATATCCTTTCAGTATACAATATGGCCACTATTCTGTTATTAATATTATAAAAAAAGACTGCTGACATAAAGATAATGAATTCTGGACAATATGATAAAATCAAGAAATTAACTATAATAAATTAATAAAATCAAGAAATTAAATATAATAAAGAGTCTGAATTCATTTTTTGATGTTTGACTACAGAAATCTTTTAGGCCCCATCCTATTTCCTTTTGTCTCATATCTGGACAAGCTGATAATGAATAAAATTTGGGTGCTCTCTCTTTTGGTGCTAATTGGGACGTCCAAACCATGCAAATCCCAGAACAAATGCCGGAACCCCCAGTCAGTCCTATCTCTTAACCATCATAAAACCCCAAAGTCAGTCTCCTTTTCCTGCACTTTTTTTTTTTTTAAGATTTATTTTATTTATTTATTTTTCCCCACCCCCTTTGTTGTTTTTCACTTACTGTGTCTGTTTGTCTTCTTTGTTTCTTTAGGAGGCACTGGGAGCCAAACCCAGGACCACTGATGTGGGAAAGAAGTGCCTAATCACTTGAGCCACCTCCACTCTCTGCTTTGTTATGTCTCTCATCATGTTTTTCCGCTGCATCGCTTATTGCATCATGTTATTGCATCAGCTCACTGTGCCTGCCGATGACATCAGCTCACTGTCTTCTTTAGGAGGCACCAGGAACCTCTCCTCCCCGCTTTGTTGTGTCTCTCATTATGTTTTTTCTTCTTGTGTGTCTTATTGTGTCAGTTTGCCACATCTGCCCATAGTGCTAGCTCGCTGTCTTCCTTAGGAGGCACCAGGATCCAAACCAGCAACCTCCCATGTGGGAGGCAGTAGCCCAGTCACCTGAGCAACATCCACTTTCCCCTGCATTCTTGAACCATTTTTGGGCCTGCTTAGAACCTTGCCTTCTCCTCCTCAGGAAAGTCTCAGAATGTGAGTTACAAAAGTCTTCTTCATATCTTCTTGATTCATGTGTAGTGTCATTAGTATCAACATCCAATCCAAATATAGGGGGAGGGCCTTCAACGACAATAGATTGAATACAATATTTACTGATGCCAGTGGGGCTACATTTTGTCAAGTAATAGATAAAGAGTGGCCAGGAGAAAGTCCAAAAGGGAATGTTGACTTTATTGGCATTCATTTATATAGGATTTAACAATTTTGTAGGGACAACTAATATTATAGTGTGACTATATTCCCTTGATGTAGTTCAAGGTATGCTTCTCTATTGATGGTGATGTCATTATTTAAATCTTGTGTTTAGAGTACAGTAAGTGAATGAAGAAGCAATACTAATAACTGTAGAACCACTCATTGGAATGTAAAGCAAAAGGTCTATTCCATCTTGTTTTACTACTCTGTCACCCTGAATATAGAATAGTATCTGATTTATCATAACACAATACAGAGAGAAGAAACTAAACAGAATATAAACATGCCAATATTAGAGAAGAAAGAAAATATTTTATGCTTATTTTGGATATTAAGAACTCTCCTATGTCTAAGGAAGGAGATGAAAGAAAAAAGTAGAAAAGGGGTAACAAGGACTGTGTCATGGAAAAAGAAGCCATTGGACTAGGACAGAAGAAATGGTAAGATTGACAGGAAATGTGTTGGGGTTGGGAAATAGCATTTTAACATAGTATATTTTAGGCAAAATAAAGAACAGCAAATTCATACTTGAAAGAATAAACAGATTAAAAGTATATGCAACAACATGGATAAATCTCACAAACATTATGTTGGCAGAAAGTAAGTAAATATGAAAAAGTATATACTACATGATTCATTAGGTAGAGTTAAAAAATAAGCTGTTAAAAGTCTGAATCCCAGTTATTCTTGGGGAGGAAGTGGATTGGAAGGAGGTATAAAAGTGGCTTCTCCATTGTTTCTAATGTTCTGTTTCTTGATATGGGTGCTGATTAAAGATTAGAGAATGAAAATGCATTGAACTGTGCACTTACTACTTGCAGTTTTCCATGAAAATATTACATTTTTTAAAGTTTACTTTCAAAATAAGAATACATATCAACAGTTATATTCGTAGTAAAAACATATGAGTGGTTAAGTTCGGTTAAATGTTAGAATTAATATTGAATAATAGGAGTATACACTGTTAGAATCTGGAATGAAGCTGTGATAGGCAATAAAAGGAGTTCAAAGGAATTTTGGACTGCCAATATAACATAGAGAAGTATAAAGAGTGGCATTAATACAGTTTAGTTTTATTAAAATGAATCTGAAATTAATGTAGAGAATGGAAGGTGGTAGTGTTAAGGAGATGATGGCAAGTTTAGGCTTTGGAACAGCTGATAAAAACAGACCAGACAGTAGTTTATGCTCCATTGCATAAGTGTGAGAGCAGTGGGAATTTCCTGGCAAGCAAGTCACTTTATGTACTAACATATCTTGCAATTTAATAAGGTTGACCTAAAAAGAAGGGGAGACAATATAAAGCTACTAAACTTTCTGGCTAATGATACTGCTGATTCTATTATGTGGCTCTAAGCTGTAAGAGATGACATGAAGGATTACCAGGACATGCTTCTATTCTTCTTTATTCTATATTTTAGGAACAAAAATTGGAAACTTCTCTGTTTGCAAAAGGTTCAATTAAATCAATGTCTTAGTGCCTTTTGGGGAAAGTGAGCCATTCACTATATGGTGTCTAGACTCTATTTCAAGGTGGCCCAATGGTGTTATAAAAAGTGGTAATTAGGTTTACCGAACTGATTTGTATAGACTTTTGCCTGAGGCTACAGCTACATTCATTTCAATAAACTCAGTGATTATAGGTGTAAGTCTTACTCATTATTCTGAGGAAAAGTCTCTTGAACATAATATCAGCTGACATGAAAGGGGACATGCTTCCACTCTTTTTCCTTTCAAACTATATAAAGTTGCAATATGAGACTTCAAAACACTATGATAAGACACTAACTGTCCTTCAGCTTAGGCTACCTCTTGGACATAGCACTGAACACAAGAATGTACTTTCTTTGGTATTGAAAGGGAAGAACATACTTAATGTAATCTGTATGTTTGCAATAGCCTAAATGACTGGTTCATGGTTCTTACACTAAATATTACTGTTATTATGTGACTACATATATTGAGTTCCCTAAAAGATTTTTAGGCCATTTTACTGTCAATATTGTGTATTATTTTATTCTGCATGCTTTGCCTCTTACAGCAGACTCCATGCAAACACATGTCATAATATGAAGCACTCTCATCTCCCTCCACCAAATCTACCAAGCTACCTGCTTTGGCACCCATCTTCTCTTCCCCTCTTGTTACAGTAGAATGTGCCCCTCCTTCTGCCAGTTCTTTCACATTTGATCCAGTTCCTATACGCTTCTGTCTTATCAAGGGCATCTGTCTTTGGTAATGCCCTCTTCCTGCTTTTCCAACTTATGGATAAAAACAATATATCCAAGAAAATTAATATACACATGAAAGGAGAAAAAAATGAGGTAGTAGAAATCCATATATCTTCAGATTCAAAAGAAACTTTGTCTAAATATAAACATATAATAGATAAGTAGAAATGTTTAAAATTCTTAAAATGTATATAAAAAGAAAGACTTATTATGAACTCCCTTATTGGTTTATATTAGTCATTCTTTTTTTGTTAATTTTTAATTTTTTATAAAAAGGATATTTAGGTTACATAAATGTTGCATAAAAATATAGCAGATTCCCATATGCCCCTTTCCCTACACCGCCCACATTTTCTCACATTAAAAACATTCTTCATTAATGTGGTACATTTGTTACAATTGATGAAAACATTTTGGAGCATTGTCACTAAGCATGGATTATAGTTCACATTGTAGTTTATATTCTCTATTGCACAATTTTGTAGGTTATTGCCAGATATGTAATGGTCTGTATCTGTCATTGTATTGTCATTCAGGACAATTTCCAAGTTCTGAAAATGCCCCCATATTACACCTGTTTTTCCCTCTTCCTGTCCTCACAACTTCCAGTGGCCACAGCCTCCCATCAATGATAAAAGTTCTTTCATTGCTAGATCACTGTAAGTCTATAGCAGAATATCAATAAGTCTACTTTAGTCCATAGTTCATTCCCCAATCCTGAGGTTTCTGGGATGGTGATGCCCACTCCACCTCTAATTGAGAGGGGGCTTCGATCTCATGGGGCAGATAGATGGGACTCTCTTGTTTGCAGTTGTCAACTCTCTCAGTTCTTTGGGATAGTCGTTGCCCATCATCATCTCCTTGTTAATTGTCCTGGGGGAGTCCAATGAACTGGAGAGTATGTGTTGCAACTCCATTGAGATTCAGGGCCAAGCTGGCACATGGACAGCCCAAAGATTTTAGTCTCTTGGATGTACACCTGTCAACCATAGTACTAACTTTAGGTTCAAATTGAGAGGTCAGAAGAGCCATGTTTAGGGAAACCACAATTGAGTCAAATTCTGTATCACACAGGGGAGCATAAATTCCAAAAGTAGGGCCCACTGGCAAGGCACCAAACTCCTGAGCTATCTGCCCTGACTATAGTATCTGGATATCTCAAGAACCCTAGTGAGCCAGTATTTGATGTAGTATTTATTTGGGCAGTCAATGAGATCCTGCTGAAACATGCATAAACATAACCTCTGGAATGAAGTCCCGACTCACTTTGAATTCTCTTAGTCATATAAACTCATTTGTCTTTACCTTTTCCCCCTTTGGTCAAGATCTTTTCCTAGCTGCATTGCTAGCTGGTGCTTGATAGTAATCCCTTGGTGCCAAGGAGGTTAATCCCTGGGAATCATGCCCCATGCTGGGGGGAAGGTAATGCATTTATATGCTGAGTTTTGCTTAGAGATGCCACATTTGAGCAACAAGAAGGCTCTCAGGAGGTAACTCTTAGGTACCCTATAATACTAGGCTAAGTTTCAATTTCAACAGTAAAGGTTCATAAGTACAGTCATCAATACTAAGGGCCCATCAATGGACCATCTTCCTTCACTAATCATTGCCCCTATATTAAGGGAATTCTTGCTGTTCCATTAGAGAACGTAGCAGAGCTCCCTAGAATGGGAATTTGATATTCTTTCAGTTATTGTCTGAATCTCCACCCTTCATAACATTGCCCCACAATCAATTGAACACATTGATATGCCTTATATGTATGCCCAGGTGAACATTCTCCCATGTATCCCCCATCACTGACATTCTGTACAAATGATCCTCCCATCATAATTGTAACCCTTCTGTGATCCAAAATTTCTTCAAAAATGAAGCCAACAAAAAGGCCAAATACAATTAATAAGGAAATGAAATAATAATGATAATTTTAAAAATATATAAAATACAAAAAATTTTTAAAAAATAAAAAAAAGATATGGAATAATAAAAAATAATGAAAGAATATTTAAAATTTTTTTTTGACATTATGTCTTTCATAACTGTAAGATCTGTTGTCTCGTAGGTATAGTGAACTTTTCTTCCATTTATTCCTTAATGTTCTACTTTTTTCATTTTGCCTTCAAAGAAGTTTTAGGTTTCAGAAAAGTCATGTACAGAATATAAGGGATTCCTATATACCCAACTTCCTCCCTCTTTTCCCCTCCCTTATTAATAACATTTTATGTGTTGATAGTACATTTGTTACAATTGATGTACACATATTGAAACATAGATACCAATCATAGTCAATGGTTTACATTATGGTTTACAGTTTGGACCAAACACTTATAAATTTTGATGAAATTTAACATGGCTTGTATCCATCATTGCAAGCTCATGTAGAACACTGCCATCACCTCCAAAATGCCTCATGTTCCATCTATTCTATTCCTTCCTCCCCCATCCCTTGAGACCCACAGCTACGACCAGGCTTCAGTCCTTGAAGAATGAGATTCATAGTTACTTGCCTCAGCATTGAGGGCTTGATATATTGCTCTGCCCTCCTCTCTTAGGCTCTCAAAAAACCCCACACATTTGAGAACAGTAGGAATCCCCAGGATGGGAGTCCAACACCTTCCTGCTCATTATGTGGGACTCCACCCACTGATACAACCCATTATGAGAAGATAAACATTCATAAACTCTCTAGAAGTCTGCTCCAGGTGTGCCTTGTTCTGAATGTCCCCCAGGTCCAGCACCCTAAACCAGAAAGTTTCCCCTGCCATGTTGCCAAAAGAACATTCTCAACATTATAGTTCTAACCACATACACTTCAATCCCAGTGTTCACCTGCTCCTTCCCCCAACCCTCCCCCCAGTTCCATGGACAGTCCAACCCACCCTCTTCACCCTACCCTCCTGACAAACCAGCACAACCCACCCCAAAAGTATCACTGCACCACTGTCATGACCCACCACTACACAAGTACATACTTCCAACTTATCATAGATTTTGCCTATATGGGTGTTGGCTCACAACCTTCTTCTCCCTTTCTAACTCTTGTAAACCTATCTTCCAAACTCTACCTCTGTGAGTCTGCTCAATTTGCTTAATTCATATCAGTGAGGTCATGTAATAATTGTCCTTCACTGCCTGACTTGCTTCACTCAACATAAGGTCTTCAAGATTCATACATATTATCCAATGAGTTAATACTACATTCCTTCTTACAGCTGAGTAATATTTCATAGCATGTATATACAGCAAGTTGCTTATCCATTTATCTGTTGATGGGCATTTGCATTGATTCCAACTTTTGGCAATGGTGAATAATGCCGCTGTGAACATTGGTGTGCATATATCTGTGTCCTTGCTTTCAAGTGTTCTGGGTATATACCCAGCAGTGGAATTGATGGATCATATGGTAGTTCTATAGTTAGCATTCTGAGGAACCACAAAACTGTCCTCCACAACGGCTGCATCATTCTACATTCCCACCAGCAGTGGATGAGGGTTCCCTCTCCTCCACATCCTTTCCAACACTGCAATCCTTGTTTTTTTTTTTTTTTAATAGCCGTTGGTCTAATGAGTATAAGATGATATCTCATTGTAGTTTTGATTTGCGTTTCCCTAATAGCTAGTGATGTTGAGCATCTTTTCATGTGCTTTTTAGCCATTTTATTTCTTCTTTCCAGAAGTGTCTATTCAAATCACTTGCTCATTTTTAAAATGAGTTGTTTGTCTTTTTATTTTCGAGGTGTACTCTGTCTTTATATATGCTGGATATTAGGCCCCTATCAGTTATATAGCTACCAAATATTTTCTCACAGTGAGTAGACTGCCTTTTCACTTTTAACGAACCCCTTTGAGGAGCAAAAGCTTTTAATTTTGAGGACGTATCATTTATCTATTTTTTCTTTTCTTGCTTGTGCTTTAGGTGTAAAGTTCATGAAACATTTCATAACACAAGATCCTATAGGTGCTTCCCTACATTATTTTCCAAGATTTTTATGTTCTTGGCTCTTATATTTAGATCTTTGATCCATCTTGAGTTAATTTTTGTATAAGGTGTGAGATGGTGTTTCTCTCTCAATCTTTTGGATATGGATATCCAGTTCTCCAAGTACCATTTCTTGAAGAAGCCATTCTCTTCCAGTTGAGTGGGCTTGGTGGCCTTGTCAAATATCAGTTGACTGTATATGCAAGGATCTATATCAGAACACACAATTCTGTTCCATTGGTCAGTATGTATATCCTTGTGCAAATACCATGCAGTTTTGAACATTGTAGCTTTGTAGTATGCTATTTATTTATTTATTTATATTTATTTATTTATTTATTTACTTTTATCCATTTTTACCTGCCCCCCCCCATTTTTGCTGTTTTTGTGTCCATTTACTGGGCAATTCTCTGTGTCTGTTCCTTGCCCTCTATTCTCATCCCTCTCCTCCTTCCTTCACTGGAATTCAATCCTGGGAACCTCTGTTATGGAAGAGGCATCCTACCACTTGTACCACCTTAGTTCCTGTTTTTTTCAGTGCGTCTCATCTTGGCTTTCCCTTGTGTCACTCTCCTGTTACATCATCATCTTCCTGTGTGGCTTGGTGGAGCCTGACAGCACACCCGTGTGCCAGGGCCTCGTGGCACACCTACTCACAGGGCCTGATGGCGCATCCACACACAGGACCTGGGGGGCTCACCTACTTGCAAGGTGTGACAGAGCACCCACATACAGGGCCTGGTGGCCCATACACTTTCTATATTTTTCTTTATTTTTACCTGGAGGTCCCGGGAATCAAACCCAGGTCCCTCCATACAACATATCCGCCCCCTAAGTCAAGTAGTGTGACTCCTCTGATTTCATTTTTCTTTTTTAATATGTCTTTGTCTTTTCAGAGCCTCTTGACATTCCAAATAAATTTCATGTTTAGCTTTTCCAATTCAGTAAAAATACTGTGGTGATTTTATTAGGATTGTGTTAAATCTGTATATCAGTTTGGGTAGGATACACATCTTAATGATGTTTAGTCTTCCTTTCGATGAACAGGGAATATTCTTCTATTTATTTTGGTCTTCTTTGATTACTTTAACAGTGTTCTGCATTTTCACGTACAAGTTGTTTACATCGTTAAATTTATTCCTAGGTATTTGATTCTTTTAGTTGCTATTGCAAATGGGATTTTTTTCTTGATTTCTTCCCCAGGTTGCTCATTATTGGTGTACAGAAGTGCTACTGATTTTTGCACATTAATCTTATAAACTGGCACTTTACTGAACTTGTTTATAAGCTCTAGAAGCTTTTATGTAGATTTCTCAGGGCTTTCGAGGTATAGGATTATATCATTTGCAAATAGTGAAATTTTTACCTCTTCCTTTCCAATTTGGATGCCTTTTATATCTTTCTCTTGCCTAAATGCTTGAGCAAGTACTTCTAACACAATGTTAAATATGAGTGGTGACAGTGGGCAACCTTGTCTTGTTCCAGATATTAGAGGGAAACCTTTTATGATTTCACCATTGCATATGATGTTAGCTGTGGGTTTTTCATAAGTACCCTTTATGATATTGAGGAAGTTTCCTTCTATTCCCATCTTTTGAAGTGTTTTTATCAAGAAATGGGGCTGTATTTTGTTGGATGCTTTTTCTCCATCTATGGAGATCTGTTAATGTGGTATTACATTGGTTGATTTTCTTAAGTTGAAACATCCTCGCATACCAGGGATGAAACCCACTTGGTCATGGTGTGTAATTCTTTTGATGTGTTGTTGAATACGATTAGTAAGTCTTTTGTTGAGAATTTTAACATCTAGGTTCATTAGAGAGATTGGTCTATGGTTTTCCTTTCTTGTGGCATCTTTGATTGGCTTTGGTATTAGGGTGATGTTGCCAAAACAGAATGAGTTAGGCAATGTTCACTTCACTTCTATTTTTTGGAAGGGTTTAATCTGTATCTCTTGACTGGTGAGTTCAACCCATTAGCATTCAATGTTTTTACTGTCAAGGAGTTACTTACATTAGCCATATTTTCTTTAGATTCGTGTATGCCATATGTTCTTTTTTATTTCTCTTTTTATCTTTTAGTTGTTTTTACACTCTCCTCCAACTCTCTCTCTCCTGTTTTTTTCCTTCAGGCCTGCAGAACTCCATTTAGTATTTCTTTTAGGGCATGATTTTATTTGACTTAGTCTCTTAATTTCTCTTTATCTCTGAATATTTTGAAGTCTCCCTCATTTTTGAGTGCTAGCTTTGCTGGATAGAGAATTCTTGCCTGGAAATTTTTTCTTTTATCACCTTAACTATGTCATATCACTGCCTTCTTGCCTCCTTGGTTTCAGATGAGAAGACAGTACTTAATCTTATTGAACTTCCCTTGCATATGATGGTTCACTCTTTTTTTCTTGCTGCTTTCAGTAGTCTTTCTTTGTCTTGAGCATTGGACAATTTGACAAGCATATGTCTTGGAGTAGGCCTGTTAAGATTTATATTGTTTGGGGTGTGCTGCACTTCCTGGACCTGTACGTCCATCTCCCTCAATAGGGTTGGGAAATTTTCGTCCATTATTTTCTCCAACACACCTTCTGTCCCTTTTCCCTTCTCTTCTCCCTCTGGGATGCCTATTATGCATATGTTCGTGTATTTTGTGTTGTCATTCAAATCCCTAAGTCTCTGCTGGATTTTTTCTATCTTTTTATCTATCTGTTCTACTATCTGTTTGATTTCAAATGTACTGTCTTCCATGTTGCTGATAATTTCCTCTGCCTGTTCAAATCTGCTGTTATGTGGTTCCAGTGTATTTTTGATTTCTTGGATTGCGCTATTCATTAACATTATATCTGTTGGGTTTTTTTAAGATTTTATTTTTATTTATTTATTCCCCCCTTCCCACCCCTGGCTTATTGTTCTGCACTTGCTGTCTGCTCTCCATGTGTTCTTCTGTGTCTGCTTGTCTTCTCTTTAGGCAGGACCAGGAACCAATCTTGGGATCATCCGGAGTGAGAGAGAGGTGCTCAGTCTCCTGTGTCCCCGCATCTCCCCAGTCTGCTGTGTCTCTCATTGTCCCTCCTCTATGTCTCTTCCTGTTGCATCATGTTGCTGCACCAGCGATCCGCATGCGCCAGCTCTCATGTGTGGGCCAGCGTTCCATGTGAGCCAGCACTCCACATGGGCCAGCACTCGACTTAAAACAGCTTACCACACGGGCCAGCTTGCCTTTCACCAGGAGACCCCAGGAACCGAACCCTGAATCTCCTTCATAGTATACAGGAGCTCAATCGCTTAAGCCACATCTGTTTCCCGTATCCATTATATTTTTATGCATGTTTATGATTTCTTTAGTATGTCCTCCCAGTGTCTTCTTAATATATTTATTCTCTTCCTTCACTTCATTAAGCTGATTCATGATGTTTGTTTGGACATCTCTGATTAGTTGTTCCATGTTCTGCATCTCCTCCTGGTTTTTAGTTTGTTCATTGGCCTAAGCCATGTTTTCCTGTTTCTTAGTATGGCTTGTAAATTTTTGTTGGTGTCTAGGTACTTGTTTATCTTGATGGGTTTGTTCAGCTGATTAGCTTCTCTCTCTACTCTAGGATTTTATTTTGTTGTTGATTTTGTGAATATGGTAAGGTTTCACTTTGACACTTCATTCCTCTTATTCTATTTCCTTGCTGTTGTCTATGTTTCCTTGAGAAAAAAAATGTTAGGACCAGAGGAAAGGAAACAGATAGGAAGAGAAAAAGAATAATAGTAATAATAATAGTGAAAGGTAGGATAAGAACCATACAAGACCTGAAAAAAAAAAATGAATAATTAACATGAGTAAGAGGTACAGAGGAATAAGATTTTAAAAGTGGAATAGAAAAAATGAAACAAGACAGAGAATAAAGAAAAATATGTAGAATGAATTAACAGGCTAGAATGAAAAGAAGAGAGGAAAAGAAAAAAAGAGAAAGAAAAAATGTAAAAATAAGAAAGAAAACAAAGAAAAAAGGAGAAAGAAATAAAAACAAGAAAATTTGAAGACCAAACAAAAGAGATGGAATGAAAGAACAACAACAAAAAACAGAAGATAGAAAGATGAAGGAGAGAAAAGAAATAGTGTAGGTAGAGAAAATCAGTAAGTAAAACAAAATTAAAAACAAACAAACAGGGAATCAAAAGAAGTGGAAACATAAACAAGAAACAAGAAAGCAGCAACTCATTTAAACAAAGGAGAAAGAGAGAAAAATAAAGAGCAAAAAAACAAAAATAAACACAGAAGTACAACCTTCCTTCTTAGACCCCTAAGGATCTTCTCAGGCTGCTGGTGTTCATCAATCATTCACCCTGCAGCCTGCCCTCTGCAGGTTTTAAACTGGGTTTTAGTGAGTAAAATAAGGAAAATGAAAAATGACTCTTTGAAAAAAAAATAAGAGATCCAAGAAAAGCTAATACAAAGAGAATGTCTATATGTTCCCTGTCATAAAATTTCAGCTGGATGCCTGATAACCCTGTGAATCAATTTTCTAAGAGCCGGGAATTAAACCAGGGACCACATATATGCAAGGAACGAATACTTCCACTGAGCTAACCTGCCTCCTTAGGTTAGTTAGCCTTTAGAAGACTATCTATCCCCTTTCCTTGGGCAGGTTAGATTCGTTGCAGTTTGCTAGAGTCCTGCTGATTAGGCACCTATCTGTCTGACTCCTCTCCGATGGAATTCTTTTCTTTACCTGGGTGGCTGGCATGATAGCCTGCCTGAGACTATCCCCCTCTTCTCTCCCTGTTGTGTAGGTGTTCTTTCCTTTCCGATATTCAAAGAGAGGGCAGCTGGCTAAATTCACTGCAAAGAAACCACTCTTTACCCTCCCAGACCCCTCTTCCTCCCCAGGAATCCACCCTCACTCTCTGGAGCTGGGAGTCAAGGGCTCCACCTATGCTATTTGCCCTGAAGGCGATGTATATATGCCTCTTCCAGCCACAGAGGCCAGGAACTCACAATTTTTCTTTGGCTTCTTTACCTTTCCAGTACCCTCTGAGGTGACTCAGAACACCTTCCCATTCTATATATATATCTAAAGCAGCTGGCAGGGAAGAAGACCTCTGCTCTCTTGCTTAATAACTCTTGGGTGGGGAAGAGGAAACATTCCTGCTGGCCAGGAAGTTTAATAACTCATGATTAGTGTTTTGGCTTCTTAGTCCTCTGTCCCTCAGTCTCCTGGGTGTTGTGAAGCAGTGTCCCTGTCTGCTGTACACCAAAGTAGGTCCCCAAGGCAACCTTTGGGTCTTTCTCTGTTGTTTTAGTGAGAGCCTTATTTGCCTAATCCATTGGCCATATTCCCACAATAGATTTGTCAATCTTAAAGATGAAAACCTTCATGACCATGACATTAAGCTATTTCCTACAAGACACATTCTCTTTGTAGGAATGAAATAGATATATATTATGAAATATATATTTTTCTTGATAAATTATTTCTCAGACTATGTCAAAGGAAAGGGCCCCCAAATAGGGGCATAATTTCTCTAGAAAATCGTAGTAAGCAATTATCAGTGGAAGTCTTTCCCATATATTTCTGTCCATATACATGTTGCAGATCTATTACCAAGATAATGCCCAGATTTCTCTATCATCACAGACTGAGTATACCCTGAATTCTAACGACCAAGCAAAGGTCATCATCAAAATTAGGAATACACTCCTACCAAAAGGAGAGGCTACTACAAGAGGGTTAAAATGACAAGTTCCCTGGGAATAGCTATCATCCAACCCATTGTCCCCATATCCACCACATTCCTGGAAAAATTTATTTCAAGAGTAAAGGATTTGCTTAGCTGTGGTTAATTGTGTCCCTAAATACGGTGGTATTAGGAAATGCCCAGAGCAATTGAAAAACACTTAACAGATGGAATCTCATCTCCATGTATTCCAATTATCTCACGAAATAGTCACATTACTTACCCCTTCACTCTTTGAATTTCATTAGTTAAAAGCACCTAACTCTTCTTAGATCACAAAGTAGACATATGAGTCATTGACAAGAATCATGGGAATAACATTTGAAATGGCATAGGGAAAATCACCAACGATTTTGGTTCTGTTACATTGAGTTGCTTTATTGAAGGTCATAAAAGTCACATAACAGTTCAGTTTTATCCCTAAAGAAACACAGTCAAAAATAAAGGAAATGCAAGCTGAGCTCTTTTTTACTTGAATATTCTTTGAAATACAGATGGTCACCTTCAAAGTAATGCATTTATTTATATATGCATATATATATATATACACACTTTATATACCTATTTAATATTTGAAGTAGCTTTATGACCCATATATTATTTTTGAATAAAAGTTTCAATACCTACAAAGTATGTGAATATAAAAACTGAAATTCTTTTATTCACCAACACATGTGCCAGAGACTAAACTAAATACTAAGAATACTAAGAATAAATAGAACATGATTGTTAATTAACTCTGGTTACTGTAAGGAGGATTCAAAATACCTCATTTTTGCTACTAAAGATTTGTTTCTCACTCACAGCATAGTATAATTACAGTGTTCAGTTACTAACATTCTAAGTGATGTTTTGGGTTCCTGGCTTCTTCTAACTTATAGTACAACCAGATTCTACAGCTTCATTGTCTGATATGTTAGACATTAACCATATGCCACTATTTAAATTAATTAAAATTAAATAAAGTAAAAAATTCAGTTTTCAGACACATTAGGCACATTTCTAGTGCTTAATAGACACATGAAGCTTGTGACTACTATACTGAAGAGAACAGAATTATAGAATATTTATATCATCAAAGAAACTTCTATACAGCACAATTAAAGTCTCTGGAGTGCTCTTCTTGAGCATCTTTATTCAGACATAAAACAAACAAAGGATGAGTGTGGAAATGGAAGATAAAGCAGTTTTATGGTACAGGCCTAAAATGATATATTTCATTTTCTCCCACTTTCCATTGGTTAGAGCTAGGCACTGGGCTCCAAATAAAAGCAAGGTGAATTGGAAATATTTTCTTAATGTCTCAGAGAAAAATTAACACAGCTCAGTGAATGTACAGCATTGCCTCTACCTTTCTAGTTGCTAAGCATTTATTGTTTTTCCTCTCAATGCATAAAATGTACTCCCTCCCTCCAAGACGGTTATCTCAAAGACCCATATAGTTTATGCGTGCATACAGCTTAAAGCCTACACCTGCTGCATGGAAGAATCACATTAGAAGAGGGAGCGTTAATAGCAATGACCAAGTGACCTGAGGCTTTAAAAGATGTATTTTATACCCTGTAAACTGTGTTTCAATAGTGCCTGTAGAGGGAAGTATATAATACATTGAAAATGAATCAGTGTTCTTTCTTGATTAAAATTATGAACAAAGAGTGCAACAAAAGTATTTAGAAACAAAGTGCGACTTTGATTTAAGAGGGAAAAAATACGTTTATTAATGTGCTAATTTTCTTTTTTCCAAACACCTGTATATCATACTTACAAAAACCAGTTTAGAGGTAATGCATAAGCACAAAAAGACTTAGAGATACCTTTTTCACTTAACAAAATGAATTGTTGCTTAGTGATATCATCTGTCAATTTTGTTTCTGCTTCTAAAGCCATAAAATTAAGTTTGTATACTTATTGGCATATTATGCCTTTGTCACATCAAAATAAATGCATTCTATTATTATGAATTAATTGGAAGAAAATAGCATGCCCATAGGGTAAAACTTTACAAAAAATGATTTTAGGATTAATATACAAAGTGGAGTGAAAACATCATATTTGTAATTGGAATTCTAATATGAGGGAATATCAAAGAAAAAATTAGGCAATTACCGAGCAACAATGAAAAATGCAAACACGACTCTTCTTGGTTATAGCCCACAGCTGCTCTTGCACATCCTGGAAAATAAACGGCCTCAATTATAAACTTGGCACAAAGAATAATGTTTGTGCATTATAATTAATGTAACTTACATGAGCTGATTTTCTCAGCTTTATGACCAGTAACCTACAGGTGAACAGAGTATTCTACATTTAAGAGGCATTTCATAATTTAGAACTGATTAACATTTAATATATATACCACATATTATTAGTGTATTGACTTGAAACTTGGTAACATTTTTCACAAAATAGAGAATAAACAAAGACAAAGCAAGCACTGTAATGGTATATTTTAAATAATTGCAAATTTGGTTTCATTTTTCCATTCCACTCTCATAACTTATTTGCGTATTAACCATGTAAAATGATCCTTTGGTGAGAAACCTATCATTTTTATATAAAGATAATGCCTTTTTTTTTTTTTTGGAGTTGGTTATTTTCTAAATTATATCAAATTTTAATGATGAAATAAATAATCTACCACATAAAATATTTTTCTTCTTTGGCTCAAATAAAAATATAAATTATATTTATAGATGAAATTGCTTTTAAGAAACATGTTTGGTAACTATTAAGATTCAAACTTAAATTTCAAAAGGAAGCTAAATGTTATACATTAATTTCTCTGCAGTAAGTGGATATTCTTATTGGACAAAATAAATAGCACTGTAATATCGTAGGTTCTCATTAGAATAATTCCATTTGCTTAAGTTATAAAATATGAGGCACATACTCTCTAGTTTTGCCATAGTGGAATGCTTCATGCAGATTTGTAAGCTTAAGAAATAATTTAGCCTAATACAACATGTAATTTAGAACATATAATATTCTGAATAGGAAAGGAAAAAATCAACAGCTTCAGTGTTCCTACAATACGTGTATTTCTCATACTACAAACAATATTGTTTTCTCTCTCTCAGTTATAGTTGAATTCTTTATTATTCACAAATATCACTCCTTTTCCTATTACGCTGTGTGCTAGTGACACATTGCTATTTAGTGCTCTACATTAATTTTTATTATATGTGTGGAACAAGTGCCTGTGGTATTTTGGATATGGGATTTTTGCATTGTGATGCTCCAGTTCCTCTCTGTGCCGTGGTGGTTAGTATGCGGATGCAGAATACTGATGTCACCTCAACATGGATTTCATCCAGTACACATTTACTTCTTGGTAGCTACTCATCTTCTTTTCCAGGTGGACCAAAAATAAATGAAAGCAAAAATTACAAGCACATATTTTAAAAAGAAATGTGAAAGGTATTTTGTATTATCTAAATCTGTTTTGTCTTGGAAAAATAAAATACTAGATGAAGACAGATTTATAAATGCATGGTAAAAGTATAGTCACCAAACTTTTCAATGATGGTTACTTCTGTTGAGCGTAGTAAGTGAGGGATGGGAATAAAGGGTGGATTTCACATTTTACACTACATAATTTTATTGGATATTTGTTGTTTAGAGCTGGATACCATTTAACTACTCTTCGTTGTTAGAGAACACCAAAAAAAAAAAAAAAAAAATGTGAGAAGCAATGCTCCATCTCCATCTACCTAATTTCAATGAGGACATTCTTTATTTCATTTCCTATTAGCTAGGGTCAAATGAGATCCTACTCTTCAAGATTTTGTATCTTGATGAGTGAGGGTAAGGTGCAAGAACCACATTTTTAGCATATCATGTTAATTGTCCTTCAATATCTATTCGCTCCACTTCTTATTTTAGTAATGGAAACTACCATCTCAAGTTTTAGTGGCATACATGGCCAACCAGCAAATCTTGAAGCATGATGTGACTATATACCTAATTTTGTCTATTAAAATATGATGAGAAGTGACATCTGCAACTTCTGTGTTATATCTTCAAAAGGAAGTCATACATCTTCCACTTGCTTTTCCTTCGAGTCTTAAATCTGGACCCAGATGTGATGGTGAAGAGCCTGTTTTGACAAAGTGAAAAAAAAAATCCATACCCTGCAAGATTCATGGAATAAAGAGATAGAGGAAAGAGACTAAATCTGTGAATGACATCACTGAAAAATATCTTGTTTTATATGAAGTCATTTGTGCTCAAATATAAAATACTGGATAAAGAGAGATATATATAAATGTATAGAATATTTATATGAAGAGCCAAACAACTCATGGCAAGATACCTACACTTGTGCCATTGAATTGGGCAGAAATAAACTTCTGTCTGGATTGGGCTTCTTTGATACCAGCTTAGGCTGTACTCTATACAAAAATTTATTTATATTAACCACAGCAAAGTTGATTATGATTTAGACATTCTCACAGTTTGTGGTATAAGTATTAATAATATAAACCTCTTGGAAACAATACTTAATTTTTTATTTTCTGAGCTAAATCAAACTTAGAGAAGGTAAGCTGGCACAATAAATTGTAAAAGAAGCCCATAATTAATTTTTTTATTTGACTCTCTCTATGAATATTAAAATTTAGCCGTCCTATATTTTTCAGTATATGTGTATATATATATGTAGTATAAATTCAGTACCCCTCCCATCTTGCCACATTAGGTATTACTCCTGCAAACTTCCTATAAATATATTCCTCACAGTCCAAGACTTCACACCACTATGTCTTGTACCCCTTACTTTTTTTAGAGATTTGTCACCAGAGCCTAAGAAACCTATCAGGAACAGCATAGCCTATCTAATATGGATAGGTGTGGGGCAAAGTGAGAGGGCAAAATCAGAATTATCAAGTGAGCAAGAAAGAAAAGAAAGTTGTGATTCACAGGAAAACAAAAACTTCCATGATAATTAGTAGCAGAAAACCATTACAGAACTTAATAGGTCCAAATTTAAAAAAAGATACTAGACATGAGATTTTGTTTATTTATAAGTTGAAGGATTGTAAATAATAGGATAACAAAGTTAGTGAGACATATAATAAAAATCATTAGGAGGGAAATAGATTCTTAAATTAAATCCATGGTTATTCATTGATAATTGGATATAGTGGAAGTTTCAATAGAACGGGAGAATTTGAACGGAAATTCCACCAGTATTCCTTCCCTACAAGAAGATTTGGACAGTCTTAACTAATTCATATTGCCATTGTACTAAAATACTGGAATAGTTACAATTTTCTGATGATCATACTTGAACAGTAATAAGTAATTGTCAACATGAATAAAATAAGTTTTAAAGTACTATCAGAACAATTATCTTATACCTTTCCACTGGCTATACTTAAGTTATCCCATAGAGTAAAATTTAAGCTGCAAGTCTTAACTGAAACCTGTACTTGAAGTGTTAAGATCTTTTATTAAAAACTTATTTAGTGGAGCGGGTGTAGCTCAGTGGTTGAGCACAAGCTTTACATGTATGAGGTACCGGGTTCAATCCATGGTACCTGCTTTAACAACAACAACAACAACAACCGTCAAGTGCTTGTTTTCTCTTAATAATCCAATACATTTGTTTTTTGAGTGTAGCCTCATGGATCATGTGTTTAATGATGATCAGTAAATTGCATTTAAGCCAGAAATGTAACAAGGATTTGTAGGTGAAAGAAATACAGTGGGTTGAATCAGATAGAGCTAATTAATGTGGATCCATTCCAATGGAAAATTAAGGTTTTGACATTTATGAAGGGATATATGTGGCTCAGAAATCAAAAATTCAAATGACGGAGATGAATCAAGATATTAAGATAAATAGGAAACATAAAAGTTATGGGCATGTTCAGTTGCATAGCCAGGCGATTTTATTATGTAAATTTGTATTAAAATTGATATTAGCTTCCATTTCATGAGTAAGATAGAGAGGCTACTACTTTATCCTAATTTAAATGGAAAGATTTCAACATTTATAAAAATGGAAAAAATTCATGTATACTGTCTTCATTGGTAGTAAAGAGTGTATATATTTAATGCTATTTCTTAAACTACCCTAAAAAATCAGTAGTTATGATCTCTTAAAAGATGTTTCCACACATCCTTATGCTAGAAACAAAATTATTCATATTTTCAAAGCAGAGAATATAAAAAGACGAGAGGGATAGCACCTGGGGTGTACTCATGCTTGAGTCCTTTGTTTTCCATAGTGACAGAGGGTGTAATACTTTATTAAAGAATTTGGGGTGGAGATAATCTTTCCAGATACAAGGCATTAATTAGAAAATGGATTGGTTAAAGTCTTTGAACTATTTAGTGTAGCAGCTGATTTTCAAGCCACCAGAAGGCGGCAAGCAATTCAGAAAAAATGTAAGTAATACATCAATGGCTACAAAAGTTTGAATTCTGCATCATTACCAGATTATTATTATTTGTCTGATTTTAAAAATGCATTTATTTTTAATATATAAATTCATCATCATAAGACACAAGTAACATAAATCCTCATGTTTCTTCCCCCAAATTTTATATGCTATCCTATAACAGACTTCAGTGGGGAAAAGAATCTTAGCAAAGGGGATAAAAATGGCTGAACTTTACAGTTAACTGGTTGAGCATTTGTTTGAATTAAATATTTAATGTGGCTAATTAACTCATTAACCTTTACATTAAAATTCTATTTCACACTGTGTACTACACCGCAGTTCAGCTGTGGTTCAGGTATGAATTAATTAATCTAAGGCCAAGATATTGTTGAGAATGCTCTATTAATTCATTTATTAAGAGACCATAAACTTTCAGAAAAAGTCTCAGATATATTTTACTGTTATTTTATTATTAAACAAGTTTCACTCTTAATTTTATACTTGTTTAATAACTTGACAAAATACAAATTATTTCCTACTAAATAAGATGTGTAATTATGAGACTTTCAAATGTAAGCATGATTGGATTATTATTATATTTCATGTGACTCATTTTGAGTTCTGATTCATTATTTCTGAGGTGTCTGACTGAACAGTTAAAAGAGCTTTCTAAGCTTTTGTTCACTCACCTATTCCAAAAGAATGCCTACCTAGTATTATTATTGTGTGAATGAAATAAGGAAATTAAATAAAGCAACTAACAATGCCTCACTTGTATCACACACAACACAACTAAGATCCTTATTTGAAATGGGCAAGATAGCCGTTAAATAAGATAACAGGAATAAGGCAAAATAATTGATCAAAGAAATGAAGGAGGATGTCAAGTTGAATCAGAAGATCTTTTGTGAGTCCAAAACTATAGGACTCTTTGATCCTGTGTATATACATATTAATGGTGAAAAACTAAACTATGAAGGATAAAAAGAGAAAGAAAACAAAGATATTGCATTAATCAAAACTGAGGAATACTAGAAATAGGGAGCACTTTTAAAAGTTTAAACCAGTAAGTATTGGAAAACCAAAATATAAAAAAGTTTATCACACTGCAAGATGTGAAAGGAGATAATTATATTGAAGGTTCAAAAATTTTTATTAAATATATGGAATATATGAAATAATTTTCTGAATTTTAAAAGTCATATTAAGAGTTTATTACCTTGGTTTGCCGATTTTAAAGAAAAATATCCAATTAGATGTTCAAAATAATTTTTTTGAGAGACTAAAGTATTACTGGTGAAAGCAGAATCTCTAAATAATATAATGCCTTGGTTTAATTCTTGGTAAGCAGTCTACTGGTTCCATGATGTCTAGATGTCTACACCTCTGATTTCTCAAATGGAAAATGGGAATAAGAATTGAACTTAAGTTACAGAAGTTTTATGGGGACCAAGTAAGTTAGTTTTTATAAAGCACATGGAGAATGTCTGATACAAAATTACAACTATATGAATGTTTGCAGTCATCAGTTTCTAGAATTCTTAGAGCATTTTAATCTGTAAGCATTTTGTAATTTAAAATTTGGCTGATTTTAGGATCTAAAAAGCCACTCCTTTAGATTAATGTAACTAAATATATCAGAATTTAAAATATTATCAGGTTGTTAGTTTAAAATGTTTTATTTTCTGTGAAGCTTTATATTTTCTTAGATAGCACAGTATGTATTCACTGTGGATTCAGGGTTATGCCCAAACTAGATCAGACATAAAGAACCAGTTTCTTTATTGAATTATGATTGATGTGGTCACAAGTTTAGGATTGACAGTTTCAGTCAGTGGTTTAATTGGACTTCACAGAAAATCTCAGGACATCTTAAAAACTTTATAATAGATTCATTCTCACTGTTTCTTGGATGAGCTATAAAGATGTGTTTTATTAGTAAAAGCACTTAGTTTAGTACATTTTGTTATGCAATTTATACTCTTTCCATCTCAATAAAGGAATGAAAGGAATAAAATAATTTATTTTAAGGTAGAAACAAGGAAGCATTTCTAAGTATATTAGGTGAAGGAATTATTAAAAACACCTCACAAGCTAACTAAAATTTAGTAAGATATGCATAATCTGCCTAAATTGCTTACTTTTAATTAGCTTAGAATTTATGATCCCTGGTTAGATGGAGTATAAATTTAATGTTATTAAGAATTTATTTTCTGCATTATTTTTTTTTTTGAAATGCACAAAAGGAGGATCCCCAAATCTGGAAACAGCTACATTTTCAACAATATTTCTACATCTAACACTAAAATCATGCAAGCTGATGTAGGAAAAAGAAATATTTTCCAAAGCTAGGTCTGGTGGTTTGAGTCCTAAAAATGATAAAATTTTGTCTATGCCTGGTCTTTTCCTCTATCTTTTGAATCATTAGTAAAATTTGATGTCAGGTTAGATCTAGCTTTTCACAAATCAAACTATTGCAGAGTTTGGTAGCAGCAACTAGATTGCCTTTCAGAGCCAGGAATAACTTTTTGGCCAGAAAAGAGAGAGTGGATAAACATAATGAAAATTGGATTTCAGAATGGTTTCCCAGGCATCTTTGGGATAAAGTGGTAAAGCCTTAAAGAAGATTATGAAAGCAAGCCTTGCCAATGGAATTTACAAGAAAGAAATTTAGGCAAAGAGAAATTGACCACGACAAAGAAGAAAATGACCAGCATAAAATAATAGTAAGCAAAAATTACTATTTCCTCTCTGTTATTAGTATACTTATTTAAAATTGAATTATAAAGGGGATAAAAAGAACAATCTAAGAGAAAGAAGTAAAACTTTTCTTTCTTTTTCCTGTTAATCGAAAAATTTTTATTTTTCAGACATGTGTATAGATGTAAGGGAAGATTATACATGTGGTTGGGAACTGTGGCCAGCAGACCCCAGAATCCTGAGGATGTTCTGTCAAGACGTGAGCTTCATTGTGAGATGATTTCAATGCAGATATGAGAGGAATTTTTGAAAGGCCCTTATTTGCAATTTGGAATATGTGGAGAAGCTTAGAGAGTATGGAATGTCCTAAAGTGATGGTTACACCATGGATAAGAGAAGTCTACCAGAGAAAGTATTCTGTGGTTTCATTCCCATTAATTGAAGGCATGACTGGAATTCATATTATGTATGAACAGAAGACTCTGACTTACTATTGATATATGACATGTCCATTAATTCTACCCTTTACCTAATTTTAATTGTTACTTTTATTAGTTTCCTATGATTGTAATAAATCCCTCAGACTGGATTACAACAATTCGGAAGGCCAGAAACCCAAAATCCAGGTATTAGCAGGGTTGTTTCCTTATGGAGTCTCTGTGGAAGAATCTATTTCAAGCCTATCACTTAGCTTCCGATGGTTGTTGGCAATCATTGGAGTTCCTTGGCTTGTATTAATAACTGCCTTATATCAACCTCTGCCTCCATCGTCTCATGGCTTTCTTCCTTGTGTGTATCTGTGTGTCTCCAAATCTTCTTCTCCTAATAAGGACAATAGTGATTGAAGTAAGGAGCCCCCAGTGCAGAGTGATGAACTTTATTAAGTACATCTGCAAAGATTAAATTTCCAAATAAGGTCATGTTCTGAGTTTCTGGGTAGACATGAATTTGGGAAAGGGAGACTATTCAACCCACTTCACTGTGTTAAATATTTAGAATTGCTCAAACTCTCTTCTGTAGTAAATATTGTATAATATATTATTACAAGGGGGCAAAAATGATCATTGGCTAAAGCAATAGTTCTGATTACTATTAATTCCAATTTAGCAGACTCATCTGGATACTATGTAAGATATGATTTATGAAGACTGGCACAAGGCTATCAAGGATTAAATGGGATGATTAACCAATCACTTCATCTGTACCTGATATGATAAAGTCTATGTAAGAAGTATAATGTCAAGGAATGGTTGACATATCATAATTGACTTGGCAATCCTATTATTTTTCATTTTTGTATCAAGGTCCAGCCAGGTATAATTTGTATTTTCATGACAATTAAAATATGGCATTATTGTTTCAGTTACCAAATGACTAAGATTTTAATTGAATATATGAAAAGGAAAAACACTTCCTAGTTAAAGCATTTAGGTGTTTTTGTTTGTTTGTTTGTTTTTAATAACTGCTCTTAGCTTCCTGGCTGCTATGACAAATACCACAGCATAGGTTGGCTTAAAAACAGGAATTTATTGGCTCAAGATTTCAGAGATTAGAAAACTTACTTCTTCCCGTGGTTGATAGCATCTGCCTGGCCACCAATTCTTGGGTTCCTTGGCTCTCCAATAACATGATGATGCCCTCTCCTTTCTCTTGTGGGTTCCAGCTAACTTTCTGCTTCTGCTAT
The DNA here is from genome assembly GCA_026826555.1 of Tolypeutes matacus. Taxonomy (NCBI): domain Eukaryota; kingdom Metazoa; phylum Chordata; class Mammalia; order Cingulata; family Chlamyphoridae; genus Tolypeutes; species Tolypeutes matacus. The sequence goes on along the minus strand of JAKSZT010054304.1, from coordinate 28,495,799 downwards.
ACCCATGGATTTCTCCCTGTGGCCTTCTCTATAAGGCCTCCATCAATAGGATTAAGATCTATCCTGATTCAGTTGCCCACACTTTAAATAAAAAATGACATCTTCAAAGGACCTATTTACAACAGGCTCATACCCATTAGAAAATGTTTTTTTCCTGGGGTAAATAATTTAATCTAATACATAACTCAAATACTATCAGTGATACTGTATTTTATATACATTTTCCCCAAAATTTCAATTGGAATATTTTATATGTTTGACATGATTTAGAATCATTTCCAATTTTTGTTTGTGAACTGAAAAATCTTGACAAATTAGCCACAGACAAAATTGAGAGTATGGGAGTTTACATGTAGACATTCTCTAGATCTTCACATATATGGTCCAATGTCCACCTTTGATTAATTATCTTTTATCATCCTACTTCTCTCTAGTGATCTCACTTTCATTTTCTAAGCTACAAGGAACTTGTCATGCTGCTTTGTTTATCTCATTTTCTCCCCATTGGTAAGGGAAGGAGTCATGTCCTAGTGTCTAGGGATGACATAATGCATAAGCTCTACCGCTAGAAAGAAGAGATTGGTAGCAGTTTATTACTTACATAGACTCACAGCCCAGGGTATGAGGATACCACATGCTATGCAGAGTCACATGGAGATTGCACTCATGATCAGGATGGACCAGAAGCATTTGTTGGAGGTAGGCTTTGTAGCAATGAGGGGAAATGATCTCTGGTTCCCAGGGAAGGATATGATTGACTTGTTTGAAGAATTTCACAGCCTGGCAGGGTAGTGAAACCTGCTAGACTGAGGGCTAGGAAGAGTACAGCTGGTCTAGCTGACAGAGGAACTAGCCAAGTGGGGAGCATTTCCTGTTGGGTAGTGTATTAGTCAGCCAAAGGAGTGCTGATGCAAAATACCAGAAATTTTTTGGCTTTTATAAAGAGTATTTATTTGGGGTAGAAGCTTACCATTACCAGGCCATAAGGCATAAGTTACTTCCCTCCCCAAAGTCTATTGCCACGTGTTGGATCAAAATGGCTACTGACATCTGTGAGGGTTCAGGCTTCCTGCATTCCTCTCTTCTCGGGGTTTGCTTCTCTCCCAGCTGAGCACCTCTGCTATCTCCACTAGACCAGCTGTAGACTATCAGGTGAACAGCTTGTTTCTCTTCCTGAGGCCTTTTCTCTTTCCTCATGACCAAGGTCTTCTGCGTGCTTACTTCCTGGGCTCCAGCTCAAAAACTACAAATTCCCTTCTATATGGTGTGGTTTCTTTGTGAGTCCCTGCCCACCAAGAAGGTGGGGACTCAACATCCTACTGATGTGGCCCAACCAAAACCTTAATCATTATTTAATCAAGTAAAAGTAAAATCTCTGAATCCAATACACTCAAATACGCCCAGAGGAAAAGACCAGTTTACCAACATAATCCAAAATCTATTTTTGTAATTCATAAATAATGTCAAACTGCTACAGGTGGTTATCAAACACATGAACTGTAGAGGTGTAAAGATATTTGTGGGACGTTTGTGGTACTGGTGTAGGGAGTGCATGTCTGCAGGGGGCATGGATTTAGACTAATCTCTGCCTGTGGCACTCATTTCTAATTGCCACTTTGAAACTAAAAAAGGAGTTCTCTGAGGAGCCCATTATATCTTAAAATTAAACCAGCTGCTGGGGCCAATCAAGAGATGGAAGTTTTACTTCATACTTTTCTCAAGAGCCTAGATTTTGTATTCTCAGAAATGAAATGATGCCTTGTTGACTATCAGTGATATCTGGAATATCTGGAGCACTAAGGAGGATAAGGAGTATCCTGGTGAGGTCTTGTGTAATGGCCTTAGATGTGTACAGACATCTTTCACCTTGAATTATATTTTGGTGTCTTTATGCAAGAGAGTCTCACAGTCTCTTTCCGCAAAGCAGGCAACACTTAAACATGGCCCAAGAGTCTGTAAAACTGTGCAGAAAGGGCTATTTGTTGGCCAGGGAATCCAGTGCTAGGATGACTGCCTGAAGTAAGGCTAATTGTGCTGACCCTTGAGACCTTTATCAGTGATGTCCTTGTTAAGAGATGGAAAACAGCACAATCCGCTGAGTTCCATTACCACTGATGGTGCTGATGCTGTCTGTAAGGGCTATGAACTCTGTTTTCTACTCACTTAATCCCAGGTGGCACCTCAGGCAGCCAAGGGAACTGGAAAAGGGGTGACCTCCTCTAGCACTATATAGTATCTGGTAAGGGACTGAGGACAGGGGAGGTCTCCACCTCCTATGAGTGGAATCTGTCAGAAGGTCCACGTTTTCCATTCGCTTATTGGGTGAAATCAGTAATTTCAATAATATCTGGTATTAGGTATGAGGATGGGGGCTTTAGTGAATGGGACCACAGCATTAATGTATTAATACACTGTGGGGTATCATTCATTCTTTCCAGCTTAAAAGCAGGCAAATTGGGTTGTCAATTGGAGAAGCTGTGGGGGCAATCATGCCTTTACTAACAATGTCATAAGTTTTAATCCTTAAAGGCCATGTTTTAATTTATATTCAACTGTGCTATTTTAACAGGGAACCCATGGAGTCCCAGTTTGTCAAGCAAATCTTTAAGTACCAAAGACTTAATTTAACTTTAATTTATTACTCATTAGGGCAGAGTGTACAGGCCCACTATGTGACATTTTAGGACACTGGGTGCCTTGATCGTGGGAAATTTAGTCAAAACAATAGTAAAGGAGAGACATAGCACTTATTCTCTAGTTTATATTCAATTGCCCTTCTAAGATTATAGGGGTACTATGTTTAAATTTAGTTCAATCTTCAGTTATAACTGTAAGGCAAACTCTAGTATTGATTAAGACCAAAATGGTTTGACAACCAGTGCATTTTGGCAGATGTTAAAATTAGCTCAGAGCTTATATTTTAGGGGTGCAGAAGCTAATCAGCAACTTTTTTACCCTTTTGCTTTGTAAGTTAAATTAATAATTTTGATATTACAATTGGGTCAAATTGCATACTTTTGTTTCTATTTAAATATTTTTGTTTGCTTGTTTATTTGTCCAAGTTTCTTTTTTCATTCCTTTTCCCCTGGATATACATCAAAGAAAGTCCGTAGGTTGTTTTATCCTGCTCATATTTATAAATTTCTCTTCAGATAGCCACAAATCAGTATTATTACGGTTAAGGACCCTTCCCCACCCCAATGTCAATAGTTGTGTGCTTCAAGGACCCTCGGTTGAAGTCAGGTTTGAATGAATATATTTGTATTCCACAGGGTCACCACAGATGTTCTTTCCTATAACTCTAAGGTTTAACTTTTTTATTGCAATACATCCATAAGTATCAGAGTAGCTCAGTGAAAGAGGTCAGGCCCACAAAACAAGGAAACCATCCTCTGCTATGGCCCCAATGCCTCCCAGTGCATAGGCTTTCCCAACATTTTAAAAATTATATCTGTTTTGAGTTTCTAGTGGGATAATATCTGTCTTCCCCCTCCCCCATTACTCATAACACACACTTTCTGGATGCATATGGGGATAAAGGGAGTCACTGCACAATTTGTCTCATAGTTGGCAATTTTTTTCTTCCAGGAATTTCAGTCAATTTTCCTTCCCTTCCCTTCTCTTCCCTTCCCTTCCCTTCACTTCCCTTCCCTTCCCTTCCCTTCCCTTCCCTTCCCTTCCCTTCCCTTCACTTCCCTTCCCTTCCCTTCCCTTCCATTCCCTTCCCTTCCCTTCCCTTCCCTTCCCTTCCCTTCCCTTCCCTTTCTTTTTCCTTTTTTTATCCACCTTCATTGGTATCAGGGCCATTGATATTGACCTCCTTATCCTGGGGCTCAGTAAATCATGTTACATGATCAAGGGAATTACTAGCACAGGAGATGAGCCAGTTTGCTCCTCTTTCTTGAACAATAGCACATATGAGGCAACCATCAAGCTATTCTTTATACTTCCTTTGTTAGTGGGATTCTCCCTTTCTCCAATCCATTAGGAGATCAACCCTGGGCCAGTTGGGTGTGTTGACACCTTCCTGAAATTTGGTCTGAACGATCCCCCTAAGCGATCAATCTCCAGCTACTAGACTATATGCAGTACAGTGACATCTTTATGGAGACACCCTAGCTCTATCCCTGAATAAGTAAGACTCAAGCACCAAGCACCGACAAGTTAAGACACCCTTTCATTGCCATGGTTCAGTTTCCCCCAGTTCTCTGTACATGTTTGTTGATGGTTCCCCTGTCTCCGAGTGGGTAGCAGAGACCACCTGCTGGACATAGGCCATATTGGATAGCTCCTCACATTAGAATTAGTTAACAGTAGTTCTCGCCTTGGGATGAGAACACTTTGGGGTGGGACAAGATGGCAGAATCTGAGAAGAACAACAGACGAGGATAGAAGCCAAAATGCAAGCCAACCAGGAATTAATAATTCTATCCCAGTCAGGCACCCTGCCAGACTAGTTAATTAGCAAAGAAGTAGCTAGTTAAAGCTCTCCAAGTGTGCTCAGTCATAGCTAGGCTATCCTGTTTATAACCTCAATTGTTTTGTCTATCTCCTTTTCACACCATTCGTGACTTAGAGTCCCCTAACCCTTAATAGTGCCAAATGGCTCAACACAGGATACCCCACATTGGAAAGATGAGATTAATAGTGGATTATTAATCAAATATACTCTCTGTGGTTGCAGTGGGAAAGGAGGCACCCCATGCCATGTAGGGCCACATGGGGTTGCACTTGGGAGAAGACTGAATCAGCAGCAGTTCTTGAAGGTGAGCTTTGCAGTAAGAACAAGATGGGGTGATCTTTGCTTCCTGTGGGAGGATGTGATTGGTTTGTTTGAATGATATTACAGGTTAGCAGAGAAGTAAAACCCATTAGTTTGATAACCAGAAGAATGTATCTTGTCTAGCTGATAGGGGAACAAGCCAAGTAGGGAGCATTTCCCAGTGGGTGAGGCATATCTGACAGAGCAGAGGAACTCACAGTTAGTACTTTGTGGCCCTGTGAAGTTCAGAATTCAAGACAACACTTGAAAAATTTTAAGCCATACAATATGCTTGTTTCTTCTATACCAGAAACTGTTAGCTCTTTCTTCCCCTTCCAATTACATTTCTGCAGCCTTTGGTAAATAAAATGGTAAGAGCTTGCATCTCTGAATATTTGCATGGAAGAAGGCCCTTGACCAAATAGAAACACTGGAATTGAACCAGTATGTGAGTTGGAAACATATTTTAGTTTGTTATATAAATCCACATTGTTGGATTTATCAACTCTACTAATATTTTCAAAGAACAAACTTTTTGCTTTCTTTGTTTTCTCTTTTTTATTTATTTTCTAGTATATTGATTTTTCCTATTATCTTTGTTATTTCTTTGCATTACTTTGATTTTGTTCATTCTACTTTTCCTGGTTTCATGACATTAAAGCTTAGATCATTTATTTTTAAAGTTTCTAATATGTGTGTCTGCAAAAAATGTATTATGTATACATTCTTTCAGCATTATTAAGAGGCCACTCAATTGCCTTTGTTCTCCATTATTTCAGTTGAGAAGTCAATCTCAAGCTCCTTGATGCCACTTTAAAAGTACTGTCCCTTTGCTGTTTTAAGTTATTTTCTTTGTTTTCATTTCTCTGAAGTTTAAATTTAAAATATCTAGTTGTGATTTTCTTTGTGTTGATTACATTTGGTGTTCATCGTACTTTTTGAATATTTGGGTTTATATCTTTCATCAGTTTTAGAAAATTCCTAGACATTTTCTATTCAAATATTTCTTCTCTCTCATTCTGTCTCCTTCTCCTCTGCAACTGGAGTTATTCATAAATTAGTCCTTCTGATCTCATTTCACACGTTTCATGCTTTATTTTTAAAAATTCTTTTCCTCCCTTTACTTTACCTTGGGAACTTTTTTTTTTAATTGACCTGTCTTCTATTACACTAATTCTATCCCATACTACATCAAATATGCTAGATAATAGAGTCATTATTAGTTTCACAAATTATGATTTTAATTTAGGAAATGCTTATTTGATTAGTTATATAGATTTTAATTTTCTGAAATTTGGTTTTCTTGGTCCTTCAGGTATTGGTCCAGATTTCCTCTACATCTTCTATACATTAATTGTAGTTTTTTGCAAGTCTCTGCTAACTTCAATATGGGAATAATTTAAAGTTCTGATTCAATTTTTCTGCTTTTTTACCCCTCGTTATTAAGGAAAGAGTTCTACTCATTTGCATGATTCCTGGATATTAATAGTATAGCTCTTCAAGACTGCATGATTTTATGCCATAATCATTTGTAAAAGAACTGTAGAAGCTGAAGATACTAGCAGAATATGGCTTTTGTTCCATCAAAACAATCAAGAAAGATCTGTTTCATTTTCAATTTGCTGGTTTGGTAGGGCTCAGATTAATTTCTGTCACTCCTGTTCCTGGATATGATTCTTCAGGATTTTACCTTCAGGACTGATGGTCTTTCTATACTCTAAATTACTGCAGAAATTTTACTTTCAGCCATTTGGAGATTTTTTGTCTTGTGTTATTTTTTCAATTTTCTGTTTTTTAATTTCCATATCAAGTTCAATGGGTTTTTACATATGTGTAGATCTTTAGGTAATCATGACCACAAACATGATAAATAATTTTGTCACTACAAATAATTACCTCATCCTATCCTTTTATAGTCATATACTCTTCCATAGTCAACACATGGTGACCAATGACCTGTTGTCAATCATACAGGATGTAGACTTTGACACTGACTAATTTCTATAAGCATAATGCCTTTTAGATTCATCCAAGTTGTTGTGAATATTACAAGTCTATTAATTTTGTTTGTTTGTTTTACTTAATAGTATTCCATTATATGTATATACCACAGTGTATTTTTCCATTTACCTGTTGAAAGACATTTGGGTTGTTTCTAGTTTGGGTGGTTATGAATATGGCTTCTATGAACATTCATATTTGAACATATGCTTTCATTTCCATAGAGTAGATAACCAAAAGTGGGATTGCTATTCATATGGTAACTATATGTTTAACTTTATAGGAAACTGCCTCATTGTTTTCCTGGCTGGCTATAATATTTTAATTTTTCCCAATAATGTATGAGATTTTTAGTCGCTAAACATTTACCAGTTTTTTATATTGTTTCTGTTTTCTATTTAGCCATTATATGTAAGTGGTTGTGTCTCGTGTGTTTTTTTTTTCTTCTAGATTATTTTTTCTCTTTTTTCTTTTATTATTATTTTTTTGGAAGAAGCTTTAGATTGTATAAAAGTTACATTGAAAATATAGGGGATTCCCATATACCCTACCCTCTCCCCATCCCACACTTTTCCCCATTAACAACATCTTTCATTAGTGTGGTACATTTGCTACAATTGATGAACACATAATGAAGCATTGCTAATAACCATGTCTATAGTTTACACTATGGTTTACACTTTGCACTGCACAATTTAAAATTTTGACAAAATGTATAATAGTCTATATTTGTCATTGCAATGTCATGCAGAACAATTCCAATGTCCCCAAAATGTGCCATGTTACAATTACTCTTACCTTTCCCTCCCCTCATGTGGGTTTAATTTATATTTCCCTAATAGTCAGTGATGTTCAACAGATATACTTGTGCTTATTTGTTATCCTTATATCTTCTTTGATAGAATTGTTGATTGAGTGTTTTGCACCACTTCAAAATTCGACTGTTTGTTTTTTTAATGTTGAGTTTTGACATACACACACACACACACACACGCACACACACTAGACACGAGTCTTTTTTCTGATATACTGTTTCCAAATATTGTCACCTAATCTGTAGTTTGTTGTTTCCTTCTTTTAATGGTCCTTTGTAGGGCAAATGTTTATACTTTAAATGAAGTCCAATTTACCTTTTTTTGTCTTTTATGAATCATAGTTTTAGTCTCATTTCTAGGAATTGTATGTGACCTGAAGTAACAACAATTTTCATCTATATTTTATTTTTAAAGTTTTACATTTTGTTCAAAAATCAATTTTATTAATTTTTGTATTTCATGTAAGGTTTAGATCAAGAGTCATTTTCTTGAATATGAAACTCCAATTGTTCCAACACAATTTTTTAAAAAAACTATCATTTCTTGATTGAATTGCTTTGGCTCCTTTATCAAAAAAAAAAAAAAAATCAAGTGATCAAATGTTTGTAAATCTAATTCAGGATACTCTACCTTATTCCATTCATCAATGAGCTTATCCACTCACAAATACCATGCCATATTGATTACTGTAACTTTAGTGATAAAACTTAAAATTGTATAGCTCAATTTCTCCAACTTCATTTTTTTTTTCAAAATTGTTTTAGCTTTTATAATTCCTCTGCCTTTCTAAATACATTTTTTGGATCAACTTGCCTATGTTTAAAAACGTACTGCTAGTGTTTTTTATTAGAATTGCATTAAATCTATAGACAGAAAGAGATCTGACGGTTTCTTAAAACTCATTAGCTAAATTCCACCTGTAGCATATCTGTAGTCAAATAAAGTAACAGGGAAAATGTACATAGGAAACCCTGGTGTGTTAGCATGAGAAGCTTACGATGCAATTTGGGTTTGTGCAGGATAGTTTTAGAGTTTAAGGAAGTGAGTGCTTGTTTTGTTTTGTTTTTGCTCACTGTCTGCTCATTGTCTGTTTGCTGTTGTTTGTCTTCTTTAGGAGGCACCAGGAACCAAATCTGGAACCTCCCATGTTAGAGGTGGGTGTCCAACTGCCTGAACCATATTAGCTCTTGAGTGTTTGTTTTTGATTGGGTATATCAGGTAGACCAATCTGATTATTAAGTAACTACTTTTATTTAGGAGGTGGAAGAATGGAGAATGGCTAGGGTGAAAAGCAATAGTCACCCATGTTATTCAGAAGAGGTGAGGCTTAATTATTTTGACTGCAGAAAGTCTTTGCCTATCTTTGCTGATATTATCCAAAGACTCTGTTTACTAGCTGTTCACTACCAGCTGCTGGCTGCCAGCTGTTAGTGTTTAGTCCAAGTGTCAACTTTTTATGTGTGTAATTTTTAATTTCTCACTCTGTTAACATCAGAGAGCTGATGATTTAACCAGAATCATTTACCTCAGATTCTTTGTTAATTAAACAATAAATCCACTCAGGTTTTAAGCCATTATTTCAGTATTCTGTAATTTAGAGCCCAATGCTTTTCTAATTTATATATTCAGTTATTTTCAGACGTTTGAAAGCAGAGGAGAAAATCTAAGTTGCATTGAAAACCATAATGCTATATGATGATCATATAAATTAAAAATATATACAGTAGAAAATTTGCTGCCATATCGCTAGAATATCCTTTTACAAATTGGGTCTTATAACACCCAACTCTTTAAGTATGGGCTGTTCATGGTAACTTCATTCCAAAGAGGATAGAAAAGGGGAGAAAAAAATAATTTTACCATGGAGAAATCTAACAGACACTACATTTGCCAAGTTGTCAAGATCAACATACACAGTCATCCATCCTGTTTACGGTATGCACCTGTGGTGGTTTGGAGCTATATGTACCCCCCCAAAAAAACATTATTTTTAAATCTAATCCATTCCTGTGTGTGTGAACTCATTGTAAGTAGGACCTTTTGATGAGGTTAGCTCAGTTAAGGAGTTGTGGCCCACCTCAATCAGGATGAATCTTAATCCTATTACTGGGACCCTTTATAGGCAAGTGAAATTGGACAGAGAGAAAGTCACAGGAAGCAAGAGGCTGGATATTAACAGAATCTAGAAGATAAGAAAGAGACCAGGAGATACTGTCATGTGTCTGCCATGTGACAGAGGAATCAGGGATCACCAGCAGGCATTAATTTTTGGGGAGAAAACCTCACCAAATTGATGGCTTGACTTGGACTTTGCCTTAGCCTTAAAATTGTAAGCAAATAAATTCCCATTGTTTAACACAACCTATTTCATGGTATTTGCTTGAACAGCCTAGGACACTAAAGCAGATTTTGGTACTGAGAGTGGTTTGCTGTTATTGCAAATACTCAAAACATGTGGAAATGGATCTGTAATAGGGTTATGGGTAGACACTGAAAACATTGTGAGGAGCTTAATAGAAAAATCCTAGATTGCTCTGAAGAGAGTGTTGGTAGAAATATGGATGCTAAATGTACTGACTGAGGCCTTAGATGGAAGTGTGTTATTGGAAACTGGAGAAATGCCACTTCTTGTTTCTAAGTGGCAGAGAACTTGGTGAAATTGAGTTCTGGTGTCAGATGAAGGTAAAACTTGATAGAGATGAACTTGGATATGTAGCTCATATTTCCATGCTAAGTGTAGAAAGTGCAGCCTGGCTTCTCCATGGAGGTTATAATAAAATGTGAGAGGAAATGAATAACCTGAGAACAGAAATCCTGGGCCCGAAGAAACCAGAAATTGATGGTTTGGAAAATTCTGATTTCCTGGAAAATTAGTCCCCAGAGAGTGGTGCTTCAAGTGAGAGTTTAACATAGAGCCTGTCAGCCCTTTCAGTGGATGTCAGGATTGGAAATGCAGTTATCAAAGAAGTTCTGTAGAAAGTTCTTTTGTCTGATAGTTTGCATCCCTGTGAACTACATGCAAAACTAGCAAGTTTTCTGCATAATTTGTTTGAATGGAACCCCTGCCAACCTAGACTAAAAGGGACAGAAAAGGAACAATTGAAGGATAAATAATTTCATGAACAGAACCGTGGAAGCTGATATCTAGATTGAAGACATCTTCTTAGGCCAAGAGACTGGGTCCACCCATGTGTATGGTCAGGGTGAGTCTGTCCCATGCTTGGAGAAGGCAAGCCTTCTGTCCCTTTCAGGAATAGTGCTGCCACCCCATTGCTCAGAGAAGGTGGTGCCTGTGAACCTGGGATTGTGGAGAGTCTGGCAGCCACCCAAGTCCTATGAGAGAATGGAACTTTCATTCCAGTGTTCAGGGAGAATGTGGCCACAGTGCAAACACTGAGCAGGGATGGGGCTGCTGCATCATCAGGCCCTGGAAAATAAACATCTATTCACACATGACTCTCAGACCTTGATATCTAATGAAGTTTGTCCTTCAGGTTTTCAGAATTGTTTGGGACCTGTGACCTCTGTTTTCCTTCCAATTTATCCCTATGGGAATGGAAATGTTTATTCTATGTCTGTCCCTCCATTGTATATTGGAAGCCGGTAACTTGCCCTCTAGATTTCACAGATTCACAGATAGAGGGGAATTGTGCCCCAGGACAGATCACACCTATAACTGATTTGATGAACCTTTGTACTAAACATTATTTATGAAATGACTTAAGACTTTTTTGTTATTGTGACGGAATGAAGGTATTTTGTATATGGAAAGCAAATGGCTTTTTGGTTCCAGAAGGTGGAATGCAGTGGTTTGAAGCTTTAAGCATCCCACAAAAACATGTTCTTAAATATAATCTATTTCTGTGGGTGTGAACTCATTGTCAGTAGGACCTTTTGATAAAGTTGTTTCAGTTAAGTTATGGCTCACCTCAGTCAGGATGGGTCTTAATCCTGTTAATGGAATCCTTTATAAGCAGAGTGAAATCAGATAGGCAGAGAGAAAGCCACAAGAAACAAGAAGATGGGCATTGATGGAATACAGAAAAGAAATGAGAGACCAAGAGATGCTGCCATGTACTTTGCCATGTGACAGAGGAGCCAAGAATCACTAACAGAAAAGATCACTGGGGAGAAAGCTTTGCCTTGATTCCTTGACTTGGATTTTCCGTTAGCCTTAAAATCATGAACAAATAAATTTCCATTGTTTAACCTCACCCAGTCATGGCATTTTCTTGAGCAGCCCAGGAAACTAAAACAGTACCCTTCATATGATATGATTAAAATGACATTTTATGCTTGTGATCTTCCTCTCTAAAACCCATAACCACACTAACCATAATAAAAACACCCCAAAAAATTTAATAGAGGGCCAATCTATAATATATTTGACCAGCACTCCACAAAATTGTCAAGGTCATTTTAAAAAGGAGTCTAAAAAATGCAACAGCCCAGTGGAGCTTAAGGGGATATGGCAAATAATTGTAATGTGGTTTCCTGGATGGAATCTTGGAACAGAAAAAGTAAATTAGATTAAAAAGCCAAGGAAATCTGAAGACAGTATGGATTTTAGTTAAAAACAATTTATCCATATTGGTTTATTAATTTAACAAATACGCCATACTAGCATTAGATGTTAATATTAAGGAAAACTGCATGTGTGTATATGCGTGTGTGTGAGGAGGTTGATATAATGTATTCTCTGCTCAATATTTCTATGAATCTAAAACTGTTATAAAAATAAATAAAGCCTGTTAATTGAAACATAAGATAGTTCTCTAGGCACCTATCTGGAAGTGCGGTCTTGATATGTTGTAGGAGGTAAAACAGTTTTGAAGCAATGTATACATTCTTCAAATAAAAAATACTAAGTCTAAAAATTCTGCACCCCCACCACCAAAAATAAACGTTTAGAAATAAAAGAAATTTAGATTTTTGTCACCTTTATTTTTGAAAGATTGGGAAAATAAAGCAAGTGCTCATTTGAAAGTCACTTTATAGATTATATGTACAGTTTTATTTTCAACATTTATTTCAACATTATACTCCAGTATGTACTAGTAGTTAGCATTACTAGCAGTACTAGCATTACTCATGATACCTATTATAAAAAATAATTTTTAGAAATGATTTTCTTTAGGTTTTATGGTCACTTATCTTTAAAATGTATTTATTTACATGTTTTTCCAAGATGTGTTCTTCATACCTCATGCTAAAGGAGGATGTTTAGTTGTTTTGAGGAGAAAGAAATATCTTTGTGTTCTAATATGTTGAGGAAGTGTAGCTTTAACTGAAGTATGCACAATTTACTAACTAATATGACCAAAGAAACTCACAGTTTTTTGTTTTTTGCTTTTATTTGTTTTTCTTTTTGTTTTTTGCCCCAAAGGACACCTTTTGGAATTTCTTTCCTCTGTAACCATATGTTTGTAAACCATGGTATAGATAATTTCCCCTCTTCTTTTCTAAATACTGCATATTTGCATTTTGTTTCAGTAGATATTTGCTACAGAATGTTTCTTTATAATAAACATATAATTTGATACATTTTTACCTGGATCTGCTGTGTACTTATTACATGTATTCCCCACTGTACAGCTCACTATTTGAATTATATGGACAATCATTCAAGCATACATTTAGCATGAAATAAACTGATTTCAATTTTTAAAAAATGTGAAATAACAAAGTGAGCACAATTGCCAGTTAAAAATTTCTGGAGTGATGCCTTTGATGGTGTATGCTTATCTCATAAGCAGCTGCTAATAGCTTTTTAGGTAGTAGCTTCAACAAGTTCCTGGTGAGCCTGATCCAAAACTAAGATATTTGCATTTTGTATTTACATTTTTCTCACACACAGGAATTGGTGATACTAAGTTGAATGTATAAAATGCATCATAAATTATATCCTAATTCTTTCTTCAGTTGAAAAGAACAATTCTGTAAGTTTTAATGTTACCACTGACATAATAAATGCACAGGCACTGAATTATATTCAAGGAGGTGTTCCTGAGGTTGGCTTTCAATACAAGTTTCTCTCTTCAGAAACCTATGCTCATTCCCTATCCCAAGTTGTCTCAGATTACATGCATTGCACATACAAATTTATCCTGCCAAATAATAAATATACAGGATTAAGTGTTCACAAAATATGTAAATCTATAAGTTATAAACAATATAGCAAACTTTTTTACTGTATTTGAATATAACAATAGCAACAAAAGAGTAGGCTGCTATTCCATGCAATGTACGAATGAAAGACAACACATGAAATAATTCTTTGGAAAACGAATAATTCTAAAGGAAACTTATAAGGTAGAAAAGTACTTCACATCTCTAAATCTTTAAAAAAGCAGAAATAATAAATATATAGTAATAGTGCTAACTCTATTTATTCCTTAAACAAAATGATTCAAAAGTGAGCACATATTTCTCTGACTGAGATAGCATTTTCTTTTTCTAAAATATATACTCTCTTTTTTAAGTTTAAAGTCACTAGTTTCAATATTGTGTTTCTAGAAAATAAATCTATACAATGAACTTTAAGAATTGTTGTTCTCGCTAATGTATTCAGTCAGGTATTTATCAAAAATATCATTTGAAGTCAACCCAATCACTGTGACCCTCACATAAGTGACTAGTTTTTACCTAATAAAGTCATTCATTCAAAAATTTTCATGGTTTATTAGTATTTTAATTTCCTTGGCTGCTCAAGCAAACACCGTACAGTGGGTTGACTTAAGCAATGGGAATTTAATGATTTACAGTTTTGAGGTTAAGAAAATGCATCCAAATTGTCTAATGGAACCCATGGAAAATGCAGTCAATCATTAAGATATGATGGAGTCTAGAATTCAAATATTTAATGATGTTCTTCCAGCCCATTTTTTTTGCTGTACTTTAGATGTCAACATTTTCCCTTCTGTATCCCTTTAGAACATCTTTTTTCAATTTCCATTACATAAGAAACTAGTTGGCCACTCAAAGCACTTGGGAGCACTATCTTATGTGTGTGTTAATTTCAATAATATGTTTTATTTAACCCAATATATGTAAGGTGTTCTCAACAAGTAATCAATAAAAATATTATTAATGATGCAGTTTTTTGTTGTTTTTTTTAATTTTTTAAAACAGGTTTAGAGTTAGAGAAAAATTGTGAAAATAGTACAGAGGTTCTCAAATATCTCACACTGAGCTTGCCCTTTTATTATTACTTTACATTAGGAAGTCTCATTTGTTACACTTATTGAACCAATATTCACAAATTATTATTAATTAAAGTCCTTATTTTCTTTGGATTTCCTTAGTTATCTAATGTCCTTTAATTGTTTCAGGATTTTATTCATATTAAATTGAATTTATTTGACAAGTCTCCTAAGGATTCTTTTGTCTATAACACTTATTCAGGTTTTCCTGTTTTTGATGATCTTGAGAGCTTTGAGGAGTACTGTTGAGGTATTTTATAGAATATCCCTCCATATTGGGATTTGGTTAATGTTTTCCCTAGTGACTTCTTCTTCAACTTATTGGTTGTTTACAATGTGGTGTTCAGTTGCCAGCTAAACAACACGATGTAAATTGTCTGGTTTTCCTTCTGTTATTGATTGCTAGCTTAATTCCACGAAGAGAAGTAAAAAATAAGATACTCTGTATGATTTCAGTGTGTTTTGATTTATTAAGAATTGTTTTATAACCTAATATATGGTCTATCCTGGAGAAAGTTCCCTATCCATTTGAGAAGAATGTTTATTCTGTTGCTGTTGGGTAAAATATTCTGAATATCTGTTAAGGTCTAATTGGTTTCTAGTGTTTGTAGTCCAAGTACTTTATTTCCTTAGTTGTTGCCTATCTAGGTATTCTATGCATTACTGGAAGTGATGTATTGAAGTCTCCAACGATCATATATGTGTTTTGGACATTTTTACCCTAGATTGAGATGTTACAGTTCTTTTCAGCTGTATGCTCTTTTATTATATAGGAGCTGTATTGATGTGGTGGTGAAATAAAGAGGGAAGGAAGTTTTCTATAATCCTATGATTAGGTCTCCATCTTTTACTGAGCTTGTGACCCTGGTTTGGGAATGTCACAAGAGTATCTCAGCTATTTTTTTCTCCCCTTAGAGACTGAAGGCTGGAGGAGGAGAGGGTAGCCTAGAGTATGGTATTTCCCCTCACATGGAAGGCCAGGGGGTCTGGAGGTAGGTAATTCCCTTTCCCCATGTATCAGTTAAAATTCTTCAGAGAAACAGAACCTTTATGTACCTGCATGAGATATATATGTTTATTTATATTTATATTTATATTTATATATAAATATATAGAGATTTATTTTAAGAAAATACTTCATGTGATTTTGGGGGCAGGCCAGCAAGCTGGAAACTCAAACAGGAGTTGATGCTATAGTTATGAGTCTCAACTGTGTGAGAAAGGCCAGCAAGCTAGGAACTCAGGCAGGATTTCTATGCTGCAGTCTTGATGGAGAATTTCTTCTTTAGGAAACTTCAGTTATTGATCTTTGACTGGATGAGACCCACCCAATGATCAAGAATAATCTCCATAACTTAAAGTTACTGACTGCAGATGTCAGTAAACTACATACACAGCAATAGCTAGACAAGTGTTTGTGCAAGAAATTGGGCATTACAGCATATAGCATAGCAAAGTTGACACATAAAATTAAACTGTCACACTCCAAGCGGAAGATTAGAGGGAGCTTGAGTTGTGTATTTCCCTTCCTCCATGTCAGTTAGGCTCTAGTAAAACCCATGTTGGTTTTTGGTAAAAAAAAAAAAAAGTTTCCTTTGAGGGCAAGGATTTGTTAAGGAGAACAGAATACAGACATATTTCAAAGTTGTTACTACTGTATTCCTCTCCCCTGCCCTAATAATAGATTTTTTTTCCTGATCTTCATATTAGGAACCTGGTATGGTTTCCGGAGTTAAAATTCACAGAAGTGGGGATGCTTCCCTCAGGCTGGGCCTCTAGGAACTTTTATTTCTCAAGCAAACCCTCATTCAGTATCCATCAATTAATTATCCTTTAAGTATTCCTGCACATTGCTGGCTGCAATAGCAGTTTCTGCTCTCTCATAGGCTGTGTTCTATGCACTCGTCTCTTCAGTTTTTAGGAGTGAGAATTGTTTTGCCCATGGCTTCTATTCTCTGATGGATTCAATAGAGCTGTTGATTTTCTTTTTTCTTGTTGGGAAGTTTTGAGTAACAAGTTTCAAGCTCTTTACATGTCAGAGCAGAAACTGGAAGTCTACTGTATTATTTTGATATTTCCAATTCTACGCTTGATCTAAGCCAAAAGGCCGAGAAGTGATATTTCTAATTCTAAATGTTAATACTGGTATGTTAGAAATCAGTGGATTTACATAATGGAAGTCTAACCCGAGAGCTGGCTATACTCACTTTTTATTTCCAGTAGTGTTTTCTTTTGTTGATTTTATCTATTGGATAGTGTATATAGACTGTTATGTCATCTGCAAAAATGACAGTTTTATTTCTTCCTTCCTGATGTGTATACCCTTAACTTCCTTTTTCCTAGTTCATTCTACCAGCTAGGGATTTCATTATCTTGTTGAATATGAGTGATGAGAAAGAGCATCTTTGAACTTTTCCCATTTGTAAGGGGAAATCATCCAGTTTCTCACCTTTAAATATGGTATGAGCAATAGTTTTTTTGTAGATGTTCTTTCTTGGGTTTTAGAAGTTCCTCTCTTGTTCCTGGTTGGAGGAAAATATTTATTATTAATTGATGTCAGATTTTGTCTAATCCTTTCTCTGAATCCATGGATTTAATCATTTGATTTTTCTTCTTTAGAATGTTGATGTAGTGTATTACATTGATTACTTTTAAAATTTTGAACCAGTCTTGTGTAACTATTAGAAACCTACTTGGTTGTGGGGTATTATTATTTTTAAACATTGCTAGATTTGGTTAGCTAATATTGTACTGAAATTTTACATCTGTATTCTTGTGAAGTACTTGGCTCTAGATTGCCTTTCTTGTGGTAACTTTGTCTGGTATTGCTACTGA
Source organism: Tolypeutes matacus (assembly GCA_026826555.1). Classification (NCBI taxonomy): domain Eukaryota; kingdom Metazoa; phylum Chordata; class Mammalia; order Cingulata; family Chlamyphoridae; genus Tolypeutes; species Tolypeutes matacus. Next base: position 28,478,184 of record JAKSZT010054304.1, on the reverse strand, counting down.
GGTAATTCAAGCTTCATAGGATGTTAGGAAATGTTCCTTCGGTTTCTATTTTCTGGAAGAAAATTTGGAGAATTGTGACAATTTCTTCCTTAAATATTCGATGGAATTCACTAGTTAAATAATTTAGACCTGGGTCTTTCTTTTAGAGAAATGTATTAACTACTAATTCAACTTTTAAAATATATAATGTATATTCAGGGTATCTATTTTGCCCTGTGTGTGAATTATAGTAGGATAAAAAATAACTTAACTTGAATTTTTCACAGCATTCCTTTCTTATTCTTTTAATGTCCCTGCAATAAGTAGTGATGATCCCTATTTCATTATTGACATTGGTAATTTCTGTCTCATCTCTTTTATCTTGATTTCCAGGGTAGAGTTTTATCAATTTTATTGGAATCATATTTTGGTATTTCAATTTTCTCTGCTTTTAAGTTTCTGATTTCATTGATTTCTATGCTGCTTTTATTGTTGTTGGGTTTTTTTTCTTTTGTATACTTAGGCTTGAATTGCTTTCCTGTCGCTAGTTTCCTGAGGTTGAAATGTAGATCTTTCCTGATCTTCAATATGTGCATTTAATGCTATAAATTTCCTCTAAGCGCTACTCTTGCCACATCTCACAAACTTTGATATTACAAATTAATTTGCATTTAGTTTAAATGTTTTTACATTTTTCTTGAGACTTCTTTTTGATCCATGTGTTAGTCATAACTATGTTACTTAATCTCCAAATATCTGGAGATTTTCCAGCTGTGTTTGTTATTGATTTATAATTTAATTACACTGTGCTCTGAGAACACTCATTGTATGATTTCTATTCTTTTTTTATTTATTTACTTTTTATTAGAGAAGACCAATCCTACATAAAATAAAGGATCTCCATACATCAACCCACCAACATCTTGCACTGGTGTGGAATATTTGTAACAATGGATGATAGTACTTTTTTGTAATTGTCCTCATTTTTTACATTAGTTACATTTGTTATAATTAATGAAAAATTATTAAAATAGTACCTTAACTATCGCTGATATTTTACATTAGGTCTATTTTTTCCCATATACCACTATATTATTAACACCTTGAATTAGTGTCATACATTTGTTAAAAATTATGAAAGGACATTGTTATACATTCTGGCAGTTTGAGATTATTTTATGAATCACAAAAGGAGAAAGATTATATTTGTAAACTAATCTATTCCTCTAAGTGTGATACTCTTTGATTGTATTAAATTCAGTTGAGGGGCCTTTGATTAGATTACCTGTTAAGATTGATTTTGTCTTTGGAGTCAACTATGTCAGTTAGGCATTACTCTGGTTGAGTCCCCACCCTTTTTGCTGGGTCTGATATAAACGGACTCACAAGGACAGACAGACACAGGAAGAGAGAGTTCTGTCATTTTTGATCCTGCCATGAGACAGAAAGGAAAGGCTCAAACAGCTGAGGCCCTGGGGAGAGATGAACCATTTGCCTGATAGCTTGCAGCTGAAATTAGGAAGAGTGCAGAAGAGCCAAGACTGAGGCTCAGAAAGAAAGAAGCCCTAAGCCAGGAGAGGGTGGACTACAGGATCACTGAAGCAGAAAGCCTCAAGAGGCTGGGTCCACGGAGCTCAAGAGGAAAGGGTAAGCCCAGAGGAGAAGGAGAAACCTGGACAGAGATCTGTGGCCATCTTACTTCAGCACATGACAGCTGACTTTGGTGAGAAAGCACCTCTTATGGAGTCCTCGTTGAATTTTCATGGCCTTGTAACTGTAAGCTTTTACTCCAAATAAATATCCTTTATAAAAGCCAACTGATTTCTGGTACTTTGCAACAGCAGCCCTTTGGCTGACTAATACATACATGGACTATAAACTATAGTCCATCATTTACACTAGGGTTCAATGCGTTAAACTCTACTATACTTTACCTTTAAAATTATTATTTTAGTAACATTTATCACCTAAAGTTTCCCCTTTTAATCATATTCATCTATAAAATTCAGTGCTGTTAAGTATACTCACAGTAATTTGCTACCATCACCACTGTTCATCTCCAAACCTTTATAATCAACCTAAACAGAAATTCTGTACAAATTAAGCATCAACTCCCCATTTTCTAACATGAATTTATACCCTGAGAATCTATAATCCAGATTCTAACTCTATGAATTTGCTTATTATAAGTAGTTCATATCAATGAGATCATACAATATTTGTCCTTTTATAACTGGCTTATTTCACTCAATAAATGTCCTCAAGGTTCATCCATGTCACATGCATCAGGACTTCATTCTTTTTTACAGATGAATAATATTACATCATATGTATGTTCTACATTATGTTTATCCATTAATCAGTTGATGGATACTTGAGTTGCTTCCATCCTTTGGTAATTGTGGATAATTCTGCTATGAACATCAGGGTGCAAATATCTGTTTGAGTCCTTGCATTCAATTCATCTAGGTTTATACCTAGTAGTGGGATTACTATTGGGTCATATAGTAATTCTATACTTACTTCCTGAACAACTTCCAAAGTGTCTTCCATAGCGCTGCACAATCTTACTTTCCCACCAGGAATGAATGAGATTTCTTATTTTACCATATTCTGTCCAACACTTGTAGTTTTCTGTTTTTTTTTTTTTTTTTAATAATAACCATTTTAGTGGATGTGAAATGATATCTCATTGTGATTTTGATTTGCATTTCCCTAATACCTAGTGATGTTGGGCATCTTGTCATGTATTTTTTAGCCATTTGTATATCCTCTTTGGAGAAATGTCCATACAAATATTTTGCTCATTTTTAAATTGGGCTGTTCACCTTTTTATCATAGAGTTGTAGTATTCCTTTATCTATTGTAGATATTAAACACTTATGAGATATGTGGTTTCCAAATATTTTGTCCCATTGAGTAGGCTGTCTTTTCATTTCCATGACAAAGTCTTTTTTCATTTAAAAATTTTTATTGAAGTATATCATTTGCACATACATAAACAATAAGTATATAAAAAAAATTGTGTACATACAAAACAAACATGTGTATCATCATACAGGACTCCCATACATCACCCCACCACCAACACCTTACATTGTTGCAAAATATGTGTTACAAACTGTGAAAGAGCATTGTCAATATATTACTATTAACTATAGCCCATATCTTATATTTGATGTATTTTTCTCACAACCCAACAGATTATTAGCACTCTGTATTAGTATTATATGTTTGTTACATTTCATGAGAGAACATTCTTATTTGTTCTGTTAACCATGGTCCATCTTCCCACACAGGATTCATTGTGTTATACAGTCCCATGCTTTGTATAATCCATTCAAAGTGAACACTCAGTGGCTTTCATTTTCACATAGAAATGTGCTGTCATCACTCAGTCAAACTTAGAAGCTTTTCTTTACTCCAAAAGGAAAATCCCATTACCCCTTTTAGTCCCCTATTTTTGTCCCTTAGAAATGATATAAAACCTTTTTTGCCATTGCTTAAAAAAAATTGCAATGTTACTGTTAACTAGATACATTAGTTAACATTAGCTGTAATTTTCCCATGTCTCATCATATTGTTAACTTTCTAAAAGAAGAACATTTTGTATTTATATTATTAACACAACCTTCATCCACCACAAAATCACTATATGACAAAGTCTTTTGATGCACAAGTCTTTTAATTTTAGGGGGTCTCATTTGTCTTTTTTTTTTTTTTTTTTTTTTTTTTTTTCTTTCCTTGCTTGTGCTTTGGGTAAAGGTCTATGAAACTATTGCTCAACACAAGAGCCAGAAGATCTTTCCTACATTTTCTTCTAGGAGTTTTATAGTCCTGGTTCTTATATTTGGGCACTTGATCCATTTTGAGTTAATTTTTGTATATGGTGTGAGATAGGGGTCCCCTTTCATTCCTTTGCATATGGATATACAATTCTCCCATTGTCAGATGTTGAAGAGACTGTTCTTAGCCAAATGACTGGACTTGGCAACCTTGAAAAAAATTATTTGGTCCTAAATATTAGTATCTATTTTTGTACTCTCAATTCAATTCAATTCAATTCAATTCATTATAGTGCTGGCCTGTTGCATCTGTAAATTGTTTTGGGTAGAATTGACGTTTTAATAATATTTAGTCTTCCAACCCATGAACATGGAATATCTTCCATTTATTTAGTTCTTCTTTGACTTCTTTTAGCAATACTCTTTAATTTTCTGTATACAAATACTTACATCCTTGGTTAGATTTATTCCTAGATATTTGATTCTTTTAGTTGCTATTTTAAATGGATTTTTTTTCTTGATTGCCTCCTCAAATTGCTCATTCCTTGTGTATAGAAACACTACTGATTTTTGCTGAATTCATTTATTACCTCTAGTAGCTTTGCTGTAGCTATTTTGGGACTTTCTGTATTTAGGAACATGTCACCTGCAAATAGTAAAAGTTGTACTCCTTCCTTTCCAATCTGGCTGCCTTTTTTTTTTTTGTCTAACTGCTCTAGCTAGAACATCCCGTACAATGTTGAATAACAGTCGTGACAGTGGGCATCCTTCTCTAATTACAGATCTTAGAAGGAAAGTTTTCAGTCTTTTACCAGTGAATATGATGGTAATTAGGCCCTTGGAGTCTGTAAGGGCTGGGAGATCATGTTTTAGTTTGCCAAAGAGCTGCCGATGCAAGTACTAGTAATGGTTGGCTTTTTTAAAGGGGATTTATTTGGGGTAAAAACATACAGGTTCAAGGCCATGAAAAGTTCAAATTGAGGCACCATAAGAGGTGCTTACTCACCAAAGTCAGCTACTGTTGAATCTGTTGTCTGGGCACATGGCCAAGCAAGATGGCTGCCAATCTCTGCTTAGGTCTCAGCCTTCCCCTCCAGGCTCACCATCTCTTTTTGAGCTGCTCCGTGGGCCTTTAAGAAGGGCTCTGCTTAAGTGATCCTTTAGTACTCTCTCATACTGCAGGATCAAAAATGGCACCATTCTTTTCTGGTGTTTCTATTTTTATCAGGCCCAGCAAGAGGACAAAACTCAACTTGAATCATGCCTCACTGATGTAATTCAGTCAAAATGATCTTATGCCCACAGAAACAGATTAGTTCTTTTTTTTTTTTTTTTTTTTGGATTCATAAAAGAACTTCAAACTGCCAAAAAGCAGAAGAGGGATATAAGAAACTACACATTTAGGAGTCTCTCAGGCACATAGTTAGCAAGGGTGAGAGGGGGAGGGGAGGGTAAGTTGTGGACAAGTTTGACATTTAAAATAGTTAGGGTCTGAAGTAGTCTTCTTTCTTTTCTTTTCTTTTTTTTCCACTGCCGTCTGAGTTGCTTTTCTCTGCAGTCCCATAGCTGCAAGATTAGTCTCAAGTTAGCCAGGTCAAAGGAGAGAGTTAGAGGAGTAAGGCTGATGGCTTGGTCAAGAGAAAGAAAAAGTCTTGGTCACAACTAAATCTGTATTTGTAGACTAGAGGAACTTTAGCAGTCTCAGCGATATCTTATGAAACAAAATTATGTAAAGGTTCATTATTCATGTTGATTTATTAACAAAAGTTGTACCAAGTTATTTTTCCATTAGTGATAAAATTCCAGTATATTATGTTATGTCTCAAGAAAACTGTTATTATTGGAAGAGGTAATATTGTTTATATTGATAGTATCTGTTCTACAACTGCTCCATGAAAACTCTCTGTGGTTTTCACATACTGTCTTTTCAATAACTAGCTTTTTACTATTGCACCTTTGCTCATGCTTGGAAACTTATCTGAAAATAATTCCAATTATATTGTAGCTTTTATTCTTAAATCGTTTCCAATGATCACTTTTGTGCATCCATCTATTGTGAGATATTGACACAGTCTGCCTACTCAGATGTGATTGAGTTTATTCAGCTGGATACCAGAATGTCTGGTTAGTAGATTTATAGTTCATTTGTTTCTGTGCTATCACTGTTTTATGATTGGCAGGTCCATGGCCACATATGCAAGCACAGATCAGAATTCTCTGAAGTATTCTTTCCAAGGTATGCCAGAGTTAGAAAACTAATGAGGTGTTTCTTGTAGGCTTTAGTGAAAACCATTGTCAAATTTTAATTTTAGTTTAAACACCCATATTCGAAGAAAAAAAACTTGTTTCTTAGGGTATGCAAGTATTTCTTTAATAACGGGGGAAATAAGAGCTGTAGGCTGTAAAAAAACTAAATCTCTGTTTAAGAAAAATGAAAGAAATTTTAATTTCCAGCCTTTAACACAAATGTCCTGAAATTACAATAATCCATATACAAAAACATATTGTGAATAGTAGTTTAGATAATTATTTCTAGGTTCAGTATTGATATTTTTAATATTTTTCTAGGTATATAATAGGTGGATTAGGACAATAAGAAACAATGTTTAAACTAATAAATATTTTCATGTTTTTAAGAGTGATTAGAATGTTGCTTAATAGCCATAATAATAAGCCTTTGAACAAGCTTGAGTCTCCTTTTCTTCACTGGTAAAATGTGAATGATAATCCTGTCCTGTGTCACAGATTTTTGGTGGCTTTATCTTAAATAATACTTGTAAACTCATTCTCTAAGCTCGCAGCAATTTAGATATTTTGTTGTCTTACTATTATTACTACAAGAAAAATGTTTTAACCACACTAGTTTTTTAAAGTAATGTGCTTAGAACTATTCAATTTCAACTATATGCACATGGTAGATATTTAAGGAATGTTAACTGTGTTGTTTGCTATCACCTATTGAATTTTAAAAGCAGCAAGTGAACAAGCAGGCTTTGATATCCACATTTATTAACCTAATTAAATGGTATTCAAGTTAGAAAGAAATCATAAAAATCCATTCATCCATCTTACTATTTAGGGTATTGAGACCCAAGGGGAAAAAAAAGGGAATTTCTTTATGGTCATATGACAATGACAGAAATGAAATTAGGATCAAGATCTCCAAATATTCTAATCAAGTCCTCTTTCATATTGTGTCATTTTTTATAATTGTAGACTACTTTATTGCCCAATTAGTTATATTACAGGTGATTGTCCCCCTGTTTTAAAATTATAAATTATTTGTCAAGGGGACTTCAGTCCTGGCTATGATTTACTCATTCACATGGAATATCTTTTCCTCTATAGCCACTTCTATTGGGAAAAAAGTGTGGCTATGAAAATTGTTTGTTTATTACAATTCATAGAGATTAACATTACAGGTATTTGAACTTTGAAAACAATAAAACAGGAAATTTATTTCCATGTAGCATCAATTGGGGAATCAGCTCCTTGAGTATTGCAAAAACTGGAGATGAAAATGTTAATCGAAAACTTCCAATGCAGCCTTATCATGACCATTATAAAGTTATCACACTTATTAATAAATCTGTTGCACTTTGGACCTTGCGGTGAAGAAGAAAAGGAAAAGGATGATTAGGCAAGGAAGGCAAAAAGGATCTTGCAGTTTTATTTGCACTAAATTGGAAGAAGTAAAAGAAGATTCAAGTTATTAATCCAATGGCAAGTGATGTATTTATTTATTTATTTTTGTTTTGCCCCTTTCCCCTTACAAATCTAGATCGACATGTTGATACAACCAAACTTTATTATATGCTTAGTATGTACCAGTCACTGCTTCTAAATGGTAAGGAACAGAGGAAAAGAATAAAGTGTCTACCTTTAGGACTCATGGCCCAAGGAGATAAGAAATGCATCCACAAATAATTAAATCAAAGTAGACAACTAAATAGAGTTTACGAGAAGTTCATGAAAATATGAATAACAAGGGCTTAACTCTTTCTGGGAGCCATGGGAGAATGCAACTTGAGGAACGGTCATTTGATCTAAGTACAAAAAATCAATAGAGTTAGGGGAAAAGAATTTTTTTCACAGAAAGACCAATATGAACACAATTGTAAGCAACAAATAACACTATTCGATTATTAAGGAGCTCAATTTAGAAGTTAATTTCTTCAGATGGCAACTGTGATGAATTAAGCTAAAACTCTGTTCCATTTTCTATTCCATAATGACTTTTGTCAATCAAAAATACATATCCTTGTAAAATATATCAAAGTTCTTAATACTAAATAAAATGCAAATATTTCTGTGCTAAGAATTTCAATTCAGAAATTTCAAAATCATCTGGATATACAGACAGGCTCATAACTAGTAGGAATATATTTAAACAATCTGTATAAAATTACTCTTCAAAAGTCCTGTAAGATCAATAAATTCCTCAATTTAAATTATTTTATATAAATAACATAGTTAAGTGTCAAAATTTGGCTTTTAAGTCTCATTCTTTGTTTGAAACTTAAGTTATTGTTTGATTTTAATTCAATCATTTATTTGAATTCATTGAACAGTGCTTTAGTAATATTCATTTTCAGTCTAGTTCAGGATCAAACAAGTAGTCTTCTAATGTTAATCAATTTACCAATGGAAATCAAAGTTTCTCAGAAATGCATATACTAGGACACCGTGTATCTTCCTTTCACATTTCCTACCAGTGAAATAAATGTGTAGAAAATGTACATTATTTACCAGCCAAATATCACATGACTGCACTGAGACTTAATATTCAAAAATGAATGACAAAAATATGTCTAAAAAGATAAGATAAAACACAAATGTCCCTAATCTGTTGTATGTGAATATATTCTAATATAATGAACACCTTGAAATTATGTTACTTCATTTGCATGAGATACAATAAAGTTCCCTGAATACATGAGCTACTTACATATACACACCCATTTACTAATTTAAAATTTAAAATTCTATGTGTTTTTAACACTATGTTTCTGTCTTTGTATTTACTTATGCCCTATGGAATTTTACTTCCTATTAATGTTATAATTTTAGAATAATATTAGATATTGTACTCCATTTTGGAAATATACACGAAAAATTTAATTAGTTAATTTATTAGTCAGCCAAAGGGGTGCTGATGCAAAATACCAGAAATCTGATGACTTTTATAAAGGGTATTTATTTGGGGGTATACCCACAGTTACCAGGCCATAAAGCATAAGTTACTTCCCTCTCCAAAGTCTGTTGCTACCTGTTGGAGCAAGATGGCTGCTGATGTCTGCAAGGTTTCAGTCTTCCTGGGTTCCTCTCTTCCTGGGGCTCATTTCTTTCCGGACTCAGCTGCTCTTTTTCTTCACAAGGCCAACTGTAGACTATAGGCGAATGGTTTGTCTCTCTTCCTGAGGCCTCTGCCTGTGTTTAATGGAGACTTCTCAACTTCCTCACGTGTCTGCTTCTCTATGTGTTTACTTGTCAGGCTCCAGGATCAAAACTCTAACTTTCTCTTCTGCCATGTCTTTTTCTCTGTGAGTCCCTGCCCCCTTGGTTAATCATTATTTAATCAAGTACAAGTGAAATCTCTGAATCCAATCCAACCTAATATGCCCAGAGGGACAGACTAGTTCACAAACATAATCCAATATCTATTTTTGGAATTCATAAACAGTATCAAACTGCTATGGTTAGATTTTAGCTTAGTCTTTAAATCTGCTATGACTCTATTTAAAAAGTCAAATTTATTTTTCAAATATGGTTTTAGGAAAATCCATCATTTAGAGGACATTATCATTTAAGCTATAATATATAATAATAGCATTAATGGCTATTGTGTTATATTTATGAGTCAGTTACTATTCTAAGACTTTATATATATATTAATTCACTTTATCCTTACAACAATCTAATAAGGTAAAATTACTGTAATGGCTGTATACTAATAAATATTCCAGTTCCTCTTCCATAATACAGAAATGTTTCTGAGATATGACTACATTGTCAGTGACTACAATTCCTTACTCCCTCTTGCATCTAGATGGATCAATATAATTGGTTGATAGCAATGAGTTGTGAGTGGAGATAATGTGTCACTTGTTGACTAAAGCAGTCAACAAGGGCAAAATCATCAATATCCTCTTTTACTATGATTTGACATCTGGAAGATGCTAGGGTGATCTTTATGGGAAAAGATGCCATGTGTTTTCTTCAGTCACTGCTAGGAAGAGAGTTGTCAGACCAAGAATACCACATTGAAATTGTTATGTAAGCTATTTGCAGTTGCTTGACATTAGCAATTAATGAAGCATGATTAATGCTTCAGAGTCAGAATGCCTGATTTATAAAGATTTAAGAAAAATAAACAGATGAGAAATGAAATTACAAAGACAGTTTTCAAAATTTCCTGACTGAAAATTCATTGGCTGTATCCTAAAAGTATCTGCGATTATCTTACATGTTCTTGAGGTGGGTTTACCAAGAGTTTGGTTTGAAAAGTTCATAGTGGTTGATATTTTATATTTTAATAATTATATTTTCTAATAATAAAATGTTATATTTTAACATAGAAATTATGAGAAGGTATCAAAGTTAATATTACCCATAATCTCACCTCTAACAATATTAACTATAATAAAGTCTTTTTATTATTTTAAACATTTTCTCCCTGGAGGTCTTGAGAAGTGTACAAATGAAGTCACATCCATAAGCTAAGTGAGGAGCTTGGATAGACTTACAATAACCTAACCACAGGTGAACCCTGACATTTCCTCTTAAAACACAAGTTTGTGTCCAAATTTTAACAGTTTAAGGACTTCCCATTTCATAATGTACATGGCTCCACATGGTCCGCCTTTGTCTTGCTCTTCAGTGTCATCATGTACTACTTGCACATGACCTTTTTGTATTATAGTCACATGCGTTTTCCTTCAGCTCCTACAGTGTATACTGTTCCCTCACACTACATGGTCTTTATACCTGCTATTCTCTACTTCTGGAATACACCCTATCCCATTATTCCTCCCACTTAATTTAGTTACATTCTCAGCTCTCAACATTCACAGTCCTGAAAGCCTTATAACTGACTGGATGAGGTCAATCCACATTACCATTTACTTAAAAGCAACTGATTGTAACTTTTAATCACATCTCCAAAACACCTCCACAGCAACATCTAGATTAGTGTCTCATTCAATAACCGGTTACTATAGCCTAGCCAAGTTGACATATAAAACTAATCATCACAGAGACTTTATTAGCTCACCTAACCCAGGGGAAGAAACGAAAGGGTGGATTCATCAACATGAAAACTAAAATCACAGAAAATTAAGCTTGATTCCACTTGGCCATATGCCATTTCTTTTGGTCAGGAGAGTGAGATCAAAGTATAGATTGGGGGAGGGGGAGAGTTTCAACAGGAGCAAAGGGAGCAATTGCTTTTCCTCAGTGACCACCTACAAGGTGACTCCTACTCAGCAATATTTTCAAGGAATATAATCAAAAGAAATAAGGTAAAAGCAAGGGAGTGACATGTATATTAATTGTAGCCAAATTATGGCAATTTTTAATACCTACCAAACACACTCTACATCAAACCCACTTCACAGTAACCCGGGACTAAATTTTGGCACTCTTCACATTTCAGACTGTATAATCCTTTATTGTGGGGGGCTGTCCTGTGCAATGTTTAGCAATTTATCCTCCCTGGTCTTTTTCCACCAGATGCCATTAGAACCTGCCCCTACCCCTGTGGCAATTAAAATACTTCCTGACATTGGCAAAGTTACAACCTTGGTCTTCTCACACACATAATTAGAGAAAGTAAAAATAAAACAAAAGTGAGAAACCATTTAACTCCATCTTATTAGTAAACTGAACTATAGTAAGAGTTGGTAAATATACCAAGAAACTGGAACCACCAGCCATAGCTTAATCCAGATACTATTCATGATGTTCGTGGGCTCTTCAGAGGTTTCAGTAACGTAAATAATCTTTCAAAATATCAACAACATCAACAACAACAAAACCTTCCACCAATCTCTAATTGCTTGCTGACCTTTATTCTATTATTACTTGACCAATTCTGAAAGAAACTCAAACTAAAATAAAATTTATAATTTAACATCCAGCTTAAGGAACTAAGACTTGCACATCACACTTGGCTGGTCAACAGTTTTTTTGTCAGCTCTACCATTTAAATATCAGCTTTATTGGCTATTAACATTGAGAACTTGAGTCACAATGCCATTTAGCCCTAGTTTCTCATCCTTAACATGTTGGTAATAACAGTTCCTGCCAATAAAAGTTTGTTTTGAGAGTAAAACCATCAATGGACAATGGTTGTTAACTGTTAGTTAACTTAGAAGGTCAAATGCAAAGCATTTTGCACATAACACATGCACACAAAAGATTTTTTTTCTTTAATCAAAGGAAGCAGTGGGAATACTTCCTAAAAGCAATAAATATACTAAAAGGAATACTAGATACATATCTATAAAATTAACAAATTAACTTCGTTAATTAGCTAATATGTTCTACTTGAATCATTTGTAGGCACTGATAATTGTTGCAAAATAAAGTAGAAATGTCTGGAAGGCGTGAACAAGACACGCCTCACCATTGCCGTTTTGGACCTAATTTTAATTTATCTGAAGAAAGTGGAGAGAACTCAATTCCTCTTTCCCATCCCTTCCCCAAGGAATTTTTAGATTACCAGTTTATTGGAGTTTGAAAATATTTACTGGGGTACCTGATTCACTAGGCTGAACTAAAACCGAAGATGACAATCTAGGGATTCCTGTGATGAAAATAGAGAAAAGGAGGGAGAATCCCTACCCTAGAAAGTAGTATGGCTTTTTGAGATCTTAAATAGGATTTATTTTAAATCTTACACTGGGAGAAGAGCTAACAATGCATCCAAATGACTCCAGGAATTAAACTTCTCTTTCCTGAAATAATAGAAATAGATTATTTAAAAGTTGAAGCAAATTAAAGATTAAAATATTTGTACAGGTAGAAAAAGAAATGTATACACAATTAGTAGCAAGATTAGTTATAAAGAATAACACAAAAAAGAGATGTATACACAATTAGTGGCAAAATTAGTTATAAACAATATTAAATATATTTATTTGTATATGTAAATTATAAGTCTGGCTATAATCAGACCAAATAATATCAGTAATTCCAACTCTGAACTATTCTAGATTTGGTGGTAAATCTTTTAAACATAATGGGATTCAATTAAATTTTACACATGATTTACTACAGAGACTAAAGTTAAAACTGTGATAATTATGTTTTTATAATCCAGCTCTATACTTTGAGTGGTCATTGTGTACTAAAGTAGATAACTAATTATCCCTTCTCCATATCTGTGTTTTAATTATACACATTTGAACAAGAGGAAGGAAAAAATCCAAGACAACAAAGAACTAGTTTCAAACAGTTGACTCTTTCAGGAGTAAAATAATTGACCTGATTTTGTGATCAATGGAGGAAGGTAAGCACTTGTGTTGATGACCGAGGCTACAGATTTCTGTAGATGCAGAAGTTTTATCAAATTGGTATTATTCTTTTTCAGTTTTAATAAAAAAGTGTCTTTTCAAAGTAAGAAATAAATTGAGTTCAGATCATTTCTGTCAGAACAATGTTTCAAAAAATGACCGAATGTTGCATTTTGAGCTCTGCCATTGACTCTAAAACTTGTTATAACAATGACCTTGCCTAGTTCTGTCATTTAAATGTTGTCATTAAATTGTGATAGATGGAGAGGAGTCTTCAAACTGTGTTCACTTCTCTTTTGGTTTCTCCCTCAGAAGAGTTGTCTCTTGAACTCAGGCTGTACATTCAGAGACTTTTGTACAGATGTTTAATTTGTTATACTTAAGGAAGCAAAGAATTGCAATTTTCCTCTTCTTCCATGCCATGCTCTTATATAGTTGACACCTCACAGTTTAAATAAAAACCAGTGTTGATACTTGTAAACGCATTAATAGAATGCATGAGACATTTTGTAGAGTTTATTCCAGCATAAATTACTCTTGTGTACATTACAAGGCACAATGTAATAGGTAACTATGACTCAGTTTTACTTGGTTATGCAGCCACAGTTTAAGGACAAACTTTCTGTTTCATTTCTAGAATAGAACTTGATTGCCAAGATTCAAGAATCTATATTGAACACAATTATCAGAAGATAACTGAAAAGAATTATGCTTTGGTTTTATACTTGGAAATATTTTCCTTATAATGATCTTGTGATAGAAGTTTTGTATTATAATAAATGAAAAATATCAGGATAAATTATGTTTTTTGTATTCTTTGTATTATATTAAGTATAATGTTAGTCATAATCAACTGTTGTAGGGGCTAATTTCAGTACCATTTGTGAGCCTTAGCTAATTACTTTACTGTATACAAGCAATCTACAATAACACAATACACATATTCTTGGATAAAAATCATTCAAATCCACACACATATAGAAATCTATAGAGAAAGAGATGTGAGACAGACCACTAAAGTACCAAGAAACTCCATAACAAGAACATTAACTAAAGCCTTAGATATTGTGATAAAAGTATTAAAATTACTGGTATAGCTCAAACATGTTAAATTCCTATGTACAGAAATATTATAATTAATATAGGACTTTACCTGTATAAAGGGCGAAAGTAAATTGATGGTGTATAAGGAAAGGGCTGAAACTGCTGAGTTATGAAAACAAGGATAAAATGCACACATATGAGGGATAACAGAGCAGTCAGTAGCTCCTGAACAGAATATGTAGCCTAATTAAGACAAAGTGAAGACCCTGGGGATAAATGGGCATTGTATATAGTACTGAGTTTTTCTGGGGCTTGCTGAGTCTAGCTGTTTCAGTGTACTTTATCTTCAATTGGTTTACTTGGGGGAATAAAAATAATTGTGCTTGAAAAATGTCATTTGAATAAACATAATTTCTGTCTTGTGATCTCTTATCTTTTTTAGTCATAAAGGAGCTATTTTGAATTAAAGAAATATTCATTGAAATGAAGTGGCTATATTAATAAAATTCTTTTTACCTGAATAAAAAATAAACTATCATGTTTGCTCTTGTATGACACTTCCTTTAGTGTTTTCATTTTTATAACACATATATAATCATATATAAATACGATAATTTTAAGCTAATCTATTTTAATTTATGCATAAATTTGAATATTATTGTCTTTTACCTTGTTAGAAATATCCTCATGTGCATCCCAAAATAGATAAAAATAGAGATAGAGATAAAGAAATATATTTAAAGAGGGTATAAGAGATTTAAATCAACAGGCATTTTGAGAAAAATACAGAAACATAAATAGAATATTTTGAAGCCCTTTTTATTCACATTCCTCTATTTCTTATAGCTAACCTTCCAAAAAAGGTGATTCAGTTTTTCTGTTCTGCTTTTGTTACAAGTTTGTTTTTCCCAGATTTGTGTTTGAAAATGCTCCCTTCAACTCAGTCCAAATTTTTCTAATTAAGATTTAAATTAGATCGTATCTTACCTGGCCTTCTATTCTTTTGATTGTTATGTCCTTTTTCTTTCCGAACTTCTCTTGGACTTAATAGTAAGCCTTAGTTTACATAGTCTTACATGACTTTATTTCTAATTGTGAGTATATTCAGCATTTGAAAGCCATTCATGAGTCTTAACATGACTCATGGTCTTAAAAAGGACACTCAAAAATATTCACTTTTCTCTATATGCCACCAGATTTTTAAAAATTCTTTGAAAAGTTTACCCTTATCTAGGAGTAAAGAAATGGCCTTGGTTACCTTTTAAAGAGTTATCAGCTCAGATTGCAGGGTTCCCACTCATCAATTTGCTTTTCCGCACTGATCTCTGACTTGAAATTTTCAGGCTGTCTTGAAGGTCAAGTAACAAAATTGCACTATTTATTATAGGGAACATCACTTCTGCCCTTTCGTTTGGAGGACCCTGCTGTTCCATAGGTATGACAGCAAAAGGAGGGGCAGGATGGCTCCATCTGCTTCTGACCTTTGTAAGCTTTATTTCAGTAGAAGCAAGGATTAATGTAGAGAAATGTCTCTTCTTTTGAAAACATCTTGTTAAAATTTCACAACTTTAAAAAGGTTTCCAAATGTTCTGTCTATTTTTAGAAGCTAAATTTTAAAATAAAAAATAATACAGATTATACATCCATTATAGGCCCTTCTGTCATGGGAGCATTGGACTTAACAGGACCTTTCATGTCCTTTTCAAGATAACTCAAGCATCTGCTTTATGACAGGACTTCAATCAGCATTGAGTCAAGTGTAACTGTCCCCTATCACTTTTTTATAGAAAATATTAATTGTGTTTTTCACCTTCCAACTGACAATTATTCCATGGATTTCTTTTACACCTTCTCTCTCTCGAAGATCAAGGGGTAACAAGTTGATATTCTTCTTTTTACAGTATCAAAACTTGAACTATAGGAATCTGACCTGAACTGGTACATGAGCAAGAATCTGAATAGGTATATGAACCAGAAATAAACTTTGATTTTATGTGAACCATTATGTATTTTTGCTTTCTTTGTTTCATCACAATAGCGTCCCCCAGTTAATTCACTCTAATAATTAGGGTTAACATAATGTTGTAACTCAGAAAATAGAAGCATTTTTCATTCAAATATGGAAGTTACCATTTACAATGCATGTGATTTTAAAGTTAATTCTAACAGCTAACAGCTCACGTTTTCAAGATCAATTTTAATAATTCTATGATATAAAACTGCACTCACAATTGCAAACAGCAATCATTTGCATGAACAATTTGCTGCAATATGAATCAAAAAAGAAATGGGCTCTGTTAGCTTAATCTTCAAGTTTCATTTCTTTCCATTCACTTCAGACTTGTTCATTTTTCCGAAAGATTTGCTTTATTATTTTATTCATTCAAATGATTGGGATTTTATCACTTTAGATTCATAGAAATAAAGTTTATCCAGTTATCCTTTTCAGATACTGATTTTCATCTGAATTTTAGGTTGTTACAGCATTTTGTAGTCTACAGAAGTCTTAGAAGTATCTAACAATATCTTGAGCATAAGTGGCCCAGAAGTTGCAATATAATGATTCTTTATAATCTTATTCTTGTTCTATAATCTTGTTCAAGGTTTTAAATCCTAAAATCCTGGACCTTGCTTTGCCCAACCCCTTTTGTGAAATCTCAGGGCAATGAAACTAATATCAGAATCACTCTCAAACATTATGCATTCTGAAAAATGATTTTGTTCTCATATCTCACTATCTATTTGCAAAACCATGAAGTGATACCCAAGATAAAAGGAATTTGGGCCTTAACTTTTATTTTTTCTTAAGCATAATATAAAATTATTATTGCAACTGAAATTCTCTGATGAGTTTTCAAACTGTTTGACTGACTCATTTATTTTGATCAAACTTCTATTTTCTGCCTAGAAATAACACTAACAAAAAGAAGAAAAACATTTCAAATCTGTAAATAAATAGGAAGTCTGACTTATTTATTCTTAATATAATTTAAAATCAATTGGACAGTTAAAGAAGATTGGTAGCAAACAAAATTAATTTATTACTTTCAACTATTGATTTTTATTGGACTTCCATTTTATTTTGATAAGGAAAATGTCTAAATGTGTCATTAATCCACAATTTAGTTAGATTGAAAGGGTAAGAAAAGGGATTGGTGGGAATGGATGTGCTTAATGGGATCAATGTAGGAGGAAGAAAATAGGCAGGCACCGTTAATATTTTTTTAATAAATTTTTTATTGAAGTATATCATTGATACGTGAACATACATAAGCAATAAGTTTATAGTAAAAGTTGCAAACTTACAAAATAAACATGCATAACATCAGAGTCCCATTCATCACCCCTCCACCAACACCTTGCATTGTTGTGATACATTTGTTACAAATTGTGCAAAAGCATCATCAAAATGTTACTACTAATTGTAGTCCATATCACACATTTGGTGTATTTTCCCCCCAACAAACCCTATTATTTTAAACAAATCAATTTTATTGATACGTATTAATAAAGCATCAAATTTATCTAAAGTGTACAATCAATGGTATTTGGTATAATCACGTAGTTGTGTGTTCATCATTTTAATCATTATTAAAGCATTTTCATTATTTCAATAATAATAATAAACAAAATAACAGACAAACAAGGAAATTCCTCCCTTCTCAATCTCTCTGTTTCCCCTGCTGTACTAGCTGCTATATCTCGCTATTCTTACACAATTATTTGTTTGTTTATTAAGCAGTTTTATTGAGATATATTCACATACTATATTATCTATCTAAAGTGTATAATCAATGGCTTCTTTTTTTCTTAGCTTTTAAAAAGACCTTTATCATAAAATTGTAAAGTAAAATAGAAAAATAGATTGAAAGAAATTACAAATTTTAAAAGAGAGTGTAAGGCCAGGTTAGATTTAATATAATCAATTATAAGAAATAGATAATATAGCAACAAACATTTATAAATGTAAAAAATAATTCTAATATAATAGAAATTAATTATCACAAAATTTCTAATTTCTATAAACTAAAAGATAGGAAGACAGACGAGAGAACGGTATGGCAACAAGCACTGTTATTTGAAGAAACTATCAGTTGTGTGTATATGTGGGTACAGGCATGTACAAGCATAAATTCAAGAAATGGCAAATTTTGATTATATGTTATAATGAACTATTGTTTGCTAGTATGTAAATTGTAAGAGAGGGAAGGATTAGAGTCTGTCCTGACAAATGCTATATAACAAATAGGTAAACAGAAAAAGTTAAGCTAGAGAAAATAGAGGTAGTTTCTGAAAGAAAGAAATATATACTGGGTGTAAATGGAGCAGAATATATAGAGAATAAGAAAAAGGTAGACAAAGATAAAATAGCTAAGTAATGTGAATTCAAGGAGGATAAAAGGAAGAGGAAAATGTTACAATTATATCATTTTCATGCTGATGAAATCAATATACTCTAAAATGTTTAGGTCAATTATGAATTTACATATATATATTATTTTGATGTCAGATCATGTGCCTTGCAAGATTTTAAAAAATAAAAGTGTCTAATAAACCTTATTCTCTTCATTTTAAATACTTAAGAGAACATTCATTTATAAAATAGCAGAAGAGGATTATTCATTTTAATCTTCTTCTCTTGGCTACATATTTCTGGGAAAGCTTATATAGCTTTTTTTCTTTTATACTTTAAGTAAAACAATACACCCTGAAGTATAAATCAACCATCCTTACCTGCAGCAATGTAAATTAAGTGCAAAGACTGGCTCTGGGGCCTTGCTGGTTTGCTAGCTCTGTTGGATTGGCTAGGTGAATGGAGGCATAGGTTATGTGTCAAGGTAGGAACATGTTATTGTGGCAAAAGGCAGCAGAGATATTCTGCTTTGTGAAGAGCTCTCTGTTAATCTTGGCTGAGTGAGGAGAGCTCATTCACATGCAAAAATCCCCAATACATGAGGGAAATTCTAGGTTCTGAACCAGAAGCCTCAATTTTCCCCCAGGAAGAATCACCTGGTTCAAAAAAGAGAAACAATCCAAAAGGAACAACAATGGAATCGGAAGGAAAAAAAAAAAATGAAGCAAAAAAAGGAAAGAAAAGTCACATAGAAAAAACACTCACCATAAAAAATATTGCTGTAGATCAGCCAAAAGTTGTCACCCAAACACTAAAATTAATTAATAAAAAAAATAAAATGGAAGCAATCACATTAATAAAACAGGAAGATTAGACATTTCTTCATTGGGATCTCTTAATTAGTCCAATAAAAACTGTGGGAAAAAAATTTAGAAATGTAATTAAAAAAGATTTTTGAGATATTAAAGGAAATTCAACTCTCCAAGACTTTTGAAAAAGAATATACCCAGGAATAGTTAACCTAAAATTATCATGTATAAAATAAAGTCTGGGAACTTAACGTGAGGGGAAGCTGGGCTGACTGAAAATCACACTGCTGATATGGGCCACTTTTTTCCATCTAGATCAGATTGCAGCTCCAGCCTAAGCCCCAGGCCTACCTCAGGCAGAGAGGAAGCTGGGAGGAGCTATGCCATCCTCTCAGGGAAATTACAGTCATGCCACAGAGGCGAGTGATCATCCTACTTTGGCAGCTCAAGACAACCCAGGAGCTATTCTGTGGCAGGAATTGAGGGCTCCATTTCCCCAAAACAGGGGAGGAAGAGATGGTTGGCCACTAATTTCAGCTACTGATTAGTAAATTTGACTGGCTAAAGTATAAGCCTAAGAATAGCTAAAGTTTGAGCCTGTTCAAGTCAGAAGGAGGCCAGTAGCCACCATTCTGACTCCACCTCCAGCATGAGGGGAAGCTGGGCTGACTGAAAATCACAATCTTTCACTCAGATTGGCTTGCAGCCCTGGCCTAGGCTTCAGCTCCACCTCTAGCAGGGAGGAAGCTGACGAGCCCTACACCAGCCTATCCAAGTAATGCAGATACATTTAGCTGGCACAGACTGAATAATCAGAAGTCTACTTGGACCTGCACTGCATAGATTGCTGCCCACACCTGCAGCTCCATCCCTTTCCTAGGCAGGGGGAAAAGGGGTGTGAGACTTCATCAGTTTCTCTGGGCAACTACAGTCTAGGCCTGAATGAATTTAATTATTCCCCACAGCTGTGGTTTTGTCCCTTCCCCTGGCAAAGAAGAAAGTTGGAAGAAGCTTCATTGGTCCTTGGGGCAATGAGGGTAGCTTGAGCTGCCACAGCTTATAGCACCAACTAGATCCTTGGCTCCTACTAAACAATCAGCTAGGGAGAAGGCCAGGAAGCCCTAAACTAAAGAGAACAACTGCACCCAGAATAAATACTCTAGTAAGCCAGATGCCAATACACCAATAAAAAATTACAATCCATGCCAAGAAACAGAAGATATGGCCCAGTTAAAGAAACAAAATAAGCCTCCAGATGACATAAAGGAGTTGAGACAACTAATCATAGATGTTCAAACAAATCTTCTTAATAAATTCAATGAGATGGCTAAAGAAATTAAGGATATTAAGAAGATATTGGATGAGCACAAAGAAGAATTAGAAAGTATACACAGAAAAATAGAAAATCTTATGGCAATAAAAGGTGAAATAAATGAAATTTAAAATACACTGGAATAATATAATAGCAGATTTGAGGAGGCAGAAGAAAGGATTTGTGAGCTTGAAGAAATGGCCTCTGAAACTGAACATACAAAAGAATAGATGAAGAAAAGATTGGAAAAACTAAACAAGTTCTCAGGGAACTAAAGGATAGGAAGAGACATGCAAACATATATGTCATGGGTGTCCCAGAAGGAGAAGAGAAGGGAAAAGGGGCAGAAGGAATAATTGAAGAAATAATGGGAGAAAATTTCCCAACCCAATTGACAGACATAGATATCCATGTCCAAGAAGCACAACGTACTCCCGCCTGAAAAAATCCTAATAGACCAACTCCAAGACACATACTAATCAGAATGTCAAATGCCAAAATCAAAGAGAATTCTGAGAGTAGCAAGAGAAAAGCAATACATTAGAGATATCAAATAATATTAAGTGTTGATTGCTCACCAGAAAACAAGGAGGCAAGAAGACAGTGGTATGATATATTTAAGATACTGTAAGAGAAAAACTTCCAGCCAAGAATCATATGTCTGGCAAAATTGTCTTTCAAAAATGAGGGTGAGTTTAGAATATTCACAGATAAACAGAAACTGAGAGAGTTTGTAACCAAGAGACCTACTTTGCAGGAAATACTAAAGGGTATGTTACAGCCTGAAAAGTAAAGACAGGAGAGAGAGGCCTGGAAGAGAATCTAGAAATGAAGATTATATTAATAAAAGTAACTAAAGGTGTCAAAAGAGTCGTGAAAATAAAATATGACAGATAAAACCCAAATATTCAGGCATAAACTTAACCAACGATTTAAAGTATTTGTTTTTAGAAAACCTCAACTCATCGTTAAAAGAAATTTTTAAAAAAGACCCAAATAATAGGAAGAAGATAACATGTTCATGGATGAAAAACTAAGTATCATTAAGATGCCAATTCTACTCAAATTGATATACAGATTCAATGCAATCGCGATAAAAATTCCACCGGCATTTTTTTTTTAAATAAACAGAAAACATGGTTATCAAATTTATTTGGAAGTGTAAAGGGTCCTAAATAGCCAGAAACATCTTAAAAAGGAAAAGAGAAATTTGAAGACTCTCATCTCCGGACTTCAAGTTGTATTACCTAGCCACAGAGATAAAAACAGTATAGTACCGGCATAAAGACAGACACATAGACCAATGGAACTGAATAGATGATTAAAAAACAGACTCTCACATCTATGGTCAAGTGATTTTTGACTAGCTTGTCAAACCCACCCAGCTTGGGTAGAACAGTCCATTCAACAAATGGTGCTGAGAAAATTGGATATCCATAGCAAAAGAAGGAAAGAGGACCCCTATCTCACACCATATAAAAAATTAACTCAAAACGAATCAAATACCTAAATATAAAAGCAAGAACCATAAAACTTCTAGAAGAAAATGTAGGAAAATATTTTCAAGACCTAGTGATAGGTGGTGGATTCTTAAAGGAGATAGGAGGAGGGAGATGGACTACTGATATTTAATGTATATAGAAGCTTTAATTAGCTTTACTGTAAAAGTGTGGAAATGTACAGAGTTGGTGGTAACACATTATAGTGACTAACAGCTGGTTTATAAATGGGGATGTGGCTGAAAATGGTAGTCTAGGGATGTAAATGCCAATTGACAGAAAGCTAGAGAATAATCTAGGGACTGAATCACACAGTAAACCCAGAGGTGGATGAGAATAGTGGTTGATGGTACAGATGCAAGAGTGTCATTTGTGAGCTAAAGCAGATGTACGTCAGTATTGCAGAGTGTTGCAAATGTGGAGAAGCATGGGAAAAATACAACTGGAGTGATCTTTGGACTGTGATTAACAGTAATAATGTAATATTCTTGCATCTATGCCAAAGATGTACTGTGTTGATAATGGGGGAGTATGGAGAAAGTGTGTCAAATGTACACTGTGGACCTGGTAATAATTGGATGAGATTATCTCATTATCTGTAACAAATATTCCACCAGGGTGTGGTGTGTTGATAAAGGGGTGTTGTTTGGGAATTCTGCACATGTGCATGATTGTTGTGTAAGTTTAAAGTTTGGTCATAAAAATATATTTTAAAAACAGTAATAGGGTGGGTTGGGGGAAAAATACACCAAATGTAAGATAAGGACTATACTTAGTAGTAAGATTTTGACAATATTCTTTCATAATTTGTTACAAATGTTTCATGACAATGCAAGGTGTTGGTGGAGGGTTGATGTATGGGACCCCTGTATGATGTTATGAATATTTGCTTTTTAAGTTCACAACTTTTACTCTACACTTGTTGTTTATGTATGTTCATGTAAAAATGATATAAAAATAATAATAGGGTGGGTTGAGGGAAAATAGTTTGTAGTAATATTTTGAGGATGCTCTTTAGTCATTAGTTAAAAATATTTCACAACAACTCAATGTATTGGTGGTAGGATGAGGTATGAGAGCCCTGTATGATGTTATGTATGTTTGTTTTGTAAGTTCACAACTATTACTATACACTTACTATTTATGTATGTTCAAGTATGAGTGATATACTTCAATAATTTTTTTTTAAAATTAAAAGTTTAGTAGTATCAATCAATTAAACAATTAATTCTGATCTCCTCTGGAAGACAGTGTATACAGTCAAAGGTTTCTAAATATTAAAATAGTCCTTAGTATTTCCTAATAAAAGACCTCACAACAATTATATAATATTCACATATTACTAGTACTCTTTAACCAAATATCAAGTTGTGTTTCACAGAGCTAATAAGGAGATTTGAAGTTAAACTAATATTGTAATTTGAAACATATTACTGACATAGTGTACAGTTCAAAAGCACCAGAGGAATTGCTATAATACAAAAATACTTTATTCACCTATTTCAACTACCTGTGTATTTATACTCAGAAAATTATTTATTTTACTGTATGTACGAAAATATTAAAATTCCGTTCAATTAACTACATTGTTCTAATGCTTATGCTACTTGTTTAAAATTTTTTTATGAATTTTGCTTAGTCATATTGGAATTTATTTAAACTCATTCTGTTTCTTCTTGATTTCAACCATTATTATACTGATATATGTGTATACATACACTTATATATGCTTATGTGGTTACACAAACTCTAATACAGATGCTTTATCCTATATAGACTTTATCAGAATTATATTTAAAAGCAATATACAAACATATATAAATATATATGCATGTATAACTAGCTTTTGTTTTTTAGTCACTGAAACTATATTCAGTATCTGGTTTGGTATCTCATTTATCAATAATTTTTGTGTGGTTTTTTCCTTTTATGTACCAATATTCACTACATATTTTTACTTTTGCAATTCTATGTTCACTGAGGTTAGTAAAATATTACTATATATCCAATACTCATAATTTCTTACTGTATTCCTTTATGCACTATACTAGATATCCATAAATAAAATAATAATTTCTGCTAATATTTGTTATGGTCACTTTTAATAGAAGTAAGATAAAATGTACTTAGATTTCTTTATTATTCCCCAAAATTTGTATGAAAATTGGCATGTGATATACAGCTATCTTTTAGGCTCTGGCAATATAAGAATTGCTTCCTGGAAACTATTAACTCTGTTCCATTTTTCTTCTCCAACAGTAACATGAACTGAAATTCTATTTCTGGAAATTAATTTTATACCATATATATATATATGCCAAAATTGATCTTAAGATATAATAAAATAATAAAAATAAAATATAAAATTATTTTCAAACAAATTGAAAGGAAACACAGCATACAAGCAAATTACAAATGCCACTTTTTATTTTTTTATTTTTAATAATATTTTTTTTGTTTTTTAAGAGATATTAAATTACATAAATGTTACACAAAAAATATAAGAATTCCCATATGCCTCACTCCCGACACCTGCCAGATCCTCCCACATGAACAGCCTTCATTAGTGTGCCACATTCATTGCAATTGATGAACATATCCTAGAGCTTTACCACTGAGCATGAATCATAGTTCACATTATAGTCTACACTCTCTCCCACATAGTTCTGCATGTTATGTGATGATATAAAATGACCTATATCTGTTGTTGCAATGTCATTCAGGATGATTCCCAAGTCCTGAAAAAGCCCTCGTATTACAACTGTTTTTCCCTCTCCCTGCCCCCAGAGCCTCCAGTGGTCACTACCTCCATATTAATGTAATTTCTTCCAATGCTAGAATCACAATGTCTATAGTAGAATATAGTAGAATATCTAATCCATAGTTCATTCCCCAATCCTGAGGATTTTGGATGGTGATATCCACTCCACCTCTAATTGAGAGGAGGCTTTGATCCCATACAGCCTATGGATGGGACTCTCTTGCTTGCAGTTATCGGCTCTCTCAAATTCTTGGTATGGTGGTTGTCAATCCTTACCTCCTTGTTAGTTGTCCTGAGTGAGTCCAATAAACTGGAGAGTAGATGTTGCAACTCCGCTGAGATCCTGCTGAGATGTGCATAAGTGTTACCTCTGGGATCACCTCCTGACTCACCTGAAGTCTCTTAGCCGTATAAACTCATTTGTCTTTATCTTTTCCCCCTTTAATTCGAGGTCTTTTTCCAGTTGCATTGCTATTTGGTGATTGGTAGTAATACCTCGGTGCTAGGGAGGCTCGTCCCTGGGGGTCATGTCCCATGCTAGGGGGAAGGTAATTCATTTATAGGGAATGTAATGCATTTATATGCTGGGTTTGGCTTAGAGAGAGGCCACATTTGAGCAATAAGGAGGCTTTCAGGAGACAACTCTTAGGCACCCCACAACACTAGGCTAAGATTCAGTTTCAAGAACAAAGAATCATAAGCATAGTCACCAATATAAAGGCCCACAAATGGATCATCCTTCTTTGCCAGTCATTGCCCCTGCTCATGTGGGACTGTTGCTGCTCCATTAGAGAATGTGGCAGAGCTCTCCAGGATGGGAATTCAATATTCTCTCGGTTATTGTGTGAGTCTCCACCCACTGTGACAATGCCCCATGAACATTTGAACATATTTATATACCTTATATGTATGCCCAGGTGAACTTCCTCCCACGTATCCCCCATCCCTGACACCCTATACCAATGATCCTCCCCTGCCACAGTTGTAACCCACTGTGATCCAAAGCATCTTCAAAAATGAAGCTATTAATATATGTATATATATATATAAATAACATTTTTGTAAGCAAATACACATATATGCATATATATTTATATATCATTTTGCAAATGTTTGTATGTATTGTGAGAATTTTTATTTTTACCCATAATAAAAAATAAATAAAAATAAAATAAAATAAAATAAAATAAAATGATGTTATCTTTCAACAGAGAAAAAAAAAATGAAGCTATTACAATAGCCAAATACAATTAATAGGAAAATGAAACAATAAGTTTAGATATAAGAAATAAAATATATAAAAATTTTAAAAAACTAAAATAAAATAAATTTAAAAGATTGGGGTGTTAAATAATAATGAAAAATATTTTTAAATTTTTTTTGACATATTGCCTTTTATCACTGTAATATCTGGTGTCCTGTATGTACAGTGGCATTTTCTACCATAAAGAAGTTCTGGGTCACCGTAAAGTCACATACAGAATACGGGGAACTCTCATATACCTAACATCCTCCCCTTTTACCCCTTCTCATATTAATACCTTTTTATATGTGGATGGTGCCTTTGTTATAACTGATATACAAATAGTGAAACATAGCTACTAAACATGGTCAATGATTTACATTACGGTTTACATTTTGGACTGTACACTTTTATAAATTTTGATGATATTTAACATGGCCTGTGCCCATCTTTGCAAGGTCATGTAGAACACTTCCATTGCCCACTAAATACCTCCTGTTTGATCTATTCTATTCCTCCCTCCTCTTTCCCTAGGGGCACATGTTGACCCCCTGGCTTCACTCCTTGGATGACAAGATTCATAGTTACTTGCAACAACACTGAGGTCTTGGCACACTGGTTTGTCTTTCCCTATTAGGAACCGTCCATGCTCTCAAGAGACTCTTATCTCTCTGTTTGTGAACAAATTGGTCCTCCCCAGGATAGGAATCCAACTCCTTTCCACTCATTATGCGGGTCTCCACCTCCTGAACAACACATTATGACAAAATGATCACTCAAAACACTCCCTAGAAGCCTACTCCAGGCGTGCCCTGTCCGAATGCCCCCCCCAATACCTTAAACCAGTAGCCCTTCCTTGACAAATTGCCGTAAGAGCATTCCCAACTTTGTACTTTCAACCACATATCCGCAAATCCCCAGTGTTCACCTAGTCCCTCTCCTAACCCTCCCCCCATTTCCCTGGACCTTCCACCCCTCCCTCCCCATCTATCCACCTATCAAACCAGCACCACCCAACCCAATAATATCACTACCCTCCTGTTATACCCCTTCAATACACTACTACACACTTTCAACTTACCATAAATTATGTTCGTGTGGGTGTTGGCTCACAACCTTCTTCTCCCCTTCTATTTCCTGTAAACCTCTTTTACAGACAATAGCTCTCTGAGTCTGTTCAATTTACTTAATTCATATAAGTGAGGTCAAGTACTGTTCATCCTTCATTGCCTGGCTTGCTTCACTTAACATAAGCTCCTCAAGATTCATCCATGTTATCCCATTTCTTAACACTGTATTCCTTCTTACGGTTGAGTAATATTCGATTGTATGTATGTACACATTTTGTTTATCCATTCATCTGTTGATGGGCATTTGGGTTGATTCCAACTTTTGGCAATAGTGAATAATGCTGCTATGAACCTTGGTGTGCATATATCTGTTTGTATCTTTGCTTTCAATTCTTGTGGGTATATACACAGCAGTGGAATTGCTGGATCATATGGCAGTTATATAGTTAGTTTTTTGAGGAACAATCAAACTGTGCTCCACAATGACTGGACCATTTTACATTTCCACCAACAGTGATGAGGGTTTCCATTCCTCTACATCCTCTCCAACATTCATAGTCTGCTGTTTTTTTAATAGCTGGCAGTTTAATGGATGTTTGATGGTATCTCACTGTAGTTTTGATTTGCATTTCCCTAATAGCTAGTGATGTTGATCATCTTTTCATGTGCTTTTTAGCTATTTGTATTTCTTCCTTAGAGAAGTGTCCTTTCAGGTGGCTTGCCCATTTTTTAAATGGGTTGTTTGTCTTTTTATTTTCCAGGTGTTATATTTCTTTACATATGCTGGATATTAGGCTCCTATCAAATAAATAGTTGCCAAATATTTTCTCCCATTGGGTAGGCTGCCTTTTTACTTTCTTGATAACGACCTTTGAGGTGCAAAAGTTTTTAATTTTGAGGAGATCCCATTTATCTATTTTTTCTTTTTCTGCTCGTGTTCTGGGTGTGAAGTTCATGAAACTATTTCCTGTTACAAGATTCTGTAGAAGCTTCCCTACATTATCTTCCAAGGTCTTAATGGTCTTGGATTATATATTTAGATTTTTGATCCATCTTGAGTTGATTTTTGTATAAGGTGTGAAATGGTGTTCCTCTCTCATTCTTTTGGATATGTATATCCAGTTCTCAAGCACCATTTGTGAAGAGGCCATTCTCTCCCAGTTGAGTGGGCTTGGTGGCCTTGTCAAATATCAGATGACTGTACATGCAAGGATCTATAGCAGAACTCTCAATTCAACTCCATTGGTCAGCATGTCTATCCTTGTGCCAATACCATGCAGTTTTGAACACTAGCTTTGTAGTATGTTTTAAAGTCAGGTAGTGTGAGTCCTCCAATTTCTTTTTTCTTTTTCAATATGTCTTTGGTTATTCAGGGCCTCTTACTCTTCCAAATAAATTATGTAGGTAGTTTTTCCAATTCATTAAAAAATGCTGTGTTGATTTTTATTGAGATTGCATTAAATCTGTAGATTAGTTTGTGTAGGATAGACATCTTAATGTTTAGTCTTCCTATCCATGAACAGGGAATATTCTTTCATTTATTTAAGTCTTCTTTGATTTCCTTTAACAGTGTTGTAAAGTTTTCTATACAACATTTATAAGTTCTAGAAGTTTATACTCATCATAAACTTATGAATATAAGTTCTAGAACCTATACTTATTTATAAGTTCTATTCATTTATAAGTTCTAGAAATTTTGTTGTAGATTTATCAGGGCTTTCTATGTATAGGATCATGTCTTCTGCAAATAGTGAATTTTTTACCTCTTCCTTTCCAATCTGGATGCCTTTTATATCTTTTTCTTGCCTCAGTGCCAGAGCAAGTACTTCTAAGACAATGTTAAATAGGAGCAGTGATACTGGGCACCCAAGTCTTCTTCCTGATCTTAGAGGGAAGGCTTTTAGGATTTCACCATTGAAGATAATGTTAGCTGTGGGTTGTTCATATATACCTTTTATCATGTTTAGAAAGCTTCCTTCCTCTCCTATCTTTTATAGTGTTTTTATCAGGAAAGTGTACTGTATTTTGCTGAATGCTTTTTCTGTGTCTATAGAGATGGTCATGTGATTTTTTTCTTTTGATCTGTAAGTGGTGTATTACATTGATTGATTTTCTTATGTTGAACCATCCTTGTACATCCAGGATGAAACCTACTTGGTCATGGTGTATAACTCATTTGATGTGCTGTTGAATGTAATTAGCAAGTATTTTATTGAGTATTTTAGCATCTAGGTTCATTAGAGAGATTGGTCTGTAATTTTCCTTTCTTGTGACATCTTTGTTTGGCTTTGGTATTAGGGTAATGTTGGCATCATAGAATTAGTTAGGCAGTGTTCCTTCTACTTTTGTTTTTTTGGAGTTTAAGCAGAATTGTTAGTTCTTTCTGGAATGTTTGGTAGAATTCACCTGTGAAGCCATCTGGTCCTGGGCTTCTCTTAGTTGGGAGGTTTATGGTGACTGAGTTTATCTCTTTACTTGTAATTGGTTTGTTGACTGCATCAATTTCTTCTTTCATCAATGTAGCTGCTTGTGAGTTTCTAGGAATTTTCCATTTCCTCTAAATTACCCTTCTTGTTGGCTGCCTTGGAGACCTGCTTTGGTGTACAGCAGACCAAGGCACTGCTTACCACTTCCCAGAAGAGTGAGGGTCAGAGACACGAAGAAGCCAAAACAAGTAATCATCAGTTCTTAAACCTCCCAACTGTCGGGAAGGGCTCCGATTCCCCACCCCTGAGATATTATGGGAGGGTAAAACTCCTGGTGAATTGTATCTGAGAGTAGAGTAGGCGTCTACCTCCATGGGAAGGTGCTCTGAGTCATCTAGGAGGGTACTGGACAGATAGGGAAGCCAGTAATAATTGTAGGCTGCTTACCTCACTGGCTGGAAGGGGCACACATACCAGGCCCTCAGTGTGGACAGACTAGGTGGAAACCCATGCCCCCTTCTCCAAATGGATGTGTGACATCAGATTCCCTGCGAGGAAGAGGAATCTGGGAGAGTGGAGAGTGATTTTTTTTGTGGCAAGTTTAGCCGGCTGGGCCCTCCTTCAATATCAGAACGGACCCAGACTTGACAGGGAGAAGGGAGGGGAATTGCCTCAGGCTGGTCGTCATGCCCAGCCACCTAGGTAAAGAGAGGAATTACATCAGTGAGGAGGCAATGGTCAGCACCACTCCAGCTGACTGCAGGGAATCTAACCTACCCAAAGGAAAAAGGGTGGATAGTCTTCTGAAAGGCTAATCAACCCAAGGACTGAGAATAACTCAGTGGAAGAATCCCTACCTGGCATATATGAGGTCCCTGGTTTGATTCCTGGCTATACCTTGGGAAGTGATTTACCAGATTATCAGGCATCCAGCTGAAACTTTATGACAGGGAACATATAAATATTTTCTTTGTATTAGCTTTTCTTGAATCTCTTATTAAAAAAATAATAATAATTTTCTTTTATTTCCCTTGCTTTACTCACTAAAATCCAGTTCAAAATCTGCAGAAGGCAGGCTGCAGGGTGAGTGATTGAGGAACACCAGCAGCCTGACAATATCCTTACAGGTCTAAGAGAGAAGGCTATTTTTCCGTGTTTATTATTTTTTTCTTCTGTCTCCTTTATTTAAAAAACTAGCTGCTGCTGTATTGTTTCTTGCTTGTTTTCTATCCCCTACCTTTCTCTCTCTGCTTCTTTATTTTTATTTTTATTTTTTATTTCTTTCTTTGGTTACTGATTTATTCTACCTCTACTATTTCTTTTCACTCCTTCATCTTTATATCTTTTGTTTTCTGTTGTTGTTCTTTCATTCCACCTCTTTTATTTGGTCCCCAATTTTTCTTGTTTGTATTTCTCCCTTTCTCCTTTTTTCTCGCTATACTTTCCCTTTATTTTTTTTTCTCTTTTTTCTTTTCCCCTCTTCTCACAGTTCAGTCTTTTAAGTTATTCTATACATTTTTTCTCTCTTCTGTTTCTTGTTTCATTGTTTCTATCTTTCCTAATCTTATTCCTCTGTGCTTCTTACTTGTGTTAATTTTTCAATTTCCTAGGTCTCGTATAGTTACTCTCCTACCTTTTACTCTTACCATTACTATTATTCTCTTTGTCTTCCTCTCTTTCCTTTTCTTTGGTCTTAATTTTTTTTTCTTTCAAAGGAACATCAGCAGATCTCTCTCACAAAATACAGCTGAGTGGGGACAAGATAACTGCCTGAGTGAGCTGTTTTGCGAAATGTCCTTTTTAAAATTAATTTTTTGGAAACATTGTTCTCTTTTAGGATTTCAAAATTACGAATGCAGTGAATTTTCAAATAAAAATATCTACCTGTTTATTGGTAAATGTTTCAAACTAAGTATTGGCAAAGTTCTTTCTTCAGAGGGTTTTTGAACTGTATACTAAATTGGGCCATCAGCCCTTAAGTTGACCTGATAACTTAATGCACAGGAATTAAATGGCTTTTACAGGGCAAATTCTATGGATGTATGGATAAGAGTTTATATAATACTTACAGAATCAAAACTTTAAACTGTTAAGATATTTAGTCATTACTGTCAGTTCTAATTTCCCATAAAAAAGAAACAAGAGTGGGATAATGTCCATATTTAAAAATATATGTTTTGTGTGTCCACATAGTATTGTTTTTTTTCCTATTTAGAACAGTCACAATAGGATATGGAGTAATTGATAATTTTTTGAAAGGGTTGCTATGAAATGCATATACTTTTAAATCAAATAATGAGAATAATGTAATTTTTTAAAATAAAGCTAAGTATGTAAGCTTTATAAGCATGGATTGTTACCTGTTTTGTTTACTTCTGTATCATTAGCTAATGCTCAATGCATAAATGCATAAAACCATAATGAATGTGTGTTGAATGAACTGATGAATGAATAAGAAAAATCCCCGATTCTTGATAGAATGGGCATCAAGAAAACTCCAGCACTAAAAGCTGAATCCCTACAAAGTTTTGAAGATGAAATGTTTGATTTTAATTACCAGGGAAAATATCTTATGGCATGCCTACATAAAAGGGAAGTCTGAAAATATGGTAATTTCCCATTTTCCCAATGAAAAATTCCCAAAACCAGTTTCTTGGCCAATTTGACTGTATCAGTTTCTAGGGCTCTGAATACAATTTAGTAAAATGTGTATTTATGTGAATGTAATTCAATTATTGATTATATTTACAGGAATTATATAACATAATAATTAATGATTTTTTATAATCACTCTATGAAAAAAGTGTTCAAACCCTTTACATGATTTTTTTTATTCTTTTTTAATTGGAGCAGTTGTAGGTTTACAGAAAAATCAGAAAGTACAGAGTTCCCAGATACCTGCCCACTCACACACATATTTACACTATTTTTTTAATTTTTAATTTTCTTTTATTTCAATATATTTTTTATTAGAGAAGTTGGGGCCTTACAAAACAATTATGCATAATCTTCAGAATTTCCATACATCACCCCTCCACCAACACCTTGCATTGTTGTAGAAAATTTGTTACAGATTGTGAAGGAAAATCAGCAGACTATTACCGCTAACTAAAGTCCATAGCTTACATTTGATATATTTTTTCCATACACCACCTATTATTAATACCATATTAGTAATTTAACTTTGTTATAGTTCAGGAGAGAACATTCTCATAATTGTACTCTTAACTACTGTCTATTTTCCATCATATGGTTCACTGTGTTATATAGTCCCATTCCTTGTACAATCTATCCAAAATGTATACTCAGTGGCTCTCACTTTCATCACAGAGTTGTGCAGACATCGCCTCAGTAATTTTTTAATGTTTTCCTTAATCCAAAAGAAAAAATCATATACCCCCTATTATTGACCCTTATTTGACACTGATGCGAGACTATTACAATATTGCTAACTACAGTCCATAAATTACATTAATTGTATTTTTCCCAGGTATCACCATATCCCTACCACCTTGTAATAGTGATGTGCATTTGTTCTAGTTCATAGAAGAACATTTTTCTTTGTACTATTAACCACAATCCTCATCCACCTGTGGGTTCACTATGTTATTCAATCCCTAGATTATTTTATAGCTTTCTTTTAATTAACATTTACATCTCTAAACTACCCACTTCAGCCACAAACCCATTTATAAACTAGTCATATAGGTTATACTCACTATAACGTGATGCCATCAACTCTATTCATTTCTGCATTTTTACAGTCAAGCTAATTAAAACTTCTCCATACATTAAGCATCAGTATGCCTTCTCAGCCCTTATCCTATATCCTAGAAACCTGTACTCTAGGTTTTAACTCCATGTGTTTATTCTTAGTATTTAGTTCATATTACTGAGACAATACAATATTTGTTCTTTTGTGTCTGGCTTATTTCACTCAGCCTAATGTCCTCAAGGTTCATCCATGTTATTAAGTGTCCAAATTTCATTTCTTCTTAAAGCTGATTAGTATTCCATCATATTTATATACCACTTTTTTAAATCCATTCATCAGTTGATGGACACTTAGGTAGTTTTTGTCATCTTTTGGGAATTGTGAATAATGCTGCTATGAACATTAGTGTGCAAATGTCTGTTCACATCACTGTTTTCAGTTCTTCTGGATGTATTCCTAGGAGAGGGATTGCCGGATGATAGGGCAGTTCTATATTTAGTCTCCCCAGGAATCACCAAACTGTCTTCCACAAAGGCTGCACTTTCCTACATTTCCACCAACAATGAAGGACTGTTCATATTTCTCCACATTCACTCCAGCACTTATTGTTTTCTGTTTTGATTTAAATAAAAATAGTGACTATTCTATGAGGTGTGAGATGATATCTCACTGTAGTTTTCATTTGCATTTCCCAAATAGCTAGTGATATTGAACATTTTTTTCATGTTCTTTTTCACCATTTGTATTTCCTAGTCGGAGAAGTGTCTATTAAGTATTTTCCCCATTTTTAAAAATTGTATTTCTTTCCCTTTTATTGTTGAATTGTATGATCTCTTTATATAGCATGGCAATCAAACCCTTATTGGATATGTGGTTTCAAAATGTTTCCTCTAATTGAAGGGGTTAACTTTTTACCTTCTTGAAAATGTCCTTTGAAGCATAAAAGTGTTTAAGTTTGAGGAGATCCCATTTATCCATTTTTTTCTTACATTGCTCATACTTTTGGTGCAAGGTTTAAAAAGCTATCACCTACTACGAGGTCATAAAGATGTCTCCCTATCTTTTTTTCCTAGGAGTTTTAAAGTTTTAGGTTTTCTATGTAAGTCTTTGATCCATTTCTAGTTAATGTTTGTGTCAAGTGTGAGATAGGAGTCCTCTTTCATTCCTTTAGATATGGCTATCCAGTTCTCCCAGCACCATTTGTTGAGTAGACTGTTCTGCCCCAGCTTGGTGGGCTTGATATCTTTATAAAAAATCACTTTGATCATAAATGTGAGAGTCTGTTTCTGAACCATCAATTTGGTTCCATTGGCCTATATGTCTGTCTTTATGCCAATACCATGCTGATTCTACCACTGTAACTAGGAAATATGATTTAAAAACTAGGAGTGAGAGTCCTCCACCTTTGTTCCTCCTTTTTAAGAGGTTTCTAGCTATTCAGAGCCCCTTACCCTTCCAAACAAATTTGATAATTGGGTTTTCCATTCCTTTAATAAAAGCAGTTGGAATTTGTATTGGGATTGCATTTAATCTGTATATCAAATTGGGTAGAATTGACATCTTAATGATATTTAGTCTTCTAATCCATGAACACAGAATGTTCTTCCATTTATTTAGGTTTCTATGATTGCCTTTAGCAATTGTAGTCTTCTGAATGCTGAATTATTCTTAAATATTTTATTAATTTTGTCGCTATTGAAAATGGATTTTTTTTCTTACTTCATCCTCAGATTGTTCATTACTAATGTACAGAAACATAACTGATTTTCATATATCTTGTATCCTGCCACTCTGCTGAACTCATTTACTAGCTCTAGTAGCTTTGTTATAGATTTTTCAGGACTTTCTAGTATAGGATCATTTCATCTGTGAATAGTGAAAGTTTTACTTCTTCCTTTCCAATTTGGACCCATTTTATATCTATTTATTGCCTAGTATCTAGCTAGAATCTCTAGAACTATATTGAAAAACAGTCGTGTCAGTGGGCATCCTTGTCTTGTTCCTAATCTCAATAAGAAAGCTTTCATTCTTTCACCATTGATTGCAATATTAGCTGTGTGTTTTCATATACACCCTTTATTATGTTAAGAAAATTTCCCTCTCTTCCTATCTTTTGGAGTGTTTTTTTTCAAGATATGATGCTGTATTTTGTAAAATGCCTCCTCTGCATTAATCAAGATGATCATGTGGTTTTTCTTCTTTGATTTATTAATGTGATGTACTATGCTGATTGAGTTTATTGTGTTGAACCATCCTTACATGCCAGTACAAAACCCATTTGATCATGAAGAATAATTTTTTTAATGTGTTGTTGGATTCAATTAGAGAGTATTTTTTGAGGGTTTTTCCATCTATAGCCATTAGGGAAATGGATCTGTAATTTTCTTTTTTCTTAGTATCTTTATCTGGTTTGGGTATTAGGCTGGTATTGGCTTCATAGAATGAATATGGCAACTTTCTTTCCTGTTTAATTTTTTGGAAGAGTTTGAGTAAGAGTAGTATTGAATCTTTGAATGTTTGGTAGAAGTTACCTGTGAAGCTATCTGGTCCAGGTCTTTCATTTTGGGGATTTGTTTGATGACTGTTTCAATATCTTTACTTGTGATTGGTTTGTTGAGATCTTCTTTTGCTTCTAGGGTCAATGTAGATTGCTCATATATTACTAGGGATTTTTTTCATTTAATTTGCATTATCTAATTTGTTGGCCTACAGTTGTTGATAGTATCCTCTTATGACCTCTTTCTAGACATAAGCTGTTATAAACTTGGTCATTTATAAGTTGTAAAAATGACAGCACTTTTAGAATGTCTATGTTATGTACAGTTCCCTTGGTCTTATCCTTACATTTCTCATTTAAAACTCCATTTTTATCTCTGGGAGTACTTCCAAGCACCAACTAGTGATGCAACTGGAAAAAGACCTCAAATGAAATGGGGAAAAGATAAAGACAAATGAGTTTATATGGCTAAAAGACTTCAAAGTGAGTCGGGAGGTCATCCCAGAAGTAATGCTTATGCACAACTCAGCAGGATCTCATAGGCTGCCAAAGTGGATACTACCCAAAATAGTGGGGCTCCTGAGGGGTCTGAAGACACCAAGGTCCTCTGGTCAGGGCAGATAAGTCCAGAGTTTGGTGCTTTGCCAGTGGGCCCTGTTTTGGAGTTTGTGCTCCTGAGAGTGACAGAGATGGACTCAATTATGGCTTCCTTACACATGGCTCATCTGACTCTTCTATAAATCAATACTTGGTGCTGGAGTTTGTAGGTGTATGTCCAAGAGACTGGAGTCTTTGGGCTGTCCATGTGCCAGCTATTCCTGGAATCTCAGTAGAGTTGCAATATCTACTCTTCAGTTCATTGGGCTCACCCAGGACAACTAAAAAGGAGGTGAAGATTGACAAGCACCATACGAAGGATATGAGAGAGCCGACAACTACAAGCAAGAGAGTCCCATCCATTGGCTGTATGGGATTGAAACCTCCTCTCAATTAGAGGTAGAGTAGACATCACCATCCCAGAATCCTCAGGATTGAGGAATGAACTATGGTCTAGAGTGAACTTACTGGTATTATACTATAAGCATATTGTTATTCTAGCATTGGAAGAAATTACAGCATTGATGTGGAAGCAGTGACCACTGGAGGCTCTAGGGGCAGGGAGAGGGAAAAACAGTTGTAATACAGGGGCTTTTTCAGGACTTGGGAATTGCCCTGAATGACACTGCAACGACAGATATAGGCCATTTTATATTGTCACATAACATGCAGAACTGTGTGGGAGAGAGTGTAGACTACAAGGTTAACTACGGTCCATGCTCAGTGGCAAAGCCCCAGGATGCATTTATCAATTGCAGTGAATGTGTCACACTAATGAAGGATTTTTATGTGGGCAGGTGTGGAGGTGTGGGGAGTGGAGCATATGGGAATCCCTATATTTTTTGTGTAACATATATGTAATCTAAATATCTTTTTAAAAAATGGTATGTGAAATAAAGACTTTCAGAAAAAATTTTTTAAAAAATTCTATTTTTAAAGTTACATAGCTTCTTTTTTTCCCTATCCTCCTCAATTCAATTATGTCATATACATTTTCTATGACTTTATTTATTTTAAACAATTCATTGAAGTATATCATTCATACATGAAAACACACAAACTATTAAGTGTTCAGTAGACATTGTGAACTTACAAAAAACAAAACAAAACATGCACAACATCATACAGGGCTCCCACACATCACCCCACCACAAATACTTTGCATTGTTGTGAAACATTTTTTAACAAATTATGAAAGAGCATTGTCAAAGTATTACTACTAACTATAGTCTGTATCTTACTCCCCTATACATTGTTTTAAAGACTTATTTATCATTTATTTACTTTTATCCATTTTTACCCCTCCCCCATTTTTTGATGTTTTTGTGTTCATTCACTGGGCAACTCTCTGTGTCCATTTCCTGCCCTCTCTTGTGATACTTCTCCTCCTGTCTTCAACTGGGATTTGATCCTCGGAACCTCTGATGTGGGAGAGAGGCGTTCTACCACCTGTGCCACTTTATTTCCTGGTTTTTCATCACTTTTTATCTTGGCTTTCCCTTGTGTTTTTTCCTGTTACATCATCATCTTGCTGTGTGTCTCGTGGGGCCTGGGTTTCACCCACACACGGGGCCTAGTGTCCCATGTACCTTCTATATTTTTCTTTTTTTAATTTTTACCGGGAGGTCCTGGGGATAGGACCCAGGTCCCTCCATATAGGAGATGGACACCCAAACATTTGAACTATATCCATCCCCCTGCTATATCTTTTAAGGTTGACCAAAGATACCTAGAGTTAGTCTTTTCCCATACAGGATGGTCATATAATAAATCAGGCTTAGTTTATCAACAGCACTCTGAAAACCAGACCTAGGAAGAAAAACTAGGTCTGGGGACACATGAATGGTTTCTAATACAGCAAATGTTTGGACTACCCTGATTATCATAAAATCAGGACAGCGAGAATATTTGCATTGTCATATACTTTTCTTTTTTTTTTTTCCACAGAACTTCAAAGGTTTGCATGTCATATACTTTTTTTTTTTTTTTAAGATTTTATTTGTTTATTCATTTATCCCCCCCTTGCTGCTTGTGCTCGCTGGGTCAGCTAACCACGCCGTGCAGACAGGCCTGCCTTCACCAGGAGGCCCCGGGAACCGAACCCGGGGCCTCCCATATGGTAAATGGGAGCCCCACTGATTGAGCCACAGCCGCCTCCCCGTCATATACTTTTAATGCAGTTAAATTCATATGGAACAATCTGAATTCCATCCAGACTGATGGATTGTTTTACCTTTTTTGTTTCTTATGGTTTGCTTGTTTTTAGTTTGTATATATTGTCACTCTCTCTGATATACTGTTTTATGGGTTTGGCAAAGGCAGGTATTCACTACCCAATATCATAAAGAACAATTCCTTCACCCTAAAAGTTCTCCTGTGTCCCTTTTGAAGTCAACCACTACCCCTTTTCCCAATCTCTGACAAACTCTGAACTGTTTTTTATCTCTACAGTCTTTTCTTTTCCAGAATGTTGTATAATTGGGATGTAATGATATGCATTATAAGGGTTTGACTTCTTTTACTTAGCAAAAAGCATTTATGATTCATCCTTGTTGTTATTTGAATTGGCTTATCATTCCCTTTTACTGTTGAGTAGTATTTTGTTGTTTGGGTATACCACAATGTGTTGTAAATTCCCCTCTTGCAGTTGTCTTGATTGCTTCAAGTTTTGGCAATTATGAATGAAGCTACTAAACAATTCATG
This sequence comes from Tolypeutes matacus, assembly GCA_026826555.1. Classification (NCBI taxonomy): domain Eukaryota; kingdom Metazoa; phylum Chordata; class Mammalia; order Cingulata; family Chlamyphoridae; genus Tolypeutes; species Tolypeutes matacus. The sequence goes on along the minus strand of JAKSZT010054304.1, from coordinate 28,438,874 downwards.
TACAGTTTTTTTTTTGTTTGTTTGAACACTTTCAATTCCTTAGAATAAATTCCTAGTATTCAGATTACTGGACTGTATGTATGTTAAGTGCATGCTTAAGTTAACAAGAGATGGTCAAACTCTCATCCAAAATGCCTGTAATATTTTGCATTCCTACCAGCAATGAATGTGCGTGCCTGTTTTTCCACATCATTACGAGAATTTGGTATTATCAGAAAGTTTAGAAAATTTGGAATCCCATTGGCTATAGTAGCTAAAGAGACCCAGAAATCCTCTTAATTGGTTTTATTTATTTTTTCACATATGGGGGGCCAGGGATTGAACCCAGGACGTCATCCTCTTATGTAGGAAGCCAGCACTCAACCACTGATCCACATCAGCTCCCCTAATTTGTTTTTTTCATTTGTTTTGCTTGTTGTTTGTTTTTGTTTTAGGAAGCACTGGGAACCAGAACCTCCCATGTGGGAAGCAGGAACTCAACTACTTGAGCCACATCCACTCCCTTAATTGATTCTGATTAACTGATGTGGGTCAGTTTGAATGGATTATAGTCTTTCAGGAGTGAGAGATTTATTTCCTGTGAATAATTCATACCCTAAGTAGTGCACTTAATTTTTACAGAATGATAACTTCTCTTTGGAAACTTCATGACATTTTTTTAATGTAAAACATGATGCAGAGAGTGGAATCTATCTTATATTCCAGCATATTTTTTAAAAGGAAATAGCAAAAACAGTCCTCACATTATTTAGGAAGAGAATTGCAGGAAAACTTAAACTACTTAACCTTAAAGGCTAAAGTTTTTTAAGGTTAAATATCCTAAATAAGGAATTGTTAAAATAAGAGGTACCTCAATGAACTATTCAGACATAACCAACAAAGAGGACTGTTGCTGTTCCCAGGAAAGGGCAAAAATATTGACAATTGTATAATAAAAGAAACTAAATAAAGCAGATCACAGAGATATAACTGTAAAATATGAAGCCTCAGTTGGCACCAAATATAAAGTAGTGTTTTGTTTTAGTGTCACAGAAAAGATGGAAGGGCTATTTTATTTAAGGAACAGCTGAGTTTGAGAGGGATTTTGATTAACCTGAGAAGAAAAGAGGGTTAGAAGAGGATAAAGGCAGGGTAAATTTAGGAGCATAGGGTGAGTGAAAAATAAAGGTAGTTAGGCTGAAGTTGAGGGATATAGTTTAAAGTTTTTTTCATATTTGTCACTTACCTTAGACAAGGAATCCATTCAGGACTCAATTATGGAGTCTGAATTTCTTTTGGAAACTCCTCCATGCCAATTAAATAATGCAGATGATTATATGTTTGTGATTTTTGCACTTTGTAAGTACTTTGTGCTTTGGCATCTCTCAAATGAACAATTTTATTTATATAAGAAGTTTCCTAATGTGGCCACTGTAATTCTAAATCATTTTTAGTGCCATTTTGAAAGATAAGAAAGTATGATAATATGGTAATGAAAATACATATAAAGAGGCAGAATTCTTGTCAGGAGGAAACATGAACTTAAACTAAGACAAATCCATGTGCATCTGATGAGAATTAGTTAAATGTATTGATTGTGTATCTGTCTTCCATCAGTGTATTGAAGGTTTAGAAAAGAGATGTTTCCCAGAACTAGTTTCTCATCTGTAAAACAAAATCAGGCTCAGCTATGTTCACATAATGCTTTGATAAGTGATCTAAGCCAAAGTTTCTATTAGGATATTAGAGTAATGAGACATTTTACTCATTATCCATTGTAGCCAGCTAAAAACACAAGGGCATATTGAACATAGGTCTCTGCCTTCCTAAGAACTTCCTCTTATACATTCACGACAGAAATGGAGGGCAGAGAGTGTGGTTAGTGGCAAGGCAAACATTTAAAATACAGTATTTTAATTTTGCTAACATAATAAAAGAATTCCTAAAAGATGGATACTCATTTCTTGGAGACAAAACAGAGCTCAGTGAAAAGAAACTGAAGCTCAGAATTAACCCCCAATATACCTCACCAACACCAATGGAGAGCCACCTTAGTGGAAGGCACAAGAAGGTCCACAGGTGGACAGAGCATCTGATCAAATTTTCTTGAGTTGCGATATTGAAGCATTTTCAGCTGGATCTTGGTGGAGCCCTAGGTTCTTCCTCAAATACCAACACAAAATCTAGTGGGTCAGGTTATCAGCACTTTTATTCTTCAGTTTGGACGGACTTCAGATGAAGAAATGCAACTTCAGTATAGTGAAACATTTATTTGATTATAGCTTAGTGTTATAGTTCAAGCCTGGCTGAGGCTTTGGTGGAAGTGCACCCGGGGTGAAGTTGAAGGTGCACAGCTCAGTATTACAGCTCAGCTTCATGCTGCAGCTCGGTGTTGGTCTGGTTGGGGCGAAGATGGAAGTGCACTCAGGGATTTGGCGCTGTGCTAGATATAGGTTCACTGTGTTGCCGCCCTGGGGCTGGAGCCCCAAATTGCTATGCTCTGATAGATCAATCACTGGGTCCATACAAGGGTATTGGTTAGGGTTTGGAAACTAGATTAGCATTTTATGTTAATGAGGTATGCTAACTGGGAAGTGTTGATTGGCTGATTATTAATTAGGGTAATGGATCCTATTGGTTGAAAAATCTCTTATCCTATTGGTTGGTTCAGGATCCCTTATCCTATTGGTTGGCTCAGGATCCCTATGCCAAGGGGTCATAGTTAGGTTACCAGCCCGCTCCTTCATTCACCTCTTTTTCTTTTATGGGAGACAGAGTGCAGTTTCTGAGTCCAGCTGCTGCCTGCTGTAAGGGGCCATAGTTAAAAGGGGAGGGTTTGGAGCAAAGGGTTGAGCAAAGGGTCTAGTGGCCTGATCCAGTTTCCCCAGGGCAGGTTGGAATACAAGTTGAAATTTAAAGGCCTGCAGTTGGGAAGAGATGAGTTTGGTGAGAGCATTGAGAAGGGGTGAGGGGAAGAGGAGAAGGAGCAGGATAATTATTAGGGGAGTTACAAGTGGAAGGAGGCCAGGTAGGATCCATCAATGGAGGAAAAAGTTAGAATTGTCCTTCCACTTCCACTTTTCAGCATCTTGCTTTGCTTCTTGGATTATATTCCAGATTTTGAAGACACCATTGAACCAGTTTGAAAGGGCCCTCACAGCGTCACTCTTAGAACTCCAACTGCTGAAAAACTGGATTCCCTCCACTCCTGGGTTCACATCACCTGTGTCAAACCCTTTATCATTGCAGACCCTGCTGCTGAAACTCCAGAGGCCCCACCTATTCCTGAGAGCCCATCAAAGTTCTCAAGTTCTTCTTCCGGAAAATGTCCACTTGATGTTGAAAACCCCCGTCTTCCTCCTTGCTGGAACTTTCTGTGAAGTAATTTTTTAGTATTCCTCTTGAGTATCTTTCTCTTTCTTTAAGCACAGTTATGTTTAGCTACTCTTGCTCCTACCTATGTTTGCTGGGAGTGGCTTTTGGAGCCACTCTACACTCTCACCTCTTCTCCCCAGTGGCTGAAGAGGCCATTACCCTCTATAACTTATCTTCCTGCTGGCTCTGTATGGGCCAGAAGCAAAACCTAGTTCCCTACCCCTCACCCCCATCTCTGTGGGTCAGTCAACTAATGTATGTAACAAGGATAAAAGGGGGGAGGGGGAGGAGTACACACCATGGGAAAAAGAATTGACTGCTTCAAGCCAGAGACTTCTTCCTTTATGGGGCTGAAGGAAGGTTGGCAAACCATATGCCCCTCCCAACCTGCAGGCATACAGTCAGAGCTAAAGAAAGCCAACATCTAATATAGTGCAGGAAACCTTAGCTTCTTATTTACTGACTCCCTATACACTGTACTAAACACATCTGGGACCATATTCCCCATTTGCTTCTGTAATGGGATGGGTCCCCAGGTAGACTCTTTGAACATAAAAGAAAAAGAGGGGAATGAAGGAGCAGGCTGGTAACCAAACTGTGAACCGTAGGCAGAGGGATCATGAGCCAACCAATATGATAGATTTTTCAACCAATAGGATCCATTCATTACCCTAATTAATAACCAGGCAATCAACACCTCCCAGTTAGCATACCTTATTAACATAAAATGCTAATCTAGTCCCCAAACCCTAACCAATGCCCTCACAAGGACCCACTAATTGACCAATCAGAGCATCGCAACTTGGGGCTCCACTCCCATGGCGGCAACATAGTGAACTTACATCTAGCGCAGCCCCAAAGCCCTGAGTGCAGTTCCATCTTCACCCCGGCCAGACCAACACTGAGCTGCAACACTGAGCTGAGCTGGAACACTGAGCTGTGAGCCTCCATCTTCGCCCCCGGGTGTGCTTCCACTGAGACCTCCGCCAGGCTTGAGCTGTAACACAGAGCTATAATCATTATGAAGTCTGTCCAAACTGAAGAATAAAAGTGGCCATAATAGGTCAAGCAAAGCCAAATTTATTAACCTTGCTTTCGGGAGGAACCTTGACAGAGTCTTAGTCATGCTGCAAAACAAGCAAGTAAGAGAAGGGTATTTATAGGTTTTGGAGACCAAACTAACATGGCTTAAGACATCAAGGCAGCGAACTGGTTGGAATTATTTGTGAAATAATATATTATGATTGTTGGACACACCACAGTAAGGGTTTTGAAATAATGCTTTACATGTCACTGTTTGTTCTGAGAACCAAACTACTTATTAGGATTAATTGGTTTATGAAAATGTTCTGGTAAAAAGTCACATTGACACAGGAAGCAGGGAACTATGTTTGGCCTCAGTTTTTACCCATGCAGCTGGAAGCAACAAAATTGTGGGTTAAGTTGTAAAACAAGCAAACAAACAAACAAACAGGTCAGAATGTTAAATGGGCTACAAATCATAGAGGATTTTATAGTATATAGTGAGGTATTTGGATTTTAGTCTAATTGTAATGAGAAGCCATTTGGAAGGTTTTAATTGATCAATCTTGTTAATCTGTGAAGAATAGGTTGGAAAAAAATTTTTAAGTAAAATCTGGAGGCTAAACTAAGTTTTAATATATGCATCTATATGAATAAAATAATAGTAGAGTCAATTTTGAGACTTTTGGACAACTATTTACACCCTTATTACTACCTCAGGTTCCTTATTAAAAAGGTGTTTTACAAGTTATTAAATACTTAACTGATATCCTTAGAATGATTCTCTCTCTTTAAACTGCATCATTCTAAGTGTTTATAACATTTCATTTTCTTCCATTTATACACATTTTAAATAGATGTAATTACCAAACTACTTTCTCAACAGACATTAAACATTAGTTTCTTCAAAGTGTCATATCTCCATATATAATCCATTAACACTTTCCGAAAATTAAGTAGAATTGAATAGCACATAATTTATTTTCAAAAAAATAAAACAGATGACAAGGAAATAATGCAGCATTGTGTAGCCCTGGTCCATTTTACACCTACAAATTGCAGTGATCTGTCAAAGGAGCAATTGTGGATATAAATTTTTGAAGACAGAAATTATGTGTTTGCACAGAATGTCTCCTAAATTTTCATTTATCAGATAGTTTAATTTATTTCCTTTAAAAAACAAGTAAAATTCTGTCATAACTATTCAACAAGTTAAAATTTTCATCCCTCCAACTTTGATTGAGTGGTCACTAATAAATACAAATATTGATAGTGAAAAATTACATAATTTATAAATTCAACTCAAATTCTAACAAAACTCTAAATTCTGTTTTCTTACAAAGATTTGATAGTTTTTGGACAGTATTTGGAATTGAGAGACAATATATTATAAGCATTTGCAAAGTTCCTACTCAGTAGGTAACTTCTAAGAAAAAAGAAAGCCTGTTTAAAAATTCAGTTATTTGGAAAAATTTATAGCAACACATAAAAACACATACCAAAGTACATCACTCTCTAACAATATTGATCAATATGGGAATATTGTCAAACTCTACATTATTTTACTCTATAAAGTATAACATCATTATGGTTCTTTTTGAAAAATGGTTAGTGTTTCCTCAGATTGAATTTTTGAGAAAGCTTACATTGCATAACAAAAGTAGGAAACTCAAATTACACAATGTTCCTGGAGAATTCTCTTTCGCACTGTTTTCAAATGGCACTAAAAATCTAGACTGGAAAAACTCAGTAAAAAAGAGCTAAAAGAGTATCACTGAATTTACTACAACTTAAGTTCAGTGATTAATAAAAAAAGGAATCCCATTTGTCTAGATATATAAATATTATAATGGTGTTTGCAAAAATATATGAAAAATAGAATCCTTCAATAAATATATATATATATATTTTAAAGATTTATTTATTCATTTTTATATTTTTTATCCCCCCCCCCAAAAAATATATATATATATTTAAGTTCACCATCTCAGGTAATATTTTAAGCATGAGGGATATAAAGATAGATTTAACATGACATATATGCATATAGTTCAAACTACACATAGTTAAGTAAATTGATCATAAAAATCTCATGGCCAAAATTGTTAGAAAATCTTCAGATTAATTGAATAAAAATAGCCTTATTGTATTAGTCAGCCAAAGGGGTACTGATGCAAAATACCAGAAATCGGTTGGTTATTATAAAGGGTATTTATTTGGGGTAGAAGCTTATGGTTACCAGGCCATAAAGCATAAGTTACTTCTCTCACCCAACTCTGTGAGGGGTCCAGCTTCCTGGGTTCCTCTCTTCTGGGGCTTGATTCGCTCCAGGTTCATCTGCTTATTCTCCCCACAAGGCCAGCTGTAGACTATGAGCCAAACAGCATGTCTCTTTTCCTGGGGCCTTCTCTCCTTTCTCATGACCAGGCTCCTCTGTATGCTTATTTCCGAGGGCTCCAGCTCAAGACTCCAACTTCAGAAACCTAACTCAAAAACTCCAACTAACTCTTCTGCTTTGCCATTTAGTTTTATCTCTGAGTCCTACTGACATGGCCCAATCAAAGCCCTAATCATAACTTAATCACGACCAGAGGAAAAGACCAGTTTACAAGCATAATCAATATCTATTTTTGGAATTCATAACTATATCAAACTGCCACACTCCACCCTCTGAATTCCAAAAAGACATTACAATATTCAAAAAACCTTATTTCTGTAACAATGCTAGTACAATATCATATCATAATCAATTTAAAGAAATACAGTTTGTCTTGGTCCAAAATACCGTCTGCTGTAGACCTCTGAAACTTATAAAACAATTTATCTGCTTCCAATACACAAATGGCCAGACAAAGGATAAACATTTTCATTACTATAAAGAGAAATTGGGAAGGAAACATGAGTCATGCATTCTCTACATTTCAGTAAACTTTCAGGTCATCCTCTGCCGCTTTGTTCCCAGGCCTGAGGGTGATCAGCCCTGCTGCAGCCGGGGGGCGACACTGGCTAGTTATGGGCCGTCCGGTGCGCACTCCGGGAACGGCGAGGGTGAGGAGGTTCTCAGGGAGCGGCGTCGGGTTGGGGGCTCCCTGGTCTCCACGGCTCAGGTGTGGGGGGTATCTGGTAAGGACCGCGCGTGAAAGAAAGACTCGAGACCTCTGAGTGCGGGGGAAGAAGCAAAGAGAGAGCTTTATTGAGGAAGTACAGTGCATATATACTCTTTAGGCTGGGGGCAGTCCCTCAGCCGATGGTGGAGGCTTATCATTGGGCAGTGGTTAGGGTCAGGGGTTGCTAGGGAAAGGGGCAGAATTTGGGGGCGGCAAGGGGCGAAGCAAGGTTGTCCAAAAAAGGCAATAACTGGGGCGAGAGCTCAGATTGGTGAGAAGGAACAAGGAAGAGGGAGAGAGGGAAAAGGGGAATGGGGGAGGGGGTTATGTTGCGCAGGCAAGGCCACAGCAAGGCCTGCAGTTTGTAGATACTGCAATCCTCCATCTGATTTCAAAGTCTGAGTAGCCATTCTTAAGATGATGGTTTCTTCTCCTTGGGGCCACATGGGGACCCACCCCTTTCTGCAGTCTTGCCTAATGGCCATTTTCTTGGTTCCACGCTCATCAAGCTGCAGACCTCACCCAGCAAGAGCATTGGAGTGCTTGCCACACCTTATCCAATCTTTGGGTTAGAGTCTAACCCCCTCTCCCCCCAGTACGGTGAGGTGAAGACAAAATTCCCCCAAAACTTTGACATACAGGCTCTACCCTCTCAGAGCAACGAGTTAACAACCTGGCCTTCCCTAATCCATGGAGGAGAGGCACACCCATCTCAGAGCTATAGGATGCTGACCTTAACCACCCTAATCCTTGAGGAATGTGCTCCACCCTCTTTGCACCCTGGGGTGGCAAAATTCTCCCTGAACATCGGGTAGGAACATCCACCCTCTTCAACTGCTGGGGCAAACTCACCCTCTCTGTACACATAGGTGAGGTTCCTTTCTTGGCCCAAGGTGATGTCTTAATTCCAGGTCTCAGCTTCCATAGTTTTCCCCTTAAAGCTGTTTCTCCTTCAATCTCTTCCTTCCATTTCCCTTTTAGTCCAAGCTGACAATGGTTTTGTTCATACAGCTCTTTCAAAAAGTTTGTTGAGTTGGCATGCAGGAAGCAGGGGTCCAAGACATCAGTCAGTAAGACTTTACATAAGTCTTTCTGTGATAACTGCATCTTCAATCCTGATTTACAAGTTCCAAGTTTAGTTAAGTTCTCAAGTGGGGCACTATTGTCTGGAAGCTTGATTTCCAGAGGTTTGGAGTTTCCAGAATCAGTTTATGTTTTCTTTGTGCCCAAGAGTTCAACCCTAACTGCATTTCTATCATCTAGCATTTTGCTGTAAGCTGCAAGGAGAAGATGAGCTGCATTCTCCAAGTATTCTTTGGAAAGTTCTTCAGCTAAATGCCCAGGCTCGCCATTTTCAAATTCTGCCTTCCATAAATCACCAGGAGTTAATCTTGCTAAGTTCTCTGCAACTTTAAAACACAGATTGCCTTTCCTCCAGTTTCCAAAAATAGTTTCATCATTTACTTCTAAGGCATCATAAAAAGTCACTTTAGTGTCCATATTACTATCAACAGTCTCTTCAAAGCACTGCAGGTCTTTCCTACCAAGCATCCCACAATTTTGCCAAAAAATACCCCTTACCCATTTATAAAACTGTTCGAACATTTTGGTAATTGCAAAAGCACTTCCCCACTCCTTAGTACCAAATTCTATATTAGTCAGCCAAAGGGGTGCTGGTGCAAAATACTAGAAATTGGTTGTTTTTTATAAAGGGTATGTATTAGTCAGGGTTCTCTCAGGAAACAGAATCAGCAGGAGATATCTGTGAATAATATGGAACTTAAAAGAGTCTCTCACGCGTCCAGGTTCCTCAGGCAAGCTGCAAACCATGGGGCTCCGATGAAAGCCCGATGAAAGGTCGTTGATGAGTCTCTGGGAGAAGTTGCCTGTCCAACGACGAGCTGGGAAATTCTCCTTGAATGTTGAAATCACTTCCACTTTTAAGTCATTCAACTGATTGGGTAAAAGCACCACCCATTGATAATGTAATCTCCCTGATGGATGCAGATGTAATCAGCCATCCACGCAGTAAACTCACTGGTGATTGAAGTCCATAAATGCTCTTGTATTACAATTAGTCCAGTGCTTGCTGGAACAAACACCTGGACACAACTACTTGGCCGAGTTGACACATTAGCCTAACCATCACAGGGTATTTATTTGGGGTAGAAGCTTATGGTTACCAGGCCATAAAGCATAAGTTACTTCCCTCACCCAACTCTGTGAGGTGTCTGGCTTCCTGGGTTCCTCTCTTTCTGGGGCTTGATTCTCTCCAGGTTCAGCTGCTTAGTCTTCCCAAAAGGCCAGCTGTAGACCATCAGGCGAATGGCACATCTCTTTTCCCGGGGCCCTCTCTCCTTCCTAACGACCAAGCTCCGCTGTATGCTTACTTCCGGGGGCTCTAGCTCAGGACTCCAACATCAGAACTCAAACTCAAAAACTCAAACTCACTCCTCTGCTCTGCCATTTAGTTTTATCTCTGAGTCCTACTGACATGGCCCAATCAAAGCCCTAATCATAACACAATCATGCCCAGAGGAACAGACCAATTTACAGGCATAATCCAATATCTATTTTTGGAATTCATAACTATATCAAACTGCCACTCCTGTATTTTCATGACTCTACTTTTCCCCTTTCATATTATTATCATATATATAGTAAAGACAAGTTTGCTTCTTAATTCATAAACATTATTAACTTTTTACAACAAAAATAATGAGTTATTAGTGAAGGTCGAAGGAAGGGACAATAACAGGCAGAATATAATATTACAAAATGTTAATCAACTATTAGAGAATTAAAAAGGTCCAAGGGGAACACTGATGGATAATGGAGGTTATAGTTGCATGAAGAAGCTACCACACCTATGTCTAGAAAAACAAAGGAAGATTTTGAAATTATTAAAACTTTACCACCAGGAAGAGGGCCATTATTGAGCTGGCATTCAAACTTCTAAGGAGGGGAGCTGTGGCTTATAACAGGAATCTCTGAAAGGCCTGATGTATCTGTCCTTGGTAGGGTGGACAAATGCAAACTGGAACCACTGGTGCTCAGTAATCAACTTTAACTGTCAGAATGAACAACCATGGCTTTAGTGACAGTAACAGGAACAAGAAACTATAAAGAAAGCAGTGTGCCACTTCCTTCTCCTTTGATATTGCATTGTCTTTCTAGCATCCTCATTTGCCATGAGTTAATAAGAAGCTAGCCTTGAAAAATAAATTTTAGGAAGAAAGGTCTGAAGTTGAGAGACAGTGGTTGATAAAGAACAGAAATGGAAAGCAACTTCTAATTTCTAAGAGATACTGAACTCCAGCAAGGCATATTAGAATATGAAGTAAAAGGAACAATGAAAATGTAAAGTGTAGCAGAATTCCCCATGATGGGAATTCAATATTCCATTGATTATTGTGTGGGTCTCCACCCACCAAGACAACACCCCATAACCAAATGTACACATTCATATTCTAAAGAGGCATGCCCAGGTACACCCCTCCACATACATCCCCCCACCACCAACACCCCACATCAGTGATCTCCCCCTGCCACAATTGCAACCCTTCTACAATCTAAAATCTACCCCAAAACAAAGACAAAAATCTTTTGTGTGCATTGTGCCTTTCATCACTATAAGATCTGCTATCTTTTATGTAAATTGACTATTTCTTCTGTATCTTCCCCCAGTGTCTTATTTTTTTTCGTTTTACTTTTAAAGAAGCTTTAGGTTACAGAAAAGTCACATAGAAAATATAGAAGATTCCTATATACTCCACCCCCCTCACATTTTCCCCTATTAATAACATCTTACTTGAGTATGGTACGTTTGTTGTAGTTGAAAAACAAATATTGAAACATCGCTACTAATCATGGTAGAATAGTTTACATTTTGTGTTGTACACTTTTATAGGTTTTGACAAAATGTTTAATGAATGACCTACATCCATCATTGCAAAATCATGCAGAACAATTCCAATGCCCTAAAAATGTTCCACATAATCTTCTTTTCTGCTCCCCTCGGAATCTAGAGTAAACACAGTTTCAATGTTTGAAGAATCGTTCGCAGATACATCCATTAATATTGAGGGCTTGATATACTGGTCTGTTTCCTTTTATTAGGTATTGCCTATGTATTCAAGAGACTCTTGCCCGTCTATTTGAGAACAGAGCAGGATTCCCCAGGATGGGAGTTTAATATTGTTTATTGTGAGTGTCTCCACCCAATGAGATAACACCTTATGACAAGATGAAAATATTCATGTTCCATAGAAGCATGCCCCAGGTGCACCCTTTCCCACATATACCCTCACCATCCACGTCCTGCACCAGTGACCCTCCCCTGCAATATTTGACAAGAGGATATTCCCACCATTGTAGTTTCAACCACAGACCTACAAATTCCCAGAGTTCACTTGTTCCATCCTTCAGATCCTCCCCCAATTCCATGGATTATCTAATCCCCCCACCCTGCTTATCCTCATAGTCCAGCACTGTAGACCCACTCACATCCCTGCACCACCACCACCCACATCCATTGTCAAACCATCCCCTTCCACCTTATCATAGGTTTTTTTACATATTGAACATCAGCTCACTATACTCTACATCCTTTCTGTCTACTGATAACCTGTCTTCCAGACTCTAGCTCTGTGAGTCTACTCAATATGCTTAGGTCATGCAATATTTGTACTTTAGCAACTGGCTTACCTCACTCAACATAAGGTCTTCAATTTTTTCTACACATGGTTCTTCTGCCCCTTTTGTTTGAACCTATAGTTAGCATTATACCCATTAAATAGATGTCTCAGAGACTTAAATCATCTGGCTGTTCATATGCTGGTTGAGCCCTGAATCTCAGCAGAGTTGCAGCCAACACCTACACTCCAGTTCTTCAGACTCACCCAGGACATCTTTCAAAAGGATGATGATGGACACAGCCTATCCCCCAAAACAGAGTAGCTACAATTCAAGCAATACTTTTCTTGAAATTGTAGGTACTCTTTGTACATTGTGCATTGGAAAGTGTAAACCATAATGTTGCCAGATTTTCTCTAGGTTCTTGGCTATGTAACAAAAAAGAATTTAAGTACACTTAAGTACATACCAGTTTAGTTAGGCCAGTAGTTTACTAAGAAAATGAGAGAAAAGAAATGGGGAAAAATAACAGATTATGGGTCCCAGGTAGAGATAAGAAAGGGGCTAAAAGAGGTAAAAAGGGCTGATTTACAGACTACAAGTCCCCATTACAGATTACAAGTCCCCAAGTCTACTTGTGTGCTAATCCAAGCAGGGAGAGAAAGGGAAAAACAGGGCTGAAAAGGGCAAAAAGAGATGATTTAGCTTCTGTGCTTGCTTTATAAACCATTAATTATCCTGCCCCTTGTTAATGTTTGGGAGAGGAGTTCCAGGTCTTTGCTGTTTTGATTGGTTACCCCATCCATCAATTCCCCCAGGGTGCCCAATGGCGAGGTTCCTTGAGAATATCCATGGTTTTTCCTTGATCCCAGACAAAAATCCCATTTTAAATGGGGAATTCTTGTGAGTTTCTTCCATCATCCTTCTTGTGGGATCTTTCCCTCAGGATGGTTCCCATGGCCACAGCAGTCATCTTGTGGGGTCTTTCCCTCAGGGATGGTTCCCATGGCCACGAGTTCCACAGCCGTGGTTTTCTGCCAGGTTTCAGATTTGTCTTTTTATATCCAAAACTAGTCTGCCTCAACTCCTCCCTCAGAGGATTTACACCTTTATTCTTAAAGGGATGCTGAAGGATGATAGTCATTCTTCTGTAATTACTTCTTGCTGGTTATGGGCAGTAGGCCCTATCTGACAAGGTGTGAAACCCTCAACGAATCTGGCATTGTGGGTGAAGCAGGATGAAATCCCCATATGGCTAACAAGGCATTGGTTCTGGAGGAAATAAATTTAATTAGAATTTTGAGGCTATATGGTAAAGGATGCTGGACCACGAGGGTAGAAAAGTCCAGGTGCCTCTAAGGCTGCATCTTCCCAAAGTTGTTGGGCTTTATTTTGCAGGTTTTGAATTCTGTTTAGGACTATTTCATAGTGATTTTATATAAAAACAGCATTCCTTTTTAAGGAGTAGACATGTTCCTCCCTGTGCTGCTGTTAGCATGTTAAGTGCCCTGCGATTTTGCAGCACCTCAACAGCAAGAAAGTCTGTTTGCTGTCTTAGAGATTCTAAGGGATGGCTAGTTTCTTTTATGCTGTTAGTTAGCTCTAGGGAGTGATTGTAATAGATGATGGGGTTTGGTATAAGTTGCCAATCCCAGTTTTCCATGGTGGTAGTTATGCCTAAGACAGCTAAGAGGGGGATGAGAAGAGACATTGCCCTTTTAGTTATTGTATAGGGAGAAACTACAGGAAATGAAAACAGACATGTTTCTTAAGGGGTGTCTTGATTGCCCTACCTCTCTAGCAATGGGCTAGAGTTGGAGAGACCAGCTGGCTTTAACACAGACACTACTTAGGTTTGTTTCTTGAAGAGATATTTCAGGTTGTTCAATGACTGGAATGCATACATCTTGTCAGGTGCTTCTGGTGAGCTGGCACTTCCTTGGGCAGCTGGCTTCACTATGGATAAGTGCATCCAGCTGGCAATTCCTTTAACTTTTCCTTCCATTTTGGCTCTAATTGTGAGTGAGGCTTGTTCTCCCTACAGGTTTCCATCAGAACCTGGTTTCCAGGTCCTGGGTGAGGAAAGGTTACCCACAGACCATCTTGAAGGAGTTAAGCTGAAGTGGGTCCTAGCCACCTCGTTTACTGTTTCCCATCTGGTAGGAAATGCTTAGCCCTGACAGGATAGCATGTGGGTCTTCCAGTCCTCCCCAGGGTATGAGTGGGACAGGTTCTGGAATAAGGGCTAGGAGGGAGATATGGGTTAAACACATTCATTAACTATTTAGAAAATGAAGTTTACTAGGACTTTTAACATGTTTAATATCCCTCTGCATATGATCTAGAACAGAAAAGATATCATCATAATCATCAGGCATATAGGTACAATACTTAATACTAATTAATGAACTAACCAATGCATAAGTTTCTCTTTGAGCTGCAATTAATAGATCTAAGCTCTAGGTTTGCGATACCATACATGTTATCTCTCCATGGGAGGAGGCCATAATACCAATTGTGTTTAAGTTCTACTTCTATCACTCTGGTAATCGCTGCTCCACTTGGTATGTCCTTCATACACCCAGCATGCTGCAGCACCGTTGACCCTAGAAAGAAGCTAGGAAGGCAGTCTCCAGTGTTTCACCAGCCTGGTACATAGCGCCCTTCGGCATTATGAAACAGTGCCAGTCTGGAGGCAATGTCCATGTACATCTGGCCATTTTGAGCCATCACTGGCTGCTGCAAGAGTAGAAGACTTGTAGTCTCTATCTACTTCAGGAGCACAACCAAAGATGTAGTAGATAAATTTATTGTATTACGGGTCAGTGACCAACATAGCCAGTAACTCAAATGGAGAGGCAAACTGCAGTGTATAAAGAGAGTTTGAAAATACTGAAGTTTATCTCTTTTGATTTTTATACAATTTTTAAATACTTCCAATGTAGTTTATAACATATCAAATGAATTTAATTAATTTAGTAATTCGCTTTTTACTTCCACACCTTTACTATGATGACATTCAGAGGTATTTTACTTTAGCAGTACAGGAAAAACTACTTTCTTAATTATTTTATGAAAATTGAAGATTCCCAATGGAATCAAGATTATCTTTCCTTGAATATACAGACTGAGGTGGCTTCTGACAGGTTTCTCTGCTATGAAGTTACTTTTTGCCATTAGTATCAGTTTAGGTTTCTAGTTAATAATGGCTTCTGGGAATTAATCATTTAAAAATGCTTCAGTTTAGAAGAAAACTCCTTATAATTAACCATAACTATATAGACTGGTTACTTTACCTTAAATTAAACTTATTAAATTATAATTAGCAACTAATGAAATTTACTTTATCCATTTAAAAGATGGTAGTTTTACATTTCTTTAGCTTAATTTCATTAGACATGAACTTACACTTTCATCACCTTAAAGATTTAATACATATAATGTTAATTTATTTACTTGGTATTCTATAACCCTAGGGACATAACACCTAAGCTGAATAAAATTGACACTGTTATAGCTTATGCAAGGAATGTTCTTTTTCCTTCCTTTACAGGAGGCTAAAACCTCCTCTTTAATAAAACTCTAAAACTGAATAATCTTAAAAGTATACTGACTGCTAGGTTCTGGAATAATTATAATTGTTTAACTTATTTTAAAGGATCTTTCCATAGCTTTCAAGGTCTTTTCCTTTACTTATTGAAATTTGGTAGTCAGATTAATAACCACCCTTATTTTAAAGCTGTTAAAAAGTTTAAATTGAGAAATTACAGGACAAACTATGATTTTTAATTCCCCAGCTTAGTAGATAGAATTTCAATCTGTCACACCTCATCCTCTACCCACAGCTCTTACAAAGAGAAGGCCCTGGGATATGGCAGGTTAACGAACTTAGGAAAAACTTTTTCCTTTCCCAATAGTTTCTATATCCAGATTTCTATATGACCTTTCCATCTTGCTCAGCTTAATTTGGGCTCCAGGAATGTTCATTCACATATATAACTGCATATTTAATTTTTACAATTTTAATAGAACTCTTTTAAGAATTTTTATTGGTAAATTTGATATTACTATCCCAATGTATGATGATACATATATACTGAACAAATAGGCAGACACGAATAGAGTTTGACACAGAAACACACAATTAATTGTTATAATTTTCATTCTCTTACAAAATAAGTTTAACTGTAAGATAATATTTAAAATATCTCTTTGAAGGCTATTTCAAATTACTTTAATTTCACTGTGACTATACAGTTTTTTTTTGTTTTTTTTTTTAAAGATTTTATTTATTTATTCATTTATCCCCTCCTTGCTGCTTATGCTCGCTGGGTCAGCTAACCACGCCGTGCAGGCGGGCTTTGCCTTCACCAGGAGGCCCCGGGAACCGAACCCGGGGCCTCCCATATGGTAAACGGGAGCCCTACTGATTGAGCCACAGCCGCTTCCCAAGACTATACAGTTTTGCACAAGAATTTTGTTCTTTAATTATTAGCTTATAACAAAAGAAATCTCCCAATGCTTTAAGGTACAGTTTTCCTTTACTTCAGAACTTTGTTTATTTCCCACTTTGACTTTGGTAGACTTTGGATGAGCAAGACTGATTCTAGTATACATTCACTAAGGTTATTGAAGCCTTAGGGAGACTGGTTTTTCTCAGGAATTGCTGCTCTTAGGAATTCTAACACTAGGGGTGGAAGGCCTCCCTTACTCTCTAGTCCTCAAAGATAACAGGACTCCGGCAGCCACTGGACTGAAAGGGTGGACATTCAAACCTGAGGGTTAAGAACTCCACCAGGCAGCAATTTAGTCCACACTTGGAGCCATGAGAGAAAGCAGCATCACTAACAATAGTGGAAGGACAGGAGACAGGGGTGTCTCAAGTTTGCTTTCCCTTGAGCCATATGGGGCTCAAAAGGATGGGGTGAAGCTAGACCTGAAGTAACCATAAGCAAAGGCAAACTCAGTTTATACATATCATAATAGCTGAAGTCTAAGGGCTAGGTGAAGCTAGTTACAAAATAACCATAATCAAAGGTAAGTTTACTTTTGGATTATCATTACAATAGCTGAAGTCTAGGCTAAATCTACCCATTTAGAGTAACTTCAGTTATTATCCTTCTGCTGTTCTGTAATATAAAGGCATCTATATAATGATCTTAACTCTTAGTTACAGTTTCTAGTAAGTTTCTTCTTTAAAGCAAATTGGGTACTCTTATTAACTAAGCCACAAGAATTTTATTAGTAAGAACTTTGCTAATTTTTTCTGCTTTTCTAGCATTTGAACCAATTCCACTTGTGATTTATACATCAAATCCAATTGCAAGACAGTATTCACATTTAAAGACTCATTTTAGGTTAGCTTTCACTGTTATCCAATTTGTAACAGGAGAACTCCAAATTTGATATCCTAGGCACAAGCAAACTGATAGAGTTAAACAGGTTTCAAAGTTAAGCACAAAGTTAAGCACAGATTAAAACAGAGGACAGAATTTTATACCCTTAGCATTTTCTAGGAACTTTATGATCTTAATTGATGGCATATGAGGTTTCTTCATCTTTTTATTCCCTAAGCTAGCTTGCCTCAATAATATAAACTTGTCCATGGTTAGTAGCAATGCTTCAATATGTGTTCATCAATTGCAAGAAATGTCCCACACTAATGGAATATGTTGTTAATGGAGGAAAGTGTGGGATGGGGAGGGAGTGTGGAATCCCCTATATTGTTGATATAATATATATGTAATCTAAAGTGTCTTTAAAAAAAGAGAAAATAATATAAAACAGAAAGTTAAAATAAAACTATAGTCATAACATGAGGAAAAAAAGTAAGGTGTTTCAGTGTTGTAAGCAGGATTTCTGGAAGGTGATTCTAAGAACGACTGTAGTGTGCAGAATGTTTATTAAGGAGTACCTTTCAGATAAAAACTTGTGCAAGCGAAGGGAAGGAAGTTTGCGAGGGCAAGGGAAGTTGAGCTGAAATAGAGTCCCAATAACATCCTCAGCCAACTTCAAAGGGAACTTTGGAACTAGAACTACACTTCAGTGCTGTCCCAAGTCAGGTCATGATGGCAATGCCTTTAACTCCTTCATCAGTCACTCGTTGGATGTGGTCTGCCCTGGAAAAGAATGTGCCTTGTACAATAGGCAATACTAAAGGAAGAAATGTATTAAGGTTGTCTGCCTACAATACTGTTAGATGCAGAGGCAGCACTCTTTAATTGTAGCATCTGAGTAGCATCTTACAGTGTCCATCAATATCAGAATTATTGAAGTTATTTGTATTTACTACAACTCTACAAGAAGCATGACATGCAAATTTGCATCCTAGTTTATTACTATCATCCAGTCAACATATTTAATAACATATCATAGAGTACCTACTAAGTAACAGGCAATAATCTAGGCTCTTGGATTATATCAGTGAATATTTTATTGGGAATGAGACTACCAATGATTAAACTTGCATATATCTAAGGAAGCATGTTCCAGACAGAAAAAAACAACCAATGTAAAGTCTCTGTCAGGTGGAAACCTGGTGTGCTTAAGGAAAGGAATATGATACAAAAAATTGTATGAGTGAAAGATGAAGAAAAGGGAAAGATGTGGCATGAGATGTGGTAGACAAGGCAGGCTAGGATCAGATGGTGTAGGGACCTGGATTTAATTCTACGTTGGAAACCATTGAAAGATTTTAAGCATGGGAATAATATTATCTGGTATATGATTTAAATATTTTATTCTGCATACAATGAGGAGAAGGATTATAGAGACCCAATAATGAAAACTGAAGGGAAGTGATTAATTAGGAATTATACTAGTCAGATCTTGCTGAATGATTAGATGGTAATTGTGAAAGAAAAAAGCAGAATCAAGAATTGTTTTTGTTTTTGCACTAAGCAACAGGGTAGATGGTGACATGATTCACTGAACTAGACTGAAGGCAGATGAAACTGCTTGGGATGGAGGAATGTATCACAAATTATGTTTTAAACATGTTATTTTTAAAATTCTGAGTAGCAGTTTACTGGGTTCACATTCAAACACCCTTCAGTGTTATTTTCCTGCAAAGCAGAGTCAGGAAGGCTAACACCAACATTGACATCTAGGATTCCAAATGTTTCCTAGATTCTACCAAGCAGAGTAAAGTTCATGAGATTTGGACAAAGGAGGTGAATAAAATGAGACAGCATATGCAGAGAGATATTGACTTTGTATCAGAACAATATTGTGGTGTGATTGGGAATTCTTTTGACTGCTATTGTTTCAAGTTGGGTAGCTTAGAACCTGTTTTCATAACCTTCTTGGTTATCCTGTGAGCTACTAGATAGTCTCTTCAATACATTTTTTAAGTGTAGCTATCATAAAATACTTTGTCTATAATTAAATATATTAATATTATAGCTCAGGAGAGATTATATGTAATTATATAATAAATATTTGTATATATGTCTGATGTTAGGACTGGAACAAAAAATAATACCTTCATTGGCTTTTATTTCTGTTTTTAATATTTCTATATTAAGGAAATTGAGACTCAAGTGTTGGTTAATTCACAAGGGTGAATTTAGCACATATAAATATATAAATAGGATCCAGAATCTCCTAAATAATAGGCAAAATGTCCAAAATATAATCTGAAATCACCTGTCATACTAAGAACCAAGAAAATCACAAATTGAGTGATGAAAGACAATAAACTGATATCAGCACTAAGATGAAAAAGATGTTAGGATATCAAATGAAAATATATTTGAAAAATCAGCAAAGAACCAGAAGTATAAGAAATAGAAATTAGAAAACTGAAAATGTACAATAACAAATAAAACTCACTAGATAGATTCAATAGTAGAGGGGAAATGAAAGAGGATAAAATCAGTGAACTTGAAAACTAAACAACAAAAGTCACTCAATCTAAATGCAGATAAAATAGACTGACACAAATAATGAGCAGAGCTTCAGGGACCTGTAGGACCAAAAATAAAAGATCTAACATTTGTATCGTCATATTCTCAGAGGGAGAAAAGAGGAGGTTATGCTAAAACTTATTGGAAAAAATGACTGAAATCCTACTAATGTTAGAGAAAAAAACAGACCTTCAGATCCAAGAAACTGAACAGACACAAAATAGGATAAACCCCAATTTTCCAGGCAAAGAAACATAAAAAACTTTTGAAAATTAAAGACAAAGATGCAAGATGAGGCAGCCAGAGATTAAAGGTACATTATTAACAGAGGAACGCTAATTCGAATTAAAAACAAATTTCTTATCTGAAAACATGGTGGCCATAAGGAATTGCCACGTTAGTTTTCAAGTGCTAAAAGAAAGAACTGTAACCTGGGAATTCTGTAATAATTAACCTTGTATGTATGTGTGTGTGTGTGAAACAAAGGATATAAAAACAATCAAATGAAGAAAACCTAAAATAATTTGTCTCTAGCACATTTATTAGAAAAGATTGGCTAAAGAAAGTTCCTCAAACATGAAGAATATGATAAAGAAAGAATCTGGGAGTATCAGGAAAGAACGTGCAACACAGAATGAGCAAAATTATGGATACATAAAATAGGTGCTTCTTTTCCTCATGAATTTTCTACATTATGTTTGATGATCAAAACAAAAATTAAAACAGCATCTGATACTCAAGGTAACGATGCTTCAAGGTGAGGAAAGTAAAGAGATATGAATGGAAATGAGGTTCCTGAAAACAATTGAAGTAGTGCAATATAGTTTACCACAAAACTAAGATGACTTACATATGGATATGTTCATACCCACAGCAGATACTACAAAAACTATACAAAGAATTATGCTCAAAAATTCTATAAATCAGGAAGGAATCCTAAAAAATGTCCAATTAACCCAGAGGAAGGCATGAAAAGAGAGACCTGGTAATGAGAAAAAGAGGAACCAAATAGGAAAAAAAATGGCAGGCAAAAGTGCCAACATATCAATAATTGTCTTAAATGAAAATGGTCAAAATGTCCAATTAAATTCAGAAATTGACAGAGTGGATAAAAAATGCACAACTCAACTACGTGCATTTTACCAGAACTCATTTCAAATTAAACAGCATAGGTAGGTTAAAAGTAAAGCAATGGAAAAAGATGCAGTATGAAAATATTAATGAATAAGAGCAGGGACTATTATATTTATTTGACAAAGTGCAATTCACAAAAATAATATCACGAGGGACAAAGGAGGATGTGATTAATGATAAAGGGATCAATTCACGTGGAAAACATAATTATCCTAATATAGTTATAATATATTTGGGAAATTGAATATTGTCAACAATAAATAAAATTAATGAAACAAAATGGTGTTTTTTGAAAAATAATAAAACTGAAAAATTTTCTCAATTTTAGTAATAAGAAATAAAAAATAGCAGATAAAATTGAATTCAATCAAGATAAACTAGACAATCTGAGTAGCCCTATAACCACTAAAGAAAATGTATCTATAATTTAAAAATCTCTCCAAGAAAGAAATCACCAGGCCAGTTGATTTCACTTTTTAAAATTTGATTAAATATTACTTAATACCAATCCTTCACTAACTCTTCCAGAAAACTGAAAAGGATTAAACCACTCCCCAACACATTTTATGAGACCAGTACCACTTGATACCAAACCCAGAAAAGAAAAAGAAAAAAGAAAACCACAGAACAATATCTCTTACAAAATTAAATGCGAAAATCATCAACAAAATATTAGCAAATTGAATCCAGCAATATACAAAATAATTATACATGATAACATTGTAGGATTTATTCTGGGTAAGTTAGGCTGGTTCAACATTCCAAAAATCAATCAATGTCAACTACCAGAACAAGGTGAGGAAAATAAGCATAGGATCATATGAAATAATGCAGAAAAAGCATTTTTCACATACTAATATCCATTTATGACACATGCAAAAAAAAAATTCTCAGCAAGTTAGGAAAACAAGGTAATTATTTCAATTTGATAAAGAAACGTCTATTTATTTTTTTAAAAACCAACAATATATTGTTAATATTACCATAGTTAATGGGAAAGACTGACAGATTTCACCCTAACGTTGGGGAAAAGGTGAGAATGTATGCTCTCATCACTCTCACTCAATATACAAAATGGCATTCTGTCAGTGCAATAAAGCAAGAAAAATAAATAAAAGGCATATATATTGGAATGGAAAAAATAAAACTATATCTATTTGCACATGAAATGATTGCCTATGTAGAAAATTCCAAGGAATTTACAAACAAAAAAATGACAAAAAGTATAACTAATAAGTGGGTTGAGCAAGGTGGCAAGTAGAAGATCAACACCCAAACATGAATCATTTTTATATACTAACAGAAAACTTATTGAAAATTGAAATTAAAAAACACAATGTCATTTAAAATAACTCCAAATAAAATGAATACATAGGTATACACTTAACAAACTTGTTCAGGATTTGAATGCTAAAAATTGTCATATGCTGATGAAAGAAATCAAAGACAATTTAAATCAACAGACACACATACCTTGTGTGTAAATTGAAAGACTCAAAATAGTACAGATGTCAAACTTCCCCTAATTGCTCTATATGTTTAAGGTCATGCCTATAAATATCTCAGCAAGGGTTTTGTAGAATTAAGCTTATGTAAAATTGAAATGGAAAACACAGTTTTAACAAAGAAGAACAAAATGAAAGGAATCACTCTACCTGATATTAAGACTCACTATCTATCTACAGTAATCAAGACAGTGTGGTATTAGTGAAAGTATAGACATATAGATTAATGGAACAGAACAGAGATCCCAGAAATAACCCACATAAATATATCCAACTCAATTTCTTTTATTAATTTCATTTTATTTTATTTTTAGAGAAGTTTTAGATTACAGAAAAGTTGCATCAAAAATATAGGGGATTCCCATATAACCCACCTCAGCCCCATCCATGTTTTCCCTTATTAATAACATCTTACATTAGTGTGGTACATTTGTTACAATTGATGAACCAATACTGAAGCATTGCTTCTAACCAAGGTCTATAGTTTTACACTTAGCACTGTACAGTTTTATAGGTTTTGACAAATGTGGAATGACATATATTCACCATTACATTATCATACAGGACAATTCCAATGCCCTAAAAATGCCCTGTGTTCCACCCTAACTTCCCCTTCCCCTCCCCTCAAAACCTCTGGTAATCATTATCTTTATATCAATGTTACAAGTTCTTCCATTACCAAATGCTAATAACTACAATAACAATAAATCTTTGATCTGGATTGCACTTCCTCCTTATGTTTGTTCATTCCTCAATCTTGAGGAATTTGAGATGATGTCTGCTCTCCTTCAGACTGAGATGGTGCTTAGATATTATGGGGCATATGCACGGAACTGTTTTGCTTGCAGTTGCAGATATTCTTTTAGGGGGAGAGATGGGACATATCCACTTTTATCACTTTGTTAGTTTTCTTGGGTGTATCAAATTCAGTTTTGACAGAGATGCAAAAGCAATTCAAAGAAGGAAAAAATAGCATTTCAACAAATGGTGCTGGAGCACTTGGACATCCAGAGGCAATAATTATAATCATAATCATAAATGTACATACCTTGACCTAAATATTACACTTTATATAAAAGTTAATTCAAAATGCATCACAGACTTAAATGCTGAAAATGAAGATATAAAACTTTAAGAAAAAAATAGAAACATTTTGAGATCTTAGCCTATACAAAGAGGTCTTAGACTTGACAACAAAGTCATGAATAATAAAAGGAAAAGCTGATAAATTGGACTTCATAAAAATTGGAAACTTTTACCCTGTGAAAGCCCGTGTGAAGAGCATGAAAGGACAAGCTACAGACTGGGAGGTCATATTTGCAAGCCACATATCTGCCAAAGGACTAGATCCTAGAATATATACAGAACTCTTAGAAGTCAACATTAAAGAAAATAAAATCAGTTACAAGATGGGCAAAATACATGAACACATATTTTACCAAAGAGGATATACAGATGGCAAATATGTGCCTGAAAAGAGGTTAAATATCATTAGCTCTTAGGACAATGCAAATTAAAACCCCAGTGACATATCATTGCACACCTATCATAATGGCCAAATTAAAAGATAGTGACAGCATCAAATTTTAACAAGAATATATAGAAATTGAATCACTCATACAATACTGGTGGGAATGTAAAATGATATAGCCATTCTAGAAAAGAGTTTAGCAGTTTCTTATAAAACTAAACATGCAATTACCATTTGACTGAGCAACTGTGCTTTTGAACATTTATGCCAGAGATATTTATACTTATATTCAAACAAAAACTTGTACAAGAACCTGTAGAAGCTTTATTTGTAACAGCAATAAAATAGAATCAGCCCAGATATACTTCAACAGGTAGATGGGTAAACATAATTGTGGTTCAGCTACAACATGGAATAGAGAATACTCTTCAGCAATAAAATGGAATGAACAATTGTTACATGTGACAACTTGGATGAATTTTCAATGGATTATCCAAGTAGAAAAAAGCCAATCCTGAAAGGTTGAATACTGTATAATTACATTTACATAACACTTTTTAAATGAAAACATTTTAAAAATGGAGGACAGTTTAGTGGTTGCCAGTGGTTAGAGGAAAAGGGCATGGGGTGTTAGGGAGGTGGGCATGGTTATAAAAGGGCAACATAAGGATCATTGGTGTATTGGATCTGTTCAGTACTTGACTGTGATTGGGGACAGAAACTTATAATATCAAACTTGTATAGAATGCATATACACACATATATACATGAGTAAAAGCAAATACAACTGGTGTATTGTAACAATGTCAATATCTTGGTTGTGTTATACTATTTTTACAATGTTATTCAATGATGGAAATTAGACAAAGTGTACAAGGGATCATTGTATTATTTTTTTTAATTACATGTGAATCTACAATTATTTCAATAAAAATTCAATTAAAAATCCTCACAAAATATATATAGATAATAATGAGAGGAACTACTATGAGATAGGGGTAATAAAATCAAGTGTAAAGAAGACAGACATTAGGTTTAAGTTTGATAGGTAGAAATGCAGCATAAATAATAATACATGCTTGACTGGTATACCCCATTATAAAGATAGATGGAGTTTGTCAGTTCTTGGAACAGGCCATGAATTCCTCTTGGAAGTCTGATTCTGCTTTTTCTTATTCATCTTAATATCCCATATGTTAGCACTGTTTCTTGCATGCAGTGCCTTATCAGGAGGTATTTGTTGACTGTGTGATTTAGTCAATGGGTTCATTGATAGAGGGTAGTATGCAAGTTATGGTTTGATAGACTGCAAAGGGTGGAATATCTTTTATTTTTAGGAAATTTAATAGAATAAGTATGAATATAGACAGAAGATTAAATGGGCATGAGTGGAAATGAGACTGAAAATTAATTTGAATTAAGGCTAGTGGATGGAATTTTGGGAAACAAAATTTAGGAATTTAGATACTATTTTTTTTTTTTTGGTAGTAAAATATCATTGGAGATTATGGAAAGAAGGACACTGTATCTCTCTCCATGTATATGCATAGAAAGCATAAATCTAGTGTGTTCAAACTTGCTTTTCCTAGTTTTAAAAACTTCACCCATCTACCCAGTTGCCTAGGACTCAGGAGGCACTTTTCAATCCTCCTTCTTTCTTACCAAATGTATTAAATCAGTATACAATCCCTTCTGATAACACATCCAAATTGTTTTTTTTTTTTTTTTCCTCTCCCATCCTACATTCACTACGTTAATTCCAGTTCTCATTATCTCTTACCAAACTACAGCAATATTCTCCTGCCTGGCTTTCTTGTTCATAGTCTCTTCAGCTTCAAGTCAATCTGTTTTATCACCAAGAGAATTAGTTTTCTAAAACATAGATATGACCAAGTTATTTTCTTCTCTTCTGAAAAGCAAAAGTCCAATCTTCTCACCAAAAGTATTCACGTCTTTGATTAACTTGACCTCAATCTCTCTGGAAAGCATAAATGCTTAGCAATGTCTTTACTGTATGCTAAAACACTGCCATTTGCTTAGCGTACCATGTTGTCTCTCAAAAATGTGGCTTTATCCTCTGTTTATTTCAGGCTGGAATGCTTTTCCACACTTTTCAGAATTTTATTATTTAGTATCAATCTAAAAGACAGATCTTCATTATCTTCCTTCCAAAATTCATTGTTTCCTCCTAAAACCCTTTGTTTATATATTCTTCCACTGTAGCATACAGCACAGTTTAACTCTCATTGAATGTTTCTACCTCCTTTACTTGATTTTTGCTATTCTTGAGAGTAGAGATCAGGAATTACTCATAAAGTACCTGCAAGAATGTATAGCTCTCATTGAATTGGCTTCAATAACTCATTAATTATTTCAACAATTATTATTATGCATTTACAATTGCTAGTCATGTGTCCACACATTGGGGAATCACAATGAATAAAAAAATAAAATGCCCTGGCTTTTCTTCCAGTGGGAGACAAACAATAAGCAAAAGTACATGTAGTAATATGCTAGATACTGAGAAGTGCCAATAGAAAATAGAAAATATTGAATTTGAATTGAATTGCTATTAGAAGTTGAAATATTATTTTCCTATAAAAGTCAAATTACTAGGTGAATATTTCTGAGATTATGCTTTAATTGAGCTTTTATTATGGGAATGATAGAGCTATCATAAATTTTATGACTGCTGAGAACTTTGAAGGAGAAATTTCAGGTGTGTGTAAGAATTTTGTAATCTTACAAATAAAACAGCCTTGTTGTCACATACCACAGTAGACATAAGTAGCAGCATAAAATAAATAATATTTGGTGCATTTTCCTCCTACCTGGCTTAGTCATAGGTTTTCCCTTTGAGTGACTATCCCAGTTAGCCCTGCCCTGGTTATAAGTGCAACTAGCAGTATCTGCACCTCCATGTAGTTTGGATGATAAGAATTCCCAGATGACAGTTCTTTTTGTTAGCCCTTTAAGTGGTTACACATCCCCCTTATGTTTTTTCATTCCTCAGCCTTGAGGGATTTGGAATGATGTCTACTCTGACTGCTTCAGGCTGAGAGGGGTGGCAGAGGGAATGAATTCTTTTGCAGTTGTAGACACTTCTTATTTTTTGGAGATGGGACTTTTTGACATTCATTTTTGTCAGTTGTCCAGGGAAAGCCTGAAGAACTGGAGGGTAGGACTTGGGATGCTACTTGCTGGGATTCAGGGCTCAACTGACATATGAACAATTGCAGGATTTAGGTCTCTGAGAGAAATATTTAATGGGTATAATGAGAACTAAAGATTAAAAGAAATAGAAGAATCATGAATGTGGGAATTGTAAATGAGTATAACTAAGTTATTTTGGGGAAATAGAGTATCATATATTCCCAAATAGGGCTTACCCAGAGGGAATTGATTTCATGAGGCAATATCACTTGTCTGTGGTGTTCGGACATTCCTAGATCCCTCAGAAGCACTTTCATTTGAAGCTCTGTTTATTGTGGCACTTTGTAAAATCTGCCTGAGACCAACATAAGCATATGTCTCTGGAATGACCTCCCAACCCACTTTGAAATCTCTTAACCATAAAAACTCTTTTTAATTTAATATTTCCCCCTTTTGATCTAGGTCCTTTTCCAAATGCATTGTTGTTTAGCACTTGGTAATAATTCCTCCAAGTCATGTCCCACATCATAAGGAAGGTAGAGAGTTAATTTGCTAAGTTTGGATTAGAGAGAGGCCACATTTGAGTAGCAGGGAGATTTTCAGGAGGTAACTCTTAGGCATTAATTATAATTAGGCTACGTTTCATTTTTAAAGGAATAAGTTTCATAAGTACAAGCATTAAGATTGAGGCCTTGACATATTGTCCTGTTTTCTTTTGTTAGGCACAGCTTACATATTCCAGAGATTTTTACCATTTTATTTGCCTAAGTAGCAGGACTTCCCCAGGATAGAAGTGTAATGTTTTGTTCGCTTCTGTGTGGGCTTCTATCTATTGAGAAAACATACCTATGACAACACAAATACATTCATATTCCACAGAGGTATGTTTCAGGTGTATTTTCCCCAAATACCACCCCAAAATCAATATGCTGTACTAGTTATGTACCTTTGTTATAGATCCTGAAATAACATTCTAATATACACATCCTTGGCCGCCCCAGAGTTCACTGAGTTGCACTGCTGCCTATTTTATCCTTTAGCTTTCCTTCTTGCATCATGGAGAGCCCAAAACTTTCCCTGTCAACCTGTAGCAGTTTGGCATTATTTATGAGTTCTAAAAATAGATATTGGAATATGTTTGTGAACTGGTCTTTTCCTCTGGGCATATTAGAATATATTGGATTCAGAGGTTTACTTGATTAAATAATGATTAAGGCTTTGATTGGGTCATGTCAGTAGGATGTTGAGTCCCCTCCCAGAGTAAAACCACAGAAAAACTGCACCCCAGAGAGGGGGGTTAAAGTCTTTGACCTGGAGCCCAGGGAAGTAAGCACACAGAGGAGCTTGGTTGTGGGGAAAGAGAGAAGGCCCTGGGAAAAGAGATAAGCCATTCACCTGACAGTTCACAGCTGACCTTATGCAGAGAACAAAGCAGCAGAGCCAGGAGAGAATTGAGCCCCAGGGAGAGAAACAAAGCCTAGAAAGTCTGACCATGGAGCCTTAAGAGGAAGAGGAAGGCTGAACATTTGCAGCCACCTTGCTTGAACACATAGCAACAGACTTCGGTGAGGGAAGTAACTTATGCTTTATGCCCTGGTAACTGTAAGCTTCAACCCCAGCTAAATGCCCTTTATAAAAGCCAACAGATTTCTGGCATTTTGCATCAGCACCCCTTTGACTGACTAATAGACAACCCTGTTCACACTCACACTTCAGTACTGTTAATTACACTCATATTGCTGTGCCGCAATCACCTCCATCCATTTCCAAACCATTAAAATCAAGCTAATTGTAAATTCTCCACAGCTCACCAATCTCTACTCTCTTTCTATCTCCTGGGAACCTATCTGCCAGATTCTACTTCCATGAGTCTGCTCACTATCAAATTACTGAAAGTTTTGATATTTAATTATAATTCTTCATGCTAAATGACTTATGAGTGGCTATTCATTTCATGCATGTATATCATTTTATGAAATTTGAGTATTTATAAACTGCATTAACTGCTTTGTTCCATTTGGCAATATACCACAAATATTCTGTTGTATCATGAAAATATTTTAATGTTTATGAAGTGTTTGTAGTATTAATGGACTGTATTAACACATTCCCTTTTTAATTTTTTAAATAAAAGAAGCACTTGATATTATATAATTATTAAATGGTATAGAAGTGCCTATGGTGAAAAATGTGCCTTGGTCTAACTTTTTTCTTCTATTTCTTAGAGGGATATATATATATGTGTGTGTGTGTGTGTGTGTTTAGTTCCTTCTAGTACTCCTTTTTCTAGGAAATATGTGCACATTACAATTAATTGATTTTATTATTTTGGGGTCTTATCTATCACTAACCTCTATGAGATGGGGGTTTAGAGTATTTATACTCCCTCTTCCCTTCTGAAATTTTGATAGTTATAGCAATAGTTGTTATAGTGGTTAAATAAAAAAATAATAAGAATACTAATTTTCATATTCTTAATGCACTTGAATGATTAACTGAGTTACTAATTTTAAATATGTATAAGGATTATTACCCCAACATGCCACGTAAAAACCCCGTTACTTAATGGCTTTACAACAAAACTTTCTCCTATCCTTACTATGATTGCAAAAGAGTTTTTCTGGCCCATGCAAGACTCATTCCCACATGTAGAATGGTCTTGATTAGGATGACTTAACTTGTTTTACATGTCTCTCATCCTCCAGAAGGTTTATGTAACCTTATCCTCGTGGTAGAAGCAGAAGGTTTAAAGAAAGAGCAGAACTTTGCAAAGCCACTTTAGTTCTAGGTTTGGAACTGGGATAATATTATTTCTATAGCATTACTTTTTGGCCAAAGCAAGTTGAACCACCTAGATTAAAGGGGTAACCACGTTGTCTCCCTCTCTTGAATGGGAGGATATACAGAATAATTTTGTAAAGGAATGGATACAGTGTAGATAATTTGATTTTTCCTATCAATATAGAATAAAATATGTGGAAAATAACCCCAAAGTGTATAATTTTAGTTTACTTCTACATTTGGTAGCATATTAACTAATAACTGGTTATCACATCAGAATCAGAATATAAAATAATTTGGTAATATACTTTTTTCTTGAGTTAAAGGAAAACTAAAAATAAATTATTTCCACTATTTTTAAATAACAGTTAATTTAGCGGTACCATAAGGAATGATGATTAAATTCTTGAATTCAATGTCATAGTAACAGATATATTAATACAGACACAACTAATATATTTATGAATTAAAATTTACCATACAGAACTATTTTTCTCTAAAGTGTAGAACTTAAACAATTTGATGATATTTAAAACTCAATGTAGGTCAGATGTGGCTCAACTGGTTGGGCGTCAGTCTCCCATATGGAGGGACCCGGGTTCGATCCCCAGGACCTCCCGGTAAAAAAAAAAAAAAAAAAAAAAAAACTCAATGTAGGTGCAACAGGAGAGTTTCATTGAATCCCAATCAAACATTCTGCTAATTTTGTTCCCATAACATGACTACATGAAGATGCTATTTACAGAGCTTCATAAAATATAATGGCTGTGATTAGCTATCTACATGCATAATTCATGAAGACAAGTTGTACACATTTCTGGTCTATGAAACAAATGTATTTTTCATTTGCATTTTTCAGTGACTATTCTTGAAAGGATATTTAATTTTGTTTGTCTGAAGCTTAAAGGGAATCATATTTACTATTTACATATCATTAACCATATTTAATACTTATTGAGGTAATTTACTCCCTATAAATGTACTTTAGGTTAAGAAGACCAGTGATCTACTTATAATTATTAGCTATCTCAATGGTGTATGAAATGCATTAAAAGGCAAATGTTGGAGGATAAATGAGGCTATTTTCCTGTAGATGCACATGTGGTAATTTTAAATGGCAAACACTAATTTTATGAGACGATTAAATATGAAGGACAGTTTACCAATCAGTCCCCCAAAGATACATACAACCATGATAATTTTCCTTACTAAGTTTGTGAAGGATGGAATTCCTTTCACCTTGAAATTTTATGTTAAATGGTTATTAAGATAGAGATTTAAAAAACAAAAACAAAACACAGGCAAAAAAGGCCTATAGTTAAGATAAATTTACTTGAATAATTTAATCAGAATCTTGTATTTTAAAACAACCTAATCTGGGGTGTTGTTTTTTTTTATTTTTTTACTTTTAACCAGATAAAACACTCTCTACAGCTGAAAAATGTTTTTGTAGTGTAGATATAAGCTAATCAGAGTCTCACAAGGGCACATTGGGAGCATAGATATGACAGACAAACCTCAAATAATTAGATTT
This sequence comes from Tolypeutes matacus, assembly GCA_026826555.1. NCBI lineage: Eukaryota > Metazoa > Chordata > Mammalia > Cingulata > Chlamyphoridae > Tolypeutes > Tolypeutes matacus. The sequence goes on along the minus strand of JAKSZT010054304.1, from coordinate 28,407,270 downwards.
GCAATTAATTAAGAAAGTTTAGAGAGAGGGAAGAGTTAAAAGTTACTTTGAATATTCTGGCTATGTGTAGATGAAATAGGGAATTAGGAGTGAAACATTGCCTGGAAGGCTAGAAGACTAAAATATGTGTCACCACACTACACCACTAAAGGAAATATACCACTTTTCTCTGATTGAAATTTGATAAATTTTTCTGACCTTTTTGTTTTAATCCACAGACTTGGAATTGTTATATGAATCACAAAGAAAGAAACAATCTTCTTAAAGATATGTGTAGAAAAGTAATAAAGTAATGCAAATGGTAACAGAGAGCATATCTTTGAAGATCAAGTCTTGTAATTATTCATATGAAAGTATGTATCTTCAAATTACTTTTCTCTTATTTTCCATTCTATTCATGTAGTTATAAACATTCTGCAAACTGAATGATCTTGCCATATGATTAGTCATTATCCTTGTCCTCTAGAAAAGGCAATGGTATAGATTATAAGAATAAAATTTTAATAATAAGAAGAAATATAAACATGTGATGAAAGCAAAGATAGTTCTGTAAGGCTAGTAATACATATTGCTGAATAAACACAAAAATACATATGCTATTAAGATATTAAGAATTGTTGGAAGACAGAGGTAGATTAAACAGTCAGGGCTCAACTCTCATAAAAACAATGGAGAAAGAGCTTCACCATCTTGGGAGTTGTGAAGCCAAAGCAGGACAGTGCTTCATAACTTCCAGGAAAGTGAAGGACAGAAGATGAAGAACGGAAAGAATAAATGTGAGTTACCAATCCTTGCTGTGGCCAGGAAGGGCTGCCTTCCCCCACCCCAAAGATATTAAGCCAGGAGAAAACCCCTAAGTCACTGCAGCTGACTCAGAGGCAAACAGACAACTTCCTCCCTGCCAGCTTTTACAAGGGAAAAGGGTGGAGGATGAGAGGGCTTTTCTTCAGTGATTTTGACCAGCAAACCCACTTTGAATCTCAGCTCTGGCCAGACCAAAACACAGGAAAAAAGGGAGAGATACACTTTCTTGGAAAAGTGTGTCAACAAATGCCATCTGTTGGCTGGTCTGGAAATTGCATGGACAAAAACTGCTGTTGGTACTCTGTACTCTAACCTCTGGGACAAAATATGTGCCCCATTAGTAAGTCTCTTGTATGATTTTGATAATTCAAGCTGAGCTTAGAACCAAATATAAAAAGCTGTGGGGGAAAAATAGGCGAGAGAGGAATTGGTCATCAGAGTAAATTCACAAATGTATTCAGATGCCTAGATATAAGTAAAAAATTAAAAGCCATACTAGGAAACAGAAAGAGATAGCCCAGCCAAAAGAACAAACCAAATATCCTGAAGAGATACAGGATTTAGGATAATTAATCAATGATAATCACATAACTCTCCTAAATCAATTTTAAAAAATTCATAGAAAATATGACTAAAGAGATAACGGATATTAAAAAAGACAAGGGGTGAGCAAAAAAAAAAACCAAATTGAAAGCCTGCAAAGATAAGTAACAGACCTTATGGGAATGAAACACATGATGGATGAGATTAAAAATACATTAGAGGCACATAAGAGTATATTTGAAATGCTTGAAGACAGAATTAGTGATTTTAAAGGCAGAACATCTGAACTGGAAAAGACAGAAAGAGAAGAGAATGGGGTAAAAATGGAATGGGTCTCAGGGAATTGATTGACAACATGAAACACACAAACACCCATTATTGGTGTCCCAGAAGGAAAAGATAATTGAAAAGGGGCAGGAAAATATTTGAGGAAATGATGACTGAAAACGTCCCAACCCTTATGAAAGATATAAACATCAATATCAAAGAAGGACAACATACCCAAAACAGAATAAATCTGAATAGACCTAGCTTGAAACGCCTACTATTGAGCATGACAATTATCAGATATAAAAATAGGATTCTGAAAGCAGTAAGAGAAAAACAAGGCACCACATACAAGGGAAGCTTGAGAAGATTCAGTGCTAATCTCTCATCAGATAGCACGGAGGTAAAAAGAGGTGAGCTCAAAGTCTTCAAAGTCAAACAAAAACTGATGGAATATGTTACCAAATGACCATAATTGCAAGAGATATTAAAGGGAATGCTGCAGCCTGAAAGGAAAAAAAACACAGGTGAGATATTTGGAGAAGAGTTTAGAAATAAAGATTATTAGGAAGGGCAAATTAAAGGGTAAAAAGACAGACAATACTATGATATGACAACAGAAAGCCAAAGGACATGATATATGAAGTAAGTAATGCCTTTACAGGAATAACATTGAATGTTAATGGCTTGAACTTCCCAATCAAAAGATACAGGCTGATAGGATAAAAAAAACGAGCCATCTATATGTTGTCTACAATAAATTCACCTCATATGTATGGACACAACCAGATTAAAATGAAAGGTTGGAAAAAGATATTCCATGCAAATAATAGCCAAAAAAAGAGCTGAATTAGAGATACTAATATCAGACAAAATAAATTTTAAATGCAATACTGTTAAAAGAATGAGGAAAATCATTATATATTAATAAAAGGGGCAATTCACCAAGAAGACTATACTAAATATGTATGCACCTGACATGACTTTGTCACTACAATAATAGTTGGAGACTTCAATACTCCACTCTCACTAATGGGTAGAACATCTAGACAGAAGATTACTACAGTAACAGAAAGCTTAAATAATATGATAAATGAACTAATTCTAACAGACATCTATAGAGCGTCACACCCCAAAACAGCAAGCTATTCATTCTTTAAAGTGCTCATGGCTCCTTCTCCAAGATAGACCATATATTGGGTCACAAGACAAATCTCAATAAATTTTAAAAGCTTGAAATTATACAAAACACTTTCTCTGATCATAATGGAATAAAGCTGAAAATCAATAATGGACAGGAAAAGGGAAAATTCATGAATATATGGAGATTAAACAATACACTCTTAAATAATCAGTGGGTCAAATAAGAAATGGCAAGAGTTTTCAACAAATATATTGAGACGAATGAAAATGAGAACACAATATATGAAAATGTATGGGAAACTGCAAAGGCAGTGCTAGGAGGGAAATTTATAGCCCTCAATGATTACATTAAAAAGAAAAAAAAAGCTAAAGTTGACCATCTACCTGCACACTTGGAGGTACTAGATAAAGAACTGCAAACTATTCCCAAACCAACCTGAAGGAAAGAAATAGTAAAGAAAAGAACAGAAATAAATGAAATAGAAAATAATAACAATAAAAAACAATAAAGAGAATCAACAATACCAAAAGATGGTTCTTTGATAAAATCCACAAAATCAACAAACCCTTACCTAAAATGACAAAGAAAAAAATAGAGAAGATGCAAATAAGTAAAATCAGAAATGAGAGGGGGGCGCTTTACACTGACCCCCAGCAAGGTACTGGGATAAAGACAGGCCGATTGGCCAATGGAACAGAATCAGCAGCTAAGAAATAGGCCTTCACATCTACAGTCAAGTGATTTTTGACAAGGCTGTTAAGCCCACCCGGCTGGGCCAGAACTGTCTATTGAACAAATGTTGCCAGGAGAACTGAATAGCCATATCCAAAAGAAGGAAAGCGGACCTCTATCTGACACCTTAAACAAAAATTAACTCAAAATGGATCAAGGACCTAAATATATAAGAGGCAACCATAAATCTCCTAGAAGAAAATGTAGGAAAACATCTTCAAGATCTTGTGGTAGGCAGTAGTTTCTTAAACCTTACACCCAAAGCATGAGCAACAAACAAACAAAAAAAATAGATAAATGTAACCTCCTCAAAATTAACTACTTTTGCACCTCAAAAGACTTTGTCAACCATCACCTCCCCAAACTCCCTCACGGTATTTCTTTATAGTCAACTCTACCGTCATTCCTAAACACTGGTATCCATTACTATAGTTCTCCATCTTTGAGAAGGTCATACGATTAGAATCATACAGTAGATAACCTTTTAAAATTAGTTTTTTCCATTCAAAATAATGACACTGAGATTCATCCAAATTGCATGTTTTAATACTTACTATTTGTAAATAGAATCCCATTTTATAAATGCATCACAATTTGTTATTCCATTCACTCAGTGAAAATCATTTAGACTCTATCTAGTTTGAACAATTTTGAAAAAAGCTGCTATAAATAGCTGTGTATATGTTTCTCAGTTAATATGTGTTCATTTATTTAGGATAAATACCAAGGAATAGAAATGCTGGATCATAGGTAGGTATGTATTTAACTTAATAAGAATCTTTCAGAGTGGATATACCATTTTACATATCTGTCAATAATGCATGAGGGTTCTAGTTGCTTCATATACATCCTATTACTGAAGTCCCTTATAAACACAAGACATTCTGTCTTGCCATTATTTTTAATGTTAGCCATAAAATTAAATAAGTAGGTATTGGTATCTCATTGTTGTTTTAAGTTGCATTTCCCTCATGAATAATGATCTTCAGGATCTTTTATGTGCTTATTTACCATCCATGTAACCACTTTAGTGAAGTGACTATTCAAATCATTTGACCAGATTTAAGTGTGCTGTTTGTTTACTTGCTGTTGAATTTACACTCAGCTTGCTTATATCTAAAAAAATCATGCTGAAATTTTGACTATAATTTCATTTAACATACATACAGATCAATTTGGGGAGAACTAACATATTTACTATCTTGAATTTCTAATATGGAATGTCTTTCATTTCTTTAGACATTCTTTGATTTCTTTCATCAATGTTTTCAATCCCTCTGCCTGTAGATTCTGTATTTTTAAAATTGACCTAAGTACTTCATTTTATGTAGCAATTTGAATGTTATTGTTATTTAGTTTCTAATTGTTCATTATACTATGTAAACTATGATTGACCTGTAGGTTGACCTTATTTTTTGCCATCTTGCTAAAATCATATATTAGTTTTGCTGGATTTAATTGTGCGCTGAAGTTTAGACATGTTCTTGGTCCACAGTCTGGTGGTTAAGGACCTGTTGTAAATGGGTTCTCTTAAAGCGTACGTCAATTAAAGTGTGGCCCAATTGAATCAGATTTGGTTGCAATCCCTACTACTGAAGTCCCTTATAAACACAATGAAATTTTGACATAGAGAGAGTTGCTAGAAGCTTTGAGTCAATGGATCCCTAAAGAAAAAGGAAAGGATGGTGGAAAAGTCAAGGAACACCAAGGATTAGCAGCAGCTGGACCCAGAATGCTTGTCTTCAGGAACAAAGCCCTACTGGCACCTTGATTTTGGACTTCTAGCCTCAAATCTGTGATCCAATAAATTCCCATTTTCTAAGCCTACCCATTGTATGCTATTTGTTTTAACAGCCAGGAAACTAAAATATTAGTTCTGTTTTGTGTGTGTGTGTGTGTGTGTGTGTTTGACAGTTAACCTGGGATTTCCTATGCCAACAATCATATTTTTGCTTAACAGGGAAAATTTCATATTTTATTTCCTTTCCAACATGTATGCCTTTTACTTCAGTTTTCTCTTTGTTATACTAATTCTTCCAGTGTGATTTTGAAGAACAGTGGTGAGAGTGGATATTCTTGTCTTTTTCCCTGTCTTGGGGAGAAGGCATTCAGTCTTTTATCATTAAGCATGATGTTGGCTATAACTTTTTTGCAGATGTTGTTACAAATTAGATAAGTTGGATTTTGAATCTGGGTCCTGGTGGAGTTCAGGTATGAGATAATGGCAGTCAGATCCTACAATGCATGAGATAAGATTGCTTGTAACTCACAGGTCCCAGGAAGAGAAAGGGATGACATTAGGGGACAACAGGAAAAACCATTGTCTTGGATGGCTCAATGAGCAGATGGGGAGCACACAAGAGGAGCAAGAGGAAACCGTGGGCTTGTGTCTTCATCAAGGTCCAGGAGAGGATGTTAGGAGATTTCCTAAAAGAGGAAAGAATTGGTAAATTTAAAGCAAATGCACACGAAAAAGAAAGGGGTTGGTGGTCTGTGAGTGGAGATGCTCAGCTTATCATGTGGAGCCTGATGTGGGTTTGGGATGAGGTATGTGTGTGGTATGGGTGGTGGCCCCAGATGTGGGTTTGAGCTCTGGGGGATTCATCCCTCAGGGTTGGAAAGTTGATTATTAACTAGGCCAATGATCAGCATAGAGGCAAATTACCTAGCCAATATAAGATGGATGCTGAAGCAGTACACAAAGATTTTTTATAGTTATAACATATGCCCTTTATGAAGTTGAGATAGATAGTTCTTTCATATTTTTATGAGAGGTTTCAGCATGAAAGGGTTGAATTTTGTAGAATGCTTATTATTTATTTAAGTGTATAATCATGTGGCTTTTCTTTTTAATCTGTTAACATGTTGGAAATATTAATTAATTTTTAAATATTAAACCAACTTTGCATTCCCAGGATAAATTGCCTTCCCAACTGCTGCTTCCCCATAAAGCAAGCTGGGAAGAACATCAGATTTTATGCTAGGTCAACTTCACTGTTTTTAGTATTAAATAGAACTTAAGGGAAGCGGCTGTGGCTCAATCAGTAGGGCTCCCGTTTACCATATGGGAGGCCCCAGGTTCGGTTCCCGGGGCCTCCTGGTGAAGGCAAGCCCGCCCGCACGGCGTGGCTAGCTGACCCAGCGAGCACAAGCAGCAAGGGGGGGATAAATGAATAAATAAATAAAATCTTAAAAAAAAAAAATAGAACTTAACATTTTAATTACTAAACAGGAATTTTGTTATGACTTAAAGTTACCATAGTACATTTCTCCCTAAGACAGGAAATTCCATAGGACTGTAGAAATCTTCATCCAAGGACAGTGAAGATTTGCTCCCACTGAAAAATAAAATAAAATAAAATAATACAATAAAATAAGAAAAATAAGAGTCAAAAATAAAATTTCTTAAAATGTTCAGTAAATAAAATGACTTATCCAAAATCACACATCTAATTAAGAGGTAGATTCAACAGCAGAAACAACATCGGCTGATTGCAGTGTGCCCTTTTTTAGAAGGCTAAAAAATTTAATTATCTTACTGTCTTTAGGATTTCTTTATTAAAAATGGAGTCATAATTTTGTTCTGTGATTATTTGAATGGATAAAATAGACCATGTGGAATTGCATTTAACAAAATAAAAATGACAAACATTCAGTGCTCAATATATAGTTGTGTTGTAACCACCATGAAGTTAATACCTCATGAAAATTTCAAAAATTAAGAAAGAAGCCTGGTGAAAATTCTCAGCTTCAAGTATGACCTTGTTATGGTAAATATTTTGCTGTATTATCAATTGGCTAAGCAGCATGGGCATGAAAGATGGCTCAAGAAAACGTGTTTTAGTTCAAATAAAGGAGGGTTGCATAAGAAAGCAAATATTGTAGTCTACATCTGGCTAAGATTTTCTTGTGTTTATTTTTCAGCCAGTCAAAGACTTTCTCTTGGATTTCAGGTCATATTAAAGAAGTCAGGAATTTGCCATAAAAGTGATAATTGGTGGGAGGTGTGGGAGGTGGGCAACACGGGAATCCCAGTGGGTTCCGTGTAATATTTTGGGTAATCTAAGCACCTCTTAAAATATATGTGTGTATATATATATATATATATATATATATATATATATATATATATATATAACATTTTTGTAAGCAAATACACATATATGCATATATATTTATATATCATTTTGCAAATGTTTGTATGTATTGTGAGAATTTTGATTTTTACCCATAATAAAAAAAAAAGTGATAATTTTTCAAAATCATTATTTTTTAAAAGATTTATTTTACTTATTTGCTTTTATCCATTTTTACTCCCTCCACCCCCCATTTTTGCTGTTTTTATGTCCATTCTCTGGGCAATTCTCTGTGTCTGTTTCCTGCCCTCTCTTCTCATATTTCTCCTCTTGTCTTCACCAGGATTTGATCCTGGGAAACTCTGATGTGGGAGAGAGGTATCCTACCATCTGCACTACCTTTGTTCCTGGTTTTTTGGCACATCTCGTCTTGGCTACCCCTTGTGTCACTCTCCTGTTACATCATCATCTTGGTACGTGGTTGGCAGGGCCTGATGGCACACCCACACTTGGGGCCTGAAGGGCTCACCCACTCATGGGGCCTGACAGGGCCTGGTGGCCTGCGTACCTTCTATATTTTTCTTTATTTTTCCCAGGAGGTCCTGAGGATCGGTCTCAGGTCCCTCGATATAGGAGACGGGCACCCAACTGTTTGAGCCACATCCGCCACCTTAAAATTATTTTTAAAGAAGCTTTAGATTACATAAGTGTTACATAAAAAATATAGGGGATTCCAATATATTCCACCCTTTCCCCCTCCCACACTTTCCCCCATTAAGAACATTTATTACAATTGATGAACAAATATTGAAGCATTGCTACTAACCATGCACTACATTCTACATTATAGTTTACACTTTGCACTGCACAATTTTATAGGTTTTGACAAAATGTATAATTACTTGTATCTGTCATTATAATGTCATACATTACAATTCCAATGTCCCCAAAATGCCTCATGTTACACCTATTTTTCCCTCTCCCTCCCGTCAGAAACTCTGGTGGCCACTGCCTTTATATCAATAACACAAGTTCTTCCATTACTAGAATAATTATAAGTCTACCATAGTTGCATTCCCCCCTTATGTTTGTTCATTCCTCAATCTTGAGGATTTGGGGATGGTGATGCTCATTCTGATTTAGAGGGGGCTTAGATCCCATGGGAGATGGATGGAACTGTCTCAGACAGTATCTACAAGTTCAAATGATAAAATTTTTAGCCGTGTTCCACAAACCTTTATTTCCTAATCATACATCATTTTACACATCCTCTTTGCAAGTCTTTCAATTTGTCAATATTCCTCTTAAAATGAGAATCTAGGCAATAATAAATTGTCTATGGAGTCTAAAATATCTCAATAGTTAATGAAACAATGTGATTATTTAAGGAAATGTTGGAAGATGTGAAAAAATAGCTTGTTTTTATTTACCATTTGACTTTAAATCTACAGAGCACACTGGATTCTGTGATCTTCAAACTCTATTTACAAATATTTACCGAGTGATTTTGGTCATGTTCTTTAAATGTCATCCGTTTTTGTGGAGTGAAAACGCATTGAAATAAACTAGTATTCAAATATTATTAAAAGACTTGACTAGTTAATGATTCAAAATAATATAAACAGCATAAATATTTATGTATAACATGACTCAAACTGACAGCCATTTTACAAAAAATAGATTTTCTTCACTTTCTGTTGTTTTTTAGTTGTTATTTGTAACTCTAAAAACCATAACTTTAAATTTTACCTATATCCGGTGCTAAATTCAAATGCTAGGTAAATCCAGATTCATAAACAAATATATAATCAGAAAAATAGATTTCAAAGTCTTCTCTTTTGATTATTGGAAAGACTGCATAGATTAAGTGAAAAGGTATTGAATTGAAAGAGATTTGAGAATGTAGAATAAAATCTAAAAAATGCTAAAAAAGAAAATACATGTTTTGATGTGAAAGGAAGTTATAGAATTATATATTCCCTTTCAAGTAAAAGAAAAAATCATGGAAATAATCTTTTAAAATGTTCACATCATGTAACAATAATCTGGACTTTTCTCAAACATTGTATCCTTCTCACTTTGCTAAACACTCTAAGGTTAAAATATTGGTATTTTTAATCTGACTTTAGCAAAACTACAACCTACCAAATATGGCCAAATCTGCCTTTTTATTTCAGATCAATGTGATTTGAGGTATATTTTACATCCATTAAAAGACATCTATTTTAAATGTACAATTCAATGGCTTTTGACACCCGAGTAAACATCACCATATTAAAACAGAATATTCCATTACCCTCCAAGTTTCTTAGTGACTCATTTTAATCAAACTCTCCACTCTCAGGCACAAGTAGATACTCATCCACTTTCTTTCACTATGGAATAGATTTTTCTTTTATAAACTTTCATATAGATGGAATAATTCATCATATACTCTTTTGTGTCTGAAGTCTTGCAGTTAGCATGTTTAAAATTCATCCATGAAAATGTAAACCAATTTAATTCTTTTTTATTACTGGATATATTCTTTTGAGTGGATATACCACAATTGGTTTTTACATTTATCTATCAATGGGCATTTGAGTTGTTTCCAGTTTTTGGCTGTTATAAATAAAGCTTCCTTGAACCTTCCATACAAGTCTATGTGTAAACATACGTTTCTATTTCTCTTTTAAAAATACTGGGTGATGGGATTGTTTAATTGTATAGTAAGGATGTGTTTAATTTTATAAGAAAATGCCAAGGTGCTTTCCAAAATGGCTGTAAAATTTTGCAATCTCACCATCAATAAATGAATGTTCCAGTTGCTCTACATCATTGCCCCCAATTGGTGTTCTCAGTTAAGTATAATTTTGCAATAGCCTAATTTTACAAATATAATTTGAAAATGTTTTCTTTCAGCCTGTGGTTGGCTTTGAATTTTCTTAATGATGTCTTTCTAAGAACAGATTTCTAATTTTCTTTTATTTTCCTTTATTGTCTGAGAATTTTGTGGCTCAAGAAATATTTCCTTCTTCATCTCCTTAGACCTTGAAGACTTTCTCCTGTTTTCTTTGAGATGTTTAATGAATTTTACTTTTATGTTTATGCTGTGATCCTTTTATAGTATCTGACTAAACAAATAAAATCAAGTTGCTAAATTAATTTGAAATATATAAAAGGATTAGAACATGATACAGAATTTGACAGATTTTGGAAGATGAAATTTGTCCCAAATTCCAAAATATCATTGGGACTTTTGAGATTAATACATAAAAATATTTTAATAGTATTCAAATCATTCTGATTTCAATTTACCCTCTTCCTATAAGGGATGTTTTGTTGACTAGAGATTGGATTAGAATTTACAAATCAATAAACCCCAGCTCATCAACAAAAATATGTTGGAGAAACAAATTTGGGGTCCAGACAAATGGTTTCTATGGGGAAGTGGGAATAAAAGGAGAAATTTAAAGGGCAGAACAATGAAGTTCCTACAATTATATTTACCATTTGTTTTATGTATAAATAAAGACCAAGTAAAACATGCTAATTAATTCACTGGTAATGTTTCTAATTAATTTTAATTGATTCATTTTTACTAATTTTAATAAATATTTAATATAATTAACCAAATGAGCTAATTTTGTCTACACTTTCCCTGCCGACTAATATTACTTTGTGTAAGAAGTGACATCAAAGTTCAAATTCTGAACAAATAAAAGATACTAGGAAGGCTAGTAAATTTATAAATGTATTCAGTAATATATAGACAGTTCCTAAAATTTATCTAATAGTTCCAGTACTTTACAGTGAAAAAAAAAAAAAAAAGACAGCAATCCCTTCATCATGGAGCTTACATTCTAGATGAATTAGTGGCTCAAATCTTTTTTAAAAATAATTCACAACACTTTAGAATTTTTAAATGATTGCTTTATAAATCACCCTAGATACTTTTCCCAAAACAAAATATTTCATAGCATATCATTAAATTAATTACAGTAATTGTTAAAAATATTAGTGGTAAATAATTCCAGAAAATTACAATGCATTATTTAGTACATAAAATAGTTTAAATACAAAATGAAATATGTGACTATACACATAAAAAAATTGATACATGGCAGTTTAACAGCTCTACTAAATTATAATATAAATTGTATTAGTAGTATTCTCAAATCAATAAGCTGGAAAGGGCAGCTATCCTCTTTTTAATATAGCGATAATGAAGTGAATAGTACCTTTCAACATTTTAAAGTTTTATGTGAAATTATCATAAAAATTTTATGTATATTTTGGTGTGTGTTCCCCTGCCACTATGGTGCAAGCATTGGTGTGTCTTGTTCATACTAAATCAATAGTACCTGACACAAAATATATACTCATTAAATAGTTGTTAACTAAATACTAAATAAATTTTTTTTATTAAAAATGTCAGATCTATTATGAAGCTGTTTATTAACTTTCATTGTCACCTAATTTTAATGTATTCTTTTTCCTGTAGATAAAATAAAGTATTGGAGAAAACAATATTTGCATTCTAAATTTAAGACCATATCTTTTCTGACTGAAATATTCAAAGTAATAAAAAAGATACAGTCACACAAAAAATATGTATTCAATTTCCGGTATCCTCTCTCGATTATAATTTTGTGACTATAGACTTTTGTTTCAACTTCCCTTCATTGTTATTTCATACTGAGATAATTTATTAATATCTCTACATCAAGTCTCTGTATTTCTGGTACATCTCCAACTTAGGTAGGTAACGTGTGACATGTACCAAAAATGCAGAATTTTAATTTTAATTGGCCAAGGTTTCAAATTGGGAAAAGGAATATAGAGGTGAGATATAAAATTGCAAAGCGCAGCTTTGCAGCTACTAACTAAAGTCATTTGAGAAACATTATTTCACCACAGAAATATAGTCTGTCACAGCCTGTGGCCAGGATGGCTTCTTTACTGAAGCAGGGAACAAATACATATCCAAGGACTGTATTTTCCCTATGTGATTAAAGAAGTGCTGAAGAAAAATGTAAGAATCAATATACCTCAATAGTCATCCTATCATGATGCATTAAACCACCAGATGCACTATCAACCTGTGTACTCAACAAGGCCACTAATTAAGTGAACAGAGAATGCAAACCAGAAGATCCATGATTCAAGATCTACTCCAAGAAGAGTTTTCAAAATGTAAAGTTCCTGACAAAGATTCATGTACATGACATTTAGGACACTAAAAGGCCAATATAGAAGTGCCTGCATTAAAATATGAGAAACTCAAAACAAAATTCAACATTGAGCTTATGTAAAAGTAGTTCCAAAAATATTAAGGAAAGTAATGTAATTTGGAAGAGCCAAATTGGAGTATACTTTAGGGGAATTCTGACTCCAGTAAATAGGAAAAACTTTGAGGTGATAACAGAAGAGTAAATGAGAAAAATCAAAAGTGTGAAACAAAAAGGAAAGTAATTTAGAGTAATTTAAGATATTAAAATTCTATAACAACAGTAAAAGTAAAATAAGAAATTTAAGAAAATAGAAAGAAATCATGGTACCATAGAAAGGTGAGTAAACCAAAGGGATAATAAGTTTGTGTACCTCATATTTTCTAGGAACTTTTTTTATACACAGCAGTGAATAAAGCAAGCAAATGCCTCATGCCATTCTCTAGTGGCCACAGAAAAACAATAAAAGTAATTAATAATTATAGTACATTTCATTTTATAGTTTACAAGGGCTATAGAACAGCTATAACCAAGGCAAGAAGTGTGGTGTGGGTGTGCTGGGGATGTGCAGTTTTAAATACGGTTGCCTGGGTAGTCCTAACTCAAAAGGTGACATTACGGCAAAAATCTGAATGATGAGAAGGTATGAGTTGTGCAGATATCTGAGAGATTACTCCAAGCAGAAAGACAATTGAGTCTAATAACTTTGATGCCTGATGTTCAAAGTGGCTTAATGTTCTGAAGTAACACCAAAGAGACCAGACTGGCTGGAACAAAATGAAGACTGGCAATAGTATTGAAAGATAAGAACAACAAAAAAAAAAGTATTGGGGGCCACATTGTCTAATGCCTTCGAAGTTAACATGAGAATTTAGACATTTACCCTAAAAGAAATGGATGCCATTGGAGAGTTTTATTTGCAGTTGAACAACAAAAGCTAAGTCATATTTTTAAAAGATCCCTTTGACTGCTCTGTTAAGAAAAGTCTAAAAAAGAACAAGTATAGAATCAGGAGACAACCTGAGAGGCTATTGCAATAATGTAAGCAAGCAAGAGATGATAGGTCTTGGAGTAAGGTGACAGCAGTGAAATGATAAGATGTATAAAAATTATGGAATATATTTTAAAGAAGTGAAAACAAGATGTCATTGAATAGTGGATATGGGTATGTGAAAAAGAGAGAAACTAAGGGTGATATTGAGTTTTTTACTTGAACAACAGGAAGAATTAAGTTGTCATTATTTCAGATGGGGAACACTGGGGTGGATCTTGTTTTAAATATTTTAAGTTTTGAGATGTGAAGTTTGAGATGACTGCTAGATTTGGAAAAGAAATGGTAGAAACAAAAACTATTACTAAATACTATTTAGAGGTTGTCAGCATAAGGGTGGTATTTAAACCTATGATAATGAATACACTCTCTAATGAAGTGTGGCAGTTTGATATTATTTATGAATTCCAAAAAGAGATATTGATTATGTTTGTAAATTGGTCTGTTCCTCTCAGCATGATACCTTTTGATTGTATTAGATTAAGCTGAGAAGCCTTTGATTAAATTATGTTAAAATTAGGGCTTTAATTCAACCACATCGTTAAGGTGACTTAGTTTTGATTCCCCGCCCCCTTTGTGGGCTATGTAAATGGACACTCAATCAAGGAGACACACAGAAGTAAATACACAGAAGAAGATACACGGGAATAGAGAGAGCTCCGTAGTCGCAGCAGAGGAGATAACTTGATCCTGGGGTCCTGGAGAGAGATGAGCCATTCACCTTATGGTTTGTAGCTGAAGAGACCAAAGCTCTGAGCAGCCCTCTAGCCTACAGCTGAGACCGGAAGAAGCTGGGGCCACAGAGGCTTAAGAGAGAGGAGAAGGCTGAACCCTGGCAGATGTCACCTGCCATCTTGCTTCAACACATGGCAACAGACTTTGGTGAGGGACTAACCTTGAGTTGAACTCTTTAGGGCCTTGTAACCGTCAGTTTTTCCCCAAATAAATACCCTGTATAAAAGTCAACAGATTTCTGGTACTTTGCATGAGCACTTCTTTAGGCTGACTAATACATGGAGTGAATGTAGTTAAAAAAAAAAGAAAAGTTTCAATGTAGCTAGATATATATACATGGACACATTGATAAATAGTAGATAGCTAACATCAACCCAATATACTGACTAATGTTTTTTCCTCTGGTATATGCCAGAAAAAAATCCTTTAAAGGCCTTTTAATAAAATACTCCTACAATACTAGCTAAAGTATTTAAAAGACTTCCTTTTGAAAATGTGCTGCTAAGCTGCAGAACAATGACAGTAAAATATTGTCAGAGAAAAAAACTTAATAAAACTGGAACTGCCTTGAAGACACAACTAACCCTGGCCTTGATATTTGGTTTTAATGAGATGAAAATGCAGGATGATATCTAAAGTATACAACTCACACAAGGGAAAGTCAGATCAGAGACTTCCGTAAAATGCCCCCATCTCTGAAAGGCAATAGCCAGTGTAGGTGAAATTGGAAAATATTTCTTCATTAAAAGTCATTCCTTGTCTCAGTTTTGCCTCTGGATGGAAGAGAAACCATTCTCTACCTAAGAATTCAAAACAAAAATTCCACCCCCATATGTATTTTTGGCCAGTGTGAAATCTGAGGTCCCCTGAAAAGAATTTAAAGTGTTCTCGTGCAGAATGTCTACCTAATGCATTTAAAACATCTTTGTGGAAACCTGTACCTTTAATCCAGGCTTCAAAGAATTCTGATATAAATCATTCCAAAGAAAATTGTCTCCTTAAAAAGAAAGTCACAAAACATAGGCATAAACACAAGGTAGGATGAATGAGTGGCAGATCAATAATAAGCAATAGAATAGGACTGACAGTAAATTTATCCAAATTACTTAAAGGAGAATATAAAATATTTGTTTTTAATAGATTTAAAGAAATAAAAAAAGAAAGCATGAATAAGGAAGTAGAGATTATCAAAATTATTAATCATATATTTTTAAAATGAATACACTTTCAAAAAATAAAAATATAACTTCATCATAAATAGAAACTCCCTCTTTATATTGTAGATTAACTTCTGAAATATGAATTAGTGTACCGAAGGGAAAGTGTAAATAAATAACTCAAAATGTAACACAGAGAACAAAGAGGTTGAAAACATGAAAAAGACAGTAAAGTAAACTCAAGATAGAGTGACAATATCTAAGATAAGCCTAACCATAATTCAAGAGGTAGATAACATGGACAAGATGAGAAAAGTAATATTCAAACTAATCATGAGTGGGAATTGTTGAAATGCATGAATTCTCAGAGAAAGAAAATTAAAGAAATCCAAAGTAGAATTCAAAATAAAATCTATACCTACACAATGTCACAGTGACAATGAACCCAAAGACATAGAAAAATTTTCCAAAGTAGTAAAACCAGTTCTTACAAAGCCAATAGACAGTTGAATTCTTGATAGTAAAAATGGGAACCAGAAAGAAAATAGGAGACTCTCTTTAGTGATGTGAGAAAATCAACTTGTACTCCTTTTAAACTATCGTTCAAAGACAAAGATGAAAAATAATAATTGTATACAAAATCAAACCAACTAATAAACAGTTTACAGCCAATAGAATCTCAAGGAGAAATGGCTAAAAGATATATTTTAAGATTAAGTAAAATAAGATCAGTTGAACAATGGCAAGAAGGAATATGATCTATTGCTATAACTTTAGGTATATCAAAAACAAACAAAAAAATTTTAACAATAATTTGTGGTGTTAAAATAAGCTGGTTAAATCCAAATTTCTGCACAAAATGTGTATGATTTGTTAGGGTGTTGACAAAATAATACTCTTTTAAATTTCTTATATTATTTAGTATAAAAATTTGTGTAGAATATTAGCTAAACTTTCATCGATAAATTTTATGTTATGATAAAACAAAATATATAACTTCTAAAATGATAAAGAAAAATAGATGTAAAAATTTGGACTGAGGAAATTGCTCCAAATATATAATAATCACAATAAATATAAATGTGTTAAACTCACTAGATATAAAGAAGAGATTGTTAGATTAGAGAGAAAAAGAAAAACAATGGAAAAATAATACAATAGGCTTTTCAGGATATTTGCTTGCCCATTGGATTCTATACCCCACCTCTCTACTTGTGCCCTGGTTGACTCAGCTATGTGAACTTCATCAACACTTCCCTTGGCCCTCCAATTCCATTTGGCCGGAGGGATTTTCTGGTTGGAGACAATGGGAAGTCATACTTATTATTCCAGTTTCTTGTCATCTTGATTACTATAGGTTATTTGAACTTATAGCAAAGGCCAAAGCTCATTCGTGTAGAATACTGGAAACAGCTAGTGTTTGGGTTCCAGTAAACCTCTCCCTCACTTTGCCTTTTTAGGCCTAGGGATGATAATAACTCCTTGTTATTGAGAACCTCAGATCCTGCAACATACCTTGTGGTTTTTCCCAAATGCTGCATGCACTTTTAAAAAGTGACCCTTTTTGAGCTCTCTTTACTTACTCTTTTAATTTTCTGGCTGCTAAAAATACAATGGGTTGGCTCTAGAACAGACGGTTACTGGATCACATTTTCAGAGGCTAGAATTCTCGCTTCCTCCCACCGGTGGTACTTTTGGCTTGTGGGCACTTTGTGGGGTTCCTTGGCTTTGCTGTCATATGGTGATGTGTATGGCAGCATCTTCTCCTTTCTTTTCCAGGTTCCATTGGTTTCCAATTTCTAACTGCTCCCCATGGCTTCTCTCTCTGTGACTTTATATATAATGTCTCCAGTAATAGATTAGGACCTTTCCTGATGCAGTTGGGCTGAGCTTAACTGAAGTAACCTCAAAACCAAACAAAGATATATGCGAAAGAAAAATCATAGGCCAATGTAACCCAAGGTTATATATAAAAATATCCAAGCCAAAATTTTAACAAACTAATTCCAACAATGAATAAAGTTGCAATATTTCCATATTTGTTCCTGTACTCTATAATGCAAGCACAGAAGGGCTTTAAGGTTTTAGTTTTTTGTTTTAAAAGAATACATACTTATGGTAAAAATATCAAATAATAGAACAAAAGTTAATATAAAAATGCTCCACTTCTCCCCATCTCAAATTCTATTTCCCAAAGGCAACTTCTTAATTTTTAAAAATTTATTTAAGCATTATTTACTGATTTCCTGCTATAAAGGCAGGTAAAGTAGCTCACTTCCACTATATAAACTTCCTTCCAATATGATGTTATTTGTTTTTAATAAATTTTGTAGAATTAAGGAATATGCTTATATTTCATTTGTTGTGCGAACAATTGTATGCTCTATTGCTTTACCGCTTACTTAGCAAAATGATATTATTGGTATCACTTTGTAGACACAATCACATTAAAATGAGGTTATGCTGGATCAGGATTGGCCCTAAACCCAGAGACTGTTGTCTGTAAAAGAGAAAGGAGACGGAGATATTGCCACAGAAACCCAAAAAGACACACAGGGAAGACGGTCTTTTGAAGATGGAGGCAGAGATTTTAATTATGCTACCAGAAATCAAGGAATGCAAAGGAATTCCAGCAACCACCTGAAGCTAGAGAAGTCAAGGAAGGATTCTTTCTAAAGCCTGACCTTGTTGGCACCTTGATTTTGGAATTCTAGCCTCCAGAACTGTAGGAGAATAAATGTCTCTTGTTGTAAGTCACCAAGTTTGTGATCATTTATTATGACAATCTTAGGAAACTAAGTCTGTTTAATTTTTTTTTCATTGCTTCCAAAAGTATTGTGAATGCTTACTTTGTGGTATCCATTCTGCAAGGTGTTGGGAATATAAAATTGGAAATTGCCAAGAATGTATTTCAATGAGATGTACTTCCATGAGTTAAGCCCCTTTATATTATTTCAACAATAATAGTTTGCATATTATTCCTATTTTTTCCTATGGTTTGGGGCACTTGATCTGATACACTGGCAGCTTAAAAAAAATTACACTTTGAGCATAGTACTAAAATATCATGTTTTGCATGATGAAATTTGTTTGAATTTTTCCCATTATCCATATTGCAATTTAAAGGTCTCAAATCAAAGCTATTTTTTTCAGAATAAAGTTTGATAGATTTAGAGATAATCTTCATTGCTACATCATATTTTTAAGAAAAAATAATACTGACTGACAATAAATACTTTGAAAGTTTAAAAAGAAGAGGAACGCTAGGAGCTAACCTTATTTACAAATCTAGCAATATTCCTTACTATTAAAAGGGGAGAAGTGGTATTGTACAGTTCCCATCAGTTTGGTTGGTGTATTTTGTTCATGAATAAAAGATTGGAACTAGGACACAAGACCACAGTGCTCTAATAAGTTTAAAACATCTGTTAGGGTCATGCCATGTGCTTTTATAAACAAGCTCAGCAACAGGAAAACTACAGAGAACAGTTCTCCCTAACAGTTGGTGCTGAGGGAGCTAATAATGATGGACATAGAAATATTAGGGGACGTCAAGGGGAATTACTTATCCAGTTTATTAAATATCCCTCATAGGAGAGGGTAGCTTAAAACCTGAATGGCAATTTTGTAGGCAAAGCCTGAAATAAAATTTCATGCAGAAAGATTTCCTTGTATTCAAATATAAAAATTAATTTTGAAGCTAACTGATATTTTAAAGCTCCAAATGTAATAATTTCATGAAAAGACAAATGACACGTGAATCGAAAATTTCAGAAAGGTTTTACTGGAAACTTTCCAGCATTTCTAGAAAATCAAACTAAAAGGGGCATGGGAGATAAAAGAGAGAATACATCCTTGGTAACTATGAAAAGAGGAAATTATGGAAAATGAAATAGTTTCCTATGGGGACTGACGACAGCACAATTTTGAATCCATGCTGTTTCCAAGATATTAAAACTAAATATAGTACATCTGCTCTACGGCATCAGAGATAATATATCACAGTATGAAGTTTCATGATGATTACCTGTATTCAGCTGTTTTTTCTGGATATTGCTATTCCTTTGCTTTTTTCATTATCTGAGAGCAAAAAAAGTCTGCTTTTAAGGAGGTAGTGGAAAAAAAAAAAAAAAAGAAAATAGTAAAGTCATCCAGGTGACACAATAATGAAATGTGCAGCAAAGTAAAAATCCCATACTGGAAGCTAGGCTGGTTTTCAGACCCAGGACTGATTATGTTGGTTGGTTCACTAAATACTCCAGGAGCTGAGGTATAGTCCAAATTGCTCACACACTAGTTCAGCCATATGATATAATTTCTGCTAGGTTTAAGAAAACTGCTAACCCAACCCTTTATTCTGAGTTAAAGCAATACAGTAAAATCAGACAGGAAAGGAAAGGAAAAGATTATAGGCACATTAACTCAAGGAGAAAATGAATGGCATAAGATTACATGACATTACAAAAGTGCATTACTATGCTGTGCCATGAAACCATCAACTACCCCCAAAAACTGTTGCAAAAACATTTTAAAAATAAATGTTTCCTGTTCCTCAATGACTTAAAAATGTAGGACGACATAATTTTCTTTGCCAACTTAACAAGGGGAATTGAAAAAATAGTCCAAAAGCTTAATTTTAGTAATTGTTGTATTTTTAAATAAAATAAATACTTTAAGAGGTAATTTAATAATGGAGACATGATACCGAGAGCAAGTTGTAGCTTTCATACTTCAGCGCACATATCCAAGACAGGAAATTTAGATTTCTCGGATCATGGACAAAAGCTTATTATTAATGTGTTTTTTTTCTCTCAGTCTCTTCCTTGAAATAAAATTCAAGGCTCATGCTGTGACTCTGCAATATTGTTCCCTGCAAGAAACGATTTTGTTCTGCCTCAGAGGCAATATGTTTTTATGCTTAACTTTGCCCTGAGTAACAACAATGCTTGTTTATGTCCTTAAAAATGCCTTTTAAAGAAATTGATTTCCATGAATAATCAATAAATCCTGCTTCCAAATCTAGTTCTATCAGTTAGAAGTTAGGGAAAAATCTACATTTTGTTGCTTTATCATATATTTATTAATCACGATTAAAGAGAAGGATTTAATCACATGTGTGGAGATATACAAATACATCTTTTTCATATTTTTCAGCATTACTTTAATTATATGCTTTTGTTTAAAGGTTTGTCACTAGCTTCAGATCAGTTTAGCTCTAAATATAAAGTATTTACATATAAATTCATATAAAGTTATGCAACTGAATTTTATCCTTTGAGTAAATACAGAATAAAACAGATCTGTGTTCAGAAAAGTCAGAGAAGTCAGCTTCAGTTGCTGGGGGGAGATAGGATACAATTTAGTGTTCATCATTAATTGTTAACATCATTTTTAAAATTAATTTTCATATATCACAAAATAGTGGGGAATATGAAGAAACTGATCTATATTTCAGAGTAAGACATAAAGTTTCAAACTTGCATTTTGAAGACAAATCAATTAATTTAGAGAAGTGTCTCAAAATAAAGCTGCCCACAATTAAATAGAAAAGATCATAAGGTATTTAGATATTTAGTCATAGTAAAGAAGGTTGGATGCCAGAGAAGTTCTACATAAGAATTTCTTTCTAATTGGAGGAAAGATAAGAATCTGAACTAATAAAAAATAAAATTACTGCTTTATTTTTTTAAGGTGTATAATGTCCATTTAAATCTTAAATGTTGAATATGTTTATTGTTTTGTTAAAAGGATGTATGAACATAAAATTAAATAATATGGTGACATTCAAAGAATAAATTTAAGACATAAAAAGTCCAAATACAACCACTGATGAATCATTGTTGAACATTCTACCAAGCATCACTACTCTGTATATTTAAACACATAAATCAATACACATATAAACACTTATTAATCAATCTTCCAAAAATAACATAAAATACATGTTGCTTTACAAATTATCTTTACTATTCAATCAACTTGTTATGGTCATTTTCCATATCATTAAATATATATCTGCATCATCATTTATATAGTTTTGATAACATTCAATAGAATGTTTTTATGATACATATCTTAAAGCAATCTCCTATTTATTAGTAATACATTTCCCCAATATGTGCTATTATAAATACTCTAAAACAAAACAATTAATTACTAATGATCTTTTTTCTTCTCTTATCCAATGACTGACTTCTATGATCATTCACTTAGCCTTCTCATAACTAATAATGACCACTTCTCTAAAATCACAATTTCAAACATCATATTCCCTGACAACATATTTTTGTTTCTAGCACATGCTTTCTAGTACTTAGGCTCCAATAATGTTTTAACTACATCAAGATTTTAAACCCATTGCTCTCAGAATATTCCTGAGCCTTCAGCCTAGATAAGACCTTTACGCTCACTAGTCCTAAATAGGACCTTGCTGCTGCCCTGTAATTGTATTACTCCTAACTAACCCAGCCTCTTTCTTATTCTGCTAGGCAACTATTTAATATCTTTCTCTTCTTCTCAAACCATAATAACTTCCTCCTCAATATTTATTCTCAGCTGATGACCCGGCTTCTTCCTTCACCTAGAGAATAGAAACAATCAAAAAAGAAATTCCATAAGCTCCCACCACCTCCATGCTCCTACATTCGTTGTTGGGCATATACCCATCTTCTTTCCAGTTACTGTGAACTTCCTGTGCAAACTCCATCTTTACACAAGATTTCATCTCCTCTTACCTTTTCACCTACCTACTTCTGCAATCATCTCACCCTCTTTTTGAATCACCTGGTTTTCTTCCCTTCTAAACCACTCACATCAGCAAACAGACATTATGTTTTTTCTACTTTAAATATAAAACAAAGGAACGAAAGATACAAACAATAGCTTCACTCTCCTCTTTCTTTCCTGGAAGACACAGGAAAATTATTTGACATAAAAAGCATTTGTATTTGTTATTTCTTACTCTAATCAAGTTTCTAACTCACCACTCCTTAACCCCTTGTGACAAAGTCACCAATGACCTCCATGTTGCTAAATTTAGAAGTTAATTCTGAATCTTCACTCCTTTTAATTGTCACAGTGGATTACTCTTTGCTTCTTTAAACCGTCTTATATCCTTCCTTCCAAGATACCCTAGTCACCTCATTTTCCTCCTTCCTACTGGGAACTCATTATCAGTATGTTTTTCTGATTTCTTGCCAATACCCTGCTTTTTATTTATCAAATGATCCAGGGCTTAATGCTTTTACCAGCCTCTTTTCTGTTTACAATTACCTCTTGATTGATTTTAACCAACATTGTGGCTTTAGTACTAGCCAGATGCTAATCATTCTCAAACATATACCTCCAGGGCAAACTCCTAAATACCAAATGTTTTATCTAACTTCTTACTTAGATGCCTAATACACATTACATATGAAAACTGAGTCGCTGATATTCCAGTTTCCAAAACCAGCTATTCCTACAGCTATCCCATCTCAGCTAATGCCAATTCCATTATTCCATATGCTTAAACCAAAATCTTGGTATCATCTTTGAGTCCTCTATTTCTTCCATTCTCTTTTCTTATCACACATGTTGACAATGAAGAGAGGATAAAAAGATACTTACTACCTAAATTAGAATTCATGTTTGAAAACAGCAGATTATTTAGGATATAGACTATAAAATTTGATGGATGTTAATTAAGGTTTTTTACAGAAGGTACCAGAAATCGAAACCAGGACCTCGTACATGGGAAGCAGGTGTTCAACCACTGAGCTACATCGTCTCCCCAATAAGAGTTGACTTTCTCATGGTTTTTCATTTATTTATTTGTTTTTAGGAGGTACCAGGGATCGAAC
The DNA here is from genome assembly GCA_026826555.1 of Tolypeutes matacus. Classification (NCBI taxonomy): domain Eukaryota; kingdom Metazoa; phylum Chordata; class Mammalia; order Cingulata; family Chlamyphoridae; genus Tolypeutes; species Tolypeutes matacus. Next base: position 28,383,710 of record JAKSZT010054304.1, on the reverse strand, counting down.
CAGGGACACCAGATATGGGAAACAGGTACTCAACCACTTGAACTGCATCCACTCTACAGATGTTAAGCCTTAAAGGTAAAATTTGATTCCATAGCAATAAGTGTACTTTAGATTTATAGAACAGGTGAGTGAATTGGAAAGTGATTTTATGAAGATTAATTTGACAAGAAGGATTAGTGAAGAAAAGATTGTAGACAGAAAGCAGACAATGTTATCATCAAAACCTGAGATTTAAGGAACTGTATATTGACCATAGTATGAAACTGAAGATTGACTGAGGGACAAGGGGAAGGAGGAATCTGACTCAGTGATTTCTTACTTCTGGGAGAACAAAAAAATTAGTGGTTAACAGTAACAACAATTCTAAGAAACTTAGCAAAATACAAGCTATTTGCAGTTTGCTTGTTCATCACTGAAGACAGTAAGAGTGTTAAAAATGCAAGCACATACAAAACACACATGCACCCCCATTAAATTAAAAATTATTTTTATTTTTAAAGAAGCTTTAGATTACATAAATGTTACATCAAAAATATAAGGGATTCCAGAGAACAACCAGCAAGATGGCAGCAGAATAAAGAGCTCAGAGAATCAGCTTCTGCTATGGGGCAGATGGTAATCACCCACAACTAATTAGAAGACTTATTTGGGGGGCTGCAGGAGACCAGAAGTGCATCCTATAACATCCTTGAAAGAATGGAAGGAGGAGACTGCCCATCTGCAGAGAAAATTCATAAGTGGAGTACTCCATGCCCCGGAGGCCAGTGCCCATCCTCCACTGGAGGCACAAGACACCTGGGGAGCTGTTCCATGGCTGGAATTGAAAGCTCCACTTCCAAAAAACAGGGGAAGGAAGAGATGGTTGGGCACCAACTTCAGCTACACATTAGCAAATTCGGCAGTCTAAAGTATAATCCTAAGAACAGCTGAAGTTTGAACCTGTCCAAGTAAGAAAGAAGTCGGTGGCTGCCATCTTAACTCCATGCCTAACATGAGGGGAAGCAGGGTTGACTGAAAATCCCAGTGTTGGTAGGGTCCGGCTTCTTTCCATATAGATCATATTGCCGCTTTAGCATAAGCCCCAGGCCCACCTCCGGCAGGGAGGAAGCGGCAGGGAGATGTGCCAGCCTCTCAGGGAAATCACAGGCCATGCCGCAGAGGCCAGCGATCATCCTACTTTGTCAGCACAAGCTGCCCCATGAGCTATTCTGTGGCAGGAATTGGAAGCTCCATTTCTCAAAAACAGGGGAGGAAGAGATGGTTGGCCACCAATTTCAGCTACTGATTAGTCAATTCTGCTGGCTAAAGCATAACTCTAAGAACAGCTAAAGTTTGAGCCTTTCCAAGGCAGAAGCCACCATTTTGACTCCAACATCAACATGAGGGGAAGCCAGGCTGACTGAAAATCACAGTGACAATAGAGACTGGTTTCTTTCACCAGATTGGCCTCCAGCTCTAGCTTCGGCTTCAGCCCCACCTCTATCAGGGAGGAAGTTGATGGGCCCTGCACCAGCCTATCCAGTAACTGCAGGTACATTTAACCAGCACAGACTGAATAATAGGAAATCTACCAGGGCAACTGTGATCATCTTGGATTTGCACTGCATAGATTGCTGTCCATACCTGCAGCTCCATCCCTGCCCAAGGCAGAGAAGAAAGGGATGTGAAGCTTCATCAGTCTCTCTGGGAAACTATACAGTCTAGGCCTGCATGAGTTGGATTATCCCTCACAGCTGTGGCTCTGTCCCTATCCCTGGCCAAGGGGAAAGTGGGGAGAAGCTTCATTTGTCCTTGCAAAGAGGGAAGCTTGAGCCTCCACAGTGTATAACACCAACTACATCCTTGGCTCCTACTACACAACCAGCAAGGGAGAAAGGGCAGGAAGCCCTAACCCAAAGAGAAAAACTGCACTCAGAATAAATACTCTAGTAAGCCAGATGCCAAGACACCAACAAAAAATTACAATCCACATCAAGGAACAAAAAGATATGGCCCAGTTAAAGGAACAAGATAAGCCTTCAGATGACATAAAGAAGTTGAGACAACTAATCATATATTTTCAAACAAATCTCCTTAATAAGTTCAATGAGATGGCTAAAGAAATTAAGCATATTAAGAAGACATTGGATTAGCACAAAGAAGAATTTGAAAGCATACATGGAAAAATAGCAGCTCTTATGGGAATGAAAGGTTCAATAAATGAAATGAAAAATACACTGGAATCATATAATAGCAGATTTGAGGAGGCAGAAGAAAGGATTGGTGAGCTTGAAGAAATGGCCTCTGAAAGTAAACATACAAAAGTACAGATGAAGAAAAGAATGAAAAAATTTTGAACAAGGTCTCAGGAAACTAAAGGATAGCAAGAGATGTACAAACATATGTGTCATGGGTGTCCCAGAAGGAGATGAGAAGGGAAAAGGGGCAGAAGGAATATTTGAAGAAATAATGGTAGAAAATTTACCAGCCATATTGAAGGACATCGATATCCTTGTCCAAGAAGCATGACGTATTCCCATCTGAAAAAATCTGAATAGACCAGCTTCGAGACACATACTTATCAGAATGTCAAATGCCAAAGACAAAGAGACAATTATGAGAGCAGCAAGAGAAAAGCAATGCATAACATATAAGGGATACCCAATAAGATTAAGTGCCGATCTCTCATCAGAAACCATGGAGGAAAGAAGACACTGGTATGATGTATTTAAGATACTGCAAGACAAAAACTTCCAACCAAGCATCTTATATACAGCAAGATTTTCTTTCAAAAATGAAGGTGAATTTGGAATATTCACAGATAAACAGAAACTGAGAGAGTTTGTAACCAAGAGTCCTGCTTTGCAGGAAATACTAAAGGGTGTGCATGAAAAGAAAGGACAGGAGACAGAGGTCTGGAAGAGAGTCTAGAAATGAAGATTATATCAATAAAACCAACTAAAAGTGTCAAAAGAGTGGTGAAAATAAAATATGACAGATAAAACCCTGTCAGGAATAAACTTAACCAACAATATAAAGCACTCATATTCAGAAAACTACAGCTCATTGTTAAAAGAAATCAAAAAAGACCTAAATAATTGGAAAAACATTCCATGCTCATGGATTGAAGACTAAATATCATTAAGATGTCAATTCTACTCACATTAATATACAGATTCAATTCAATCCCAATAAAAAACCTCCACCAGCATTTTTTAAATAAATGGAAAAACATGATTGTCAAATTTATTTGGAAGGGTAAGGGGTTCTAAATAACCAGAAATATCTTGAAAAGGAAAAGTGAAGTTGGAGGACTCTCATCTCTGGACTTTAAGTTGTATTACCTATCTGCACTAATAAAAAACAGCATGGTACTGGTATAAAGACAGACAAATAGACCAATGGAACTGAACTGATGGTTTAAAAAGAGACCCTCACATTTATGGTCAAGTGATTTTTGACTAGCCTGTCAAACCCACCCAGCTTGGGCAGAACAGTCCATTCAACAAATGGTGCTAAGAAAATTGGATATCCATAGCAAAAGAAGGAAGAGGACCCCTCTCTCACACCTTATACAAAAATTAACTCAAAATGAATCAAAAACCTAAATATAAAAGCAAGAACATTAAAGCTTCTAGAAGAAAATGTAGGAAAATATCTTCAATACCTGGTGGTAGGTGGTGGATTCTTAAAGGAGATAAGAGAAGGACTGAGATGGACTACTGATATTTAATGTATGTAGAAGTTTCAATTAGCTTTACTGTAAAAGTGTGGAAATGTACAGAGTTGATGGTAATACATTATAGTGAGTAACAGCTGGCTTATAAATGGGGATGTGGCTGAAAATGGTAGTCTAGGGATGTAAATGCCAACTGACAGAAAGCTAGAGAATAATCTAGGGACTGAATCGCACAGTAAACCCAGAGGTGGATAAGAATAGTGGTTGATGGTACAGATGCAAGAGAGTCCTTTGTGAGCTAGAGCAGGTGTACATCAGTATTGCAAGGTGGTGGGAATGTGGAGAAGCATGGGAAAAATACAATTGTAGTGACCTATGGAGTGTGGTTAACAGTAACAATGTAATATTCTTGCTTCTCTGCCAAAGACGTACTGTTTTTGATAATGGGGGAATATGGGAAATGTGTGCCGAATATGTGCTGTGGACTTGGTAATAATTAGATGATATTATCTCATAATCTGTATCAAGTTCCACCACGATGTTGTGTGTTGATATAGGGGCGTTGTTTGGGAATTCTGCACATGTGCATGATTGCTTTGTAAGTTTACAACTTTTGTTATAAAAATATATTTTAAAAATAATAATTGGGTGGGTTGGGGGAAAATACACCAAATGTAAGATAAAGACTATAATTAGTAGTAAGATTTTGACAATATTCTTTCATAATTTGTTACAAATGTCTCATGAAAATGCAAGGTATTGGTGGAGAGTTGATGTGTGGGACCCTTGTATGATGTTATGAATGTTTGCTTTGTAAGTTCACAACTTTTACTATATATTTATTGTTTATGTATGTTCACATATAAATCATATCAATAATAATGATAACAGGGTGGGTTGTGGGAAAATACTTTGGTTAGTAGTATTATTTTGAGGATGCTCCTTAATCGTTAGTTAAAAATGTTTCACAACAATGCAAGGTATTGGTATGAGAGCCCTGTATGATATTATGTATGTTTGTTTTGTAAGTTCACTACTATTACTATACATTTATTGTTTATGTATGTTCATATATGAGTGATATATTTCAATAAATTAAGTATATATATATATGGGATTCCCATATGCTCCATCCCCTCCCCTTCCCACTCTTTCCCATATTAAAAGCATATTTCATTAGTGTGGTACATTTGTTACAATTGCCTAACACATATTGAAGCATTGCTACTAGCCATGGAATATAGTTTACATTATAGTTTACACTCTGCCCTACACAATTTTATAGATTTTGACAAAATGTATAATGGCTTGTATTTGTCATTGCAATGTCAAGTGGGACAATTCCAATGTCCTGAAAATGCCTCCCATGTTACACCTATTCTATAAAGGCAGTGGATCCCATTACATTTAATCTAAAAACATTTCCTTGATTTAGTTTCATCTTCCAAAGTGTTTTATAATGCAACATACTTTAAATAAATAGTTGTATTGTTTGTCTAATGATTTAGATACATATGATTTTTGCAGCTTCTCTGTAAGGGAATAAAATACAATCTCTCAAGATCATTGTAAAATTTATTGATTACATTTTCACTGTTCCATGCCTTTGGTTAATCATATAACGACATTTAAAAACAAATGTCTTTTAAAAAGAAATTTAAGTGAAAGCCTCACACATTTATTGCTTTCTAGTGAATAGAAATTAATATTTATTTTCTTTCATGTAAAATATGCCCTTTTCTCAGCAGTAATCTTCCTTCTCAATTAGTGCTGATTAAAAAGTATCCTAGGGAGCAGCCATTATGGTCTTTACAAATTTATTGCTATATAACTTCCTGCCTTTTGAAAGATACTTGTTTTCTATTAAGTAAATTATAGACTGGTATATTGAAGATGTCACATTTTCTTCAGATCCTCTGTGTGTATTTTACCTTGAGTGTGAAATAAGCTATTGTGAACAATTCCCAGTAAATATCATAGTGGCTTGAATGTATTTCCTGGAACTATTAATAGCTTTATAAGCATTTACTGACAGCCTTTGAAACATACATTTTTAGTAAAAATAAGATAGCTATATTTCTTTTGAGATTAAGGTAAGATACTGTGAAAAGTATGTGATAATGTTTACTGAGTTACTGTTGAGTTCTCCTTCCATCTAAACATGGAATGAATTTTCTCTTGGGGAAGAACTTTAGTGTTCCATGGGTTCTTCCGCCTGAAACTGTTTTCTCAAAAACTGCATGGCTCATTCCTTTTACTGTTTCAGATTTCAGAGTAAATGTCATAGCACAAGAGAGGTCAAGTTCATCCAACCCCCTTAATCCCACTCTCTCAAACCACATATACATCTATCATATCATTCAAACAATTCTTTTATTAAGTTAATTATAATATGTTTTGGTATCTGTTTATATTTTCCACTTTCTTACTGTTTTTGTTCCTTAGTAAAATACATGTTCTCTTGAGGGAATGGAGTACAAACCCTCAACCCATTATTGTAGGCTCTACTCCAAGGAGTATTTAAAATATTGTTACTGAAAGAAATAAATGAGACTAATATTTAAATGGTAACTATTACTTCCACTTTGATCATATTTAAATGAAACATCCCTTTTATTCATTCTAAAACATTTTATATATTTACTTCTATTTTAATGTAACATTTCTAATGCATTTATTTATTTCCTCCCTTTGGAGCTGTTAGTTTTTGGTTTGCTTTTTGCTTTTCTGTTCCTAGATAGAAGACTTCAGGTCAAATATTACTAACCATTCCAGAAATGTCTCTACATAACACAATATGCTTTGGCTTAGGATTATAGAAAAATCAATGTAAATATATTTCTACTTTCAAATTTTTTCAAAAGATCATTTTGGAGAAATTGAAATGAGTTTCTAATATTACTATAGTTACAGTTAAGTTAATATATCATTTTTAATATTGAAACATATCAGAATACATAAACTGCTTTGGTTATCTATTGCTGTGTAACAAACAGTCCCAAATTTAATTCCATAAAAAGTAAATCTTTTTGTTATGCTCAAGGGCATGTAGTTCAGGAAATTTGATGGCTGGTTTCTCCTTCATCATAACTGGAGGTGACTAGATAGGCTGTGGGCTGGAGTCATCTGGAGGCCTCTCCATTCACATATTTGGTGCCTGGACTTGAATGACTCTAAAGTTAGATGTAGCTGCATCTTTTGACCAGAATATCAACCTGATATTTCCATGTAGCATTTTCTTCTCCAATCATGCTCACTTAGTTCCAAAAGCAAAGAGTCCTGAGGTTCTTAATGTTCCCAATGCTAGTGTTTCAAAGATATAAGTGGAAACTATATAACTTCTTAAGATCTAACCTCAGAAGTCAAATAGCGTCATTTGTACCATACTCTTCATTGAAGCCATCATAAGCTTGCCCAGATTTTAAGGGGGGTGGGGGGTACACAGATATCACTTCTTTATGACAGGAATTTCAAAATATTAGTGACCATTTTAAAACCATCATATATACGTTCTCAAAGAGTCCTGAGGTTCTTAATGTTCCCAATGCTAGTGGGAACATATTCAGATGTACAATTGGACTAAATTCTCTTAGATTATATTATCTCTTATAGTTTCTAAGCACAATCATTTTTATTTCTGAATTCTCTGACTTAAAAGTGAGATAAGACAGGTTGTCCATTTTGTAAGCATATTACATAAATATTCATTTAATTATAGAACTTAATAATGAATTAGATATCTTCTTAAAGAAAATAAATGGATGAAATATTTTTCTAGATCATAAAAGATATGTTTGGCGACATAAACTGCAATCTTTTTGACAAAACAACTTAACAATATTTTTCTGTTCCTCTTAATCATATTATAGAAATATTTTTTCATGTGGAGAATAAAGTTACATATGACTTTTATTGACTTTCAGGATTTTATATAAATTTTACATCACCTATGAAAAATAATAAAATGTGGAATAACAAAATGTCTTGAAACCTTTTCTCTTTTAATTTTCTACTTAAAAAATGAACACAAGACAGACCTCATCAAATTTCACAGAAACTTCACGGACAAACTTGGTTTGATATTTTTCCTTCATAATTGAGACAGCACTATGTCCAGCAAACATAAGTTTTTCTAAATATCTCCAAGGTGGTGAGTTTCCATGTCAATTTCATAAACGGATTAATGTATGAATCACTCTGGTGTCAGCTCTGTTGGAGTTAGCTCTGCTGACTTTAAATGAATTTTCACTACCAGGACTGGAGAAGTGAAACTCATCATTTTTGGTTTATAGAATGTTATTCATGCCCTCTGTCACATTATGCTGTACTTCAGTTTTTTAAACCTAACCCTAAGCATTTACTTAGAAATTTGTAAGAGTAGGGAAGAATACACATCTTGCTTCTTTCATAAAATTTAGATTTTTATTGCTCCCAGAAGGGTGCCAAATATGATGAAACACTTTTTTCTAAGATACTGTGTTCACAAAACTGAATTACCTGGAAATCAGTATGAAGACTAAAGGGTACAGTTGAATGTTTTTACTCCTCTATATGTATCTCTAGATTTTCTGTATATTGAAGTGTTGCTATATTTTGTAACATTCTTCTGTCTAAGGAGATAGCATTTATAACTGAATTGCAATATTTCCTTTAGGTTATCTTCCTCTTGAATATATATTTTTACAATAGTATAATTTTCACATCATATCATGAAAACAATCCTGATTTTATAGTGGAAAGGTAAATCCATTTATTTTTAAATGCTCTAATATTAAATTTTTGATGCTTTTTCTATGCTGTCAAACCAACATTGATTCTGAATTTTAATATAAGAAATTTATAAGAAAATATTACGGAATCCAATGCTATATCCAATTTCACTACTTCAGTGGATTTGAACTTTTCAACCTCTTTTTTTCAACAGTCCATGTAGCCCTTTTAATCACTTAACAAAAACAAAAGAAATTGAAAACACACACACACACACACACACACACAATGAAACCCAGCAATTTGAACAGTGAAATGCATTTTGAAGGCTCAAAATGAAAAATATTACAGGAAGTTAGGTGTCCCCAACAACAGCTTTGTACTTCTGAGGAAAGAGTAGCTTCGATTGCCTGGTTTCTAAGTTTAAAAAATAATAATAAAGAAAAATAAAACTGTTAGGTACTTACTGTTTTTGCCCTGAAATTGACATCAAGACTAACCTGGAAATTAGCAATATCATTGCAGCATCCTACAAATCATCCATCTTTTATTTTCTATTTAGATACTTGAAATAGGAGATGTATATGGACAGCCAAATAAAATAATTAATTGCATTCTCACCATTGTAAGGCAATATTAAAAAAAGTCTCAGTATTTTGGACTATTATGGTAGGTAAATGACATGCTGAAATATTTCAGCTTATAACAAAAAATTGTTTCCAACATATTTGAATATATTGCTTTGATTGGTGAATAGTAAAGAAATTGCAGTTTGTCATGCTTCTTTTCCAACATTTTTAATATTAACAGTTCTTATAAACTGTATGTAGGAAAACTGTATACTCCTTCTCTAATAAAACAGATTTAGAAGTCAATATAATTTCCATATTTTCAAAAATTGAAGATTTGCTTATTGGAGAATCAATTAGAGAAAATTACAAGTTTTATATTTTCATTAAATACATGAATCATAAGAAAGGCAGTAAGAATTTAGGAAAATTTCTTTCCTTAGAAATAACATGTAACACTGATTTGCTGGGATGTTGTATGCCTGTACAAATTGTACTGTGCAAAATTGTAATATGCCTGTATGTGAATCTTATCAATTTTATTTTAGTTATTCTGTCAACATTGTAAGTTTATCATTCACACCTGAAATTTTCCAAATGATGAAACTGAAGTCGAGGGTAGGAGCATAGTTTCCTGTAACACTCTCTGAAGCTAAACACAAGTTTCCAGAGAAGGGTGAAGGTATAAATTTTATACCTTCAACTAGAAAAACGTGTGCAGAGGGAGACTATGAAAGGTATCTGAGAGGGGGGACACTTGAATTTTTCTCCACATAATAACCCAGTTTTCTGAACACTTTCTTCAAAACAATTCACCCTTCCTCAGTCATTTATAGGGCAAACTTTACTGTATATTAAATTCCAATGGAGAGAAGAAGCACTCCCGAAAGCATGGAGTAAGGACTTGTTAAAATCTGTTCCTCCACAAGAATAGTGATAACACTGGCAAAAATTGTCAAAATCAAGCTTTTCAGAAATAGTTGAAATTAGCCAAAGGCTTGCAGCAATATTTATAAAAGGAAAATAGCTGAATAAAATAATAACTGCAAGCTTTGCAATAAAGTCAGCAAGCTTCGTGGCATTTTACCTTGCCCTATTTTCTTATCTATCAACCCTTTCACTATAGTCTTAAAATCCAACAGCCTTACAAGTATGGTAGCTGTGGAACTAGCAGCCTCCCAAGCCACTAGCAAGAGCAGAACATGTTTCAAGCTCTCTAAAATCCCATACTCAGAATTATGACTATATGTTGCCTGACAGCCCTTTGAAAAACTTCAGTCTCAAGAATTATCTTTATGATGACCTGCTTCAGAACTTTCTCTGTGCACACAATCTTATCCTTTGTGTGTACTTCAGGGAAAAGAAAAAAAAAACTATCAGAAATGATTGTTGAGCAGCATAGCCATAAGAGGCAGCAAAACTAGTAGGGGATTAGTAAAGATGCTGACCAAAAATGTAAAATAAAAAATTGGGAAATAAAATGTACATAGAAGATTTTTGAAAATCTCAGGCATATTCCTGGCAGTGTAGAAAGTCACACGTATGCACATGTCTGTGTAGATGTCCAGGAAATATCTAAGAAGGTCCAAGTCTCTCAAATCTGGCTGAACTGAGATTCTATATAAATAAGAAGGGAAGGCTAAGACAAAGTGTTAAAGCTGTAGACCGCCTACTAGAGAGATGAGAGCATATCCCAAAACACACAGGGATCCCAACAACAAAGCCTGGCAGATTTACTGTTTCAAAGCATTTAAGAAAACCTCTGACCAATCATTAGCAGTACAAAAAACTAATTGAGCAAACACTTCAGGTACCACGTGCAACAAAGAATACAGACATTCTTGAATTAGTCAAAAAAGTCACTAAATAAACAAATAAATCAAACAACAACAAGAAACCAACAGCAACAATAATAACAACAAATAGAAACAACAAAAAGTTTTGGAAGGTAAGTGATCTAAGATCCACTTTTACCAAGTTGTATCATTTAAAATATTCAAGTTCCAGCAAAGATTATGAGATGTCCAAAGAAAACTGTGTCCCATACATAGGAAAAAAGAAAGTAGAAAAACAAGTCCCGAAGGAAGCCCAGACATTGTACACTAAGCCAGTGCTGGATTTACTACACTGAGTCTCTAAATCAGTATTGCAAATGTATTTAAAGAACTAAAGGAGAACATGTCAAAGTAAGCAAAGGAAAATATGAAAACAAAGTCTAACCAAATATAGAAGAACAAAAAAGAAATAAAATCCATTAAAAAAAGAGCCAAATATAAATTTGTAGTTGAAAAGTACTGAATCCAAAATGAAAAAAAATTCACTGGGACCAATAGGAGATTTTAGCTGGTATAAGAAAGAGTCAGTGAATTTGAAAATAGGTCAGTTAATAGTATCAAGTCTGAGGAACAGATAGGAAAAAATGAAGAAAAATTAATGTAACCTCATAGACTTGTGAAACAACACAACATGAGCAACATATACTTAATGTGAATTCCAGAAGATGAGAAAGAGAAAGGGGAAGAAAGAATATTATTAAAAATAATGATCCAAACTTTCCCAATTTTGTAAAATTACTGGTTTTCACATCCCAAGTTCAAAATGCTCTATTAGAGTAAAAAGTTCAAAGCCTAGCCATGACATGGTCAAACTGTTACAAGCTAAAGATAAAGAAAGAATCTTTAAAGCAGCAAGAGAGAAGCTACTCATCACCTATGGGTCAACCTCAATAAATTCAATGGGGATTTCACAATTGAAACAATGGAGGCCAAATTGCAGTGAGATAGGTATTCAAAGTGTGTCAATCAAGACTTCTACGTACTGAAAAAATGAAAAGGAATGAAGACATGACCAAGTTAAAAGAGAGAGAGAAAGAGAGAGAGAGAGAAAGTGATATTTTTGGTAGCAGATTTGCTCTACAAGAAATCTTGAAGTGAGCCTTTCATGTTGAAATGAAAGAACACTAAAAGGTAACTTGAAAACTCATGAAGAAATAGAGTATCAGTTAGGGAACTACATAAGTAAATACAAGATGGTATAAATGCTTTTTTGTAACTTCTTTCTTCTTTTATCTGATTTAAATGCACTTGCATTGAACAATAATTATAAACCTTGTTGTTTGGCTTATAATATATAAAAACATAATTTGTATGAAAATAATAGTTCAAAGGAAGGGTAGTGGAATGGAAACATATTGGAGCAATTTTCTATATATTACCGAAATTAAATTATAATCTGCAAATAAGTCAAAAAATAAAGAAAGAAAATTCTTTGAAAAGAATGAAAAACAATAAAGCAAAGATCAAGGGCTGTAGCTAAAAAGTGCTTAGAGGGAAGTTCATAGCTGCAAATGCCTATATTAAAAAGGAAAAATAAATAAATCAATAATCTAAAGTTCTGCTATAAGAAACTAGGAAAAAAAAAAAAAAAAAAAAAGAACAAACTTAACCCAAAGCAAGAAGTACAGAATAAATAATAAAGATTATAGTGGTAATAAATAAAATAGAGAAAATAAAAATGTTAAAGTCAACAAAACCAAAGGTTGATTTTTTGGAAAGATTAACTAAATTAACAAAACTATATCCAGACTAACCAAGCAAAAAAATAGAGATAATTCAAATTAATGAACAAAAATGACACCTGTACTAACCTTATTTTAGTTACAAAAATTGTCTCAGAAGAAATGGAAAATCTGAAAAGTAAAAGTAAAGAGATTTAAATTAATAATAAAAACTTCTCACAGATTAAACTGTCTTAGTTTGCTATGTTGTTCAAAGTAGATATCATGAAATGGGTTGACTTTTAACAATGAGAATTTTTTAGCTTTTACAGTTTAAGATCATGAGAATGTCCAAATCAAGGTATCATCAAGGTGATGCTTTTTTCCGGAAGACTGTCTGCTGGATATCCTTGGCTCTTTGCCACATGGTGGTGTCTGCTGGTCTTCCCTTCTCTTTCAGGTTGCATTGCTTTCAGCTTCTTGCTTCCATGGTTCCTCTCTCTTTCTCTCTCTCTCTCTCTCTCTCTCTCTCTCTCTTTCTGCCCCCCCCCATTGTTTATAAAATTCTCCAGTAAGAGGATTAAGACCCATCTTGAATGAGGGTAGGTCACACCTTAACTGAAGAATCATCATCAGAAGATCCTACCAAAAACTGGCTGTCACCCCAAAGAATGGATTAACTTTAAGGATATGCTTTTTCTGGGGTATACACAATTTCAAACGACCACAATTGCAAACTATGATGAAGTGGGATTTATCCCAGCTATTGAAGGTTGTTTTAATATTTTAAGAAATCAGTTAATATGGAAACCATAATTTTTGTCTATAAATAAAGGACAAATTCCACATCTTAAATTGAGTACATATAGGAAAAACATTTGACAAAATCCACACTCTTTAATAATAGAAATATCCAACAAACTAGGAATAGAAGTTAACTTCTTCAACCTGATACAGGCCGTCTACAAAAAGCTAACCTCTTACTCAATGGTGAAAGATTGAATGCTTTACCTTAGGAACAAAACTGAATACCCACTGTGTTTGTTTTCTAGGCTGTTGAAATGCAATATACAAGAAATGAATCAGCTTTTATAATGGGGATTTATTACTTGCAAACTTATAGTTCCAAAGCCCTGAAAATGTCAAAATCAAGGCTTCTTCAGGCATTCTCCCTGAAGACCAGCTGCCAGTGATCCTGAACTTCTTTGTTACATGGCAAGGCACATGGTGGCATCTGCTGGTCTTTCCCTTCTCTTTCTGGTCTTATTGCTTTCAGCTTCTGGCTTCAGTGATTTTCTCCATGCTCCTATGGCTTTCTCCCTGTTTGTCTGAATGCATCCTATTTAAAAAAGACTTCGGCAATAAGATTAAGACCCACCCTTACCACACTTTACTGAAAAATCTGATCAAAAGGCCCCACCTAAAAAAGGTCCACACCCACAGACACAGATTAACTTTAAGAACATAATCTTCTGGTGTCCATACAGATTCAAACCATCACTCTTGCAACTTTCATTCAACATTAGTTGTACTAGTGGTTCTATGTAAGGAAATTAGGTTATAAAATGAAATAAAAGTCATCCAGAAGGAAAGGAAGAAGTTAAATTACTTCTAATATTATATGTAAGATTTGCAGATGAAATGATGGGTATAGAAAATCCTAAGGAATACAAACACACAAAAATATTAGAAGTAATAAATTCAGAAAAATTGCAGGATATAAGATCAATGTCAAATGTGTTTCTTTCCTCTATCAACCATTTTTGTTATTTCCAAAGAAAAGGAATTTTGTTCACAGACAACTCTAGTACCCTCTGTTCTTGACAAAGCCCTTTCCTTAGGACTGATGCCAAGAGAAAATTGGTTAAAATCCAGAACTCCCCAATTAGTATCATTTTCCGAAATGTAGATAAGAGTTTATCAAATATAATTTATATTAATAAAAATATTAAAAATACAGAAAAATAAAACTTTTAAGGACTTAAGTCTGAAAGAATTAAAGAATCAAATGCCTGAACGGCAAACATCCTCTCGAGAGATGCAACAGGTCAGGGCTGGGAGACTGCCAACAGGGTTTTGCCTCCAAGGAAGGCTCCAGCAGCCCTATGAGGAAGGGTCTGGTCTAGGTATTATGTCCTGCATGCCCCACTGGGCTCCTAGTCAGGCGAGGAATAGCCACTCCCCAAAGAGCCTACAACTGTCAAAGAAATCTGTGCGACCTCCCTACCTTGTTTGTGTCAGAACAACCCAAAGCCAACACCACTGCCCATCCCCAATACCACCCAACACTCATAAAAAAATGCAAGGAACTGTTTTAGCAGCAGGGGCAGCACTGTGCAAAATGTGTCCTTGGTATCTGAAGTCCTGTGTTGTTCATAAAATATGAATAATTCTAAAATGAAACTAATGAAACAATTCCATTTAAAATAACATAAAAATAATATACTTATTAATATATTTAACAAAATAAGCTAAAGCTTTGTACAATGAAAACTACCAAAAACCATTGAAAGAAACTGAGGAAGACTGATCTAAAGAAAAATGCATGCCATGTGCATGAATAAGAAGACTTCATAATGTTAATATGGCAAGACTCCCCAAATGTCTCTACAGATGCAATGCAATTCCTATCAAAATCTAGGTGACTTTTTACATCGGTTGACAAGCTCATTGTAGAAATCATCTGGAAATGTAAGGGACCAAAAAGAGCCACAAAAAAATCTGGAAAATATTTTGGATGACTCACACTTGCCAATTTTAAAAACTACTGGAAAGCTATGACACTCTAGATAGTGTGGTGCTACCATTAGGACTTAGATGTCAATCAGTGAAATAGAATTAAGTGCTCAAAAATAAACCCTTACATTTATAGTCAATTGTTTTACTGACAATGTTGCCAAGACAATTCAATAGTAAAAAGGGAAAGAGTCATCTTTTCAACAAATAGTCCTAGGAAAGCTGGATATTCACATGTCAAAAATGAAGTTAGACCCCAACCACATAAAATTCTATATCACTATTATTTGGGTGTCCCCATTTCTGCACTTTTCTCAGATTCAAAGGCACAGAAATTGAAAAAAAAAGACATACAAGACATTATGTAGTCTACAGTCCACTATTATGAAAAAGTACATTTCATTTTGATGAGCTAACTTCTTCTAGCCCAGCAGAATAGGTGTTAAAAAGCATTGTATTAGTCAGGGTTCTCTAGAGAAAAAGAATCAACAGGAGATATATGTTAATAGTATGAGATTTTATAAAAGCCACTTACATGACCAACGGGGTGCAGAAGTCCAGGTTCCCCAGACAGGCTGCAAGCCAGGGGTTCTGATGAAACTCCAATGAAGGTCCTTGATGAGTTTCCAGGAGACATTGGCTGTCCAAAGACAAGCTAGGAAATTCTCTCTGAATGCTGAAATCACTTCCCCCTTTAAGGCATTCAACTGATTGGATAAAGCATCACTCATAGCGGATGACAATCTTCCTGGTTGATGTAGATGTAACCAGTTATTTATGCAGTAAACTCACTGGTGAGTAAAGTCCATAAATGTCCTTGTATTACAATTAGCCCAGTGCTTGCTTGACCAAACAACTGGACACAATTACCTGGCCGAGTTGACACATTAGCCTAACCATCATAGTCCACCACTTGTCAACTCAGCAATCATACACATTACCTTAAACCATACTTAATCTCTAAGTAAAAGCAATAACAGGTAACAGGCATGCATATATATATATATATCCATCTAACAATGTTCAAGTCTTCTGCGTACATCCAGAAATGCATTAATTCCCTACAGAAAAGGGGGCAAGTACTTGTATAATATTCACTCTTAAACTTGACAGCCTTAAATATTATGACATGAAACTAATACATCTTCTCATATGATAAGGGAAAAAGTTGGGGAAGAAAACAAAGAAATTCATTCTGTGTACATATACAATCATACTCATAACAAACAAAGGAAGAAAGATTCATGACCATTACAGTACTCATTTCTGTAACTAGTCCCATGGTCGAAGTTCATATTTATCACTACCTTCTTCCGCTACCCAATACTGTTACTCTCAGCAAGCACTTCAGCTGGCCATGATCCTTTGCCTGAGGGGTTACCCAAACTTACATTCCTGAAGATTCTGGGCCATCGTTAGTCCTGCTTGGATTGGGTTGTTGCAATTTTCCATTGACTAATTATAGAGCATGGCAGTACTAGGAGATGCCCTAGATGATCTTCTGTATTCCAGGCAAGCTCTTCTTTACCCCCATTATGTACATGCAGTCTTATTTCCCACTGATAGTCAGGATCAATCACTCCAGAAAGTACAGTAATTCCCTTCTTTGCCTGTTGATTCAGAGGTAAGAGGAACCCAAAGTGGCCAGGTGGCAGTCTTAACTTCAGGTTCAATGGAATCATTGTTGAGTTCTCTGGTGGTAGCACTCCTCCTTTTGGGACTAAAGCCTGTAGACCAGCGGAGCTTAAGGTTGCAGGATAAGGAAGCAAAACTTTTCCTCGTGGGTCACTAGGGGTAATAGTGAGTGGTGCCACTCCCATTTCCACTCCTTGATTCATGGAGCCATGAATCCTGGTTATGGGAGAAACAGCACTATAGAGTGGATGCTGATTTGGAAACACAGCCTCCTGGAAAACATTGCTCCAGCGCTGCAAGGTATTGCCACCTAGTTGGTGCCGTAATTGAGTCTTCAAAAGGCAATTCCACCATTTTAACAATCCAACTGCTTCAGTGTGATGAGGAACATGGTAAGACCGATGAATTCCATGGGCATATGCACAACCCACGATTCATTGCTTCAAAATGAGTTCCTTGATCAGAAGCAATGCTGTATGGAATGTCATGCCAGTGGATAAGGCATTTGGTAAGTCCATAGATGGTACTTTTGGAAGAAGCATTGCATAGAGGGAATGCAAACCCACATCTGGAGTATGTGTCTATTCCAGTTAAAACAAATTGCTGCCCCTTCCATGATGGAAGTGGTACAATGTAATCAACCTGCCACTATGTGCCAGGCTGATCATCTTGGGGAATGGTGCCATACTGGGTCTGAGTGTGGGTCTCTGCTGCTGGAAAATTGGGCATTCAGCAGTGGTTGTAGCCAAGTCAGCATTGGTGAGGGGAAGTCCATATTGCTAAGCTTTACTATGGAGTACTGTGTATGCCCAACTTTATGGTTTGGTAGGTCAAATACAGCTTATCCTTCCCTTTAGAAGGGAAAGCTGCACATGCCCCACAGTACTGGACACTTAGAAATTTCACTGAGGTGGAAGGCCTCTGTATTTTTGTTGATGTATCTCCCATCCTCTCTCACATGAATGCCTTACAAATAAGTCTAGAGTCTTTGCTATTTCTTGCTCAGTAGGTCTTATCACCATGCTATCATCAATATAATGGGCCAGTATGATGTCTTGTGGTAGGGAGAGAAAATCAAGTTCCCTGCGGACAACATTATGACATAGGGCTGGAGAGTTTTTATACCCCTGAGGCAGGACAATGAAGCTATACTGCTGGCCTTACCAGCTGAAGACAAACTGTTTCTGGTGATCCTTACTAACAATTGAGAAAAAAGCATTTGTCAGATCAACAGCTGATTCCCGGGTACCAGAGGATGGGTTGATTTGCTCAAACAATGATACCACAACTGGGACAGCAACTGCGATTGAAGTTACTGCCTACTAAGTTTACAATAATTGACTGTCATCCTCCAAGATCCATCTGTTTTTTGCACAGGCCTAATAGGAGAGTTTAATAGGGATGTGGCAGGAATCACCACTCCTGCATCCTTCAAATCCTTGATAGTGGCACTGATCTCAGCAATCCCTCCAGGAATCTGGTATTGCTTTTGGTTTACTCTTTTGCTAGGTAGGGACAGTTCTAGTGGCTTCCACTTGGCCTTCCCAACTATAATAGCCCTCACCCTACAAGTCAGGGATTCAATGTGGGTATTCTACCAGTTACTGAGTATGCCTATTCCAATTATGCATTCTGGAACTGGAGAAATAACTACAGAATGCGTCTGGGGAACCACTGGATGCTCTGTGAGATGGAACTGTGCTAAAACTCCATCAATCACCTGACCTTCATAAGCCCCTACTTTAACTGTTGGACCACAGTGATGTTTTGGGTCTCCTGGAATTAATGTCAGTTCCAGAGAGTGTCTAATAATCCCTGAAGTGTCTGATCATTTCCTTTTCCCCAATGCACAGTTACTTTGGTAAAAGAACATAGGTCTTTTGGGGAAAGGTAGAAAGAAGTTACCAGTATAAATTTTTGGCAGTTTAACAGGATCTTTCCCCAAGCCTAACGATCATAAGCATGATATAACAAATGTATCAATTTTGATCAATTTATTTGTTATGGTTTCCTTGTCAAATTTATAAATTGCTTTCCTTTGCCTAGTATTCCTTTAGAAAGGTTAGAAAATAGTGCATTCCACAAAGTTAGTTTTGAAGAATTAAAAAGGAAAGGAAAAACATTTGAGAGTTAAAAGGCATAGGTTTTAAATTCAGACATGTAAATTATCTGTGCAATCTAAACGTATCCCTGCTGCTTTCTGAGTTTGTTTCCATGTTGTGAGATGAGAGGACTGCACTAGATCAGTGATACTTAACCTTTTTTTCTTTTCTCTTGTCAGCATACCTGAGAAAATAGCATTTCATGAAGTGTATATTCTAAAGATGACAGTGTTTCCACTCTAAGAGTGTGTTCAGGGCCATTAAGAATCAGAAAGAATGCGTAGAGTGTGCTTGTATGTGTGTGTGATTTTTATTACTACATTTTTTGAAGTAGAAAAAATAAGGGAGAAGATGGCCTTGTGATTTTCTGAAAGCTTCAATTATATACATTTGATAAAATAAAAGTTATTTAGAGTAGATGGATAAAAAGATTATTTTTATACAAGTATTCCAAGTAATATATAAATATGGAGTGACACAGGTTGAATATCACTACTTTGTAACCCCTAATGATTTTGGATGATGGGTACATGGGTTTCATTATTCTGTTTTTCCTACTTTTATACATATTTAAAATTTTCTATAAAATTTTTCTAAAATACTATATAGATATAAATTTTGCCTTTGAAATCTCATATCCTTACTTTTGGCTTTTTTCTGGTTCTCTACAAACCAATACATATCTTATTACAGTAGGTGTTAGTATATTATAATCTCTGGTTGGCATAGTTGCCTAGCTTCACTCTTAGTTTTCAAAATAGACTCATGTACTATAAATATGCATCCTTATATACATTGTAGGATAAATTTGTCAATTTCAAATTCCAAAAAAAAAACCATCTGGTTGGCAGTGATTTAATTTATGATCAATTTGGACATAAGTAACATTTGATATTGTGGTATAAAATCCAAGAGCATGGAATGCCTTTTTTATTTACTCAAATGATTTTCTATATTCTTTGTCTGTGTTTTAATTGCTTCAGTCTCTAGATCTATATTGCCTTGAATAAGGAAATTTCTAGATATATTTTGTATCTTTTATTACTAATAAAAATTATTTATTTTTATTATAATCTCAGAGTGGTTATTGTTGGTATAGAGAAACATTACTGATTTTTAATTGTCTTTTAATCCAGAAATATTGCTGATTTCCTTATTTATCTAATAATTTATGGATTCTATTGCGATTTTTTTAGAGATAATTTGCAAGCAATGCATTCCTTCCCATCACTGTTCCTCTTCTTTCTTTTTTTTTTTCCTTTAAAGAGTACTTCTTTTATGATAAGGTTCATTATACTAAAGCTGTCATTATATAATATTTATTAGGTTTCAATTGTCTATTTTCAAGTCCTTCAAATTAAGTGCTCATGTCCTATGTCTTGGCCCATTCCTTTCTCATTATATTGGAATATACATTACAATATAGAAATGTGAGAGTAATTCTCCTTAATAAGAATATAATTTCAGCTGAATGCTGTGGAAGATAACGAGACTAATTTTCACCACCTGGGGAGCAAGGCTCCTGAAAAGGTAGATGGCATAGCCACTGTCTATTTTTCCTAGGAAATGTTGACTTGTGATTTTCCTACCCAGGCAAATCGTCCTGCAAAACAATGCTTCCCCTTTATATTTCTTAGTTTTATTTTCCCTAATTGTTTTTGATTGACATATTTCTCTTATTTAACTCTGAATAATGAATGTGTTTTTAACATAGAAATAAGAACTCAAAAAGCCTTCCCTAAAAATTTACTATATTAAAATAATTGTTTTTTTTTTTCTTCTACTACTAAAGAACTTAATGTCTTTTTTCAAATATATGCTAATTTTCTTCTTCTGTATCCTTTTTAGAATATCTTAATGAATGTCTATGTTTTAATAGAAATATTAATAATTTGGACATTTCAGTTCTCAGTGAAATTGAGAAGGTTTAATAGCCTAGCCTCCAAAAGACAAATATCAGTTAACTCATTAACCATTACCAGATTATGAGTTGTACAAATTAACATGAGAATAAATATATGAACCAAGAGAACCATATCTTCTTTGGTCCAACCTCACCTTCCTCCATTGTAACATTTATCACATTTTATTGATTTTTTGTCTTTAAAAAAGTATATCCCAGACTAAATGTGAAAATTTTTAGGGTTGTGTTGTTATGAAATGGGTCTTATTGTATTTCCAAATTTGTATCATTTACTATAATCAACAATATTTAACAAATATTTTTAGATATAATAATGACTATGTGATCAAACAAATCAGCTACTAATTAAAAACCAAAGCTACTATCTACTTGGTATAATTTTAAATAGTCTTGTTGTGAAAATTTGGTATTATAATATAAATGCTTTCAGCCATTTGTTTAATTTTTTGTCAAATGTATTGTAATCACTTTTACATGATGTGTCTGGAAGCTACATGCCATTGCTAAGTCACAGAAAGAGGAAAGCCTTTTATTGAAATTTAAGCAATCTACATTGCCATCTGTTTGCTAGTTTTGTCAATAGATTCAATTTAAACATTTTTAAGAAGCATCACCTAAATAAATTACTTTCTTCCATCTGCCAGTTGCAAAAGAATTAACTGTGCTAATGTAATAAAAATGATCAGTGAAGTATTAAAATAAATTATTGGGCACAGGAAAGAAAGTACTGATTTACCATATCCTTCTAAGGAAATAGTTTATGCTGTGTCAGGCACAGAGTTAGTTGCAGATCCAAAGAGGAATGACAGTTCTTGCCTGTAAAAAGCTCACCAAAAATTTACATAACCATTATTATAGGACATTTTCCTCAATGCTATATAATACAATGCCCTCCTGCTGTCATAATAGAAGTGACACTATCACCATCATTCTTGCCAATAACTGTCCACATAATATTTGTTCACATTCTACATTGTCATATTCTTTATACTAATGGTAAGAGAAATTAAATAAACTTTGGTATATCTTTCTTGCCAGACTCTATACTCCATGAAAATAGGATTGTTCTGCATAATACCTAGCCATTTGTTTAATTTTTTGTAAACAAAACTTTGTAATAAGAGCTCTCACTATTAAAGAAAAAGCAAAATAAGACACACTTGGTGACCTTCATGAAAACAATTTGTTTCCCCTTTCCCATTTCATAACTACACTTTCAAAGTCCCACTTTCTCTTTTATACATATAATTATACCTATTTTGTGAGTGTTGTTATATCTTTTACCAGCATATATGTAATAAATGCATCATATATCAAATATATCATTGCTTTATTTCTGGCTCTTATTGTTGCTAATGAGAAATCACATAATATCCCATTGTATGGAATATAACATTTTATTCATCCATTCATCTATTTATGGAATTTTATGGGTTGTTTGATTATTATGAATAATACTGCTATGAAAACTCATGTACAAGTATGTGTGTGAACATAAGTTTTCATTTCTTTTGGCTATAAACCTAGGAAAGGAATTGCTAGATCATGGTATTTCTATAACATTTTGAGAAACTTGCAAAAGCAGGTGCAAACAGTGGCATTGATTTGCATTTTTCTAATGACTAATGATATCGATCATCTTTTCATATACTTATTGGCTATTTGTGCATCTTCTTTGGAGATATGTATATTCAGATCCTTTGCCCATTTTTAAAATGTGTTATTTGCCTCAATATTATTGTGTCATAAGTATTTCTCCCATTATATGGCTTATATATTTACTTTCTTGATTGTAATATTTGTACAACAAAACTTATTCTTCTTTACTCTTGTCATTTTTACTTTTGGTGTAGTATCTAAGAAAATTTTGCCTAAAATCATGAAGAATTATAGCTATGTTTTCTTCTAAAAGTTTGATAGATTTAGTTACATTTAGGTTTTGATGCATCTTTAGTTAGTTTTTGTATATGACATGAGGGAGGAATCAACCTAAGACTATTTTCCCCAGTGAATTATCATGGCTACTTGTTAATGACAGTTAATGTACTATTGAACATTAGATGTTGTAGAAACATCTTGTAGAAACAAAGAATTCTGTTATCTTTGCCCAAAGACATTTTCGTGATAGTAGGCCATTCAGTTGCTGGATGTTGGTTCCTTGAAATTGTGTAACCTTGGTTTTGCTCTTGTTAATGTAGATTGAGAGGAAGCCAAAGATGTTTCACAAACCCCATTGAATTTGGAATATCAAATTCCACACTCTGTGTCATAAGGATTTTGTTGGGTCTTGGGTTTCAACTCTACCAAGATGTGGTTCTGGAGAGTTCCAGCAAAAATGGCATCCGCTTAGGTGTGCACTCCCCACTTCTCTCACAAAAAATGGGTGAGAACGTGAAAAATCCTACCCGAGTGAGCTGTTTTGGGAACCCAAAGAGCAGGAGGCTTCAGGAAATCAATCTAGAGGGAACTGAACAGAGATAAAGAGCTCAAGGGAAAACCTTGCTGCTGTCTTGTTTCTTCTTTATTGTGTTTCCCCTTCCTTTGTTTCCCTTTTTTTGTTGTTGTTCATCAATTTTGTCTATCTACATTATTTCTTTTCCTTCCTTCATCTTTCTATCTTCTGTTTTCTGTTATTGTTCTTACCTTCTACCTGTTTTTGTTTAATCTTCATTTCTCCTTGTCTTTATATCTCTCTCTTTTTTTCTGTTTTCTATTTTACTTTTTTCTATTTCTTTTTTCTTTTCTCTTTCCCTCTCTTCTCATCATTCTGGCCTTTTAATTCACCTGATTTGTTTTTCTCTATTTGGTTTCTCATCACTTCACTTTTTTATTCTCATTCCTCTCCACTTCTTACTTGAGTTAATTATTAATTTTCCTAAGTCTTATACAGTTTCTTTTCTACTTTTTGCTATTATTATTACTATTACTGTTTTTCTCTTCTTACCTCTTTCTTTTCCTCCGGCCCTAATATTTTTCCCAAGGGAACATAGACAACAGCAAGGAAATAGAATAAGAGGAATGAAGTGTCAAAGTGAAAACTTAGCACACACAACAACAACAACAACAAAGCAAAACCCTATATTACAAAGAGAAACTAATCAACTGAACAAACGCATTGAGATCAATTGATGCCTAGAAACCACAAAAAACTACAACCCATACTAAGAAAGAGGAAGACATGACCCAGTCCAATGAACCAACTAAAAAACAGGAAGAGATGCAGAACAAGTGACAACAAATCAGAGATGTTCAAACAATATCACAAATCAACTTAATGAAGTGAATTAAGAGATTAAGGATATTAAGAAGACACTGCAAGAACACACTGAAGAAATTGTAAACATATATACATAGATAAAGGATATGATGGTGATGAATGCATAATTAAAGAAATAAAAAATATACTGGAAGCACATAACAGCAGATTTGAACATGCAGAGTAAAGAATCAGTGATGTGGAAGACAGTATAGCTGAAATCAAACAGATAGTGGAACAGACAGATAAAAAGATTTTAAAAATCCAGTAGGGACACAGGGAGTTTGAATGACAGCATGAAATGCAAAAACATATACATTATAGGCATCCCAGAGGGAGAAGAGAAGGGAAAGGGGACAGAAGGTGTGTTGGAGGAAATAATGACTGAAAACTTCCCAACCCTATTGAAGGACATGGATGTACATATCCAGGAAGTACAGTGCACCCCAAAAAGTATAAATCCTAACAGGCCTACTCCAAGACATATATTTGTCAAATTGTCCAATGCTGAAGACAAAGAGAGAATACTGAAAGCAGAAATAGAGAAGAGAACCATCACACACAAAGGAAGCTCAATAAGATTAAGTGCTGATTTCTCATCTGAAACCATGGAGGTGAGAAGGCAGGGGTATGACATAGTTAAGGCATATATAAACCTAAGGAAAATATGGCTAATGTAATTCCTTCACAGTATTAACATTAAATGTTAGTGGATTAAACTCACCAGTCAAGAGACACAGATTGGCAGAATGGCCAAGGAAATATGACCCATCTATATGCTGTCTACAAGAAACCCACCTTAGACCCAGGTATGCAAGAGGGTTGAAAGTGAATAGTTGAAAAACAATTCTACAAGCAAACAGTAACCAAAAAAGGGTGGGACTAGCTATACTATTATGGGACAAAATAAAATTTAAATGCAAAACTATTGTAAGAGACAAAAATGGACACTATATTTTAATAAAAGGGGTAATCTATCAAGAAGAAAGAATTATCATAAACATTTATACACCTAACTAGGTCACCTCAAAATACATGAAGAAAACACTGGAAAAACTAAGTGAAGAAACAGATGCCTCTACAATTATAGTGGGGGATTGTAATACACCATTATCACCATTAGACAGAACATCTTGACTGAGACTCAGTAAAGAAACAAAGACTGAATAATACATTAGAGCATCTGAACCTAATAGGCATATACAGAACATTACACCCAAATACAGAGGGATATACATTCATCTCAAGTGCACATGGATCTTTCTCCAGGATAGACCACATGTTAAACCACAGAACAACTCTCAATGAATTCAGAAAGACTGAAGTTATACAAAGCAATTTCTCTGACCACAATGGAATGAAGCTGGAAATCAGTAAGGAACAGAAAACCATTAGGCACAAAGACATGGAAGTTGAACAACAGATTCTTGGACAAAGAGTAGATCAAGGAGGAAATAAGAAAAAAAAATCAGTAACTACATTGAAACGAATGAAATTGACAACAAAACATATCAAAAGCTATGGGATATGGCAAAAGTTGTGTTAAGAGAAAAATTATTAGTCATAAATGCCTATATTAAAAAAGAAGAAAGAGCTAAAATCAACGATCTAACTGGAGGAATTGGAAAAAGAACAACAAGCTAACCCCAATGGAAGTAGAAAAAAGGAAATAACAAAGATTAAAGCAGAGCTAAATGAAATTGAAAATAGGAAAGGACTAGAAAAAATAAACAAAACCAAAAGTTGCTTCTTTGAGAAAATCAATAAAATTGACAAACCCATAGCTAGACTAACAAGGAAAAAAAGAGAGAAGATGCAAATACAAAAAATAAGAAATGAGGAAGGAGATATTACCACTGTTCCCACAGAAATAAGGAGTATCATGAGTATACTTTGAAAAATTATATGCCAACAACATGGACAATTTAGAGGAAATGATCAAATTCCTAGAAACACACAAGCAGCCTACATTGATGAAAGAAGAAATCGATGAACTCTACAGGCCAATCACAAGAAACAAGATAGAATTAGTCATCAAAAAGCTCCCAAGTAAGAAGAGCCCAGGATCAGAAGTCTTCACAGGTGAATTCTATCAAACATTCCAGAAATAAATAATATTAATCCTGCTTAAAATCTTCCAAAAAAACTGAAGTGGATGGAACATTGCCTAACTCATTCTATGATGCCTACATCACCCTAATACTGAAGCCAAACAAACACAGCACAAGAAAGGAAAACTATACTCCAATCTCTCTAGTGAAACCAGATGCTAAAATCCTCAACAAAATACTTGCTAATTGCATTCAACAACACTTCAAATGAATCATACACCATGATCAAGTGGGTTTCATCCCTGGTATGCAAGGATGGACAACTAAAGAAAATCAGTCAATGTAATACACTACATAAACAGAGTGAAAGAAAAAAAATCAAATGTTCATTTCTATAGCTGCAGAAAAAGCATTCAACAAAATACAACACCCTTTCCTGATAAAAACACTACAAAACATAGGAATAGAAGGAATCTTCCTCACAGCTAACATCACCCACAGCTAACATCACCTTCAATGGATAAATTCTAAAAGCTTCCCTCTAAGATAAGGAACAAGAAAAGGACGCCCACTTTCACTGCTACTAGTCAACATTGTGTTAGAAGTACTTGCTTGAGCACTTACAGAAGAAAAGGATATAAAAGTCATACAAATTGGAAAGGAAGAAGTAAAAATTTCACTTTTTGCAGATGACATGATCTTATACATAGAAAGCCCTGATAAATCTACAATCAAGCTTCTAGAGCTTATAAATGAGTTTGGTAAAATCGTCGGTTTTAAGATCAATGTGAAAGTATCAGTAGCATTTCTGTACAACAACAATGAGCAATCTGAGGAGGAAATCAAATGAAAAATCCCATTTAAAATAGCAACTAAAAGAACGAAATAACTAGGAATAAATTTAACTAAAGATGCAAATGACCTAAATGTAGAAAACTACACAACAGTGTTAAAGGAAATCAAAGAAGACTTAAATAAATGGAAGAATATTACCTGTTCATGGATAGGAAGACTAAACATAATTAACATGGTTATCCACCCAAACTGACCTACAGATTTAACACAATTCCAATAAAAATCACAACATTTTTTACTGAATTGGAAAAAACAAACTCTGAAATTTACCTGGAAGGGCAAGAGGCCCTGAATAGCCAAAGACTTGGAAAGAGAAAAACAAGATCAGAGGAGTCACACTACCTGACTTTAAAACCTATTACAAATCTACAGTGGTCAAAACTGCATGGTATTGGTACAAAGATAGACATACTGAGCAATTGAACAGAATTGAGAGTTCCGATATAGATCCTCACATATACAGTAAAATGATATTCAACAAGGCCACCAAGCCCATTCAACTGGATGAGAATGGCCTCTTCAATTAATGGTCCATGGAGAATTGGATATCCATATCCAAAAGAATGAGAGAGGAACACCATCTCACACCTTATACAAAAATTAACTCAAGAATGATCAAAGATCTAAATATAAGAGCCAAGACTGTAAAGAGCTTGGAAGATAATATAGCAAAGCATCTATGAGATCTTGTAATAGGAAATGTTTCCATGAACTTCACATCCAAAGCATGAGCAGTGAAAGAAAAAATAAATAAATGGAACCTCTTCAAATTAAAAAATTTTGTACCTTAAAGGAATTTGTCAAGAAAGTGAAAAAGCAGTATACTCAATGGGAGAAAATATTTGGTAACCATCTATCTAATAGGAGCCTAATATTCAGCATATATAAAGAAATCCTCTACCTCAAAAATAAAAAGACAAACAACACATTTTAAAAATGGACAAGTGATTTGAATAGACACTTCTCCAAAGAAGAAATACAAATGGCTAAAAAGCACACAAAAGATGCTCAATATCACTAGCTATTATGGAAATGCAAATTAAAACTACAATGCGATATGATCTTCCACACATTAGACTGGAGGCTATTAAAAAACAGAGGACTACAATTGTTGGGGAGGATGTGGTGGAATGGGAACCCTCATCGACTGCTAGAGGGAATGTAGAATGGTGCAACCATTGTGGAGGACAGTTTGGTGATTCCTCAAAAAACTAACTATAGAACTGCTACATGAACCAGCAATTCCACATTTGGGTATATCCCAGAAGATTTGAAAGCAAGGATAGGAGCAGATATTTTCACACTAATGTTCATAGCAGCATTATTCACAATTGCCAAAAGTTGGAATCAACCCAAATGTCCTTCAACAGATGAATGGATAAACAATGGAATACAGTATTAAGACACAAGATAACATGGATGAATCTTGAGGACCTTATGTTGAGTGATGCTAGTCAGGCACTGGAGGACAAATATTACATGACCTCACTGATATGAATTAGGCAAATTGAGCATATTCACACAGTTAGAGTCTGGAAGATTGGTTTCAGGAAATAGAAAGGGAGAAGAAGACTGTTAGCCAATGCCTATATAGGCAAAATCTATGATAAAGTAGAAGTGTGTAGTTATGCAGTGGAGGGTTATGACTGTGGTGCAGTGATACTCATGGGTTTGGCAGTACAAGTATTTCAGGTGGGTATGTTGTGGAGGGGGGCTTGGATTGTCCATGGAATTGGGGAGGATGCTGGGGGAGGAAGCAGGTGAACACTGGGGATTGTTGGGTAAGTGGTTGAAACTACAATGTTGGAAATGCTCTTTTGGCAATAGGACAAATTGTAGGGTTACTGGTTTAGGAAGTTGGATGCGAGGGGTATTCGGGAAAAGATGTACTAGGGTCAGGCTTCCACGAAGTGTGTGAATGTTCATCTTGACATAGTATGTTATATCAGTGGATGGAAGCCCACATAATGAGCGGGAAGCACTGGACTCACATCTTGGGGAGTCTCACTATGTTCTCAAATAGAGAAGCAGGAGTCTCTCAAGAGTATGAGCAGTGCCCAATAGGGGAGAACAGACCAGTGTGTCGAGCCCTTAGTGTTGTTGCAAGTAACTATGAATCTGGTCCTACAAAGTATGAAGCCCGGTGGTTGCCATGGATCCCAAGGTGAGGGTGAGGGAGGAGTAGATTAGATGGAACAGGTGGCATTTTGAGGGTTATGGAAGTATTCTACATGATCTTGTAATGATGGATACAAGCCAGGTTAAGTTTCATCAAAATTTATAAAAGTGTACTGTCCAAAATGTAAATCATAATGTAAACCACTGACTATTGTTGGTAGATTTTTGTCAATATTTGTACATCAGTTGTAAGAAATGTACCATCAGCATAAAAAAATGTTATTAATAGAGGAGAGGGAAAGGGGGAAGGATGTTGGATATATGGTAGTCTATATTCTATATGTGACTTTGCTGTGACCTATAACTTCTTTGAGGACAAAATGGATAAAGTAAGACATTAGGCAAATAAATGGAAGAAAATTTCACTGAACATATAGGACAACAGATCTTACAGTGATGAAAGACAAAATGTCAAAAAAATTTCAATATTTTTCATTATTTTTTTATTTCTATTTTTAAAATTTTTTTGTATTTTATTTCTTATTTTTAAAGTATCATTATTAATTTCATTTTTTTATTAATTGCATTTGTCTATTTTATTGGCTTCATTTTTAAAGAAATTTTGGATCATCGAAGGGTTACAACTGTGGAAGGGGAGGACGAGTCGTGTTGGGTGTCAGTGAAGGAGATACATGGGAGGAGGTTCACCTGAGCATATGTATAAAGCATATAAATGTGTTTAAATATTCATGGGACATTATCATGGTGGGTTGAGATTCAGAAAATAACTCAAAGAATATTGAATTACCATCCTGGGGAGCTCTGCCACATTCTCTGATGGAACAGCAAGTTTCCCCCAATTACAGAGACCTGGCTAGTAAAGGAAGATGGTCCATTGACAGGCCCTTGATATTGAAGGCTCTGCTAATGAAACTTTACTCTTGAAATTGAAACTTAGCATAGTATCATAGGGTGCCTAAGCGTTACCTCCTGAGAGTCTCTTTGTTGCTCAAATGTGGCCTCTCTCTAAGCCAGCCACAGCATATAAATGCAATAACTTCCCCCCAGCATGGGACATGACTCCAAGGGATGCACCTCCCTGCACCAAGAGATTACTACCAAGCACCAACTAGCAATGCAACTGGAAAAAGACCTTGACCAAAAGGGGAAAATGGTAAAGACAAATAAATTTATATGGCTAAAAGACTTTAAAGTGAGTTAGGAGGTCATTCCAGAGTTTTGCTTATGCAAGTCTCAGCAGGTTCTTATTGACCACCAAATTAGACACTACCACAAATAGTGGGGCTCCTGAGGGCTCTGGAGACACCCAAGAACTATGGTCAGTGTAGATCACTCATGAGTTTGGTGCCTTGCCAGTGGACTCTACTTTGGGGTTTGTGCTCCCCAGTGTGACAGAATTGGACTCAGTTGTGGTTTCCCTACACATGGCTCTTCTGTCCCTTCTATTTGAACCTATAGTTGGTGCTGGAGTTGTTAGATGTACATCTTTGGACTGTCCATGTGCCAGCTGGGCCCTGAGTCTCAGTGGAGTTGCAACATCTTCTCTCCAGTTCATTGGACTTATCCAGGACAACTAACAATGAAATGATGATGGATAACCACCATACCAAGGAACCGAGAAAGTCTACAACTGCAAGGAAGACAGTCCCATCCATCAGCTGTATGGGACTGAAGCCCCCTATTAATTAGAGGTGGAATGGACATCACCATCTCAGAATCCTCAGGATTTGGGAATGAACTATGGACTAGAGTGGACTTACTGGTTTTCTACTATAGACTTATTGTGATTCTAGCAATTGAGAAACTTATATCATTGAAGTGGAGGCAGTGGCCACTACAGGTTCTGAGGGCACAGAGATGGGAAAAAGGTGTAATACGGGGGCATTTTTGGGACTTGGGAATTGTCCTGAATGACAATGCAACAACAGACACAGGCCATTATATATCTTGCCATAACCCACAGAATTGTGTGGAAGAGAGTGTAAACTACAATGTAAACTATAATCCATGCTTAGTGGCAATGCTCCAAAATCTGTTCATCAATTGCAATGATTGTACCACATTAATGAAGGATGTTGTTAATGGAGGCAAATGTAGGCAGTGTGGAGAGCAGGACATATGGAAATCCCCTATATTTTTTATGTAACATTTATGTAATCTAAATATATATTTTTTAAAACATTAACAATTAAATTAAAAAGTTATGGTTCTTATTCCTAAACTGAGACATTTCTGCCAACTCAACTGGATGTTAATGAGATCTTTCCCCTGGGGGGACGGAGGGGAGCAGATGTCCCTATGCATGACATTTTTTACCTTTCTCTGTGTCCAACACTGTTCCATTGATACAAAACTCTGTGGCAGCTGTTATTTGGGGAACCACAAGTAGACACTTGTGCACATGTAGTCCAGCCACCAGAAGTGCACCTGCAGGAGTCATACCCTGACCTGTGAGGCTTTCTGTGCTCTGTTCTCGCTTTTGCTTCACTGACAATTCCAGCCACATCAGCTTCCCAAATATCTGATTGCTAGTTCTGCAGTTTTTCATGACACCGAACTCTGCTGGGACTCCAGCTCTGAGCCACTTTTGATGGCAAAATTGTCCACAGACATGTAACAGGGAATTTGGATGACAAATTCATGAGTTTACCTGTTCACAGGTATCAGCATCTTGTGCTGCCTGTCACCCACTGGCTGAAAATAGTTGTTTCCTTTACAGTTCTTTAGAGTGGAATATCTAGTCTGGTACCAGTTACTCCATCATGGCTTCTTGATGTAGACTTTTCAAAAATACTTTATACAATGGGAATGTATTTCTTGCATTCCTCTAAGTACTCAGAATCACAAAATAATATTACTCATCTAGATTATTCATTCCATGAGTCATTTGAGATACATGATAAAATGTTCCACTGCATGGTTAGTATCTTGGAATTTTTTATAATTCTATAGTGAAAACATATCATAGTATACATTGAAAATTCTGAGACAGTATGATAATTGTGAAATGTCAGTAAAAATTAAAGTGTACCTATATGAATAGCAAAAATCTAAGGGAAACTAAAAATGTTGGCTGTAAATTAGCTGAATTATTTGAATGTTATGCAAATTACCAGAAATCACTTACTAGAGACTACAAATAATTCTCTTAAAGAAATGATAACAAGGGGGAAATTAGCCTAAAGTAATATATTGTTATACTGGAGGAGATAATAGGTAATGAATGGTTAAATTGTAGAGTGGGAAGTTGGTATGCAGGTAAAGTAGATTAAAAAGTCACAAGAGAAATGGAGCAAGGGAGAAACCAATTTAATATATTAACCAGGACCCTCCTTCCATAATTCTTAGAAATGTTACAACATAATATTTTAGGGAAAAAGCTTGGATTGTTCATTTATTCTTGAAATGATGAAAATTATGAAATTTATTTGAAGAATTGAAATTATGAAAATTATGGCATTGAGAAATTAACTAAGTAGTTATTTAAGTTGAATTGACTCTCAGCTCATTAATGCATAATGCTAAAACTTTTAAAGAAAAATGACTAGCCTTTAGTGGTATGAAAAGTTAGCACTAAACAGAACAGAACTACACAACAAAGGCAACCAGAATCTTCCCTTAGACAAAACTCATAGATACAGCAGAACACTCCTCCTCTCACCATCCATTGGAATATGGCAGAAATAGCACAATGTCTGGTAGAATACAAAATCAAACAAAAAGATGGCTCCTTCAATATCGTTCTTTAGGTGTTAGTATCTTAATTCTGGGCTACAATAAATGGTTAAATCATCTGAAATTCTGCTTGCTGAGAAGCTACTTTGATCTCCCACAGCCTTTAGTTTCTCTGAACTCTCTTGCAAGGGTAAGTGTTCATGAACAGATTTCCAGGTCCTATCTAAAAGCAAGGCAACCTATTTGTAGGGTTACCAGATAAAATACAAGAAGGCTCTATAAACTTTTAAAAAATATATAAATATGCCTTATAGTTGCACTATAAATTATCTACTGTCTCTCTGAAATTCAAATGTAGCTGGGAATTCTGCATTTTTCTTTGCTATAGCTCGCAACACTTCCTATTGGATAAATGCAGGCAGGCTTGGGAGGTAGTAGGACCTGGAAGTTGATACCTGGGTTCTTAGGACTGCCTCCTAAATAATTGTTTGATTGACCTTATTTTTACTCATAAAAAGGATAACTGCATTATCTGTTTTAAATTGTTGTAAGGATTCAAAGAGTTTGAGAAAGTGCCACTTTAGCAATTTCAAGGTCTCACAAATAGTAAGCTCTCAACAAATGTTAGTTAAAAATCATTCAAAGGAGTCATATCCATGTTGAAAATTTTCAAGTCTTAACTCTTAAACACAGTTTTAGCTTTTTGCATCAAAAACCTTCTCAAAGCTATGCAAATCAATGAAGAAATGGTGTAATTTTTTTCTCTCTATTCTTCATTTAAATTCAATGAACTATTTGTATATATCATTGTGTAATTCACAAGTTTAAGACAATTATTATTCAATATAGGTCTCAGATCTGTTAAAATATTGATGGTTTATCTTGTTATTTACTTTCACATCTGACATGTATATAAAGTGAAGAACTCAATATAATGTATAAAAGAAGGTAAAAATGAATATTTGATTTCCCCATCTCCAGAATAAGAAATGGCAAAAGAGAGAGGGGTTGGAAGCAGTTTATAGCCAATAAGTAACATCTGCTTCAGTTCTCTGTTTCAGTAATATTCATGAGCTATAGCCAGAATCTTATTCTCATTTGTTATTCCTTCTGCTTCCAAATCCTCTATTCCTATGAATCATTCAAGTGAATTTACTTAGTATACACATCTCAAATATTGTCAATATTTCTTTAAGCCCCCACTATAAAACTTAGTTCAACATTTCTTATTTTTTATTTGTCTTTTCTCTATACTTCCTGACTCTCACTTTCCTAACCCATTCTCTGCATAGATGTCAGTGATCTTTCTAAAATAAAATTTGTTCACGTTACTTTCCTGTCTAAGATCTTTTCATTTTCCTTCAATGCTTTCATCATAATTTCCACATTCTGGATCATGATAATATTTCCCCTTTCCTCTGCAGACTTATTTCTTAATTCTTCCTCTTCATTATCTTTCCTCCAACTACCCTTAATTGTTTTCCATTTTCAACAATATACCACATCTTTGATTTATAGCAATTAAATAAAATATAAACAAAATATATTTTTTGAGAAATTGAAAGTAATTTCTAGTTAGCAATAAACAAGCTTCTAGACTAACCTGTGTTTATATTACTAATCTCAAATTTAAAAATATATATATTTATCACATTTTATGGTAGTGCAGTAAAGAATTAGCATTACCTAAAGAGAACAGAGCCCTTGGCTCCTGAAGGTGATCTCTAATCCCCTGGAATGCCGTGCCTGATAAGAATGTCTCTTTTTACTTTGGGCCTTTGGTCTCTACCAGATAAGCAACAATGTGGTTTAGGGTGTGGCTCTTGAGTCAGACAGTGTCAACTTGATGTCTAGAGGGGCAGGAGAACCAGGTAACTGAGCCTCAATGACACCTCTAGACACCAACACTTGGGTGAGCTTCCTTGGTTGGTATATTGTTAAATACCATTTCTGAGAAAGTGCTGTATGTGACTCCACTGGGAGAGGATAACTGGAAGTTCCTTATGTGGAGCTTTCCTGGGCTATGCCTCATGCATCTCTTCCTGTAGTAGATTTTAATATGCATCCTTTTGTTATAATAAGCTATAGCCATGAATATAATAGCTTTCAGTGAGCTCTGTGAATCCTAGTGAATTATTAAAACTGAAGGTCATCTTGAGAACCCACCAAAACTACAATTGGTGTTAAAAGTGAAGGTGGTCTTGGGGACTAGTCCCTAACCTTACAATAATATATTAAGTAAGGTCACTTTTATTCTACATAATATATATATAAACAGAATAGTTAGATAGATAGTGTGAGGATTTGAAACTATATGGAACCCAGAAAAGTAAGTTCTTAAAGCTAACCCATTCTTGTTGGTGTAAAACTTAGGTAAGTAGGGTCTTTTGATTAGATTAATTTAGGTTAAGGCATGATCCAGAGTGGGTCTTAATCCTCTTACCGTAGTACTTTATAAGGAATATAATTCAGAAAGAGAAGAGAGAGGCTACGGAAACCAGAAACTGAAAACAATGAAACCTGAAAGAGAAGAAAGAGACCAGCAGATGCTACCATGTGCTTTGTCATATGACAGAGGAGTCCAGGATCATCAGCAGCCAGTCTTTAGTGAGAAAGCATTGCCTTGTTGATTCCTTGATTTAGATACTTTCCCAGCCTCAGAACTATAAGTTTGTAAACTAATAAATACTCCTTGTAAAATCCAATCCATTTTTGGTATATTGAATTCAGCAGCTTGAGCAAACTAAAACAGATAGATAGAAAGATAGATATCTAGATAGGTAGATAGATAGATAGATAGATAGATAGATAGATAGATAGATAGATAGATATTCAGATATATAGTTAGAAATTATATCTTTTGAAGATACAAAGGGTATTCGTTCAAGGTATTATTTCTGTATAAAGTTTTTGAAGTCTCTCAACACCTTTATATCAGGATCTATTAGTACTAACTGCACACTAATATGATTGTGTGCTTATGTAGTGTGTGCCTATGTAGTGTGTGCCTACTAGAAGGTGAATTTCTTTATGGCAGGAACTTTAGTCTTTTCATGTTACAATATTTATTATTAACCACTTAGCACATGTCTAGGCTTTTATTAGAGAGTCAATACATGTTTGTTAAATAAATTAATAAATCAATAAATAATATGCATTAGAAAATTCAAAAGCATTCAACATAGTTACCTGTTAATCAATATTAACTCATATGGAAATGGGAATTGAATTATAAATATTTTATTAAATTTGGTAGAAAGTATGTTAACTCTGAAGAAATTTGGGGGAATAAAAGGTTAAAAGAAAATTATAAAAATAAGCATTACATTTTTACATGCATGCATATTAAAATATTGCCTTTGTCATAAATGTAGAGTGTTAGAAAAATGAATGTAACATTAAACTAGTTAAGAAAGAATTCAATTATCCATTCAGTGCTGACATTCTATAGCTAATTTAAGCTTAAAGCATTTACACATTTCTGGCTTCTGACTTGAAAGTTGAGGTGTATAGGCTCTAATTGCATTCTGGCAATTATTTGCTGGGAATTTGTGCAAAAGAGCTTTGAAATTTTACCAGAATGCTGTTTATATATTAACTATGTCAACATGTAATATGATTAAATAATTAAGTTTGCAAATCAGTCTCAAGGGGAGAACATTTTTTGAACATCTGAGAAATTATTTTTCAATCATTTTTCATCTTATTTAGAATTGCATGGGAGTGCCTTAGGAGCCCCATTTATTTTCATGTTGCTGTTACTTATTCCTGTTGCTTTCTCAGATTACAACTCTAGGTTTCAATTCTCTTCTTGTTTATAAACAATTCCATTTTGATATGTTGGGATCAGACAAAATTCAGTATGTATGAAACTGAACTTACCCTTCCTGAGAAATGAACACCTTTCTTGACTGTCCTATTTATGCCTTTGCCATTACCAAAATCAAATGCACGTTTTGTTGAGTCCTTATCCATTCCCACCTACAATCATTTACCACATCTTAACTCTCCCCCAAACTGTCCATTATATCTGCTATCTCTCTTTACCCCGAGCACATGCATAAAGACACACACCTGTACGCACACACATTCTATTTCCATTCATTTCAGGTCTGAGAAACATAAATGTTTTAGAAGATTTCTAACTGCCTCGAAGACTTCCCCTTTAATATTTTCTGCATGTAACTATCAAATTAATCTCATTGTGTAAGATTTTTATCATGGCATTTTCTTATTCATACCAAAGCAATAGTGTCTACATTGCTTAACATTCATTTTATGTTATGATTCTAGCACCCTTTCTAATCTACTATTTTTTATTCTCTTTGTATCCTTTTGTTAACCATCCCATTTTGTGCTTCTGGTGTATTAAATTATGTACCCTAATTTAAACATGTTCTTAATCTTAATTCAAGTTCCTTTGGGTGAGTCACACCATTGTAAATAGGATTTCTTGAAGATGTTACTTTAAATTAAGGTGTGACCTATCTTAATGAAGTTCGGTTGTTATCCTGATTACTGTAGGCTTTAGAAGAGAAAGAAACAGAAAAGCAAAGTCAGAGAAGGCCACAAAGGCAGACAGTCAGCAGGAACTTAGAAGAAAAAGGAGAGGACATCAGTGAATGACCAAAAAGCTAAGGGACCCAACTGATTGCTGTCAAGGTAGTACTGGGATGCTAGTCTTCAAAGAGAAAGCAAGTTTTGCCCAATAAATTGCTTTTGGACTTCTTCTCACTTCAAAACTGTGAACCAATAAATCCCCATTGTTTAAGCTAATTCATTGTGTGGTATTTGTCATAACAGCCTGGCAAACTAAGATTGTGCCTATTCATTCTATGTTACATGGTGGCCACCTAAGCCTTAACCCTCCCCCAACTTGATCTTTCAGAAATTCCCTTCAGAAACCAAACCTTAACGTTTTTATTGATGGTTCACATCTCCATATTTCAGAGGGAAATTTACAGACAGGATATGCCATTACATATTTCCAAAACCATATAGAATATAAACCTATAGTCAATGCAACTCAGTTCAGGTTGCTGAACCTGTGGCTCTCACAAGAGATTTCCCTTTGACTAACGACAAAAGAATTATATATACAGATATTAGATATACTTTCAGGGCAATACATGATTTTGGTATGTTATGGAAAAAAAGAGTATTTGTGATACCAGCTGGTATACCACTTAAAAATCGAAAACAGCTATCTGACCTCTTAGTTTCTACAATAACTCTAAAATGTTATTTTTCTTTCATTTAATGGAAATTTAGAAGCCAGTGGTTATGAAATTTATACAAAACCACACAAAGTTTGAAATTAATTCTGACTCTTGTTATACCATATTGTTCCTAATAACATTTATTTCAAATATTTAAATATTTCATATGATCAGAGGAAACTTCTCTTCTGTCCAAGTTTCATTGTTTGGAGGTTTCATTGAACCTTCTTCTGATCAATTTTATAATATTTACTTTAAGTAAATTTTATTCAACCTACTTTCTTAACATTTTGCCATATCCTTTTGATCAAATGATTATATTTTATTATTCAAATTGCCTCCACAATATTAATTATGCAGAGCTTTATGTTATTTTAAAGGCAGCAAAAAATAAAATCCTCTTCTAATGATATCTCGACATATTCCCTTCAGTTTTATTCTCACACCATATTTTTTGCAAGCTTCTTATTTCCAACATCCTTGGAACATCTAAGTTACATTTTACTGTACAATTTGCAGCATCTCAAGTGAAAGAGTATAAATACACTGATTTAACCATATTGCTTCAACCTTTTGAAATGACGGTTATGTCATGAAAATTAACAGCAATTAGCCTTAAATTATGGATATATATTTGTACTTAATATTTAGTAGTTTATGAAATTAACATGAGAAGTTGATAATTAAATATGAATCCTTCATTTGCTAAAAGTTTAGTGAATGAAAGTCTATCCCTTTATGTACATATATTACCTATAACTTAATAATCAACATGAACAGATGCAGTTCAATTGTAAAAGACAAATAAATATCCAGCTCACCAAATTACATTTAGCCTGTACACCATTTATCTACATACAATAATAGTAGCTGAAACACGTAACAGATGGACAGTCAATGTTTTCTGAGAAAAATAGAACAAATATCTCCAAAAACTTTATAATTATGTATTTGTTTTTCATTGGGACATTATAAATTGTCTGTTTCCTATGGATACTTCTGAAGGATAAATGAAAATTAATTGGAAGAATTATTATGAATCACCATTGTTAAAATTGACCTTAAATGATGTTGGGAATTGAATAGCCTACTACGTGTTCCTATTCCAACCTCCCATCTTGTGGGCATGAATCCATGTGTAAATAGGATATTTAAAGTTGTTATTATTAATCACAGTATGGACTCATCTGTGAAAAGGATCTTTAAAGACCCTATTTAGATGAGGACAAATTGCACCAGGATGGATCTTAAGCCATATGACTAGAGTCCTTATAAACCAAATATATTCTGAGACAATGAGTCAGTAGAAATCAGAATTCAGAAAAAGCTAGAAGTCAGTGAAAAACCAGCAGTACACACAGGGGAGAAGGATCACCAAGTAAAAGAGAATTGCCAGAATGCTACAGACTCTGGGAGAAATCAAGTCCTGCCAATATCTTGATGTTGAAATTCTAGCCTCCAAAACCATGAGACAATACAGTTCCATGATTTAAACCAGCCAGTATGTGGTATTTGTCATAGTATCCCTGGCAAATTAAGAGACCTTTGTCCTGGAAAGGTAAATGATGCTATTAAAAATACCTAAAATATGGAAGTAGCTTTGGAACTGGGTAATGTGTAGAGGCTGGAAAATTTTTGAAGTGTCTGATAAAATAAAACCTAAATTGCTGTAAAGTGGGCTGTAGAGAAAGTTTCAACTGTTTTAGAGGATACATATGTCATCATGAACAGAATGATGTAGAAATATGGACAATAAAGTACTTCCAGTGAGGCTTTAGAGAGAAATGATGAATGTGTCACTGGAAACTGGAGGAAAGGCAATCATTGCCAGAAAGTGGCAGATAATTTGGTAAAATTGTGTTCTGATGTTGAATGGAAGCAATCAGCTTGGATATTTAGCTGAGATTCCCAGAATATTTGAAGACTGCCTGGTTTCTTTTGCTGCTTATCATAAAATGTGAGAATAAAAGATAAACTGATGACTGAACTGTTAAACAATATGGAGTCAGCAACTGATGATTTGGAAAATTCGCTCAGACTACCCAGATAGTGGGTTCTGAGACTAGTGCTAGAAGTAGCTCTAACACAGTCCTGTCAAGGTGAGTCCCCCTAAAATGGGGCTTATACAAAGGTATGGCTGAACAGCTATTTACTGACTTCCATATGACTGGAATTCTTATAAACAAAGGATATTGGGACTCAGTAAGTCAGTAGAAGCCAGAAGTCAGGGTAAATCAGAGGAGCAGATTCAAAGAGAGAGGAATCTCCATGTGACAGAAGACTGGCAGAACACTACAGACTGGGAGAAAGAAAGCCCTGCCATTACCTTATGTTGGACTTCTAGCCTCCAAAAATGTAAACAGATAAATCCCTGTAGTTTAAGCCACTCAATATTTGGTATTTGTCTTAACATCCTTAGCAAACTAACACAAATGGAAAAAAAGGCTGAATCTAATACAAATATATAAAGCATAAATAATTAATTAGTATTTTATTGATAGGTTATTCCTGATACATCCATTTATTTACTGGAAACATAAAATAATGTGAAGAATTCATACCTTATGATTTAACACATGATCCATAACTATTTATTAAGATTTTATGTCTTTATTTATTCTAACATAAAAAATTTTTTTCCAGTTCAAAAATAGAAAATAAAACCTAAAAGATAAAACCCATATTTCTTTAAGTATCTGAGTAGCCAAGGAAGAAAATGATTGAAGCAATGATAAAGTTTTAAGGTTTTGTTTAGATAACAATCAATATTATAGGAAATCATTTAACTTACTTTTTTTCCACAAAGCCAAAAATGTTACAGAATTTTTCTTATATTCAATTTTTAATCCAAAGATTTCTGGTTTGGAGAATGTATATTATTAGTCAGGGTTCTCTAGGGAAATAGAACTTGCAGGGGATATGTAAATAATGTAAACATGATGAGATTTTTTTTATAGGAAATGGTTCACATGACTGTGGGGATGGGCAAGTCCAAATTCTGTAGGGCAGGTGTAGCAGTTTGATATTGTTTATGAATTCCAAAAATAGATATTGGATATATCTATTTATATCTATATTAGATTGTATTTAATTCAGGGGTTTCACTTTTACTTGATTAAATTATGATTAGGGCTTTGATTTGGCCACATAAGGAGGTCATCAAGTCCCAGCCCCCTTCGTGGGTGGAGACTCAGAGAAAACCACATTGCAGAGGTGAGTGTTTTAGTTTTGATGCTGGAGCCTTGGGAAGTAAATGAACAGAGAAGGAGAACACAGAAGTAGATATACTGGAGAGGAACACAGAAGAATAGAGACAGCTCATTAGACACAGCAGAGGCCCTGGAAAGAAAGATGAACCCTCCAGCCTACAGCTGAGATGGGAAGAAGCTGGGACCATGAAGCCTTGGGAGGAAGAGGAAGACTGAACACTCACAGAGACTGACAGCCATCATGCTGCAATGAGTGGCAACAGATGTTGGTGAGGGAAGGAACTTAGTCTTTTATGGCCTTGTGACTATAAGTTTCTACCTCAAATAAATACCCTTTATAAAAGCCAATAGACTTCTGGTACTTTGCATCAGCACATCTTTTGGCTGATTAATATAGCAGGCCACAAAACTGGGAACTTTAATGAATATCTTCAATGAATTACCCAGATAAGCTGGCTGGCTTAAGTAGAGATGAAAATTCTCCCCTCTGACTGCTGAAATCATCACTTCTCCTTTTAAGGCCTTCAACTGATTGGATGAGACTTCTCATATTGTTGAAGGCAATCTCTTTAGTTGATTGTAGATGTAATCATCCATAGATGCAAAGAACTTACTGATGACTCAAATCCATGAAATAGTCTCACAAGAACAATCAGGCCAGTGCTTGCTTGATCAAACAACTGGACACCATAACTTGGCTTACTTGATACATAAACTTAAATATTCCAGAAAATAACATAGGAAAGTTTGGATTTAGTAAGCCAAACAATTTAAGAAAATTAATGAACACATTGGATTTAAATGATTTACAATTAAATTTATGTTTAACATAGCAACTTAGTCATTTTCATATATAAGCTAATTAATTCTCATAAGAAATTATTTTAGAAGTTAAAAATTAAATTAAAAAGTTATATTTTTCTTAACTATCACCTTTATATTTCAATTGATTTACAGTGTAATTATTTATATTTTACTTGAGTCAAAGAACACATTTACATTGTGGGAAGATGGTATAAGATTAGGCAGGCAAGGCTCAGCTGTCTCACCCAAACAATGGAGAAAGAGCCAAAAACTGCACAAGGGAACTGCATTGGGGGTCAGCAGACCAGAATAGTGCTTCACAACTCCCAGAAGGGTGAGGGACATAGAGAGGAAGAATCCAAAGTAACAAATTGTGAGTGACTAAACCTCTTGGGTGTCAAGAAAGGCTCCCCTTCCCAACCCCCAAGGTAGTAAGTGGGGGAGTAAAATTCTGGTTCATTGAAGCTGACTGAGAGGGGAGCAGATGTCTTCCTCCCTGTCAGCTGTTACAAGGGAAAAAAGGAAAGTGTCGGAGGGCTTTTCTTCAGTGAATCTGGCCAAAAGAGCCCACTTTCAATCTCAGCTCTGACCAGACAAAAGAAAAAGAAAAAGGAGAGAGATACACCTCTGTGGAAAGGTGCACCAACAAATGCCATCTGCTGCTTGGTCTGGAAATTGCATGGACAAAAATTACACCTGGGTCTCTCTGTTCTCTAACTTCTTGGAGTAAATCTGTGCCCATCAGTGAGTTCCTGACACAATTTTGATAACTTAAGCTGGGCAATTTTAAAGACTTAGTATAAGTTGAATCAAATATCAAAGATGAATTGTGAAAAAATAATAACAATAGACGCGAGAGAGATATTGGCCATCTGAGTAAATTCACCAATGCATTCATATGCTTAGACATAAACAAAAAATTACAAGCCATGCAAGGAAACAGAAAGGGGTGGCCCAGCCAAAGGTACAAACCAAATATTCTGAAGAGATACAGGAATTAAGACAATTAATCAATGATAATCACACAGCACTCAAATCAATTTAAAGATTTGAAAGAAAATATGACTAAGGAGATAAAAGATATTAAGAAGACACTGGATGGGCAGAAAGAACAACTGGAAAGTCTGCAAAGGAAAGTAACACAATTTATGGGAATGAAAGGGATGATGGATGAGATTAAAAACACTTTAGATGCGCAAAAGAGCAGATATGAATTACTCAAAGACAGAATTAAAGACTGTGAAGACAGAACATCTGAAATGGAAAAGACAGGAGAACAGAAAGAGAAGAGAATGGGAAAAATGGAACAGAGGCTTAAGGAATTGAATGACAATGTGAAAAGCAAAAACATACACATTATCTCAGAAGGAGAAAAATGGAAAAG
Source organism: Tolypeutes matacus (assembly GCA_026826555.1). Lineage (NCBI taxonomy): Eukaryota > Metazoa > Chordata > Mammalia > Cingulata > Chlamyphoridae > Tolypeutes > Tolypeutes matacus. Next base: position 28,340,288 of record JAKSZT010054304.1, on the reverse strand, counting down.
TGGCAGAAAGAATATTTGAGGACATGATGACTGAAAACTTCCCAACCCTTATGAAAGACATAAATATCAATATCAAAGAAGGACAATGCACTCATACAGAAAAAATCCAAATAGACCTACCCCAAGATAGCTACTATTCAGAATGACAAATATCAGAGATAAAGAGAAGATTCTTAAGTAGGAAGAGAAAAGCAAACATCAAATAACTAAAAGAGAGCCTCGTTGAAATTAAGTGCTGACTTCTCATCAAAAACCACAAAGGTGAGAATAACATGATATGATTTATTTAAGGTATTGAAAGAGAAAAACCACTAGTCAAGAATTCTCTATCCAGCAATGCTGTCTTTCAGAAATAAAGGGGAGTTCAAAGTCTTCACAAACAAACAAAATCTGGTAGAACATCTGACCAAAAGACCAGAATTATAAGAGATACTAAAGGGAGTGCTGCAGCCTGAAATTAAAAAGCAAGAGCCAGAGACTTGGAAAAGAGTGCAGAAATAAAGATTATTAGGAAGGGTAAAGGGTAAGAATATAGAAAATAGTATGATATGACAACAGAAAGCAAAAGGTCAAAATGGATGAAGTAAGTAATGGCTTTACAATAATAGCAATGAATATGAATAGCTTGAACTCCCCAATCAAAAGACATAGATCGATAGAATGTATAAAACAATATTTGCCATCTATATGTTGTCTACAAGAGACTCACCTCAGATATAAGGAAACAATCAGGTTAAAAGTGAAAGGTTGGAAGAAGATATTCCACACAAATAGTCACCAAAATGAGCTAGAGTAGCAATAGTAATATTGGACAAAATAGATCTTAAAAGCAAAACTGTTCTAAGGGATGAAGAAGGTCATTATATATTAATAAAAGGAGCAAATCAGCAAGAAGAAATAACTATGTTAATACTTATACACATAACCCCAGTGCCCCAAGATAAATGAGGCAGACACTGGCAAAGCTGAAGGGAGAAATAGATGTCACTACAATAATAGTTAGAGACATCAATACACCATTTTCAGTATTGGATAGAACATCTGGACAGAAGATAAAGAAACAAAGAGCTTGAATAATATGATAAATGAACTAGACAAACAAACATCTATATAGCATTGCACCCCAAAACAGCAGGATATACATTCTTTTCAAGTGCCCATGGATCCTTCTCCAAGATAGACCTCATATTAGGTCACAAGAAAAGTCTCAATAAAGTTAAAAAGATTGAAATTATACAAAACACTTTCTCTGAAAATTCATAAATATGCAGAGATTAAACAACACACTTAAATAATCAGTGGGTCAAAGAAGAAATTGCAAGAAAATTCAGGAAATATCTTGAGATGAATGAAAATGAAAACACAGCATATCAAAATATATGGGAAACTGCAAAGGCAGTGCTGGGAAGGAAATGTATAGCCCACAATGCTTATATTAGAAAAGAAGAAAGAGATACAATTGATAACTTAATTGTACACCTGGTGGAACTAGAAAATACCAAAACCAGATAAAGATACAAAGAAAAAGAAAATTACAGACCAATATCTCTAATGAATAAAGATTCGAAAATCCTCAATAAAATAGTTGCACACAGAATCTAAAAGCACTTTTAAAGTATTATACACCATGGTGAAGTGGGTTTTTTTTTCCAGTTATGCAAGGAAGTTTCAACACAAGAAAATCAATTAGTGTCATAAGAAAACATTGATAAATTGAAGAAGAAAAATCATATGATTCTCTCGATTGATGCGGAAAAGGCATTTGACAAAATACAGCACCCTTTCTTGATAAAAATACTCCAAAAGTAGCAACAGAAGGAAGCTTTCTCAATATGGTAAAGTGCATATATGAAAAATCTACAACTATCATTGTACTCAATGGTGAAAGATAGAAAAGCTTTCCTGTGAGATCAGGAACAAGACAAAGATGCCCACTGTCACCATTATTATTCAATATTGTGCTAGAAGTTCTAGCTAGAGCAATTAGGCTAGACAAAGAAATAAAAGGCACCCAAATGGTAAAGGAAGAAGTAAAACTTTCACTATTTGCTGATGACATGATCCTATTCTAGAAAATCCTGAAATATCCACAACAAAGCTCCTAGAATAGACAGATTCAGCAAAGTGGTAGGATACAAGATTAATATACAAATATCAATAGTGTTTCTATATGCTACCAATGTGAAATCTGAAGAAGAAATTCTTTTATAATAGTGACTAAAACAATCAAATATTTAGGAATAAACTTAACCAAGGACATAAAGGACCAGTATTCAGAAAACTACAAAATTTTGCTAAAAGAAACTGAAAAAAACTTAGATAAATGGAAAGACATTCTGTGTTCACGGATTGGAAGACTAAATATTGTTAAGATGTCAATTCATCCCCAACTGATTTACAGATTCAACACAATCCTAATAAAAATACCAACATCCTTTTTTTGCAGAAATTGAAAAGCCAGTAATCAAATTTATTTGGAAGGGTAAGGGGCCCAGAATAGCCAAATATGTCTTTTAAAAAAGTACAAAGTTGGAGGACTGTCACTTCTCGACTTTAAAGCATATTACTTAGTTACAGTGGTAAAAACAGCACGGTACTGGCAAAAGGACAGACAGATTCATGAATGGAACCAAATCAAGAACTCAGAAATCATCCCCCACATCTGATTTCTGGAAACAACCCAGGTGTCCATCAACTGATGACTGGATTATCAAATTGTGGAGTATACCTATGATGGACTATAGTTGGACTATATGGAATATTATGCAGCAGTAAGAAGAATTGAAGTCGTGCAACATATGACAACATGGAAGAACTGTGAGGACATTATGTTGAGTGAAGCAAGCCAGACACAAAAGGACAAATACTGCTTGTTTGCCCTAATATGAACTAAATATATTATGTGAAATATGGATATGGGTAAAATTGCTTACATAAGACTGATTTTCTTCGAAGCTGAATAAATGTAGGTTAATACTACAAAATGTTATTAACAGAACAAAAAATTAGCATTATACTAAATAAAGGAGACTTTTTTAGTCAGGATTCTCTAGGGAAACAGAATCATAAGGAGATATTTGTAAATAGTATGAGATTTTATAAAATTTTCTCACATGACCTTGGGGATGCACAAGTCCATATTCTGCAGGCAGGTTGCAAGCCGCGGACTCTGATGACAGTCTTATAAAGGTCCTTGATGAGTTCCTGGGAGACATTAGCTGTTCAAAGACAAGGTGGGAAATTCTTTCTCAATGCTGAAATCACTTCCCCTTTTAAGGTATTCAACTGATTGCATAAATCTTCAGTCATTACTGATGGCAATCTCCCTGGTTGATCGTTGGTGTAATCATCCATCTATGCAGTAAACTCACTGATGAGTTAAGTCCATAAATATCCTTGTATTAAAATTAACCCAGTGCTTGCTTGACCCAACAACTGGGTACAATTACCTGGCCAAGATGACACATTAGCCTAACCATCACAGTCCATCCCTTGTCAACTTGGCAACCATGCACAGTACTTTAAAATCATACTTAGTCTCTAAATTAAAACAATAACAGACATGTATATATATATATATTTCCACCAAAGAATTTTCAACTGTCCTGCAAACAACTGGAAAAGCATTATTTCCCTACAGAATAGGGTGCAAGTCCTTGGGTAATATTCACTCTTAAACTTAACAACCTTAAATATTATGACATGAAACTAATACAACTTGTCTTATAATAGGGGAAAGTGTTATGGAAGAAAACAAAGATATTCATTTTATGTGCATATACAATCATACTCAAAACAAAACAAAACAAAACAAGGAAGAAAGATTCAGTCCTCCTTTCTGTAACTTGTCAATTGGTCGAAGTTCATATTTATTATTACCTTCTTCCACTACCCATTCCATGTTCCCATTACCAGTAAGTACCTCAGCTGGCCATGGTTCTTTGACTGGTGGGGTGACCCAAACTATCATTCTTGAAGATTCTGGGCCATTGTTAGTCCTGCTTAGATTGGATTGTTGCAATTTTCCATTGACTTTAATTGCAGGACAAGGCAGTACTAAAAGACACCTTAGAGGATCTCCTGTCTTCCAGGAAAATTCTTCTTTACCTCTGTAGCAGTTTGGTATTATTTATGAATTCCAAAAATAGATATTAGATGGTGTTTGTAAACACTTCTGTACCTCTGGGCATATTAGATTGTATTGGATTCAGAGGTTTCAATTTTACTTGATTGAATTGTAACTAGGGATTTGATTAGGCCATGTCAGTGAGTCCTTGCGTCCTTGCCCCCTTGGTCAGTGGGGACTCACAAAGAAAACCACATGGCAGAGGAGTTGGTTGGAGTTTGAATGCCTGAGACCTGGGAAATAAACACAAAGAAAAGCAGATACATTAGGAAAGAGAGAAGGCTCTATTAGACACGGCAGAGGCCACAGCAAGAGACAAGCTGTTTGACTGATAATTTAGAGCTTGCCTTGTGGAGAGAATAGAGTAGCTGAGGCCAGAGAGAAATGAGCCCCTGGAAAGAGATGAGATTTATCACAGCCTATAGCTGATATTGGAAGAAGCTGAGACCACAGAGCCTTAAGAAGAAGAGTAAGCCTAAACCCTTGCATATGTTAAGCAGCCATCTTGCTCGAACACATGGCAACAGATTTCGGTGAGGGAAGTAATTTATGCTTTATGGCCTGGTAATTGTAAGCTTCTACCCCAAATAAATACCGTTTATAAAGGCCAACAGATTTCTGGTATTTTGCATCAGCACCCCTTTGGCTGACTAATATAATTGCCATTATGGAGATGCAGTCTTATTTCACCTTGTTATTCAGGATCAATCACCCCAGCCAGTACAGTAATTCCCTTCTTTCCCTTTTGATTCAGAGGTGAGAGGAACCTGAAGTGGCCAAGTGACAATCTTAACTTCCAGTTAAATGGGATCATTGTTTTGTTCCCTGTGGTAGCAAGCATCCTTTTGGAACTAAAACCTGTTGACCAGCAGAGCTTTAGATTGCAGGGACAGGAAGCAAAATTTTTCTTAGTGGATCACTAAGGGTGCCACTCCCATTTCCGCCTTTTGATTCCTGGACCCATGTATCCTGGCTATGGGAGAAATGACACCATAGAGTGGACACTGTTTAGAGCATACGCAGCCTCCTGGAAAATATTGCCCCAGCCCTGCAATGTGTTGCCACCTAGTTGTCGCTGTAATTTTGTCTTCAAAAGGCCATTCCACCGTTTTATCAATTCATCTGCTTCAGGATGATGGGGAACATGGTAAGACCAATGAAATCCATGGGCATGTGCACATTCCCACACATCATTTGCTGGAAAATGGGTTCCTTGATCAGAAGCGATTATGTATGGAATGTCATGGCAGTGGATAAGACATTTGGTAAGTAAACGGATGATAGTTTTGGAAGAAGTATTGCATGGAGGAAACACAAACCCACATCCAGAGTATGTGTCTATTCCATAAAAACCAATTGCTGCCCCTTCCATGATGGAAGTGGTACAATTTAATCAAACTGCCATCATGTGGCAGGCTGATCATCTCAGTGAATGGCACCATAACAGGGACTGAGTGTGGCTTTCTGCTGCTAGCAGTATGGGTACTCAGCAGTTGCTGTAGCCAAGTCAACCTTGGTGAGTGGAAGTCCATGTTGCTGAGCCCATGCATAACCTTCATCCTTACCTCCATGGCCACTTTGTTCATGAGCCCATTGGGCAATGCCAAGAGTAGCTGGGGAAAGAGGCTGAGCATTAGCCACAGAGCAGATAATCTTATCCACTAGATTATTAAAATCTTCCTCTGCTGAAATCACCCTCCGGTGAGCATTCACGTGGGACACAAATATTTTCATGTTTTTTGCCCACTCAGAAAGTTCTGTCCACATAGCTCTTCCCAAGATCTCTTTGTCACCAATTTTCCAATCATGTTCCTTCTAAGTCCCTGACCATCCAGCCAAACCATTGGCAACACCTCATGAAACATTGGACAAATATACCTCCTGCCATTTCTTCTTCTAAGCAAAATGAACAACCAAGTGCACTGCTCAAAGTTCTGCCCACTGGGAGGATTTGCTCTCACCACTGTCCTTCAGGGATATCCCAGAAAGGGAATACAGTGCTGCAGCTGCCCACTTTCAGGTGGTGGCTGCATATTGTGCAGAACCATCCGTGAACCAGGCCCAACTTTTCCCTTCCTCAGTCAACTGATTATAAGAGACTCCTCAAGAGGCCAAAGCTGTGGGCTGGCAAAAATAAGGTAACATGGCAGGGTGGGTGACCTTAGGCATTTGGGCTACTTCCTCATGTAACGTACTTGTGCCTTCAGGACCCACTCAAGCCCTATCTCATATATACCACTTCCACTTTATTATACAGTGCTGCTGTGCACGCCCAACTTTATGGTTTGGTAGGTCAGACAATACCAGGCTCATGATAGGCAAATCAAGTCTCGTGGTAACTTGATGGCCCATGGTTTAGCATTCATTTTATACTAATGCCCAGTAGCAGGCCAAAAGCTGCTTCTCAAAAGGAGAGTAGTTACATGAAGAGGATGGCAAGGCTTTGCTCCAAAATCCTACAGGTCTACGTTGTGATTATTTTATAGGGGACTGCCAAAGGCTCCAGATAACATTTCATTTGCCACTGAAATTTCCAGCACCATTGGATCTGCTGAATCATATGGCCTAAGTGGTAATGCAGCTTGCACAGCAGCCTGGACCTGTCACAGAGCCTCCTCTTTTTTGGGTCCCCAATCAAAACTAGCAGCTTTTCTGGTCACTGGGTAAATGAGCCAGAGTAGCACACCCAAATGAGGAATGTGTTGTCTCCAAAATCTGGAGAGATCAACTAAGCATTGTGCCTCTTTTTAGGGCATAGGAGGGACCAGATGCAACAGGTTTTCCTTCACTTTAGAGGGATATCTTGACATGTCCCACATCACTGGACACCTAGAAATTTCACTGAGATGGAATGTCCCTGTATTTTTGTTGGATTTATCTCCCATCCTCTCTCATGAAAACGTCTTACCAATAAGCCTAGAGTCTTTGCTACTCTTTGCTCTCTAGGTCCTCTCAACATGATATCATCAATATAATGAACCAGTGTGATGTCTTGTGGGAAGGAGAGACGATAAAGTTCCCTGCAGACAATATTATGACATAGGACTGGAGATTTGATATGCCCCTGAGACAGGACAGTGAAAGTATATTGCTGATCTTGCCAACTAAAAGCAAACTGTTTCTGGTGGTCCTCACTAATGGCAATTAAGAAAAAAGCATTTGCCAGATCAATAGCTGCACACAGGTACCAGGGGATGTGTTGATTTGCTGAAGCAATGGATACCACACCTGGGATTGCAGCTGTGATTGGAGTCACCACCTGGTTAAGTTTACGATAATCTATTGTCATTTTCCAAGATCCATATGTTTTCTGCACAGGCCAAATAAGAAAGTTAAACGGGGGTGTGGTGGGAATCATCACCCCTGCATCCTTCATATCCTTAAGGGTGGCATTAATCGCTACAATCTCACCAGAAATCCAGTATTGCTTTTGATTTACTAGTTTTCTAGGCAGGGGCACTTCAAGTGTCTTCCACTTGTCCTTTCCAACCATAATCACCCTCACTCCACAAGTCAGGGATCCACTGTTGTGATTCTGCCAGTTACTGATTATGTTTATTCCAATTATGCATTCTGGATCTCAGAAAATAACCCCAGAATGAGTCCGGGGACCTACAGGACCCATTGTGAGATGGAGTTAAGCTACAACTCCTTTAATCATCTGACTTCTATAAGCCTCTATCTTGACTGGTGGACCATAGTGACATTTTGGGTCTCCTGAAATTAATATCACTTCTGAGCCAGTGTCTAATAATCCCCCAAATGTCTGATCATTTCCTTTTCCCCAATGCACAGTTACTCTGGTAAAAGGCTGTTGGTCTTCTTGGGGAAAGGTTAGAAGAAGATTAGCAGTATAAATTTTTGGCAGTTTAATTGGATCTTTCTTCAAGGGGACCTGGACTTCTCTTCATTCAAGGGGCTCTGGGATTGTAAACTGTCACAAGTCTGGCAATTGGTTAAAGTGCCATGATTCTATATGTCTGTAATTCAAGTTAGGGTTTTGTTCACTTGCCTAGAACTCTCCTGCTTAATATATATCCAGAAAGAATTAGATAGACTGCCCATCTATTTCACTTCTAGGTGCCCCATGATCTATTAGCCAACGCCATAACTTTATGCATCTCAGATTGTTTTGGGTGCTGCTTTGAGTCTGCCTTTCATTGCAGTAACCATACCCAATTTGTCTTTGGTGATTAACTGACTATTCTTGAATTTTAGTGGCCTGAGATCTGATCAATCCCCATCCTGTTTAAGAATACTAATTCCATTACAGCCCTTCCTACAGTAATATCTGGACTACAGAGCAAAGCAACCACAGCGCTCTTCAGGGAGGATGGAGTTGGTCTTATAAATTTATTCCTCACAGTTCTGGTTAAAGCTGTGTCCTCTGAACATTCCTGGGGTGGGTGGACAGGTCTGAAATGGTAAATCCACTCTAGCAATCCAATCTCCCTAAGACTTTGAAATTCTTCTTCTACTGTATACCAGGGCGAATCAGGCATCTCAACCTCAGACATGCTAGGCCATCTTTTGGTCCATGTTTCAGTCAGCCACCCAAACAAACTTTTAGAGCCCTTTCTAACCCCTTGAGCTACAAGCGTTAAATCTACAATTTCTTCTTAGTTGGCCCATATCAATATATTCAGCCTGATCCAACTTTATATTCCTTCCACCATTATTCCATATTGTTAGTATCCATTCCTACATATATACCTCTGATTTCTGTCTATTTAACTTGGAAAACTCATGCAGATATTTTAGAGTATAGCATACTTCCTCATGAGTCACACTTTTTATTTCACTTTTGGAGGCTTGTTGTGATTTAGGTCTAGTAATAGGTCTTTAAGAGAAGAGGGGTGGTGGGGGTGGGTAAGGAGAAGGATTAGAGATGTCCTGTAAGCTATTGCCCTCAGGGCATTCCTTTGCATTTTCATCTGGTAAAACAAGATTAATCTCTTCAAGCAGGGGTTGGAAGGCAGATTCCTCAGGATAAGGTGGGCCTGGGCAGTACAGTTTTTAGCTTGACTGGTTCCTGCCTCAGGGCTGGGAGGAGGTCCAGACTTCCTGGGATAGGCCAAAGGCTGGGCAGTTCAGGCTTTAGTTTGGCTAGTACTCATCTCAGGGTTGGAAGGAGGTCTGGATTCCCTGGGGCAAGTTGGATGCTGGGTGATAAAAGGTTGACAAGGTGTGTTCACCACAGGGCAGGACATCACAGGTTTATCTGGTAAAGTCTCTTCAGAATTTAGAGTTTCAATGTCCCCACCAATATTATCATCATCCCATATGTCTCTATCCCAATCCTTGGTGTTCCTCTCCTTTCCAATCAATGCCTTCACTTTAACCGCAGGCACCCTGTGAAGCTGAGATTTTAGTGTCCTTTGTAACTCTGCTACTTGTACAATGAGAATCTGAGGTTCAGATATCTCAAGTCTCTGGCTTCAGGAAACAAGATTTTCTTTCAGAGCACACATAGAAAATTTCACATCATCTATGCAGCATTTAAATGCCAATTTGAACCTTTAGCTCATCTCTTTCTTTTGTAATTGTATCCAGAGTATCTAGGAGGAGCCAACCAACATCATTGTACCTTCTGACTCCACAAAACTCTGTTAAGATGTTGAAAACACTCTCACCCAGATTCTTGCCTCTTATAAGCATGGAATTAGGGGAATCCAGTGAAGGTATTTTGCGTATCTCCATTGTGTATCTCCATTAGACTGTTAGTGGCCTTTTCATTATTGGAAAGGTAGTCATTAGTACCCTTGAGTCCAATTAGAGTAGAGAGCTAAATGCAAAATTCCCAGAACCACTCCAGACACTTCAGTGGTTCTTCAAGAACCACTCCTGGTACCAAGCTGTATAAGTCAGGGTTCTCTAGGGAAACAGAATCAACAGGAGATATCTGTAAGTAGTATGAGATTTTATAAAATTCTCTCACATGACCATGGAGATGCACAAGTCCAGATTCCATGGGAAGGTTGCAAACCAGAGGCTTTGATGAAAGTCCAATGAATGTCCTTGATGATTTCCTTGGAGATGTTGGCTGTCCAAAGGCAAGCTGGGAAATTCTCTCTGAATGCTGAAACTACTTCCCCTTTTAAGATATTCAACTGATTAGATAAAATGTCACTTTTATTAATTTTTATTAATGGCGATCTACATGGTTGATCATAGATATAATCAGCCATCTATGCAGTAAACTCACTGATGACTAAAGTCATTAAATGTCCTTGTATTACAATTAACCTAGTGCTTGCTTGGCCTAACAACTGGGCACAATTACCTGGACAAGTTGACACATTAGCCTAACCATCACAGAGACAGACACAGTACTACATATTGTATGATTCCATTTATATAAAATGTAAATATAAATCTATTTATAAAGATATAATTAGATTAGTGCTTATTTAAGGCTGGGGAAGGAATACTAAGGTGTGTGGTATTCTTTTTGGAGTTTTGAAATTGTTCTAAATTTTTCGAATCGATGAATGTACATTGTGATTATACTGAAAGCCATTGGTTATACGCTTTGTATAGATCACATGGTATGTGAATATATCTCAATAAGACTGCTTAATAAAAAAATAAATAATTGTGCCAGAACAGCCAGAAATAGCAGCTATGTACAGCAGGGAACACATAGAGAGATTGAGAGGTGAGAAGTTTTCTTGTTTGTTTGTCTGTTTTTGATTTATTATTATTAAAATAATTAAAATGCTCCAATAATGATTGAATTGATGAATGCACAAGTATGTGATCATACCAAACACCATTGATTGTACACTGTGGATTAATTGTATGCTTTATTAATATGTATTAATGATTCTATTTTGCTTTATTAATTTTGCTTTATTATTGATATTTCTATTGACTCCAAATATTTAATTTGTTATTTTACTAAAAATATATTTTTAGTTGATCCTAGACAACCTATTACTATGACACACTTTTTTATGGGAAATTCCAGAATAAGTCATTTAATTCTCTTTTAAATATCCAGATTACCCCCTAATGAATATCTGAAAAGCCCAACATTAATTATTGACACAAGTCACAAAATCTAGCTGATATATTCTGAGCTAAAAAAAAATGTCATTGTATGTTAAAGGCAATACATTAAGAACAGAGTGTTAAGCTTTACAACACAATTATAAAATCAAGTAAAAACTGTTTAGGGTCAATTGTTTAGTATTAATTCTTTGTGTTACTCTTTTGGAAAGTCAGGGCAAGCAGCAGAGGCAGCAGAGGTCTGCCTGTGGCTGGTGTTCTCCAGTCCTGACAGCCCATCCTGAAAAAACTAGAGCATTGTTCTGGACAATTCATTCATTATCCCAGATATTCAAGATTGATTTTCTTTATTTTGTTACAGGTCAGAAAGTTTACCAAATGGCAATATGTTTAGACTGATTGGCAGCTTCCTTTACAAGATGTCATCTCACTATGGGAACAAGCTCTCCACCCCAATACACCTCTAAAGCAATGGTCCAGGACCCACTGGGATTAGTGCCTCTAACCAAAAAATGTGCTTTAGAAATGCAAAATGGAAAAATTATAGTTTCTAAATTTTCCTTGTACTTTCATTTGTTGTATTTATGTCTGAGAATTTTCTCAGTGTAGCATCACAGCCTAGTCTGCCCTTCTGCAGATAATTGACAAGAACATGATCGTGTCAGTCTTTTTCATTAGCATCCTTCCCCTCTATTGAAATTCACCTTTCAGGTCTCTAGGGTTGGAACACAAATCTATTGACACCATGAATACTATTACAATTGCTAAAGTGGAAAGGAAAATTGTGTAAGCAAACAAACAAATAAACTATGCTTTATCACTGTACATAAAGGTTAAAATACTGTATCACTTAGGCTTGGTGTGTTACATTTTACCCCAAAATTTAGTAGTATAAATAACATTTATTTAGCTCACAATTATGTGGGCCAGCAACAATAAGCAGTGTTTCTGCTATGTTTGACTTGATACATGCATGCAACAGCACTCATGTAGTGGTCAATGGCTTCACTTACGTGTTTGTCATTTGACTGACTGTTGGCTGATATGATGGTGGCAACTTCGTACCTGTCATTATCCAGTGCCTCTCATCAGACATAAAAATTGCAAATGCCAGATCTTGAAGTGGGTGGTTTGAGAAAGAGTAAGAAAGCCAGTCAGAGTAAAAAGAATAAGCTAGGGATAGAGGTAAGGAGAGATCCTCCTAAATAAATAGGTAGGGATGGATTTGGTAGACCTTGGGCAATGACATTTAAAACAGGGCTCAAAGAGTTAGGAGGATATGAGCTGAGCATGATTAAGACAAGTGAAGTATAATGAGACAAAAGTGTTCCCTTTGGATGGCATTTTGTTCTGTTCTACTGCTAATGGATGAGTTTCAATGTTGAACATGCCTACCCCACCCCCACCTTCATTAGTTCTTCTCCTTCTGATGCATTCCTTAACGCAGTGGGCCCTCTTATATGCTAGCCCATTTTTCCCCAGCAAAACAGACACTGGAGATGGCTTATCTCCACATTATGCTGCCCTTCATAAGCTCATGAATGGTGTAATATTACTTATTCAACAATAAGTGATCTCAGGTGGACCATGAATCATTTGAAATTTTTATGAATTATTATTTTTCTCATAAATAAAATCAATTTTTGCACTGATATACTTCCAGAGCAACATAAAATCATGCCTGGCTATCTCTACCTGTGCCTTCTTTAATGTAAGATATGGTAAAACTCTCATATAAATTTCTTTCCATTTCTATTTCTATTGTTGAGTTTCAAGGTATGTAAAAACTTGGTTTCTAAACAGATGTTACTATTTATGGAATATTTGCCTTGCTCTTGATAAGAAAATTTCTGATGATAGCACCATATTTATTCAGGATTTCAAATTTCTTTTTACTGAAGCTAAACTGTATGGTACTTGATTGATCCATACAGCTTATACTTGTAAATTACACTTAACTGCTAAATTGCATGAGGCAATTGTATGCCTACTCCTATTATTTTTTTCCTTCCTAATGCATGTCAGTTTTACTACATAAGTGTAGATATAATTGGTGAGCATTTACTTTTGTTTGTTTTAGAAATTACTCCAGCCAAAGTCAGGTTACAAAAGCTGTGTGTGTATATGCATGTGTGTGTGCATGTATGCACACGTGCACATGCATATTTAAATTAAGTTTAAAAAAACAGGACCTAAAGCCATTGGCATATTTGAGGTTATAGATCATAGCAAATCTTTAGCAACCAGATTTCATATTCAAAGCCAGATTTTTGGCTACTCACTATGACTCATATATTTAGAGAAAAATGTGGTTATTTCTAATTGGCCAGGCTGCTTCAATAGATCAGTGGGGCTAAATATTTTGATAAGGACCTGAGTAGGATGCAAAACATATATATGTTGTTGTTTTTTTTACAAAGATATTAGAGTTCTTCAAATACACTTATTTTAAACTATGATGCTTACAGAAAATATGAAGGAAATTAATGATTAGAGAAAATGTGAAGGAAATTATGTCAGTAATTTCTGGAATCCCACATGGTCTTGGCAGCAAAGCTGGAATAAAAGGATAACCACCTTCTAACTACTCAACAACAATTTCAACATTCAAATGTCTATAGGTATTTCATAAGTTGAACAATATGAAACTGCCAATAGTTAACCATTGTGATCTTCAAAAATAGTAATTACATTTAGTTCAACCAACTTTAAATATTTGAGAACCTAGCTATGTGAAAGTGCAGGCTAATATTCCACCTCTCAGTTACCATTATATGTAAGGAAAGTAGAAAAAATACTGAAAATATAGAAGTAAAATAAAATATAACAGCCATAAAATTCATTAAAATGCTAAAAGCTGTACATAGTATGTATAATTTAAAGTCCAATTGCTTTAATGAGTTCAAATTACTTAATCAGCCTCTTGCAACTTTTTTGCTAAGTATGGCTTATTTTTTCATATTAGTGACTTACATTTTATCATATTGCAGTATTGATTTCATGCAGTTTGACAACTTGAAGTTTGTTCTTAATAGCTTTCTTGTCCTTCAGATGTACTTTTCCCTCCTTTTAACAGAAGAGTTCATCGTTAAAAAAAAAAGAGAGAGAGAGAGAAAATGCTCTTTCATTTCCCTTGTTCACACCTATTAAGGATCTTTTCTACTCTTTTTAATAATAGATTGCAAGTGAAGAACCGTAGAGTTCCTGTTTACTTAGATTGGAAGACCAAAGAACACTTTAATCAGGGACCTGCAGCTGAAATCTGAGTCCAGTGCAAACAGTCCATTAAAAATTGAAAAACATAGAGTAGAAAGGAAGCAGCAGAAGGAGGTTTTCAGTTCCTTGGTCATTGCTGGTAGATCAGGCGCAATATTTCATTGTCTTTAGCCAAGCGTCAAATGTTATATTCATGTGAACATTTGAATTTATAATTTTGTTCAAGATATAGCAAAAATCAGATGCAGCCAAGAAATACTCCAAACCATTTATTGCTTCCCCCACATACATTTGTATTCCGAAGCTATTCAGATAATTGCACTAATCTAGTAAACAAGGGACAATGCTGTTATTAATATAGCTGTGTAACCAATTTGACCATCAATAAGTGACTTTACAAGCCAATAGAGAGAAGGTTGGCCCTGTGTTTTCCCCATTTTTAATAGTTTTATAAAGTTTCTGACCAATGTTTTCTCCCAGCTACTGTGTTAAAATATTTGGCTCACAAATGTTCTTTATCCCAAAGACAGTAATTAGGTCAGAGTGACCTTATGACATATGTGAAATGGTCCACAGCCGGTTTACTGCACTCCAGAGAAATGCAGAGACCGATAATTGTGATTCTTGAGACTAGTGAAGCAGACTGCACTTTCATGCCAACTGGGTGTATCCTTATGACTTACATTCTATTAGTCTAGGGCTAGATCATTCTTATTACTGCATTCAACGTCCTAGTAAACAAGGGTGAGTAAAACAGATGTTACCTGTTTAAATCTAAAGCTCTAGCAGGGGCTTTACTCTTATAGACAATATAATCATATCCTTATAAAAGTATCTTAAAGCTAATCAATGGCAAGATAGCATAATGAGCAGGTATATATGCATATAAATTTATAGAATAAAACATGTTTAATTTTTTACATGAACTGCATCACAACCAACAGCTTGGGTGAGACGTCCTTTTCAAGTTTTATGTTATAAATATAACATGTTATTGCCCCTGTGATCCTCAATGCCCACAAGCCCACACATTTGTTAGTAGCCTGGGCAATGATCTGAAAACAGACAGTTGATCTTCTGTGGCAATAGAAATAGTGCAAGAACAATCCCTGATGAATGGTTTCAAATGCATGCTTAAACGCTTTTATGAATGAAAAAATTATGAATGCCAACATAAGTTAAAAATAATTATGGATATGAATAA
Organism: Tolypeutes matacus; assembly: GCA_026826555.1. NCBI lineage: Eukaryota > Metazoa > Chordata > Mammalia > Cingulata > Chlamyphoridae > Tolypeutes > Tolypeutes matacus. The sequence goes on along the minus strand of JAKSZT010054304.1, from coordinate 28,324,731 downwards.
AATAGTGAAGTTAATATGGAAATTTTATTTGATGATAGATGCTGAAAATGTCATATGTTTCACTATAAAAGATAAAGGCTTAAGTTACTCAGTCACCTACACAAATGACAACTTAAAAGAATGGTTGGTAATAGGAGTGATCCCAGCAGGATCAAAAGCACCGTGATCCTCCAAAGGGAAAAGCCAGCCAGGGACTGATTGAGCTACATGAAAATTTTGCATTTCTCCTTCTTGGACTGAACACACGTAATCTGCAAATAGCCTGTTTGGATTGGTTGGATTTTGTGGCTTTCCTGTTTTAGACTCATTAAATGACAGAAACCAAAAGAATGTCCTTATTTTAATGTTAACTTATTGAGACCATGTCAAGGTTTGCCTAAAAGTCTTGATCAAAGGTTAGTGTGAAGGATTCATAAATCAAATCCATAGAATCAATCAATCTTCTGGCAAGAGAAGATCAAACAACTCCCACTTTTGATGGAAAGTGGAATATTTGGTTATATTGACAGATTTGTATCTATTTGTGTCAATGCTATGCCTATCTGAAATTGCATGTTTTCAAGATTTACTTTTATAAAGTCCAAATAATTACTTTCTTCTATATTGTAATCATTCTCTAAATTGTATACAGTTAGTTTGAAGATTTCCACCCATGGAAAATTTCAATCTACGATGTTATCCTGGAGGTTAAGAAGTCATTAATAATTGCCTCTGAATTAACCTTTGACAATTGCAGTCCAAGCACATGTTCATGCTTTAAATTATCTATCAGAAAACTTGTGTTCAGAATTTCAGTGTATTAGCTAAATTTGACCTTATTTTTTTTTTTACTTGAAAATAGAGCAATATACTTAAATATTATACTAAAAGGAGAAAACACAACAGTTATTATTGTAGAGAGGCAGAATGAAAGATCTAATTCATTTGGAGACATAAATAGTGTTTTCTTGTTTTTTTTTATTAGTTTATTTCTTTTTTGTTTTTATTTGAGACTAAAACATTGCTGGTAGGACTTCTTAATATATTTACTTTATTTTTCAGACTGGTGTTAGAAGTGGAGAGGGTTCATAAGAGAGCATGAAATCTCAAGGGAAAAACATTCATTTGAAAGGATCTGAAAAAATTTTTGGCTTGCAAACATTCTTTACTTGTAAAATGTGCATTTTTTATCACTCTATAGCATGTATTTAGAACATATTTTGTATTGTTCCTTTCACTGTTCTTTGTAATGGTGCTGCAAGGATACTTCATAGTAATTGAACTTATAATACTTTCCAATTGCTCTTTATTGAGATTTTATTTTGCAATTGTAAGTCAGAAAGTGATTTTATCACTCCAATCCTATAGAGGTGCAGTGCATTTACCAAGAATAAGTCTGTTAACTTTTTTTCTGATTTTAGTGGAAATTTTTTTATTTACATGGAAAATATTTTCAAATAACACACAAAAAAGTAAAACTTCAAGAATTCATATATTAAGTTGAATCATTAAGAAAATACAATTTGAAAATTTTAGAAAAGTAAAGCTTGAGATTGAGAAAGTTGATGATCATTTACTGGTGACAGTGGGTAAAAAGGATTTTGATGTGAACTGTTTTCTTTTCCATAGTAAATGACATGACAGTAAATAATCATGTGATGTTCTCATTGTCAAATTATCTTACAGTTATTTTCCAAGGTGATTACTAGACATGTCTTTAGAAAATAATGCAGTTTGCAAAAATTGAATCAATGTCCGCTTTTCATATTTCTTTCTTTGTTTTTACTTCAGTTTAAACCAAAAAATATTGCATATTATATATATATTTTAAAGATTTATTTTTATTTATTTATTCCCCCCCTTGCCACTGGTGCTCGCTCTCTGTTTTCTGTGTCCATTTGCTGTGCATTTTTCTGTGTCTGCTTGTCTCCCTTTGTTGCATCATCTTGGTGTGCTAACTCTCTGCAGGTGCTGGCCGTCAGTTCTCCGCGGGTGCAGGCCAGCTTGCTTTTACCAGAATGCCCCGGGAATTGAACCCGGGGCCTCCCATATGGTAGACAGGAGCCCAATCGCTTGAGCCACATCCACTTCCCTGCATATTATATTTTTGCATTAAAAAAACAGACATGGTTTGTGAGACTGAGAAAACAGGTTCAGTCTCTATTGACTTAGTTAGCAAAGAATTAAAAATAATGTTTTATGTAGAATGCTTCTAGTTATAGAAAATAAATTGATAGAGACCATGTGCTGCATGTGAATATATACCAAATCGACTCAGACAAACATTCTGAAGACTGAAAAAGTTTAATTACATATGTAACATTAGTTTTTCCCTTTAGTTTTAACCCTAGACAACTTTTACATGCAGAAACATCAGTCACAACTGTATCTTCTTGCATATTTACATAATATCCTCTTTTTCCAGCACATTTAGCAAACAGCAGCATGCCCTGATGTATTACAAACAGGTGGGCAAAAATCAACTGTGTTTCATATAGTTGATATATTATTTTTAACTTCTTCATGATAGTGAATTTTGCAAAGAATATAGAATGGAAAATGTGAATCTTTTTAGGAGGCAACAAGCTATATTATCACTTTAGATAAGGAGAATTTTTAATTTTAAAATTTCATAATTCATATGAATGTAGTACCTTTCTATATATTTTCATTAGGTTTTTATTTATTTAGATTGTTTAATTTAAAACATTTCTATCATCTAAATTGCAAATATTGTTTGGTTGTATGCTTTCCATAACGGTATTCTATTCATGTGTACTTTGTCTAGGGTAAAGTACATATAAATATTTATGCATAACTTCATACCCTATATTATAAGCATTTTGGTGACCTAGAACATGAAATTATAAATAGAAGCTAATTAATATTTACTGAATGAATGAATGACATTAATTGTTTTAAACAATAAATGAGTACACAGTAAATTTTATAAAAAGATAAATTATATGCACATTGAAATTATTTTTTCACATCTTGAAAGAAACCATTAATTAGAAATAACTTGAAAATTTGAAATATTACAATTTGGGGAAAGTAAATAATCTTTGGTTTTTAATAATGAATGGTAGAAAAGTCTTCTTCCTAACTGTGTTATTTCCTAAATTTGCATTTGATGTACTATAAGAAAATTATTACTAAGAATTCTGAATTCATAAGCTTTCTAATCAATAGTCTCTGCTACTTTAGCCTAGAATTGTGAACAATTAACTTGTCTTTTGTCCTTTGGAATGTCATAATGCTGCTATACAGGCAACCCCATCATCTGTTACTCAAAAATAAATGTTTAAAAGGAGCAAGTCACTAGACATGATATTTACACATCCTGTTTGTATCCCCTGTAAATCTAAAAACTAAAAACCTTTACTTCCTGTTCAGTGTACCATAAATAGAACAAAGACCCCTCCAGACATTGAGTCTCTCCTGTGGAGGGCTGGCCACCCCCTGCCAGAAGAATTCGATTACTTTCCTCACGAGTTGCAAGACTCATTGGAGTTCTGAGGTTCTGAACCCCTTAAAAGGGATAGCTCCTAAGCTGCCAGTTGGAGACTCACCCAGGAAGGAACGCTCTGCCTGGGACTGTTTTTCCAATTGGGGCTCTGATCAGCTGCACAGGGGTCCCCAGCCACGTGAGAGTTCAGATGTTGTGTTTTCCCCTGATTTGGTGAGTGGTTATATATATTTTCATTCTTTCCTATGTCTTTAATTAATTACTCTTCTTTTTTGTGATCGCTCAATTATTATAATCATTTAATATAACCTGAAACTCATTTGATTGACTAAATCTCCCTTTGCATAGCATTTAGAGTTTTTGCCTCTTCCTTAGCAAAACATTTACCAAAACTGCCTCTGCATAGCATTTAGAATTTCTGCCTTTTCCTTAGCAGAACAGCATTCAATGTTATTTTGGAAAAACCATTCACTTCTTAGGTGTCCTTTAAGGCTTGAGTGGAGAATTACCAATTTCCATTAAATTTAGCTATTGTCATGATGGACTCAAGAAATGGGAACATACTAGATTTCTAACCATTTTTTTTTTTTTTTTTTTTTTTTGCAAAATTGTATATGTTTCATTTCACTAAAGATGCAAATGTTTCATTTGACTAGAAATGCATATGTTTCATTTCACTGGAAAGTCTCATGTATCGATATTGTGTGTTGTTGCTTAAAGATATTCAGATTAAGAGTAAAGATGCATAGTTTCTAATCCTGGTTTTCTCACTTAACTTCCCATTTTGAATTTCTTCATCTAGAAAGGGAGCTTACAACTACTTGCTTTGCCCATTTGTGGTATTTTTAAGAGTATCTGATAACTTATTTTGATGAGAAAACTTTGAAATTAATTATAAAATATATCTAAAATAATGGCAGAGATAATGGTTAAAAAGGGAATAAATAATTTAAAGTGATGATATACATATATATGGACTAGTTGTTTTGTTTTATTTAATGTTTACAAAATTTATTCATTTCCAAATGTTCCTGATAATTTGATTCAGACACTAACTGCAGATTTGATAAAAGGTAAAATAAAATTTCATTTTTACCAAAAAGATATCATCCTGACCTACTAAAATTTATTGAAAAGATCTTGATTTCCCCCACTGCAGTAAATTCTCACCTTTTTATATAACTGGTGACTGTGTATGTGTAGATCTATTTATGGATTTCTGACTATTTTGTTGGTATATTTTTAGTCAAACACCATGAACAAATTCCCTTATATATTTAAATAGGGCTCGATGTCTGGTATTGTTGTTCCAGTTTGCCTTGAATTTTCTTGGCCATTTATATTTCTATAGAAATTTTGGAAATCAATGTATAACTTCATCTGAATATAGAGTTTGGATTATGAATGGTATTGCATGAAATCTATAGATCAATCTGGAGAAAACTGATCTCATTGCAATATTGCTTTCCACGACAATGGATTTTCTACATATGCAACAAAGCAATCTGCAAGCAAATATTTTATATCTTCCTTTCTATTTCTTAATTTTTAAATATCTTTTTCCAAATATTTTAAGCACCTTTATTGAGGTGGAATTTAAAAACTCTAAATTCACTGATTTAGAGTGTAAAATTCAGTCACATTTACTGTTTTAAAGAATTGTGCAATGTTCAACTCGAATATTAGAATTTCTGTCACCTGCAAAAGTAACCACATACCCAGTAGCAGTTACTTCCTATTGCTCCCCCATTCCCAATCAGCCCTAGGCAACCACTAATACACTTTTTTAATTTAAATATTTGTCTGTTATAAATATTTCATAAAAATCAATCATAGAAAACATGGTCTTTTGTGACTGGCTACTTCCTTAGGATAATGCCTTCAAGTTTCATCTAAGTGTGCTGTGTGTATCATTACTTCATTCTTATAATTTTGAAATAATATTTCATTGTATGGGAATATCAACTTTTATAAATCCATTAATTAGTTACCAGAAACTTGGGTTGTTTGCATTTTTTATTGTTATGAATAATAATGCTATGCATATTTCTTTACAAAATTTTGAGTGGCATATATTTTCATTTATCTTGAGTATATACCCATAAGTAAATTTATTGTGCCATATTGAAACTGTGTTTAGTGGTTTGAGGAACTGCCAGAGAGTGTCAAAGTGGCTGTATCATTTTATTTTTTCCCTTATTAGAGAAATTGTGAGTTTAAAGAACAATAAGGCATAGAATACAGGATTCCTATATATCTCCCTATTTTTAGTACCTTGCATTGGTGGAACATTTGTTACAATTGATGATAGCACACTTTAAAAACTGTACTATTAACTATAGTGCACCTTTAAACTTAGGGTTCACTGTTGTGAATTGGATTTTTAAAAATAAATTTTTCTGTTACCATATATAGAGACTAATATGTTCCCTTTTAATCACATTCGTATATATATTTCAATGCTGTTAATTACATTCACAATGTTGTGCTACCATCATCACCATCCATTACCAAAGATTTCCATTATTGCAAATAGGAACCCTGCACATTTTAAGCCTTAGCTTCTCATTTCCTATTCCCTTCACTTCTGCTGGTAAAATACATTCTAGATTCCAACTCTATGACTCTGCTTATTCTCATTATTTCAAATCAGTGAGATCATACAATAATTGTCTTTTTGTGTCTGGCTTATTTTACTCAACATGATGTCTTCAAGGTTTATCCATATTGTCACATTTATCAGGACTTCATTCTTTTTAGGGCTGAATAATATTCCATTGTAACTATATACATTTATACAGCCATTGATAGACACTTGGGAAGATGCCATGTCTAGGCATTTGTGAATAATGCTACTATAAACATCAATGTAAAAATATCTGTTCAAGTTCCTGCTTTCAATTCTTTTGGCTATATACTTAGAAGAAGGATTGCCAGGTAACTCTATGCTTAGCTCTCTAAGAAACTACCAAACTGTCTTCCACAACAGCAGCACCATTTTACATTGCCACCAGCAATGAATGAGTGTTCCTATTTCTCTGCAGCCTCTCTAACACTTATTTTCCATTTTTATTAGCAGCCATATTCATCGTTATGAAATGGTACCACATTGTGGTTTTGATTTGCATTTCACTGATAGCTAGTGATGTTTAGCATCTTGTCATGTGTTTTCTGGCTATTTGCATATCTTCTTTGGCAAGCTGTCTATTCAAGTAATTGCCCAATCTTACTGGGATTATCTGCTTTTTGATGTTAAGTTAAAGGATTTGTTTACGTATTCTGGATATTAAACCTTTATCAGATATGTAGTTTACAAATATTTGCTCCCATCTTATAAGATGTCATTTAACTTTCATGATAAAGTCCTTTGAGGTAAAAATGTTTTTAAATTTGATGAGGTATTATTTATCTATTTTGTGTGTATGTGTGACTTGTGCTTTGGGTGTAAATTCTTAGAAACCATTGTACAACACAATGTCCTAAAGATGTTTCCCTACATTATCTTCTAGGGGTTTAAAAGTTCTAATTCTTATACTTAGGTTTTTGATCCATTTTGAGTTGATTTTTTTAATGTAGTGTAAAGTACGGTCCTCCTCCTTTTTTTGCTAATGGAGAGCCATTATTTCCAGCACCATTTGTTGAAGAAATTATTCTTTCCCAATTTTGTGCTCTTGGAAGTTTATTGGAATTTTAATTGGGATTGCTTTGAGTCTATAATTGCTTTGGGTAAGATTGACCTCTTTATGATATTTAGTCTTCCAATGCATGAACATTGAATGTTCTTCCATTTATTTAGGTCTTCATTAATTTCTTTTTAGCAATATTTTGTAGTTTTCTGTGTTCAAGTCATTGCAGGATTTCATTAAATTGTCTTTGTTCATCAATTGAAATTGAAATTTGCCCTTCATTGTGTTCATGTGGTGTATTACATTAATTGATTTTCTTATGTTGAAACCAATTTGCGTATGAGGGGTAAATCACACTGATTATGTTGTATAAATCTTTTGACATGCTGTTGGATTTAGTTTGTTAGTAATTTGTTGGGGAATTTTGCATCTATATTGAAGAGTCATTTTCTGCAGTTTTCCTTTCTTGTATTTTTATCTGGATTTGGAATGAGGGTTCTGTTGGTCTCATAGAATGCACTAAGAAGTGTTACCTCTTCTTCAATGGAAGAGTTTGTGCAGAATTGGAGTTAATTCTTCTTAGAATGTTGATGGAATTACCTTGTGGAGCCACCTGGTCTTGGGCTTTACTTTGTTGGGAGGTTTTTAATTATACTTTCATTCTCTTTACTAGTAACTGGTTTATTGAGATTTAGTTCTTCTTGAGTCAGTGTAGGTAGTTTTTGTGTTTCTAGGAATTTAACCATTTCATCAAGGTTATCTATATTATTGGTGTGCACTTGTTCATAGTATTCTGTTATAGATCTTTTTTGTTTTATTTTTTATGTCCCCCTTTTCAGTTCTGATTTTCATTATTTGTTTCCTTTCTTTCTCTTTGTCAGTCTAGATAAAGGTTTGTCAATTCTATTGATCTTTTCAAAGGACCAGCTTTTGGTTGTGCTGATTCTCTGTTGTTTTCTTTTTCTCCACTTCATTTAGTTCATTTATCTCCACTCTAATTTTGTTATTTTCTACATTCTGTTCACTTTGTGTTTACTTTACTCTTATTTACTAGTTATTTCAGTTTAGGTCTCTGATTTGAAGTCTTTTCTTTTTTTAATCAATTTTATTGATACATATTAATAAAGCATACAATTCATGCAAGGTGTGCAATCAATGGTATTTGCTATATTCACATAGTTGTGCATACATTACTTCAATAATTATTAGAGGATTTTCATTATTTCAATAATAATAATAAACAAAAAAACAGACAAGAAAATTCCTCACCTCTCAATCTCTCTATGCTTCCTCCACTGTACATAGCTGCTGTTTCTGGGTATTCTATCCAAAGTTTATAATCAATAGCTTTTAGTATAATCACACTGTTGTACATTCATCATCTTAAAAATTTTAGAACAGTTTCATTACTCCAAAAAGAAAGACTCCAAACCCCTTAGCATTCCTTCCTCAGACTTCCATAACAACTCATGCCCTTTCATCTTTATGAATTGATTTATATGTACAATTTATATAAATGGAATCATACAATATGTTGTACTCTGTATCTGATCTCCTATACTTAGTATAATGTTGTTTTATTTTTTGTCTGATATTAACATTTCATAGCATTAACTTACATTTGTTCAGCTTCAAGGAAAAATGATCGTATTTATGCAATTCACCCATATCCATATTTCCAATAATACATTTATATTTCACGTAATATATTTCGTTCTATAGGGCAACCACACAGTATTTGTCCTTTTGTTTCTGGCTTGCTACACTCAACATGATGTCCTCCAGGTTCATTCACATTGTCATATGTTTCACAACTTCACTTCTTCCTGCTGCATAAGATTTCATTGTGTATAGACTCCACAATTTGTTTATCCATTCATCAGTTGATGGACACCTGGGTTGTATCCAACTTTTGGCTATTAGGAATAATGCTGCTATGAACATTAGTGTGCAGATATCTATTCGTGGTTATATACCTAGGAATGATATTGCCAGGTCCCATGGCAAGTCTATATTCAACTTTGTTAGGAACTGCCAACAGTCCTCCACAGTGGCTATATTATTCTACATTCTCACCAACAGTGAATAGGCATTCCTATTTCTCTACATCTTCTCCAACATTTACATTTTTCCAACTTTTTAATAGCGGTCAGTCCAGTAGGTATGAAATGATATCTTATTGTAGTTTTGATCTGCATTTCCCTAATTGTTTGTGTTGAAGATTTTTTCATGTGTTTCTTTGTCATTTGTATTTCTTCTTTGGACAGCTGTCTTTTCAGGTCTTTTGTCCATTTTTTAATCACATGCTTTATCTTTTTACTGTTGAGTTGTATGATCTCCTTATATATCATGGATATTAAACCATTATCAGATATGTGATTGCCAAATATTTTCTCTTATTGAGTCATCTGCCTTTTCACCATTTTGACAAAGTCCTTTAAGGTACAAAAGTGTTGGATTCTGAATAGGTCTCATTTATCTATTTTTTCTTTTTTTGCTTGTGCTTTGGGTGTAAGGTTTAAGAAACCTTACAATATCTTGAAGATGTTTTCCTAAATTTTCTTCTAAGAGTTTATGGTTGTTGTTTTTATATTTAAGTCCTTCATCCATTTTGAGTTAATTTTTTGTGTCTCTCAGCACCGTTTGTTGAATACACTGTTCTGGCCAGCTGGGTGGGCTTAACAGCCTTGTCAAAAATCACTTGACTATAGATATGAGGATCAATTTCTGAGTTGTCAGTTCAGTTCCATTGATCAATCAGTCTGTCCTTATGCCAGCACCATGCTGTTTTTACCACTCTAGCTAAGTTATATGCTTTGAAGTCAGAAGTGAAAGTCCTCCAACATTGTTCTTCTTTTTAAAGACATTCATTTTTAATAGCAACCAAACAATCAAGTACTTATAAATAAACTTAACCGAGAACATAAAGGACCAGTATTCAGAAAACTACAAAATATTGCTTAAAGAAGCTGAAGAAGATTTAAATAAATGAAAGGACAATCTGTGTTCCTGGATTGGAAGACTAAATATGGTGAAGATGCCAATTCTACCTAAACTGATTCACGGATTCAATGCAACCCCAATAAAAATCCCAACTGCCTTTTTTGCAGAAATCAAAAAGCCAAAAATCCAATTTATTGGGTGAGCTGGAGTAACAGTGATGGATACTTCAATATTCCTGGATGGCCATACCTGGGGAAGAATATCTACACATGAGACGTCTGGGTGGAAGGATGTTGCCTTCAACTTTTTGGTTGGCTCTACTCTTCTGGAATTAAACCTCTGCAAACTGAATCTGGGGAATCAAAAATGCTGGCAGCCTGCCATCTAAGGTAGTGCATTCGTCAGAGTGCTCCAGATAAATAGAACTGATAGGATATATATATATATATATATATATATGTAAATAATGAGATATATTATAAGAATTGTCTCATGCACCCATAAGGATTGGCAATTCTGAATTCCACAGGGCAGACAACCAGTTAGGATAACCAATGAAGGTCAAATTGAATTCATTAGGAGATGCTGGATGACTGAACTATAGGCAGGAATTATTCATTTTGACTTCTGAAATCATCAGTTCAGGCATTAAGACCTCTAACTAATTCAATAAAAAGACTCTCTTCATTGCTGTGGGAAGTCCCCTTTGTTGGTTGTAGATATAATTAACCAAATGCAATCCATTGACATGAATCCATTTAAAAAATAACTTCACAGTAATAATCAGGACAGTGCTTACTAGACCAAACAACTTGAACATCATAAGCTAGGAAGTTGAATAATGAAATTTACCAAAATAGTCCTTTCTTTTGTTAGGGAAATCACAGGCATCTGTAAAGTGGCCATTTTGCTAAGACCTCACCTACCCCCACCTCCTTCTCTGGGGAAGTCATAAACACATGCTCCAGACTTCTGGTACTATACCTCCTTTTATATCTTATGTCATTCTGCAACCTAGGGAAGTCTAGTGGAAAGTCCCAGCCAGGCATACCACCAAGAAACAGAAAAAGCAGCCCTAAATGCTTATCAGAACAGGAATACTTAGGTGGAAAATAACTACTCTCAAACAGTATAGATTTGTCTATCTTCTCTATGCAAAATGGGGTGTGCAGAGCTGCCATCTACTGTCCCCAACCTAGAACAGTTTTGTCCACCCTTGGAGACCAGCTATGATGGACTTCTTTCCCTCCTCTTTTGGGTTCTTTGTTCTGAATAAGTATCAAAGAGATTATTTGCCCTTTCTGGATTCTTTATATTGTGCAATTAATAAAGGGATCATTTGCTGAAAGCTTTGGTTGTGCCCTGAACTTGTGTTCTCATAACTCACTGTTGTAGCAACTAGTTCCACACCCTTCTTAATCTAGCATGTATACACATCTCCTTATACCTTACTTACTCTCCAAATCAAGACAATAATGTAGTCAGACCTTCACTTAACATAATACAGTTGTCTCATATACAACCAAAAATGTATTAACTCTTTCCCTCTAAGAAGATGCAAGTCTTTGGGTGAAATTCACTCTTATCATTGATAACCTGTTACTTAAAAACTGTGACATAAAGTTAAAACAACTTATGTTATATGATAAAAAACCTAGAGAGCATCATAATTAGGTCAAAAGACTATTCAATGTTCTATCAATCCAGCTGCTGAAGGATGTTGGGGAATTTCATTAAATCATTATATTCCATGAGCATGAGGTCATTAGCCCATTTTATTTTGTTGTGAAGTGAGTTCCTTTATTAGAAACAATGTTGCATGGAGTAACATGATCTTGGAAACAGCATTCTGTAACTCCATGGATGGTAGTTTTGGAGGAAGCATTGTAAGCTGATAAGACAAATCCATTCCAAGTAATTGTATATTCCACTAAGAACGATGCACCGCACCCTCTATGACAGAAACAGTCCAATGTAAATCATCTTACTACCAGTTAGCTGACTTGTGAGTTAGGGTATAGTGCCATATTGGAAAGTCACTGTTGGTTTCTACTGCTGGTAAACTGGACACTCAGCAGTGGCTATAGCTAGGTCATTCTTGATGAAAGTTCATGTTGCTGAGTTCACATATATTTTCATTCCTCCCTTGTTGACCATTTTGTTCATGAGCCTTGTGGCTGTTTGAGATTATTTATGAATTCCAAAAAGAAAGATTATTTTTGTAAACTGGTCTGCTCCTCTAGGTGTGATACCCTTTGTATTCAGCTGAAATGCCTTTGATTAAATTATGTTAAGATCAGGGCTTTGATTTAACCACTTCATTAGGGTGGCTCAGTCTGAGTCCCCACTCCCTTTGTGGGCTATATAAATGGATGCTCAGTCAAGAACACTGTATTAGATACACAGAGAAGATACATGGAGGAAGAAAGACAGCGCCATAGACACGGCAGAGGCCCCAGGAAGAGAGATGAGCAATTTGCTGGATAGTTTACAGCTGACCTTGTGAAGAGAACAGAGCAGCTGATCCTGGAAAGAAATGAGGGCTGGGAAGAGATACAAGACTTATGCCAGCCTACAGCTGAGATCAGAGGAAGTTAGACCCATGGGGTCTTAAGAGGGAAGAGGACAGCTGAACCCTCATAGATGTAGCCTGTCATTTTGCTTCAACATGTGGCAACAGAGCTTGGTAAGGAAGTCTGCTTGAATTGGACTCTTTAGGGCCTTATAACTGTAAGCTTTTATCCCCAATTAAATACCCTTTATAAAAGCCAATGGATTTCTGGTACTTTGTATCAGCACCCCTTTGGCTGACTAATACAGTTCCTGTGGACTAAATTATCCATAGCACTGGAGAGATGATATACCCTTCATCTCCTACCTTCAGGTAGGAAAGTGAAGATATATTCCCGGCCTTGGGAGCTGAAAGAAAACTGCTTCTGGTGATCTTTACAAACAATATTTAGAATAAAGCATTTGTCAGATCATTAGCTGTATATCAGGAACTAGGGGGTATGTTAATTTCCTTAAGTAATGACATTACCTCTGGAATTGTAGCTACAATTGGAGCTATCACCTGGTTAAGTTTATAATCTAATCTGTCATTCTCCAAGATCCATCTCTTCTGCACAGACCAAACAGATAAGTTGAATGGAGATGTGCTGGAAATCAGCACCCCTGCAATCTTCATGTCCTTGATAGCACTAATCTCTGAAATTCCTCCAGGAATGCTGTATTGCTTTCAGATTGCTGGACCACATGACATTTTAAATCATTTGGAATTAAGTCAGTTGAGACCTAGTATCCAGTAATTCCCCAAATATCTGATCATTTCCTTTTCCCCAGTGCACAGTTTCCCTGATTAAAGGCCACAGATCTCTTTGAGGAAGGCTGGGGATAGAATAACAGTATAAATTTTTGGTAGTGTGATAGGGTCCTTTCTCAAGGAAACTGGCTTCTCCTTCATTCAAGGAGTAATGGGTCTGTTAAACTGTCACAAGTCAGGGAATTAAGTGAAGAACTGTGACTCTCTGATTTTTGTGAATCAAGTTAGATTTTTATCCATTTGATCTAGAACTCTTCCACTTCTACAGGTCAACTAAGAAATTAGTAGACTGCTGTCTAGGTTTCTTCTAGCTACTCTATGATCAATTAACAAACACCCTAGGTCTCTGCGAGTCAAACTGTTCTGACTATTGCTTTGATTTTGCCATTCAATATAGCCACACTTACCATTTCTTTGATGGTTAAATGCTGCCACTTGTGCCCTGCCACCCAGGGATCCAATTACTCACATTGCTTTTAATTATTCCAGCTCTATGGCAGCAGTTCTAGCTGATATATCTTACCTAGAGAGAAGAGTGACCATAGAGATTTTCAAGGATGCTGCTACTTCTCTCACAAATTTATTTCTCATAGTTGTCATGAAAAGCTATGTCTCCTCTGGTTACTTCTGGAGTGAATGAAAAATCTACTCTAATATTCCAATATTCCTAAGCCTTTGTAAACGTTCTATATTATACCAAGATAATTCTGACATTTTGACTTCATTTAGTATAAGCCATCTTTTGGTCCATATTTCAGGCAACCAATCAAACAAACTCTTAGAACACTTTTTTTTTTTTTTGTAGATGTGAATCCATTTTATTTTATTTTATTTTATTTTATTATTATTTTTTTTATTATTGGTAAAAATCAAAATTCTCACAATACATACAAACATTTGCAAAATGATATATAAATATATATGCATATAAGTGTATTTGCTTACAAAAATGTTATTTATATATATATATATACATATATTTTAAGAGGTGCTGAGATTACCCAAAATATTATACGGAACCCACTGGGATTCCCATGTTCCCCACCTCCCACACCTCCCACAACATCCCACACAAACATCTCCCACAGTGTGGCCCACCACCCTCAATGAACTTACACAACCTGGAGCCTTGCCACCAACCATAGACCACAGTTCACACTGTAGACCACACTCTCTCCCACTCAGTTCTGAGTGGTGTGTGCTGATTTAAAATGGCCTACATCCGTTGCCACAACAGTACTCAGGACAACCTCCAACTCCCAAATAAGCCCCTGTATTTCAACTGCTCATCCCCTCCCTACCCCAAAAGTGTCAAGTGGCCTCTGGCTCCACCTCATTGTTATAATTTCTTGCATTGCTAGAATCACCATATGTGAACAAGAGAATACCATCAAGTCCACTCTAGTCCATATTTCTTCCCCCAATCCTGAGGGGACTGGGATGGTGATGTCCACTCCAACTCCAAGTGAGAGAGGGCTTATATCCCATGGATATGGTGGGTGGGATGATCCTGCCTGCAGATGCAGGCCCTCTCCATTCCCTGGGATGGCCATTGCCCATCGTTGTCTCCTCACCAGGTGACTTGGATGAGTCCATTGAGCTGTAGGGTAGGAGTTGCAGCTCCACCTAGATTTCATGCACACATACAAGGGAAGCACAATAAGATTAACAAGTGGTGCTTAGAACACTTTTTAATCCCTCAAGCTACAAAATTGAATCCAGAATCTCTGTTAGTGAGCCCATATGAATAAATTCAACCTAATCTCAGGTTGAAAGTTCTGATAAGTATTGAAAATGAAGTCTTGAGTCTGAAAACTCAGAGAGGAGTAGATGGTGCAACCTTGAGGAAGAATTATTCTCTCTGGAACCCTCAGGTCTTTGCTTTTCTAGATCTCTAATGGATTGGATGGGACCAACATACATTAACAAGGGTAATCTCCTTACTTAAAGTCAATTATACATAGATGCCAATCTCATCTAGAAATTACCCCCACAGCAACATATAGGCTAGTGTTTGGACAAATACATGAAATGAATCACAGCACGATATAGGTATGAGAGGGAGAAACTGGCAATACTCTGTTATAAGTTATCTGCACTATATTTGAAGTGGTGAAGTGTTATTTGATGTAAGAAATATGTGATATGCTACAAAATTAGGTAAAATGTAATAATATAAAAATCAAAAAAGAAAGAAAAAGAGAAGGCTATAAAAGAAAAGAAACCAAAAACAAAAGCAAAGAATAGAAAGCAGTCACAAACATGGTAAATATTAACTCATCTATATACCAATCATTATTTTATATGTGAAGGATATAAATATACCAGTTAAAAAAACAGAGACTCTCAGAGAGGATTAAAAAATAAAAGACATAATGAAATATCACTTTGAATAGAAAGATACAGATAGATTAGAAGTAGAGGGATGGAGAAAAATATTCCATGCTAACAGTAATAAAAAGAAATCTGAAATAGCTATATTAATTTCAGACAAACCAAGTTTCAAACCAAAGAAAATGTATCAAGGATAAAGAGGTGAATTACATAAAAATGAAGAGATAAATTCTCCAACAGCACATAAGCATCTTATATAACTGTTTACCTAACAACAGCATGTCAGTGTTCTGTAACTTTCCATATATGGATCCTGTGTACATATTGTGAAATATATATATGTATATATGTATATGTATTACATTATTTTGGTGCTATTTTAAGTGGTTTCTAATAGCATTCTCCAGTAAAAGTAATCAAATCTCCTTGGAGAAGTGGCTGACCCTAGTAATCAGTTAAGAAATGTACAAGGTGAGCCTGGAACACAAACTAAGGAAGGGCTAAAACACACACATGCACAAACACACAGACGTACATGCATACACACACACATTGATATGTGCATGCAAAAGGAACAGAGGAGCTAACTGAAAGAGCTCCCAATGTCCCAAACCAGGAAATTGGACAACAAAATAAAGTAGTATTACATTATAATCCAAAGTATCAAATAAATATCCATTAATATGTATTATACAAATAAATGGTTGAATAAATATATGTGAGAGAAGAAGGAAATCTCCTATGCAGAAATAGTCCAAGGAATTTATTAAAGATACTCCATCCTCAAGAATGTGGAGCATAACTCTCACTCTTCAAACATGGGCTTCACATAGTGACTTCCTTCCAAGAAGTACAAATGAAAAAGAGTGAAAAAAAGGTATGTTACACTTGTGAAAACTTACAAACACTATTTCAGCCAGGTGCACAACAGTAAATCAAAGATGATAAGTATTTTTGATACTATATACCTTGAATATGATGTGATAAAAATGGCACTTTATCTCTGAGATCTTCATTCAAAATAAGTCATAAATCATGTTGATAGTACACACCCTTACTATAATGTCAGCTTACCCATCATAATCATGGGAAAAACTATCAGACAAATCACAATTGAACATTTAGCAAAATACCTGACAAGTACTGCTCAAATCTCTGAAGGTCATCTAAAACCAGGAAAATCTGAGTAAACTCTCACAGCCTAGAGGAGACTAATGAGATATGATGACCAAATGTCATGTGGTATACTGGATGAGATCGTGTAACAGAATAAGGACATTTGGCAAAAACTGAGGAAATATGAATAAGGTATGGCCTTTAGTTAGTAAAAATGTATTACTTTTAATTAACTCTGCCAAATGCACTATGTAAATGGTAAGATGTTAATAATATAGGAAACTGGGTGTTTGGCATATGGGAACTCTGTACTTTCTTCAATTTTTGTCTGTTAATCTAAAACCGTTTTAAATTAAAAGTTTATTTAAAAATTAATGTTTCAAGTAACATTCTCTGACAATATGTGCAGATTCCTTTAATATTAAAATGCACTTCCTTGACTTTTTAGCTTTTGTACATTCATTCAACAGTTATTATGCTTTTGATGAAATCTTTCATCAACCCAAAACACCTTTAAAATACTGTAAATTTTTTCCTTTATCAGTTTTTATATTTTAATGAGGTTATCTTAAATATGATGGATTTTATAATGTTGGTGAGTCTTCAAACAATTAGCAGTGAAAATATATTGTGCAAATAATGAAAATGTAGATCAATGTGTATTTTAGAACTAAAGAGCTATTGACGAATAACCAGTTTTGTTTTTGTTTTTTTCTTGATTTTATAGGTCTTAATAAATTGCTACAATTGACAGGGACTGTTGCATGATAATAAATCAGTTTAGTATTTATTATGAAGATTCTTTAATAATTACACTTAAGAAATTTCAACATGAAATAAAGTAGAACTAAAGAGCATTTTATGTGAGCTAAGCTGAAAGCAATTCTTGAAATTATTTTTATCTAAGTTGAAAGCATATGTATATAAAACTTACCACTGTTTTATGTTATGCTTATTGAGGATTTTGTTTTTGCTTTTGTTTATTTTTAATATATTCTGTTAGAGCACACAGGAAGGCAATTTATATGGAAAATAAAGCACTTGGTGACTGAAAGGTAGCTGCCCCAGCAAAATGGCAAATACTCTTTGAATTGCATTTCTAGTTTTGTGGTTTATTTAACCGGAAATTGTACAATATAATAAGCACTCTGATTTATTTCTCACTATCATTGCTTTATATCCACTACCATACATGGACACAAATGTAAGCTTTTTGAACATTGATGTTTATGATAATCTAAGCATTTTTTTTCTATTTTCAAGCTGCAATTAAATGTTTCTGCTATACATAATAAAGAACATTTTTAAGCAACCAGAATTATTGAATTATGTAGGTTTTTAAAATATTATTCAGTAAACATTAAAATCATTCTATAATGATTTAATATTTGACACATGGGTTATTTAAAATGTATTATAATTTTCCAAATATGCAATTTTTCTAATTATGTTTTTTTTACAGTCAAGTGATTTTTTACAAATCAATTTTATTGATACATATTAATAAAGCATAAATCCATCCATAGTGTACATTCAGTGATATTCATTATAATCACATAGTTGTGCATTTATCACTTTATTATTTTTAAAACATTTTCATTATTCCAATAATAATAACAAAAAACAAACTCATCACCTCTCAACCTCTGTTTCCCTTGCTGTACATAGTTGCTATTTTGTTTCTATCTCTCTAGTTTATTTGTATTTATATTTTGTAAAACAGTCTTATATATGCACCCACAGTTGTATTTTACTTGAAGTTTCACTATGTTATACAGCCCCATGTTACATTTTTTAGCTTTCCATCTAGTAATATAGATGACCTTAGACTTACCCTTTTGTCCACTGTCATACCCACATAATAGCCCTGCTAGTTGCAAACACTGTGGATGTGCTTTCACCATTTCTATTCATTTCCAAAATTTACAAACAACCTTTTTGGACAGTTTAACACTCAGCTTTCCATTCTCTACCCTCCTTCTATTTTCTGATGTCCTATAATCTAATTATTAACTCCATGAATTTATCGAAAATATTTAGTTCATAATAATGTAATCATTCAGTATTTGTCCTTTTGTGTCTAGCTTGCATCACTCAAGATAGGTTGATGCAACCTATCTTGAACTAAGCTCATCTGTATTGTCATATGTATCACGAATTCATTTCTTCTTACTGTTGCATAATATTCCATCGTGTGTATACACCACAATTTGTTTATCCATTCATTGGTTGATGGACACCTGGGTTGTTTCCATTTTTTGGCAATTGTGACTAATGCCACTATGAACATCAGTGTGCAGATGTCTGTTTGTGCCACTTCTCTCAGTTCTTCTGTGTAAATACCTAGTAATGGAATATAGCAAGTCTATATTCAGCTGTCAAACAGTCCTCCACAGTGGCTATACTATTCTACATTCCTATCAACAATGAATAAGTGTTCCTATCTCTCTACCTACAGTTTATTGACTTTTTAATAGTGGCCATTCCAATAGGTGTGAAATGATATCTCATTGTAGTTTTGATTTGCATTTCCCTGACTGCCAGTGATGTTGAACTTTTTTTTTTCGCGTGTTTTTTTGCCATTTGCATTTCTTCTTTGGGCAAGATGTCTATTCAAGACTTTTGCCCATTTTTAAATTGGGTAGTTTTTGTTTTATTGTTGAGTTGTAGTATCTACTTATATATCATGGATATTGAATCCTTATCTGATATGTGACTGACAAATATTTTCTCTCACTGAGTAGGCTGCTCTTTCTCCCTTTTGACAAAGTCCTTTGAGTTACAAAAGTGTTTAATTTTGAGGACTTCCTATTTATCTATTTTTTCTTTCATTGCTTCTGCTTTGGGCATAAAGTTTAAGAAACTACCGCCTACCACAAGATCTTGAAGATGTTTTCCTACATTTTTTTCTAGGAGTTTTACGGTTGTCACTTTTATATTTAGATTCTTGATCAATGTACAATTAATTTTTGTGTAAAGTGTGAGATATGGGTCCTCTTTCTTTCTTTTGGATATGGATATCCAGTTCTCCCAGCATATTATATGGGACTTTGTTTGTTTCTTTGTATTTTTTATTTACATTTTATATTGTTGTACACATTGTTAGGGGTCATCTGTTTTTTTATTTTTTTATTTTTTTTATTGAAGTATATCATTCATACATGAACCCACATAAACAATAAGTGTGTAGTAAAATTGGGAACTTACAAAATAAACATGCATAACATCATACAGGGGTCCCATACATCACCCCTCCAACACTTTGCATTGTTGTCAAACATTTGTTACAAACTATGCAAGAGCGTGGTCAAAATATTGCTACTAACTATGGTCTATATCTTACATTTGGTGTAGTTTCCCCCCGACCCACGCAATTATTTTTTTAAATATATTTTTACTACAGAGGTTATAAACTTACAAAATAATCATGCACATTTGTGGAATTCACATATACCACTCTTTCACCAACACACCACACCATGGTGGAATATTTGGAGAAGAATGGGATAAATACAATGGGTATGACCTATGGACTGTGGTTAACAGTGATACTGTAATATTCTTGCATCAATGCCAAAGATGTACTGTGCTGATAATGAGGTGTATGGAGAAAGAGTGCTAAATGTATGCTATGGACCATGGTAGACTGATATTATCTCATAATCTGTAACATGTACATGTGATTTTGGCCCATGAAACTTTCAACTTGTTGAAACTTACACTGTTGCTCAAAGTATCATCAATTAAATTTCCATGAAGTAAAAAAATGGACATTTTAATATTAAGATGAAAAAATAAGAATATTGAGAATTAAATATTCTGTTGAAATTTTTATTTTCTTCTGCTAATATCTTGTGGGTAAACTTTTAACAGCTAGTCCATTGCATATAAATTGTGTGGGATGCAGGTAAAATAGTCCATGAGAGGAAGTTTGTAACCTTTAAAAAGCGTATAAGAAAATATTAAAAAGAATGAGAATAATGACCTGTGCCAATATCTCAAATTATAAGTGGAATTAAACCCCCAAGCAGAACAGGTATAATAAATATTACTTCTGCAATTAGTAAAGGAAAAAGAACTAACAATTAGACCAAATTAGCAAAACCAAAAGTTGGAATGTTGAAAAACTTTTAAAAATTGGTACCTGTCTAATGATACTAATTAAAAAGAAAAGAGGACTATCACAAATAAACTAATGAAATTTCATCAGTAAACATATGTGTGTATATTTATGTTTGTATTTGTGTGTAGAAAACCTAGAAAAGGTTTTCTAATGCTGCTGTAACAAATTATGACAAATCTGGTGACTTAAACAGCAAAAAAGTTTTGTCTTATAGCAATGTAGATCAACAGCCTGACTCAGGTCTGACAGGACTAAAATCAAGATGTCTTGTTTTTCCAGATCCTAGAGAGTACTCACATTCCTTGCTTGTGGACCCCTTAGTGCACCTTCAAAACCAAGATCACACATCTCCTTGGTTCTACTTCTGACCACAGCCAGAAAAGGTTCTCCACTTTTAAGGACCCATATGATTACATTGGGATCTCTCAGATAATCCAGAATAGTTTCCACATCTCAAGGTTTTTAATTTAATCACTGATTCAAAGTCACTTTTGCCTTCTAAGGTAATACTTTGACAGACTCTAGGAATTAAGACATGGACACATTTTGGGGTCATTTTTCTGCCAACCACACATAAACATTTTAAGAGATTAAACTTATATGGCACTCAGTGGATCCTTTCAATTCTGAAACTCATTTATTTATACAGAAAACTTCCATTATTTTATTAATTTTGTTTTTCACTATTTTTCTGTAGTCTCTTTCTGAAATTTGTACTTGATAGGACATGGATCTATATATATCTTCACCTTTCTTCTGATACTTTTATTTGTTTTGTATTCTATTTTGGGGAGATATTTATGATATTATCCAGACCATGAAGCTTGCATTTCACCATATATTTTATTAGTTAATATATTTATTAAAATTTAATATATAGAACAGATTCTTAACTTTCTTTATGGTTCTCTGAATACTTTTCACAATTAAGGTCTATTTATTAAATTCTATTTATCCCTCAATGCTATTGTTTTATATTTATGCACAAAAAATTATATAGATCAATTGTGGTTAATTTTCTCTGTCTTTATGTAGGTCTTTTTTTCTAATGGTCATCTCTCTTGAATAATAGGTTGTTAGGGATGTATTACTAAAGGATTTATTTAGAAGTTTAAACATTGCTAAGAATAACACTTCCAAGAAAAGATAGCTTTCCTCTGTAAGTGGGGTGGTTTAGTATATTTTACTCATGGTTAGAGGTCTTTTTTTCAGGATATCTACCTACCTTCAATTCAGATCATAGATGTTGAGAAAGTATTTCTCAAACTGTGGCCTGAACATAGAAACCATCATGCAAAATTGCTGGCCTTTTTTGGTGTTTGCTTGTTGTACTTTTGTTTTGTTTTGTTTTGTTGTTTATTAATGGAGGGAGAGGGTAGTGTCAAATCCAGTGGTTTCATATTCAGTTATTTCAGAAATTACTGTTGATTTTTCCCGATGCCTTCTATATTTTTGTTATTCGTTATTATCTACAAACTCAGAATTTCTCTTGTGCTTTTGTGAGAAGAAATATCCTTACTCTGATATATTGAAAGCCCTTATAACCAAACATTACTCTAAATTAATGAATGTATTCAAAGGGCAGTTTCAGTTTTTAAATGCATATTTATTATTAGTTGATTTCTTTTGAAGATTCTGTTTTCTTAAAACAATATCTGTTAAAAAAAAATCATCCTTTCCCAACAGATTTGAAAACTTATATTCATCAAAAAATCTGTACATGAGTGTTTAAATTAGCTATACTCATAATCATGAAAACCTAGAAGCAACCAAGATATCCTTCCATGGAGAAATGGATAAACAAATTTGATATATCCTCATAATTGAATATTATTCAGTGATAAAAGGAAATGAGCTATCAAGTCACAAAAAGACATGGATGAATCTTAAATTATAAGTTAAGGAAATCAGTCAGAAAAGACTATATATTCTGTGACTACAATTATATAATATTTTTGAAAAAGAAATGCTGTAAAGATATTGGAAAGGCCAGTATTTTCCAGGTGTTTAGGAGGAAGATTAAGGGTTTAATAGGTGACACCCAGGGAGTATTTTAGGATGGTAAAACTATATATAATACTATATACGATACTGTATAAACATATATATTACATTATGCATTTGTCAAAACCCATAGAATGTTACTGAACAAGAGTGACCTTTAATGTGAAAAAATTAAAACAAAATCATTTAGGAGGTCAGGAAATCCCAGGATGTAATGCAGACTATAACAAAACCATAACTGTATTACAAATGTATGTATGAAATCTCCATACTGAAAGGAGTGGAGGAAAAAGTTGTCAACCCAAGTTAACTCTGGACATGAGTGGAGTCTGTAAGAAAAAAGTAAAAGAAACTAAATAAGCACTTCACTCTAATTGATGAAGTTGTTTCCCAAAAGAGGACAACTTAACAATTATGATAGTGTTCTGCATATATCCTGGAATTAAACAATTGAGTAAATTGATAGCAAATGGTGGGATCCTGGTGTCTCACTCATGGAGTAGTAGCCTGTAGATAAGCAAGGGTGAGAAGCTAGAATAACCCATGTGGTAACGGATTAGAGTTGGGCACATCAGTATTAATTCATGATTAGCTTATCATAGCTACAAATGGCTACATAGAGAAATACGTATACATATGTGGATACACATAGATTAGTATGCACACATATATTTCCTTTGTTAGCTGAGAGAACTTAGAAGCATCAACGCTTCAGTAGCATTGAGCACACTTAGCCCAAGATCTTGGTTTCTAATATTATTCTTCAATAAAAGGAATTAAGAGTCTACAGAGAAATGGCTGATTGTAGCACTAGGGCAGGAAATATACACGACAGACCAGAAAGAATGGAAGTGCCAAAAATGAATAAACTGGGATTGTAAGAAGACGGCATTGGCTTAGGCAGACAAGGCTCAGCTTTCTCACAAAATAAATAGAAAAAGAGTCAAAAGCTGCCCAAGGGACCTGCCATGGGGGTGAGCAGACCAAGATAGTGCTTCACAACTCCCAAGAGGGTGAGGCACAGAGACATGAAGAACCCAAAACAACAAATTGTGAGTTACTAAAACTCCCTGCCTCAGGGAAGTACTCCACTCCCCCACCCCAAACATATTAAGAGTGGATAAAACCCCTGGCTCATTGTAGCTGACTGAGGGGAGCAGACATCTTCCTGCCTATCAGTTGTTACAAGGGAAAAGAGAAGGGGAAATCGGAGGCTTTTCCTCAGTGAATTCATCCAACAGAGTATGCTTTGAATCTTAGCTCTGGCCAGGTAAAAACAAAGAAAAAAACGAGAGATCCATCTCCATGGAAAGGTGAGCCAATGAGCGCCATTTGCTGGCCAGTCTGGATGCTACATGGACAAAAACTGCAATTGGGTCTCTGTTCCTAACCTTTGGAAAAAAACTGCACCCCATTAGTGAGTCCCTGGCACTATTTTGATAACTTAAGCTAGGCAATTTTAAAGACTTAAGACAAGTTGAAGCAAAGATCAAAGAAGAGCTGTGAAAAAATAATAACAATAGGCAAGAGAGAAAAATTGGCAATCAGAGTAAATTCACAAACATATTCAGAATCCTAAATATCAGCAAAAAATTACAAGCCATACTAGGAAATAGGAAGAGATGGCCCAGCCAAAGGAACAAACCAAATATCCTGGAGAGATACAGGATTTAAGATATCCAAATATCCTGGAGAGATACAGGATTTAATTAATTAATGATAATCACACAACTCTCCCATATCAATTTAAAGAATTGAAATAAAATATGTCTAAAGAAATAAAGGATATTAAGAAGAAACTGAGTGAGCATAAAAGAACAATGTGAAAGTCTGCAAAGAAAATTGACAGACCTTATGGGAATGAAAGACATGATGGATGAGATTAAAAATACATTAGAAGCACATAAGCAATTTGAATTGTTCAAAGAAGGAATTAGTGATTTCAAAGACAGAATATCTGAAGTGAAAAAGACAGAGCAGAAAGAGAAAAGAACGGAAACAATGGAACAGTATCTCAAGATATTGAATAACAACATGAAATGCATAATCATATGCATTATTGGTGTCACAAAAAGAGAAGAAAATGGAAAAAGGGCAGAAAGAATATTTGAGGAAATAATGACTGTAAACTTTACTACCCTTACGAAACACATACACATCAGAATCAAAGAAGGAACAGTGTACCCGAAACAAATAAATCCAAATAGACTTACCCTGAGACACCTACTATTCAGAATGACAAATATAAGAAATAAAGAGACGATTCTGAAAGCAGCAAGAGAAAAGCAAAGCATCACATGCAAGGGAAACTCTATAAGATTAAGTGCCAACCTCTCCTCACACCAAGAGGAGAGAAGAAAGGGGCATGATGTATTTAAGGTACTGAAAGAGAAAAAGTGCTGGCTAAGAATTCTATATCCAGCAAAACTGTCCTTCAAAAATGAGGGTGAGTTCAAAATCTTCATAGACAAACAAAAACTGATAGAATATGTTACCAAGGACCAGAATTACAAGAGATACTAAAGGGAATGCTGCAGCCTGAAAGGAAATAACAAGGGCAACAGACTTGGAGAAGAGAGTCGAAATGAAGATTATCAGTTAGGATAAATTAAAAGGTAAAAAGATAGGCAATTATATGATATGACAACAGAAAGCCAAAGTAAAATGGATATCCTTCCATGGAACCATCTATATATTGTCTACAGGAGATTCACCTTAGACATAAGTACATAACCAGGTAAAAAGTGAAAGGTTGGAATAAGAAATTCCATGCAAATAGTAACCAAAAGAGATCTGGACCCACAACACCAATTTTAGACAAAACAGATTTTTAAATGCAAAACTTTTCTAAGGGATAAAGAAGGTCATTATATATTAATAAAAGGGACATACAGCAAGAAGAAATAATCAGTGGGTCAAGAAGAAATGGCAAGAGAATTCAGCAAGTATCTTGAGATGAATGAAAATGAGAACACAACATATCAAAACCTATGGGACACCACAAAGGCAGTGCTGAGAGGTAAATTTATAGCCTTCATTAAAAAGAAGCTTACATTAAAAAAGAAGAAAGAGCTAAAATTGAAGACTTGACTGCACACCTAGTGGAACTAGAAAAAGAGCAGCAAACTAATCCCAAACCAAGACCAGAGAAAGAAATAGTAAAGATCAGAGCAGAAATAACTGAGATCAAGAACAAAAAAAGCAATAGACTCAACTAAACCAAAATTTGGTTCTTTGAGATCAACCCTTAGCTAGACTGACAAAGAGAAAAAGAGAGAAGACAGAAATAAATAAAATCAGTAATGAGTAGGGGAACATTATCACTGCCCCACAGAAATAAGAGAAATCATAAGAGGATACTATGAACAACTGTATGCCAAAAGAAAAAAAAAAATAGAAAATGTAGAGAAGATGGATAAATTCCTAGAAACACACAAATCACCTACACTGACCCTAGAAGAAATAGAAGAGCTCAAGAAACCATTCACAAGTGAAGAGATTGAAACAGCCATCAAAAACCTCCCAAAGATGAAAAGCTTCAGAGGTTAATTCTACCAATCATTCAAAGACAACCTAATACTGATCTTGGTCAAGCTCTTCCAAAAAATTGAACAGGAGAGAATGCTACTGTATTAGTCAGCCAAAGGGGTGCTGATACAAAGTACCAGAAATCTGTTGGCTTTTATGAAGGGTATTTATTTGGGGTGGAAGCTTACAGTTACAAGGCCCTAAAGAGTCCTACTCAAAGTTACTTCCTCACCAAACTCTGTTGCCTGTTAGCATGTGTTGAAGCAAGATGGCAGGCAATGTCTGTGAGGAATCCACATTGTTCTTCTTTGTAAGGGTCTGTGAGTTCAGCTTCTCCTGATGTCAGCTGTAGGCTGGAGGGCTCCTTTCTTTCCAGGCTCAGCTGCTCTGTTCTCTTCAAAAGGTCAGCTTTAGACTATCAGGCACATCTCTCTTCCCAGGGTCTCTGCCATGTCTATGGAGATGTCTCTCTTTCTCTGTGTTCTTCTCCGTATATCTATATCCATTATCTTGATTGAACACCCACCATGGAGGCAGGGACTTAACCCTGCACACCCAAATGTCATGGTTGAATCAAAGCCCTAATCTGGTTTTACTATAGTAAAAGTGAAATCTTTGATATTAATACAATCAAAGGTGTATCATGCTTAGTGGAACAGACCAGTTTACAAACATAATATGTCTTTTTGAAATTCATAAATAATATCAAACTGCCACAGGTACCAAACACATTCTATGATGCCAACATCATGCTATAAACAAAACCAGATAAAGATACAATGAAAAAAGAAAATTACAGACCAATATCTCTAATCAATATAGATCCAACAGTCCTCAACAAAATACTTGCAAACAGAATCCAAAAGAACATTGAAAGAATTATATACCATGATCAAGTGGGTTTTATCCCAGGTATGCAAGGGTATTTTAACACAAGAAAATCAATTAGTTTAATAATTGAAGAAGAAAATCACATGATCCTCTCAATTGATGCAGAAAAGACTTTTGACAAAATACAACATCCTTTCTTGATAAAAACACTCCAAAAAGATAAGAGTAGAAGGAAAATTCTCAATATGGTAAAATGCATATATGCAAAACCTAAAGATATCATTGTACTGAATGGTGAAAGAATGAAAGCTTTTCCACTGAGATCAAGAACAAGACAAGGATGCCCACTGCCATCATTATTATTCAAATTATGCTTGAAGTTCTAGCTAGAGCAATTAGGCTAAACAAAGAAATAAAAGGCACCCAAATAGGAAAGGAAGAAGTAAAACTTGTACTATTTCCTGATAATATGATCTTATATCTAAAAATCCTAAAAAATCCACAACAAATCTATTAGAATTAACAGATGAGTTCAGCATAGTGGCAGGATATAAGATTAATATGCAAAAATCATAACCTTTCTATACAATACTGATGTGCAATTTGAGGAGGAAATCAGAAAAAAAAATTCCATTTTTAATAGTGACTAAAACAATCAAATATTTAGGAATAAACTTAACCAAAGACATAAAAGACCTGTATTCGGAAAACTACAAAACATTGCTTAAAGAAACTGAAGAAAGCTTAAATAAATGGAAGGTAATCTGTGTTCATGGATTGAAAAACTAAATATCATTCAGATGTCAATTCTACCCAAACTAATTAACAAATTCAATGCAATCCCTAAAAAACCCCAACAGCCGTTTTTTGCAGAAAGCAAAAAGCCAATCATCAAATTTATTTGGAAGGGTAAGGGGCTCTGAATAGCAAAAATGTCTTAATAAAAGAAGAGCAAATTTGGAGGACTCTCACTTCCTGACTGATCTTGTGCTAGGAAATGGTTTCATAAAATTTACACCCAAAGCCCAAGCAACAAAATAAAAAAATAGATAAATGGGATCTCTTCAAAATAAAAAACGTTTGCACTTCAAAGGAGTTTGTCAAGAAAGTGAAAAGGCAGCCTACTCAATTTGGAGAATACATTTGGTAACCAACTATCCAATAGGGGCCTATATAAAGAAATCCTATATCTAAGGCATATGACTTAGCTACAATGGTAAAAACAGCACGATACTGGTATAAGGACAGACAGATTGGAACAAAATCGACAACTCAGAAATAAACAATTGCATCAACAATCAAGTGATTTTTGACTACAAGGCTGTTAAGACCACTCAGCTGGGCCAGAAGAGTCTATTCAATAAATGGAGCTGGGAAAACTGGATAGCCAGATCCAAAAGAAAGAAAGAGGACCCTTACACACCTTATACAAAAAATAACTCAAAATAGATCAAGGACCTAAATATATGAACAACAACCATAAAACTCCTAGAAGAAAATGGAGGAAAGCATTTTCAAGATCTTGTGGTAGGCAGTAGTTTCTTAAACCTTACATGGAAAGCACAAGCTACAAAAGTAAAAGATAGATAAATAGGACCTCCTCAAAATTCAACACTTTTGCACCTCACAGGACTTTGTCAAAAGGGTGAAAAGGCAGCCAACTCAATGGGAGAAAATATTTGGCAATCACCTATTTGATAAATGTTTAATACCCATGATATATAAGGAGATCATACAACTCAACAACAAAAAGACAAACTATCCAATTGAAAAATGGGCAAAAGACTCAAAAAGAACAGTGTCCCAAGAAGAAATACAAATGGTGAAGCAACACATGAAAAATGTTCAACAACACTAGCAATTAGGAAAATGTAAATCAAAATTACAATGAGATATTATTTCACACCTATTAGACTGGCTGCTATTAAAAAGTTGGAAAATTGTAAATGTTGGAGAGGATATAGAGAGGTACTAATGCTTACTCACTGTTGGTGGGAATGTAGAATGGTACAGCCACTGTGGAAGACTGTTTTGCAATTTCTAAGGAATTTGAATATAGACTTACCCTGGGACCCAGAATACCATTGTTAGGTATATACCCAGGAGTACTGAGAGCAGTGATATGATAGACATCTGCACATTGATGTTCATAACAGTTTTATTTCTGATAGCCAAAAGTTGGAAACAACCCAGGTGTCCATCAACTGGTGACTGGATAAACAAATTGTGGAATATACACATGATGTAATATTATGCAGCAATAAGAAGAAATGAAGTCATGAAACATCTGACAACATGGATGAACCTGAAGGACATCATGTTGAGTGAAGCAAGACACACAAAAAAAGAACAAATACTGTATGGTTACCCTATTATGAACTAAATATATTATTTTGAAATATAAATATATTATGTGAAATATTAATATGGTTAAAATTGCATATATAAAACCATTTTTCTTTGAACCTGAACAAATGTAGGTTAAAACTACAAAATGTTAGTATCAGACCAAAAAAACCACCACATTATATTAAGTAAAGGACACCAGGCACAGTGTACTACATATTGTATGATTCCATTTATATAAAATGTAAATATAAGTAAATTTATAAAGATGAAATTAAATTAGTGGTTTTGTAGGTCTGAGGAAGGAATGCTAAGGGGTATGGAGTCTTTCTTTTTGAAGTTATGAAATTTTCTCAAATTTTTGAGATGATGAATGTACAACATTATGATTATGCTAAAAGCCATTTATTATACAATCTGAATAGATCATATTGTATGTAAATATATCTCAATAGATCTGCTTAATAAACAAATAAATAATTGTGCATGAATAGCCAGAAATAGCAGCTATGTACAGCACAGGAAACAGAGAGATTTAGGGGTGAGGAATTTTCTTGTTTGTCTGTTTTTTGTTTATGATTAATATTATTGAAATAATGAAAATACTTTAACAATGATTGAAGTGATGAACACACAACTATGTGATTAAAGCAAATACCATTGATTGTACCCTTTGGATAAATTGTATGCTTTATTAATATGTATCAATAAAAGTGCTTTGTTTAAAAAGAAAGAAATAAACAATAAATCAGTGATTGTGTGTGCCAATGGGACAGGAGACCCAACTGAAAGAACGCCCCACATCCAAAGCTGGAACAATTTGAACAACAACAACAAAATGTAATATAGCATTGGATTACAATGCCATGTAAAAAATAAATATACATATTGATATAAATATCCATATATATTTATATAAAAAGTCCATATTGATATAAATGAATAAATAAATAAATGGGAGAGAAGAGATAAGTCTCCCATAGAGAAACTGGCAAATCATTTTTAGAGCTATTCCACCACCAAGGAGGTAGTAAATAAGTCCCCACTCTTTAAGTGTATGCTGCACATAATGACTTCCTTCCAAAGACTCCATCATAGAAGAGGGGGTTGGGCTATTAATTTTATAGTGGAGAAATTTGACATTACTACCTCAGTCAGGTTACCAAAATCAACAGCAACAGTTTTTACATGATGCTGGATAATTTGTGCCCTTGTACTATACATTGCACTCTAAAATAAGGACAGAATTTCATCTAGATTTTAAATTTCTAGAGAGGAAGAATCAATGATAATTCTGCTAGAGATGATAGCCTTGAATGAGGAGAAGATAAACTTTGATGCAGCAACAAAGAGAGTTGTAGCAAGGCTAACAAACTATGGAGAACTGTCAATAAATTATAGCCTCAGTCTCCAAGAATGCCAATCTGTAACCTTATAAAAGCATTATAAAATTAATTTGCTAAAAGGATTTAATAAAAATGTATTTGACAATTCTTATAAGACCACCCAGAATCTTGAATATTCACAATATATTACAATAAAGTTTATTAAGTTGAGACACTCAACTCCTGCAGAGAGCTGCTAAAATATAATATTAGTATGTAGGAATTTGAATTGGAAATGTGATATCACTGTGTTTCATTTTAGTTTTAGTCATTATCTTTGAAATAATTCTTGTTTCGTTTTCAGTTTTTCATTAGAAGTTTTATAATGAGGATGAAACATTAGCATTTTAATGCTTTTGTGAATATGATTATTGTACTTGCTGTCCCGAGCAATCATTTCTCAAGTATTTTTTTTTCCAGTTCCAATTAAAGATTGGTTAATTAACAAAAACCTTGATCTCTGAAATAATAGACAACATTGCTTAAGTATTGTGTTATTATTTAGGAAATATTTTACATCCATTTTTATATTGTTTAATATTTTGAGAAAATTAGCAACTTTGTTGCTTAAGCCCAATGGAAATTTTTCAAGCATCATTTTACTTATTATCTAAGTCACCGTTGCCACTGATGAGATTTTCTTTCTATATGAAACCCTTTTATCTGTGAAGATTCTAAATTTCCTTTTACACCTCTAGACACTAATTAATTTGCTTTGTATTTTCTCTTCTTCTCATCTCTCAAATTTTGGTTTCCCTCAGGTTTCTACCTGTACTATTTTCTTTATTTACTCTACCATGCATTTCAGGGCAATCATCTTAGCTCCGGGTTTTGTATTTTATTTGATCTGGAATTGGCATCAGTCCAGAAGAGAATAATAGTTAGAATTCACAATCTGATATTTGCTTTGTAACTTACTTTTTATATGACTTATAAACTTTCTAAGTGCTTTAGTTTGATAAAGGCTGCCAATGCAATATACCATAAATGGCCTGACTTTTATAATAGGAATTTATTAGGGTGAAAGCACTAAGTTCCAAGAGTATGAAAATGTCCAAATCAAGGCATCAGAGATGTTCTGTCACTAAAAGTCAGAGGATGGCAGATCCTGCCACGTGACAAGGCAAAATGGCGTCTGGACTCTGCCTTCTCCTCCAGGCTCACTTTCTCCCTGAGCTTAGCTGTAGGTTATCAGGCATATGGCCCATCTCTCCCAGAGCCTAGTCTCTTGAGCTTCAGGCTGCTCTGCTGATTCCAGCCTCCAGCCTGTCTCTCAGCCTGTTGGGGTTTCTCATCTTTCTGCAGCTATAGGCTATCCTAGAGTCCTCTCTCACATGGTAGGGTAAAAATGGCAGCTTTCTTTTTCAGTCTTTCATTTATATAAGACTCCAGTGAAAGGATTAAGACCTACCCTGGGTCCTGCAATCTAATCAAGGGCCTTAATTGAAAAGATTCAATCAAAAGGGATCTAATCAAAAGATCCTTTGAATCTAACCAAAAAGTCCCATATACAATAAGTTTACAAGCACAGAAATGGGTTAGCTTAAGAACATAATTTTCTGAGGTCCACAAAAGACTCAAAGCAGGACAATAAGTCTTAATTTTTGTTTCTTCTACAACATAATAATAAAAAAGAATAAAAATAATATTACTAATATTCAAAGAATTCAAGTTTGTTTTTTACTGGTAGACTGTTTCCCATATTTGGTATTTTCCTAGCTCCTGCTTGTAGAGGCAGTCCACTGTAGTTATATAAGGGCACAGCATCTGCAGTTGAAATTGCTGAGTTCTATCACTTTATAATTTGGGGCAAGTTACTTCACCAATCTGTGCATTAATTTTTATATCTGTAAGATGGGAATAATAATGTCCCAAGCCTTATTGGTTGTTATGAGGATTAAATGCTTTATGATATTTACTGAAACAAAATTGACATTTACACTGGCCATAAACAAAATTAAAGACCCTAAACAAGAAATACTACATCATTTGATGCCACAATGATCAAAAATTCAAACACATATTTTGGTGTATATCTTATAAAAACATTAAATGTAATTTACATTGAAATAAATATGTTAGTAACCTTAGTGATGAGTTTAATTTTACAAAAATGAGCAGAAATACAAATATGTTCTCTAATATATCAGTGAATCATGCTGGACAGACTCTTGGCTGATAATCGAAAGGTCAACTATTATTTATTCTGCATGTATGGAACATGGCACATGATCAATGCTTGGCAAACATTTTTTGAATGAAAGAGTAATGAGTTGCTCAATATTATTCTTTCTTGTTACTAAAAGTATGCTAACATATTAATACATTTCAAATAAATAACTTGTTTTTTAAAAAAAGCATGTATCATCCTTGATTTCATGATAAAGATAATTATATATTTTCTGGATTTATGTATAATATATAAAATAAATGTAATGCCTTTGTGAAGAGTACATTAAAAATGAAAAATCTGATAAAGAATGTGGTTATAAGAATCAAGGATGTATATATTTTACATAGAATTATTTACATAAATATATATTTGGAATGAAATTTCAAGAAAGAATTGAATTTTGGGACATATATCACCTGCAAAGAAAAAGAACTGTGAATATAATTTTCTTTTGGTCCTGTTTTTCTACCAATGTGTGCACAATGGAAATGAGAGTGATCAGGTTTATTTCTTCATAAGCTAGTGCAAATTAAAGAAATAAGCTTTTCAAAAGAAAGGTTAGAGACTAAAGTGATCTGTTCTCAAATTTTGACCTTTTTTAGTTGAGGTTTTCATTACTCGAAATCAGCAGGGAGAGAGCTAATTACTCATTTAGAGATGCTAAGGTGACCCTGGGAGGTAAATGAGAAGAGTAAAAACCCAAACTAGGAACTAGAAAATGTGTCCCCCACAGGGACTACTTGTTAGCAGTTCTTCCCTTCAAAAACTCTGGAGGGAATGTTTCTGACTGCCAGTCTAGAAAATGTTTATTATCTGATAACTGGAAACAATGAGCACTATTAGGATCTTAATGTTAAAAATTACTTCACTGACTTCCCAGAGCTCACGTTCTTGCAGCAAAGGCCATTTCCCCATTGTATTATTTTGGCAACTTTCAAAATCAGTAACCTTAAATTTGAAAGTTATTTTTGAATTCTTATTCTATTCCATGGAACTGTATATCTATTATTATGGTAATACCACATTGTATTTATTTGTGTTGCTTTGTAGCAGTTTTTATATCAGAAGGTGTGAGTCTTCTAAATTTGTTTCTCTTTTTCAAGATTATTTGGCTAATAAAGCACCTTGCATTTCCATATAAATTCAGAAGCATACACTCAATCCTGAAAAGAAGCCCTCTAGATTTCTAATAGAGAGTGTGTTGATTCCATAGATCAGTTTGGTAACTATAGCCATCATAACAATATTAAGTTTTTAAATTCATGTATATCAATACATTTCCATTTATTTAGTTCAAAATTTTTTTCAAAAATGTTTTGTAGTTTTTGGTGTGTATGCTTTTGCACTTATTTAAATTTATTCCAAAATATATTATTATTTTGATATTATTGTAAATGTAATTGTTTTCTTAATTTAATTTGCAGATTGTTCATTGCAAATGTAGAGAAATGCAATTGATTTTTTAAAAATTTTGTATTCTGAAACCAATTTGTTTATTAGTTTTGTTGGCCATTTAGTGACTTCCTTAGGCTTTATAGAGTGAATTGAGAAGTGTTCCCTTTTTATTTATTTTTTTGGAATAGTTTATAAAGAATAGATATTAATTCTCTTCTTTTTCAATATTCATTAGAATTAGCCAAGGAACCCATCAGATCCTGGGCTTTTAATTGTGGAGTATTTTTTATTACTATATATTATATTACATTTCTCAGGTCAATTCAGATTTTCTATTTATTTTTCTTTTTTTAAGCTAGTTAAGTTTTTTTTTACATAAAATTGTATTTTCTTTTTTTAAATCAATGTTACAACTTACTCATTTAACACAAGATAATAACTACAACAACATCAAATCTACTTTAGTTAGCAGTTACACTTCCCCCTAATTTTTGTTCATTTCTCAAATTTGAGAGATATAGGATGATGCCTGGTCTGACAGCTTCAGGCTGAGAAGGGATATAGATATTTTGGGGCAGAAGAGTGGAATTGCTTTGCTTTCAGGTAAAGATTCTCCTTGCTTTTGGGATATAGCTGGTCCATCATCATCATTTTGTTAGTTTGAAATGATGGCAACTCCAGGGCAAGCCTGAGGAACTGGAAAGTAGGAGTTGGCCACATATCTGCTGGGTTTTCTATTTCTTTTTAATTCAAATATAATAGATACACTATATGCTTCTAGGAATTTTTCTATTTAATCTAAGTTCCCTAATTTCTTGGCATGCAGTGTGTGGTGGTTTGTAGCTGTATTTTCCACACAAAAACTAGTTCTTAAGTTTAATCCATTCCTGGGTGTGGACCCATTGTAAGAAGGAACTTTTGACCAAGCTACTTCGGTTAAGGAGTAACCTGCCTCATTCAGGATGGGTCTTTATGCTCTTACCGCAGTCATTTATAAACAGAATGAATCCCGGGGGGGGGGGGGGGGCCAGGGGCATGGAAGCAAGAAGCTTAAATCAAAGAAACCCATAAGAGAAGGGAGAGACGAGCAGATGCTGCCATGTGCCTTGCCATATGACAGAAGAGCCAAGAATCAACTGCAGCTGGTCTTCAGGAATAAAACTTCACCTTGATAATTCCTTGATTTGAACATTTTCATGGCCTCAAACTGTAAGCTCACGTATTCCCACTCTTTAAGCCAACACATTTCATGGTATCTGCTCTAAGCAGCCTTCATTATAAACATTGTAGTTCATTATATTTCCTTATCATTCTTTTGATTTCTGTAAGGTCAGTAGTAATTTCTCCTCTTTCATTTTTTATTTTAATAAATTCAGTATTATCTTTTTTTCCTTTGTCAATCTAGCTGAAATTTTGTCAATTTTGTTGATCTTTTCAAGGAACCAGATTTTGATTTGCTTGATATTCTCTACTATATTTTATTTCCCATTTCATTAATCTCCACTTGAATCTTTATTATTTCATTTCTTCTGTTTGCTTTAGGTTTAGTTTGCTTGTCTTTTCCAGAGTCTTTAGGTATAAGGTTAGGTTATAAGTTTGATATCTTTGTTTAAAATATGTGTTTATAGCTATAAATTTCCATTTAAATACTGCTTTAGTTGCTTTCCACAGAGTTTTGGTTTGCTGTGTGTTCATTTTCATTTATCTCAATATATTTTCTAATTTCCTTTATGATTTTTTACACATTGACTTTTGAAACATGTTATGTCATTTCCAAATATTTGAGAATTTTCCAAATTCCTTTCTGTTATTTATTGCTAAATTCATTCTATTGTTGTCAGAGGACATATGCAATATGATTTTAATACTTTTAAATTTATTGAGGCTAATTTTATGGCCTACAATATGGTTTATCCTTGAAAAAGATTCATATGTACTTGAAATAATGTGTACTTTGTTTGGTGGAGTGTTATATAGATGTCTATTATGTCTAGTTTGTTTATAATGTTCAAGTCTTCTATTTCCTTTTTTTCTTCTTACCAGTTATTTTATGCATTACTGAAAGTATGGTATTGAAGTCCCCAAATATTATTGTTGAATTATCTATTTCCCTTTCATGTCTGTCAGTTTTTGTTGCATATATTTGGGGCCTCTGCTTTGATAGGAATATATATTTATAATTTTTATGCATTGCTACTGAATGCTTCAGTTGGAAATTAGGCTAATCTTATGCTAAATGTTAGTTTGTTTAAGCACTTTTTATAATAAAGTGTAAGAAGTTATGTGACATGATTAGATTTATATTTTGAGAAGTTCCTTCTGATTGGTTTTGAGAAACAATTCTGGATTTTCAGGTGTTCTTGCAAGGTCCAGGCCTTCTGATAAAAGGACATTTGCAAGCTATAATAAGATAGAGAAAGAGACTTCCAGGCAATACTTCTTCATATTCCAGGGTAATAAATATGGAGATGTCTTTCTCTTCTACCTCAGAAATATTTCTTATATTCTAGGGCCTTTGAGCTAGTCATTCCATATAAATTCCAAGTTTCAAGTTAAGGGTTTCTTCTTCTTTCATGCATCCCTGCAGGTAAATATCTGGTCCTCACTACATTGCCCTGTAGAGAATTGGGGCAATAGGAACAAGTACTAAAATTTGACTTTGGTGATACTACCAGTATACATATAGATATATAACTTTGGCTAGCGAAAATGCTAGCTTACAGGTAAGGAAACTTCTCAGATTCTTCACTGTTTCTGACTGAACTCTACTATCTAAAGAAAATGCTAGAAAGAAGCAAATGTAGAAATAGAGTTATAAAACAATTGCAGCTACCAAAGCAAGAAATGATGGTGGTGGTAGCTTGGCACTAAATTTAAACTGTCTTTTACCCTGAGGCCTTATGCTCATCTGTCATATTTACAGATATATACATATGCATGTATTTAATATATATACAGTATAGATACATATATATATGTGTATATGTTTGCATATATATGCATATTTATAGTTTCTGACTTCCAAGACTCCTTAGTACAACTTATATGACAGAGTTCTCTCTTTGTTTCACAATGGCACACACTTTTTAAAGTACTTTACTATTAAATTAATTGCATATTTTATAAATAGATAGATAGCATGCTTAATTAAACAGACATCTAAGACAATAATAGCATAACTTTGTAATTTTA
The DNA here is from genome assembly GCA_026826555.1 of Tolypeutes matacus. NCBI lineage: Eukaryota > Metazoa > Chordata > Mammalia > Cingulata > Chlamyphoridae > Tolypeutes > Tolypeutes matacus. The sequence goes on along the minus strand of JAKSZT010054304.1, from coordinate 28,286,965 downwards.
AGAATCCATGAATAAAATTATTTTATGGCAAAGTAGTTTTCTAAAACTAATGCTATATCAGAAGGAATCATCATTTTAAACTTCTTTTCTGAATAAAACAATTCTAAAGAAGGTATTTTGAGATATTCTAAAAAGTTTGAGTCACAATAATGTGTGTAAAGGGACATATCTTTAAAGGAGGAAAAGTGTGTGTGGAAAGCTTATAATGCTATTAGAGAAAAATTTATCCATGTAAATAGTAGATGACTATTGTGTCAAACTGAAGGGATAAGCAATAAGAGCATCTGGAGAATGACAAAGTCAATAACGAATGTTATAAGGAAAGAGTGGAGTGATTCTGGTGCCATAAACAAACACACACAAGAATATTCATTTATTACACCTTACTATAGCTAGTCAGAATTGAATTCTTGAGCTTGTTTATCCAGATATATTCCTAACAATCACCTATAAATCCGGTCCATTATTTCTCCCTTCGACACTTAATGCATATATTTACTATGATATTGCTATACTGTGTGATAATTATTTGGATGAGTGAATATTTCTCCCTATGGACTATGAACTCCTTGGAAAAAAGGTTTGTATCTTGTTTAACTTTGTATCTTTGAAAACTAGTACTTTTCCAGGCATATGTGAACACATCAATGTTAGAAGGAAGGAAGGGAACAAGGGAGGAAGGAAAGGAAGAAACAAAGAAAACTTTATTCATAAAAATAACAAACAAATAAACAAAGTTTTATATATTAGCCAGAAACAATAAGATAATTTAATTAAAGGGATAGTTACAAAACAGTAAAAGGAAGATGTTATTGTCACTAGACTGGATTCGTGAGGTCATGCTTACTATTTCTAGAGGCACTGTTGCTAGACTCTTCATAACACCTCTATGGAGCATGTGGAAATGCTCACATCTACAGGCTGTTGGCTTCTCATTCACTTGTTTTTAAATCTTACCTCAGTGCTGGCAAATGTAAGATCTTAATCAAAAGCAAGGTGTCAAAGACCCTAAGAAATATTGTTCTTGATACTTTCTAACATCTAACAGGAGATGTTAGAAAGTTAGATGTAGGTTCCAGTACCAAAAAACACTATTTAGCACATTTCCAAAGCCTATAAGACAACCAAAGGTGGTCTGAGGAAGTCACTTACTCTCAGTTGATTTAATGAATTTTAATACAATTTTCATTGGATTCTAATTATAATATGTGTTTTCACACATTTCATATTAACTGTTACATCATTTCATAATGATTTTCTTCATATTTCCTTGTTTGTGTTTATATCATTTCACCTACTCAAGTTCTTTAATTGCATGGTTTATAATATTTCCTCCTGTTTCTATTCAGAGCTTCCACCTTAGTTAAATTATTAGCATCTCACATTTTAATTGAGTAGATTTGTTGAAATTCACCTCTAATAAATATTGGATAATTTTGTTAATCCAATACCTACCAGGATCTGTTGTATGTATGAATGTATGTATGTATGTATATATGTATGTATGTATGTATACATTTCCATTGCTTCCTCAAAGTTATTATTTAACCTTTCCAAACAATTGCATCACATTTTATGCATACTAGTTTTAAGAAATGCATTTGGAATTGTTTTATTTGAAAATGGCCCATTTCATTCACATTAAAGCTCACGGGCACAGTTTTACATTTATGCCGTTTTTTAGCTATAATCTAATAGGACATGGTTTACAAGAGATCAAAGTACAAGATTTAGTGCTAGAATGTTTAATAATCATTGATGAAACAATTCACATTATGACAGAGATTCAAAAAATATGTCTTGTTATACTTTCTTGCCAGTTAATGAAGATTCATCAAAAGTATTGAACACCCAAAGAATATAATGCTAGTGAAATTAGATTTTGGAAAACTCACATGCATTCTCTTCTCATTACACTAAAATATTCATTTATAAAATCTCATTTATGCAACTGTGGTGATAAAATATAATTTCCTAGGATTTTCTCTTGCAAATTCTCTCACATAATTAATATATACATGCAAAATAAATAATTTGCATTTGTTATTTCAATTGAACTGCATTTGCAATCTCAAATAGTTGTAGGATTGATCATTTCATTTCAGTCTCCTTTTTTTCCTACAGTAGAAAATTTTATGAGGAAAATGCAATATATTGAAATCATGAAACATATGTCATGAAGGACACAGGTCTTTGGTAGATATCCAATTAGTGACTAGAAACTTCACAAGAAAATAGTAATGATTTGTTGTATTTATATATATCAAATTATTATCTAAGGAAACAACAACTAAAATGAAAATCTGGCTCCCTATATCAGAAAACTTATCCACTAAGCAGATAACTTATCCACTATTATTTTAAACTTTATAATATATTTTTTAAATGTGTTCATTATATTCAATTTTTTCTTTCCTGTAGAGATCTCTAAAACATAAAAATTGCTGTATTTTTAAATTTTTATTCCTTTCATCACCCTCTCCAGAAATTTCAAATAGGGAATCAATAATTGTGTTTTTAGGAAGTGCACATTTCTTTGGAGATAATCAAAGTATTTAACAATAAGCAATAAATGGAAATGGAATCTAAGAAATAATTTGTCTTTTATTAAATTGAAATACAGATCATATATAGTAGAAGATATCAAAATAACTTATCACATTTATTTCTTTTTCTATGAATTCCTTGGAATCCAACATTGCCTAGTAGGTGAACATGGACAGAAGAGATGTGAACATTCATAAGATTTGTCCCAAAGTCATTTTGACATAAATATATTACAACTTTTAAAAAATGATACTTCTGTATTACGAGAGTATAATAAGCTCCAGGTCAAAGAACAACATTTCTTCTTTTTTTCCCCATAAGAATCTAAACCTTACAAGAACTAAAATGCTTAAGGACATCAATAAAGAAGGCAGTGTAGGAAAAAATCCCTGAAAGATAGTTCCGCTGTGTAAAAAGGAGTCACAATCAGACATCTCCCTGAGTCTTCATCTTCAAAATGCCTCCAGATATTGTTAGTATAAAGAACTGCAGTTTGGAAGAAAAGAAAATACCTAGGATTTAGAAAGTATGTTTTTAAATAGCTTAATGTACTAGAAAAATGCTGACACAGAGCAAAGATTAGATAAATTTTAGGTTTTTCTTTCTTTTCAACTTATCGTGAAAAATTTGGCCAAAAAACTTATGCAAAGTCAAGATATAACAAATGCATTTCTCTTAATGGATCTGGTTGTTGTTGTTTTTTTTAATGAGAATGAACTTTTATTCAAATTTTATTTTGTCACAAATAAAGATTACAACAAAGTACTTATAAATGTGTATTCTAAGCCTTTATGAGGTAAATCTCAGAAACTTTAAATTATATTCAACAATCATCAGTTTAATAGAGGAATATAAGTATAGTATTTACATAATATATCAGTAAATATCTATATCCCTTTATAAAAATGATGATCATTGAAAATAATATTTTCTGAAATTTCACCCAACATTCCTCTATGCAAACTATGATGTATTTAGCTATATTTATCTTCCAATTACATTCAACAAGAAACAATTTTTAAGGGTAGTTGTTTTAAAGAGAAAATATATCTTATGTGAGGCTTTTTACAATGTTAGTATTTTTCCTATGCAAATCAATTTATAAGTAACAACATGGGCCATAATGAGTTAGAATCATGTATAACAACATCTATCAGTGGTTACATTTATGTGCCTGGGATTTTTTCACAACACTATGGAAGCATACTCTACTTTTGTGAATACAGCAAGCCTAAAGTTTGGAGAATTAAAAACACCCAGGAGCAGCTTTCAAATAAGGACTAATAAGAATTAGTACATAAATACCCCACCTCCATTCCCCCTGGAGAGGGCAGATTCTGAGTGATGTATTCTAAACATTTTACCTTGTCTTCCTACAAAATTAAGCTCCTGTCCTCAACTATAGCCGGCTTAATAATAAACACCTTATTGGAGGTGTTTTCTTTTTTTATCAGCTTCCCACACCACAGATGATACTCCTTGCACCTGCCAAAATAATAATAATTTTAAAAATTATTTTATTATTGCAGAATTGAATAATTCACCAGCTAGATAATATAAAAGACAATGTTGTTGGCTGTAGTAAACTCTAGCATGCTATTGTTTCAAAACTACTGAAAATAACAAATGCTGTGCATAGTGATATGGTGGGAATTCATACAATATCTTATTGTTAGACACAATGAATACAGTGGTACCTTGGTACTCATCGTTAATTGTTTCTGATAGGTGACGAGTACCAAAAACGAAGAGTATGAAACAAATTTTTCTCATAAGGAATAATGTAAATAAATTTAGTGCATTCCCAAACCAAAGATAATGTATTTTAAGGCAATATGTAAGGAGATAGGGTTATATATCATTACTTTACATGAGAAATAAACCTAAAAATTAATAAACACTTCGATTAAATAAAATAAAAACTATGCTTCACCTATACTGAGAAGAGTCCATGGCCTAGTGGGATAGTGGAAAGAGAGTGGTGAGGAGATGTTAAATGGCATGTTGTTTGGAAGGAGAGTCTCCCTCCAATAGAATATCTGGCACTTGCACTTCAGGTGTTCCTTCACATTTCTGTCTTTTTTCCGTCTTCACCCACAGACTCTGACACACTTCCTTTGTCTTCATTAAAAACTTATCCAATGAAGACTGCTTCTGTTTTCTTTTCAGAATTCCTCAAAAGTGTGAAATTGTTTGTTCATTCAATAAATTCACATTTCTGTTTGTCAACTTTGTCCAGATGGTACTTCTCTACAAAGTTTTGAACTTCTGCCCATTTTGCACACATTTCTTTTATCAAGGAACTGAGGGCATCTTCCCTTATCCCTTCTTCACCTGAAAAACTCCAGTCTCATCACATTAAAAACTTGGTGGAAAATTTTATTAAAAAAATATCTAAAATAATTTATACTATTTTTACCTCACTTTTACAGTGGAAAATTTTATTTTAAAAAATCTGTAAAATAATTTATACTATTTTTACCTCACTTTTACAGTGGAAATTTTTATTTAAAAATATCTCTAAAATAATTTTTACTATTTTTGGAATAAAATCCTCAGCCTCTACAAAGTCTTGAAATTCACTGACGAATTCATCAGAAGCCTTTTTATTAGCACTTGCCGCCTCACCATGCCTCAAAACACTATGGATACCGGGCCTTTTTTCTAATTTATCAAGCCAGCCCTGGCTGGCCTTAAAAACTTCACTCTGATTACTCAGTTCCAGTTTGTATTTTGAAAAAACGGCATGCAACACTTTCACTTTTTCACATATCATGGCTTCTGATACACTGTTGCCCACTAACTGCTTCTCGTTTTCCCAAAATAATAACAATGTTTCAACTTCCTCCAGTGTTTGGGAACGTTGCTTTGCTATTGCTTTAACTCCTTTTGCAAGATCAACCTTTTTTTAATCACTTTATTATTTTTAATGAGTGTGGAGACCGTTGTTCTAGGCATACTATATTCTCTAGCAAGATAAGCAATGTGAATACCACTCGCATATTTATCTATTATTTCTTTTTTTTTTTTTTCTCAATGGTGGTGCAAGTAATTTTCTTTTCTCTTCAGCATTATCACTGCTCATTTTCTTAGCACCCATGATGAGGGAAAAAACACGAAAACACACAAAATGACCAGAGAAGCTGAGATAAGATGGCAATGGAATGTGTAGAGGGCAAAACCTACTGCATGACTAATACATCACCTTTTGTTTTTGGCTGGAAAGGGTAACAAATCACGAGGCAACCAACACTTACAAGTTTTAGCTTGCACGTAGTGTATTAAACAAATGATGGTTACGGGGACAAAATTTTCACGTCAAAATGCATCTAAGTACCAAATTCAATGAGTTTCAAAGCAGTCAAGTACCAAGATATGACTGTATATGCAATACCTCTAGTGTATAAGATATAAGCTGGATATGGTAATTATAAGAACTTAGACTTGGCTGGCTGGTTAAGTATCATTAATACACTGAAAGAAGAAATTGACAGGATTAAGTCATCCACCATCATTTTAAGACATGGAGTGACTGCCACAAGGCCTTTATGATTGCATTTAATAAGAGTCATCTGCAAATGGAAGGCAGACTGACCTGAAAACCCCATTTAAAAACCAGTTTATGAGAACAATAGAATGGATTAAGTGGTTTCATTCACATCTTAGATAAGTCTGGTGAGTCAACAGAACATGCCAGTATTGGATTTTGAGGGTGTTACACTACAGGGAGAATATAATTCTAGAAGGGAAGAATTTATTGATAAGGTACACTCTCCTGAGACTCCGGATTTCACAGATTAGCAAACTCACTTGGAGATAGTCCCAATACACAGCTGAAATTATTACTTGAAGTATGAAAAATTCAACAGTTTACAATTGAGGTAGAAATGATAGAACTAACTTAGCAAAGTATTGAGAAATGGGTCAAAAGACTCAACAAGATGAACATACTAGTATGGATACATTGCATAAGACGAGCAAAGAGATAGCTATCTTTCCCAGGAAGGACCAAATACATTCTATTCAATAAAACAAACCACTAATGAGTACAATATATTGGCATAAGCATTACTGAGAAGCCAGGATTGAGGGTTGGGAAGGTAATTATAAAACACATCTCCTTAAAGGTAAAATTAAGGTGTGATAGGATTCTAGAAAAGTAGAGGCCAAGTAGTAATATTTAACATTCAAGATAAAGATGGACATATTATTATAAAAAGCAGAAAGGGGACCAAGAAATAATGACCCTCAGGGATTTGTGGCAATTCCTGTTCCTAGGGACAAGATATTTGGGCAGCAAACAAAAATATTAATTGACTATATAACCCAAAACTGAAGTCAAACAAACAGAATTCATGGCACCTATTTTAGTTTCCTAAGTTGCTCAAAGTATATACCGGGAATTGTGGGAACATGGCTATAGGGTCAGGCAGATAAGGCTCATCTCTCACTAAAACAATGGAGAAAGAGCCAAAGACTGTGTTTGGATGTGCTTTGGAGAACAGCAAGCAGACCAGAACACTACTTCACAACACCTAAGAGAGTGAGGGACAGAGAGACACAGAAGGCAAAATAACCAATCATGAGTTATTAAACCTCCTGGCCACTGGGAAGGCCTCCCCGCCCCCACCCCAAAGATATTAAGCAAGGGTAAAGCTCCTGGCAAATTATATCTAACGGGCAGGAGAGCAGTTGTCTTCTTCCCTGCCCACTGCTTTGGATATGTAGAGAATGGCAAGGTGTTCTAAGTCATCTAGAAGGGTAATGGAAAGTTAAAGAAGCCAAAGGAAAATCATAGTTGCTTGCCCCTGTGGCTTGAAGGGGAGCATATACCCCAACCTCAGGGCAAATGGCTTAGGCGGAGCTGCTGGCTTCCAGCCCCTAACAGAGTGTGGGTAGATTCCCAGGGAGGAAAAGGGGTCTGGGAGGGTAGAGAGTGGTTTCTTTTTGGAAAATTTGGACAGCTGGGCCTCCCTTGAATATTAGAAGGGACCCTGACTTGACAGGGAGAGGGGAAGAGGATCTCCTCAAGCAGGCTGTCATGCCTAGCTGCCCAGGTAAAGAAAATAAGTAGATCAGAGAGAAGTCAGGGAGAGAAGGTGCCTAATCAGCAGGACTCTAGCAATCAGCACAGATTCTAACCTGTCCAAGGAAAAGAGGGTGGATAGCCTTCTGAAAGGCTAACTAACCTAAGGAAACAGGTTAGCTCAGTGGAAGAATTCCTGCGTTGCATATACAGGGACCCTGGTTCAATTCCTGGCTCTTCTTAGAGAAGTGATCCACTGGGTTATCAGGCATCCAGCAGAAACCTTCTGACAGGGAATATATAGATATTCTCTTTGTATTAGCTTTTACTGGATCTCTCTCTCTCTCTCTCTCTCTCTCTCTCTTTTAAAGGTTAGTTTTTAAATTTTCCTTATTTTACTCACTAAAACCCAGTTCAAAACTGGCAGAGGGTAGGCTGTAGGTGGATTGATTGATGAAAACCAACAGCCTGAGAAGATCCTTAGGGGTCAAACAGAGAAGACTGTTTTTCCATGTTTATATTTGTTTTTTGCACTTTTTTTCCTCTTTATCTTTTTTTTTTAAATGAGTTGCTGCTGTCGTGTTTCTTGTTTGTTGTGTTTCCCCTTCCTTTGTCCCCCTGTGTTTTTTTTTTTGTTTGTTTGTTTTGTGTTGTTTTGCTTTGCTTACCGATTTTCTCTACCTATGCTATTTCTTTTCTCTCCTTCATATTTCTGTCTTCTGTTTTCTGTTGTTGTTCTTTCATTAAACGTCTTTTTGTTTGGTCTTCAATTTTCATGTTTTTATTTCTCCCTAGCTCTCCCTTTTTCTCTGTTATCTCTTTTCTACTTTTTTCTCTCTTTTAATTTTTCTTTTCCTCTCTTCTCATCACTCCAGCATTTTATTTCATTCTATATATTTTCCCCTATTCTATGTCTCATTTCATTGTTTCTTTTCCACCTTTTAAATCTTATTCCTCTGTAGTTCTTACTCATGTTAATTAGTCATTTTCCTAAGTCTTGTAGGTTCATTTCCTACCTCTATTATTATTATTACTATTTATTCTTTCTCTCTTCCTAGCTCTTTTCTTTTCTCTGGTTTTAATTTTTTTTCAAGGGAACATAGACAACAGCAAGGAAATAGAATATGAGGAACAAAGTTTCAAAGTAAAACCTTGCCACACACACAAAAACAACAACAAAATAAAACCATAGAGTAGAGAGAGAGGCTAATCAGCTGAATAAGCCCATCAGGATAAACAGATGCCTAAGACACAAGCAAAAAATTGCAAGCCATACTAAGAAATAGGAAGTCTTGGCCCAGTTCAATGAACAAACTAAAAATGAGGAGGAGATGCAGAACATAGAACAAATAATCAGAGATGTCCAAACAAATATCATGAATCAACTTAATGAAGTAAAGGAAGAGATTAAGGATATTAAGAAGACACTGGGAGAACATACTGAAGAAATAGTAAACATACATAAAAATAAAATTAGTATGATGGTGATGAATGGCACAAACAAAGAAATCAAAAATACCCTGGAAGCACATAGCAGATTTGAGCAGGAAGAGGAAAGAATCAGCGATGTGGAAGATAGTACATCTGATCAAACAGATAGTAGAACAGATAGGTAAAAAGATAGAAAAAATATAACAGGGACTTATGGATTTGAATGAAAACACAAAATGCAGAAACATATGCATTATAGGCACCCCAGAGGGAAAAGAAAAGGGAAAGGGGCAGAAGGTGTGTTGAAAGAAATAATGGCTGAAAACTCCCCCAACCCTATTGAAGGAGATGGATGTACATGTCCAGGAAGCACAGTGCACCTCAAACAGTATAAATCCTAACAGGCCTACTCCAAGACATAAACTTGTCAAATTGTCCAATGATTAAGACAATGAGAGAATACTGAAAACAACAAGAGAAAAGAAATCCATCATAAACAAGAAAGCTCTATAAGATTAAGTGCTGATTTCTCATCTGAAACCATGGAGGCAAGAAGGCCATGACATAGCTAAGGTACTGGAAAAAAATAAAAAATAAAAAAACTTCCAGTGAAGAATTCTTTATCAAGCAAAGCTGGTATTCAAACATGAGGGAGAGTTCAAAATATTCACAGACAAACAAATTACGATAATATGTAAGTAAGAAACCAGCCCTTCAGGAAATACTGAAGGGAGTTCTGAAGGTCAAAAGGAAGAAAAACATAGGAGAGAGAGTTGGAGGAGAGTGTAAGAACAACTAAAAATTTTTAAAAATAAATGAAAACAACATATGGCATACATAAATCTAAAGAAAATATGGATAATGTAAGTAATCCCTTGGCAGTAATGACATTGAATGTTAATGGAATAAACTCACCAGTCAAAAGACACAGATTGGCAGAATGGCTAAGGAAATATGAACCACCTATATGCTGTCTACAATAAACTCACTTTAGACCCAGGGACGCAAGAAGGCTGAAAGTGAATGATTGGAAAACAATTTTACAAGCAAACAATAACTGAAAAAAGGCAGGAGTAGCTCTACTAATACTGGACAAAATAGACATTAAATACAAAGCTATTGTAAGAGACAAAGAAGACCACTACATAATAAAAAGGGATAATCTATCAAGAAGAAAGAACTATCCTAAACATTTATGCACCTAACCAGGGTTCCTTAAAATACATGAGGCAAACATTGGTGAAACTAAGTGAAGAAACAGAATCCTTTACAATTATAGTGGGGGACTTTAATACACCATTATCACCATTAAACAGAAAATCTTGACAGAGAATCAATAAAGAAACAAAGACATTGAATACTACATTAGAAGACCTGGACCTCATATACATATACAGGACATTATACCAAAATGCAGCAAGATATACATTCTTCACAAGTGCACATAGATTATTCTCCAGGGTAACCACATGCTTGGCCACAGAACAACTCTCAGTAAATTCAGAAATATAGAAACTATACCAAGTAATTTCTCTGACCACAATGGAATGAACCTGGAAGTCAGTAAGGGGCAGAGAAGCAGATTAGGCTCAAAAATATGGAAGTTAAACAGCACATTCTTAGACAACCAATGGGTTAAGAAGAAAATTGCAAAAAAAATCAGTAACTACCTTGAAATGAATGAAAATGGCAACACAATGTATAAAAACCTATGGGATGGAGCAAAAGCTATACTGAGAAGGAGATTCATAGCCATAAATGTCTATATTTTTAAAAAAAAGAAAGAGCTAAAAACAAAGACCTAATTGAAATATAACCCCAAAGGAAGAAGAAAGAAGGAAATAACAAAGATGAGAGCAGAGATAAATGAAATTGAAGACAAGAAAACACTGGGGAAAAAAAACAAAAACAAAAACTAATTCTTTAAAAGGATTAATAAAATTGACAAGCCCTTAGCTAGACTAACAAAGGAAAAAAGAGAGACAATGCAAATACATAAAATAAGAAAAAAGGAAGGGGATATCACCCCTGACCCAACAGAAATAGAGTATCAAAAGAAGATGCTTTGAAAAATTGTATGCCAACAAGATGAATAATTTAGAGGAAATGAACAAATTCCTGGAAACACACAAGCAGCCTATATTGATGAAAGAAGAAATTGATTAACTCAGCAGACCAATTACAATTAATGAAAATGAATTAGTTATTGAAAACCTCACAACTAAGAAGAGCCCAGGACCAGATAGTTTCACAGGTGAATTCTACCAAACATTCCAGAAAGAACTATCATCAAGTCTGCTTAAACTCTTCCAAAACATAGAAGTGGAGGGTTCCTTGCCTGACTCATTCTATGAGGCCAACATCACCCTCATACCAAAGCCAAAGATGCCATGGGAAAGGAAAACTATAGATCAATCTCTCTAATGAATCAAGATGCTAAAATCCTCAACTAAATACTTGCTAATCATATTCAACAACACATCAAATGAATTATACACCATGACCGAGTGGTTTTAATCCTTTGAGTGCAACATAAGCTAACCAATGAATGTAATACACCACATAAACAGATCGAAAGAAAAAAATCACGTGATAATCTCCACAGAAGCAGAAAAAGCATTCAACAAAATACAGCACCATTTCTGGATAAAAACACTTCAAAAGATAGAAACAGATGGAAATTTCCTCAACCTGATAAAGGGTATATATGAAAAAACCCACAGCTAACATCAGATTCCATTGTGAAATCCTAAAAGCTTTCCCTCTAGGATCTGGAAAAAGACAAGGATGCCAACGGCCACCACTCTTATTTAAAATTGTGTTAGAAAGACTTGCCCAAGTACTGAGGCAAGAAAAAGATATCAAAGGCATCCAAATTGGAAAGGAAGTAGTAAAAATTTCACTGTTTGCAGATGAAATGATCCTATACCTTGAAAGCCCTGAGAAATCTACATCAAATCTTGAATAGCTTATAAACAAATTCAGGAAAGTGGCAGGCTATAAAATTAATGTACAAAAATCACTAGCATTCCTATACAACAATAATGAGCAATCTGAGGAGGAATTCAAGAAAAAAATTTCATTTACAATAACAATTAAAAGATTCAAATACCTAGGAGTAAATTTAACTAAAATGTAAACAATCTGTATGCAAAATCTATACAACACTGGTAAAGGAAATCAAAGAAGATCTAAATAAATGGAAGAATATTCCCTGTTCATGGATAGAAAGACTAAATATCATTAACATGTCTATCCTACACAAAGTCATACACAGATATAATGCAACCCATTAAAATTCACCACAGCATTTTTTGCTGAATTGGAAAAGCTAAATATGAAATTTATTTGAAAGGGCAAGAGGCCCTGAATAGCCAAAGACATATTAAAAATGAAAAATGAAATCAAAGGAATCATACTACCTGACTTTAAAACATACTACAAAGCTACAGTGGTCAAAACTGCATCATATTAACACAGGGATAGACATAGTGTCCCATGGAACCAAATTGAAAGATCTGATATAGATCATTGCATATACAATCAACTGATATTTAACAAGGCCAAGACCATTCAACTGGGGGAAAATGGCCTCTTCAACAAATAGTGCTTAGAAAACTGGATATCCATATCCAAAAGATTGAGAGAGGAAAACCATCTCACACCCTATACAAAAATTAACTCAAGATGGATCAAAGATCTAAATATAAATGCCAAGACCACAAAGATCTTGGAAGATAATGTAGGGAAGCATCTACAAGATCTTGTATTAGGAAATGGTTTCATGAACTTTACACCCAAAGCATGAGCAATGAAAGAAAAAATAGATAAATGGGACCTCCTCAAAATTAAAAAAAAAAATTTGCACCTCAAAGGTGTTTGTCAAGAGATTAATAAGGCAGCCTACTCAAGGTATAAAATATTTGGTAATCACATATGTGATAGGAGCTTAGTCTCCAGCATAAATAAAGAAATCCTAAATCTCAAATATAAAAGACAACCCATTTAAATAATGAGCAAGTGATTTGAATACACACTTCTCTAAAGAAGAAATACAAATGGCTAAAAACACATGAAAATATGCTCAATATCACTAGCTATTAGGGAAATGTAAATCAAAACTACTATGAGGTATCATCTTCCACCCATTAGACTGGCAGTTATTAAAAAACAGAGGACTACAAGTGTTGGAGAGGATGTGGAGGAATGGGAACACTCATCTACTGCTGTTGGGAATGTAGAATGGTGCAGCCAATGTGGAAGACAGTTTGGCAGTTCCTCAGAAAGCTAACTGTAGAACTGCCATATGATCCAGCAATTCCACTGCTAGGTGTATATCCAGAAGAACTGAAAGCAAGGACACGAACAGATATATGCCCACCAATGTTCATAGCAGCATTATTCACTATTTCCAAAATTTGGAATCAACCCAAATGCCCATCAACAGATGAATGGATAAAAAAATTGTGTTACATACATATAATGGATTATTACTCAGCTATAAGAAGGAATGCAGTATTAACACATGGCATAACATGTAGGAATCTTGAAAGCCTTATGTTGCATGAAGCAAGCCAGGCACTGAAGGATAAATATTACATAATCTCACTGATATGAATTAAGTAAATTGAGCAGACTCAGCTAAAGTCTGGAAGATAGGTATAAAAGAGTTAGAAAGGGAGAAGAAGGTTGTGTGCCAATGCCCATATGGGCAAAAATCTATGATAAGATGGAAGTGTGTAGTTGTGCAGTGGAGTGGCATGACAGTGGCACAGTGTTACTTTTGGGTTGGGTAATGCTGGTTTGTCAAGGGGAAAGGGAGGGGAGGGTGGGTTGGACAGTCCATGGAACATCAGGGAAGGTTGGAGGAGGGAGAAGGTGAACACTGGTGATTGGCGGGTATATGGCTAAAACTACAATGTTGGGAATGTTCTTTTGGCAACATGGCAAGGGAGGGTTACTGGATTAGGGTGTTGGATGTGGGGGTGCTTTCAGGACAGGGTGTACCTTGGGCAGTCTTCTAGGGAGTGTGTGAGTGTTCATTTTGTCATAATGGGTTGTATCAGTGGGTGGAGACCTACATAATGAATGGAAGGTGTTGGACCCCGATCCTGTGGAATCCTGCTATGTTCTCAAAGAGCAGGACAGGGGTCTCTTGAGAGCAAAGGCAGTGTCTAATATGGGAGCACAGAGCAGTATCTCAAGCCCTCAATGTTGTTGCATGTAGCTATGAATTTTGTTCTTCAAAGAGTGAAGCCTGGTAATAGCCATGGTTCCCGAGGGAGGGTTACAGAAGAATAGAATAGATGGAACATGGAACATTTTGGGGGCAATGGAAGTGTTCTACATGATTTTGCAATGATGAATACAGGCCATGTTAAATTTCATCATAATATATAATAGTGTATGGTCCAAAATGTAAACCCTAATGTAAACTATTGACCATGGTTAGAAGCTATGCTTCAATATTTGTACATCATTTGTAACAAATGAACCATCCACATATAAAATGTTATTAATATGGGAAAGGGCAAAAGAGTGAGGATGTTGGTTATATGGGAAACACTATATTCTATACGTGACTTTTCTGTAACCTAAAATTCTTTGAAGACAAAATGAAAAAAGTATGACATGGGGGAATAAAGGGAAGAAAATGTCACTATACATAAAAGACAACAGATCTTACAGTTATGAAAGGTATAATTTCAAAATTTTTTAAAAATTATTTTTCATTATTTTTATTATTCCAAATCCCTATTTTCAATTTTTAAAAATTTTTTGTAATTTATTTCTTATTTTTAAAACTATCATTATTTCATTTTCTTATGAATTGTATTTGGCTATTTTGTTGGCTTCATTTTTTAAGAAGTTTTGGATCACAGAAGGGCTACAGCAATGACAGGGGAGGAACATTGTGTGGGATGTCAGTGATGGGGGATACATGGGAGAAGGTTGACCTGGGCATACATATAAGGCATATAAATGTGTTCAATTGTTCATGGGGCATTGTCAGAGTGGGTGGAGATTCACACAATCACTGAAAGAATATTGAATTTCCCTCCTGGGGAGGTCTGCCACATTCTCTAATGGAACAGCAACAATCCCCTGAGAACAAGGGCAATGAATAATGAAGAAGGATGGTCCATTGATGGGCCCTTAATAATGATGACTGTACTTATGAACCTTTATTCTTGAAATTGAAACTTAGCCTAGTATTAAAGGTTGACTATGAGTTACCTCCTGAGAGCCTGCTTGTTGCTCAAATGTGTCCTCTCTTTAAGCTGAACTCAGCATATAAATGCATTAGCTTCCCTCCAGCATGGGACATGACTCCAGGGGATGAGCCTCCCTGGCACCAAGGGATTACTATCAAGCACCAACTAGCAATGTAACTGGAAAAAGACTTTGATCAAAATGGGAAAAAGGTAAAGACAAATGAGTTTACATGACTAAGAGTCTTCAAAGTGAGTTGTAAGGTCATTCCAGAGGTTCCACTTTTGCATGTTTCAACAGGATCTCATTGACTGATAAAGTAAATACTACCTCAAATAATGGGACTCATGAGGGCTCTGGAAACATCCAGACACTATAGTCAGGGCAGACAGCTTAGGAGTTTTTTTGCCTTGCCAGTGGGCCCTACTTTGGAATTTATGCCTCCCTGTGTGACAAAGTTGGACTCAGTTGTGATTTACCTAAACTGGCTCCTCTGACCCTTCTATTTGAACCTATAGTTAGTATTAGAGTTGATAGGTTTATGTCCAATAGACTTAAATCTTTGGGCTGTCCATTTGCCAACTGAGCCCTGAATCTGAACTGGGTTGCAATACCTACTCTCCAGTTCATTGGATTCACCAGGACAACTAACAAAGATATGACGATGGGCAACGTCCATCCCAAGGAACAGAGAGAGTCTATAACTACAAGCATGATCATCCCATCCATCTGCTCCATGGGATCTAAGTGCCCTCTCAATTAGAGGCAGAGTGGGCAACATCACCCCAGAATCCTTAGGATTGGGGAATGAATGATGGACTAGAGTAGAGTTATTTTATTATAGACTTATTGTTAATCTAGAAATGGAAGAACTTTTATCATTGATGTGGAGGCAATGGCCTCCTGAGGTTCTGAGGGGAAGGAGAGGGAAAATAGGTGTAATATGGGGGCATTTTGGGGATGTTGCAGCCTGAATGGCATTGCAATGACAGATACAGGCCATTATATATCTTGTCATAACTTACAAAATTGTTTGTGAAAGTGTTTAACTATAATGTAAATTATAATCCACACTTAGTGGCAATGCTCCAATATGTGTTAATCAATTTTAACAAACGTATCACCCTAATAAGGATGTTGTTAATGTGGGAAAGTGCAGAAGGGGTTGGTAGTGGGTCATATGGGAATCCCTTACATTTTTTATGTAACATTGTGTATTCTAAGTATCTTTTAAAAATTTAAAAACATTATGAAGATTTAACACCAAAAAAAAGGCCAACCTTTTTTATGGTATTAGCTGTTTTTTCAAATATATATTTATTTTTTATGCTAAAAGATATTTAGATTACATAAATGTTACATAAAAATATAGGGGATTTCCATTCACCCTGCTCTCTACATCTTCCTCATTTTCCTAAATTAACATCATCCTTCATTAGTGTGGTACATTCGTTATAAGTGGTGAAAACATTTTGGAGCATTGTTACTAAGCAAGGATTATAGTTTAAATTGTAGTTTACATTCTCTCCCACACATTTTTGTAGGCCATGGCAAGGTATGTAATGGCCTGTATGTGCCATTTTTAATGTCATTCAGGGCAATTCCCAAGTCCCAAAAATGCCCACTTATTACACATGTATTTCCCTCTCCCTGCCTTCAGAACCTGCAGTGGCCACTGCCTCCACATCAATGATATAATACCAGTAATTCTACTTTAGCCCATACTTCATTCCCCAATCCTGAGGATTCTGGGATGGTAATGCCCACTCCACCTCTAAGTGAGAGGGGGCTTCACTCCCATGATTCAGATGAATGGGACTGGCTTGCTTGCAGTTGTAAATTCTCTGGGTTCCTTGGGATGGTCATTGCCCATCATCATCTCCTTGTTAGTTGTCCTGTGTGAGCCCTGCGTGAGCTTCAAAGGAGGCTCAGCTGGCCAAACTCACCTCAAAGCAACCACTGTCCATGCTGTCAGACCCCTCTTCCTCCCAGGGACCATCCTTTCCCAGTCCATTGGCAGCAGGGAGCCAGGGGCTACACCAAGGCTCCTTGCCCTGAGGGTAGGGTATATGTGCTGTTTCCAGCCACAGGGGCAAAGAATTCACGGTTTACTTTTGGATTCTTTATCTTTCCTGTCCCATCCTAGAAGACTCAGAGCACCTTCCTGTTCTATATATATCCAGAGCAGCTCCTTTATATAGATCCCTGCCTTCTCTCCTTTTTTTTTTTTTTTTTTTTTTGAGAGGGTTAAACTCTGCCTACCTACTTTGCCTTTGCTTTCCTGGTAGTTCCAAAAGGGTTGGCTTTTAACAATGGAATTGATTAGCTTACAAGCTTACAGTTTTGAGGCTGTGAAAATGTCCAAATTAAGGCATCATCAAGATGATGTTTTCTTCCTGAAACCTGGCTGCTGGCAATCCTGGGCTCCTTTGTAACATGGCAAGGCAGAAGGTGGCATCTGCTGGTCTCTTCCTTCTCTTCCAGGTTTCATTGCTTTAAGCTTCTTTCTTCTATGGTTTTCTTTCTCCATTTCCTTTTTATAAAAAGGACTCCAGGAAGGACATTGTAAATGTCCTTCTTACAATAAGTTATCACCTGCAAGCATAGATTAACTTTTAAAAAAATTCTGGGAGTATTTACTGTTTCAATCCATCACATTATCTTAGCCAGTTTCAGACTTGAATCAGTTTTCAGATGCTGAACTCATCAAAGTAAGTGGAGCCCAGGTCCCTTTGAAGGCAACACCATAGGAAGAACAAAGAGTAGCACTTTTGCCAATTCTTTCCCCAAAGGAAAGTACTTGGGAATGTCCTCCCTAAGGATAGAGATTAAGATGTATCTTATTTGTATTGGCCTGCTGTCCTACAAGCTATGGTACAGACATACTTCAATCATCATATGTATAAACAACAGTAGAAGACATTAGTCTAGGAATCAAGGGATAGAATTAGGAGTGGCCCATCTCACCATTACTCCCAATAACTCATCTGAGGAATTGATTCTTCCCATCAACCCAACATTATCACAGCTAGTCTAGAAGTCCTTTTAACAATGGTAGAAAAAGTTCTACAGTGTGACACTGTAAGGTTTCTACTAAACTTTATATTAAGTGGGAACTCATGCCAGTAAAAAAACAAAGGAAGTTTCTACTGGCTGGATAATTAACCCAGAGTATGATGAAGATATAAGGCTGATGCTATACCATGGAAGCCAGAAAGAAGAAATTTGGAAATTAAAAGATTCACCAGTGTTTGAGTTTACTAAAAGACACTCAGAGCAAAATACTAGAAATGTTTTGGCTTTTATAATGGGAATTTACTAGGTTAAGTGCTTACAGTTCAGAGGCTGTGAAAATGTTCAAATCAAGGCATCATCAGAGATGCTGTCTCACCAAATGTGAGGTGCAGGCAATCCTGGACTCCTCTCTCAGATATCAAGGCACATAGAGGTACCTGTTTCTTTTCTTTTCTGGGTTTTGTTGCTTCAGCTTTTTTTTTTTTTTTTTTTTGGATAGAAAGGCTTCCTTTCTCCCAGGTTCCTCTCAGAGGTCTTGAGTTTCTTCTTTCTGATTCTGAGCCTTTTTCTTTGTCTGCTGCTTTCAGTCTTCTGTTTATAAAGGACCAACACTACCCTGAATCATGAGTTTCTGAAGTAATCCAATCAAAACCCCTCAACTGAATCTTATCCAATCTTAGGGTCTCACCCCCACAGGAATGGATTTACTTAAAGAACATGATCTTTTCTGGGATCCACAAAAAGCTTCAAACATTCACAAACAGGATACTAGTTGATGCTTTTATATTAGTATATAACCATAAATGTGGATTTGTAGCTAAATGACTAGGGTCTCAGACTCCTTGAGATCAAGGTATGGGTACCCAGTGTGTGCTAGAGTAGGCTCACACCAGCTTGTGAAAGCCCATAGTTAAAGTTTTAGTTATTATGTGAGCCAGTTGTTAAACCCAGCCATTATTTAAAAAGTAAATTATATAAAATTGCAATGAAATCAATTATATACAAACCAAAGATAAATACACAAAAATCATAACCTCCTAATTATTTTGCTACATTTTACTATTTATCTATGTTTCTGAGACTATTTAGGTTAATATCTACATGGTAAAAATAGTGTATAATTGTGTGTTACTGTACAGTCCAACTCCATCCTTAACATCACATTGATAGTTTGAACTTGGCCGGGGAGCAATAATTACTTCTGAGAAACTGGCAAATGCCAGTTTCAGGGATTGATTCAGGGATTGATTTATTAATTGTTTTGCTGATTGCTTAGAACAGGGTCAACAATCTATACAAAATCTGACTCATGACTGTTTTGGTATAGTCCACAAGTTAAGAATGATGTTTACATTTTAATGTGTTATTAAAAACAAACAAGCAGCAAAACAAAGCAAGAAAGTATACATGACAGAAACTATACAGGGTCCCCAAAAGTTACTATCTGGCCCTTCACAGAAAAAGACACCTGACCTCTGGTATAAACTTAAAAAATCAGTGAAGAAAATGTTAATAGTACAGATTAAACTTAAAAGTTGTTAACTCTGTAACTGTTACATAATGAATTGCACGTAGAAATTGAGATATTACATCTCTATTATTCAAAAGCTATTATCTGACTCAGTAGAGACATTGCTCATATTATTGACCAGTGAGTGAAGTTTCAACATGTTTTTGAAGTTTCACTTTGGAATTATTTGTTAACTCCATAAAGGAACATATCAATTAACCTTCATGGTGAAAGTAAATTCAAAGAACCAGTTGTTAGACAATTATCAGGGCACCACTGGGGTTACCTTACTGATAAGCAGCCTAGTCCTGCAAAAGTGCTGTTTGAAGGTAGAGATTTGAGAACGGATGAGAGAAGAGGGAGATGGTGAATATCAGTTGTGATTTCAGAACCCAGGCATCAGAGAAGACTGTGGTTTGCCTGTTCATCCTCCTGTTGTAGGCCTCCATTTTAGAACTTATGATGAGTCATCCCCTTGAAAAGCAGTAACAGGACACAGGGAATTTAGTAGAGGACACAAACAGATCTGAGTGATGGAAAGGGTGGACCTTGGCAGAGACTGGCAGTGCCTCACCCTAATCTCTCATATATTTCAGTGTGCTTCTGTAGACTTTGAACTGCCACTATGTCTTCTCTGGGCCCTAGGGTTTTCTGCACTCTATTAGTTTATGACAGGCCTTAAGTACCTGCAATTCAACAGTTTTGGAATCATCACTAAACTAATGACTAAAGGGGTTTTATAAAACCCAGCTCCTTCACTCCTCCAGTGGGATAAATCAGAGGCAGGTATTTTACATAATTTCCTAGAGTTTCCCTATGGGTTTAACTCCACTTGCTCACACTGAATGTTGTCTAAATAAGACATCCTTTAAAGGTTGATTCTCTTGTTTCAAATCCCCAGTCCTTTACCATTGTTCCCTGCATCTCTCAAATAAACTGCTTTCTCTGGAATTCTTATCTCAGGACCTGCCTCCTGGACAACCCAAACTAACCTGGTAGCAATCACATTTTACTTAGGTGACCTTCAAGACTCTTTGGAAGTGCTGTCAGCCACTGAAGAGGAGAAAAATGCTCTGGTAATAATGGTATTTTTATGATTTAAAAAGCAAAGTGAAATAAAGTTAATGCATTTTATGTGCAATTATTAAAAATCATTATGGATTACTTTTATCTTTTTAAAATCATTAGCTAGGTCAATAGAAAACAATCTCTGTTGAGAGGAAAAAATAACAAGTATTATATCTAAAATTTGGCTAAGTCCTCTGATTAATCTATACCCTTCCAGGGACTCCAGTGTTATTTATTTATTTATTTTGTAATTATTCTCTGTTGCAAAGTAATAAGTTCCTCCTCAGTATTTTGTTGCAAGCATTAAATACATGACTGAAGGTGAAGAAGGAATTGATGGAGTGCTCATTTTAAGCACTAGAAAGCCTCTAGATCATAATTCCCAAAAATAAGCTCTGTGGACATACTAGTCTTTCTACAGCTCTTAAAAAGCAGTAAATTTCCAAATGTTTTATAACAATGCCAGGTGTTGACGGTGGGGTGATATATGGTGCTCCTGTATGATGTTATGCATGTTTATTTCCTAAGTTCACAACTTTTACTATGCACTTATTGTTTATGTATGATCGTGTATGAATGATATACTTCAATAAAAATCTTAAAAAAGAAAATAGCTACTAAAATTAAGCAAGTTTAGCAAGTTTGCAAGATACAAGTTCAATAAATAAAAATCAATTTTATTTTTATATACATAAGCAATGAACAATCTGAAACTGAAATTTTAAAATCAATACCATGTAAAAGAGCATCAAAAAAAATATTTAGCAATAAATGTGACAAAAGATTCACAAGTCCTGTACACTGAAAACTATGAAATATTGCTGAGGGAAATTAAAGACCTATACAAATGTTTGAAGAAAAAAAAATCAGTAAATTTAGAGAACACAAGTGAGGCTGTCTTTCACTGTGACAATCTGGAGTTCTTTTTTGAATCCCCAAAAGAGAAGGATTAGGTGAGGGCTGTGCCAGCTTGAGTCTCCACCCTTTTTCTGGGTCTGATATAAATGGAAACACAGAGAGAGAGACATACATAGAGGAAAAGAAAGCTGCTGTATTGATCCTGCCATGTGAGAGAGAGGATTACAGAAAAACAGAGAAGTCCTGAGGGTTGAGAGAAGTCCTGGAGTCTGGAACAAGCAGAGCAGAGGCACAGAAAGAGGCCACCTAGAGGCTGGGCCTGTGAAGCAACTCAAGGGTCAGGAGACAATCCCTGCCATATGCCTGATAACTCACAGTTGAACTCAGAAAGAAAGCAGAGCAGCTGAGACTGAGAGAGGAGGCTGCAAAGACACAAGCCCTATGCCTGGTTACTCACAACTGACCCCGGGAGCTGGGCTCCATGACAGTAGATTCCAGAGGGGAGGGTACCGGAGGCCATCTTCACCAGGTGGCAGGACCCCAGAATCAATAGTAACTGACTTTAGTGAGAAAGCATCACTGATGGGGTCTTGATTTGGACATTTCATGGCCTCAGAAATGTAAGCTTTTACCATAAATAACATCCCCATTTACTTTGCATTGCCAGCCCTGTGGTAAACTAAGACATTCACCTTCCCTTCACTCAGCCTAATCCTCTTCTTTTGTATTTACAATGCAAGGGTGAAAATCCTATTTTAATAAATTGTTAATTTTTTAAAAACTTCATATTACTTAGTGTTTCTCAGACTTACTTCATCAGAGATTTGCAAATGAGTATGTTTGTGTATGTGTAAAAACACTTAAGTTCTACTAACTTTGGAAAGCACAGTCCTAGGTACTCAAATATTAGGATTTAAGCAAACACCATTAATGACATAGTCTTATTATCCTAAATATTATTTCTATACCTTTCATTTTTAAATCTAATTTATCAAGCCAGATAAATTATATATCAAGTCCACAGGCTTTACACTGGATTATTTATAAATTCCACTCAATCATATTTACTAACATAGAAGTAGCAGGTTATTTTAAATCCTTTTTTTTTTTAACTTATATTGGACTTCACTATAGCATGATTCAAAGTACAAGTTGCCTTGATACAATGAGAACTTTCTTCAAAGGCACAGAAATCTTCATGTTAATGTAGCTTGGAATTTCAAGGGCATACCTGATATAACAACGTGTTGTCATAAATATTGCTGACATTTATTCATTGTACTTTCTTTAAAAGCAAGTTAATATTTCAAAAATAAATTAATAGTAACATCATTTCTCAGTTCAATTATAAAATATGCTAATGTGTCAGACATTCTTAATACATCTGGATTGGCTGGGGACTGCTATAGCCTAAGTAAAAAGAATTTTAAAAAGCAATATTCTGTGGTGAATAATTTAACCATATGGTCATTTGGCTTTGATTTAATTCAGTGATGAGGTGTTAGGAATTTTATGTTGTACCTGGAATAGTTATAACACTTCTAAAAAGAACATTTTACAGAAAAGGAGCAATAAATAGTAAGGCAAAAACTTCATTTATTATACTTCTCTCCAAATTTTACTCTAGTCTTTTCAAACTTGCCAAGGAAACATATTTCCTTTGGTATATTAGAAATGCCTTATCCAATTCAGTTCAAATCCTACAGTACTGACACCATTAATGTGCAAGAATTACATTTAGAATGAACTTTGATAAATCAGAAATTATCAAGGAAATTTCTTACAATTAAGTTTAGGTATGCCTGGATACCAAAGAGAGCTCTTGAAGTATAAAACTGTCACACACTGATGATATAAAGCCCTAAAGTTCTCTCTGCAGGTACATTTTGGAAACATCCAGCAACAAGAATTTCATACACACACACATTTCCTGAGGGATCAGCAATTCTGTTTTCCAATAAGATAACAAGATAAGAATTATGTCCATGAAACAGAGTATTCACCCAGATGCCCAATCTAAATCAACTCCTAAATAGGTGCTCGACAATGAAACGTGCTTGCTACATGCACACCTGAGAAAGAAAAGCAGGGTATATTTACTTTAATGGCAGATGAACTTTCAGGAGTGGGCTT
The DNA here is from genome assembly GCA_026826555.1 of Tolypeutes matacus. Classification (NCBI taxonomy): domain Eukaryota; kingdom Metazoa; phylum Chordata; class Mammalia; order Cingulata; family Chlamyphoridae; genus Tolypeutes; species Tolypeutes matacus. The sequence goes on along the minus strand of JAKSZT010054304.1, from coordinate 28,263,164 downwards.
TGATAAAATTTTGGCCAAGATTTTTATAGATTTCATTAACTTTCGGCTTTTAAAATATAGCAAGGTTTAACTGTATGCCTTTTGTATAAGATATATCACGACTTTGAACATCTGAGTCTTCATTTATAAAATGGGGACAATAATCGCTGCCTTACATTCTTGATGGTTTTATATCAAGAGTGATGGTAAGTGAAAATACTTCTACAAATATGAAGTTTTATTATTCTTTCTATTTTTCTAACTGACTGTATTTGTCACCAAAATCTGTTCAGCCTGAATGAGATAGTATGCAGTAATAAATTGAAGTAAAGAAAATAAATAAAGAGATAGAAAAATGGGATTACCATTTAGAGAAAACATGAAATGCATCTTCAAACTGGCACTTACAAATGAAAAGCAATGACACAAGTGAAGATTTAGTATAGGCTTTGATGTTCTGTGGTCCAAGAGGGTGATAGAGAAAAATAAGCCCTGTTTTTTGTAACCATGTACAGCATTCTGAACAGCTAAAAGTATCACAGAAAGTGTGAGCATGCTACTGATTTAACTGAAAGATAAAACCATCAAACACCACATTTCAAAAATTACTATCACCATTACATATTCAATTGCAGCATAGTGATACTTTATCATTCTTTAAACTATCATTGTTAGTGGGGCCCATTAAGCCAATCAACAAGGATTAATGCTAATTTTAGGTAAAATATTTTGCTTATTTTTCATAGTAACTATTCTGAACCACAGTTCACTATCTCTTCCTCTCTCTTCTTTTAATTCAATTCATGTTCTAGCTACCTGCTGGTGTTCATTTTCACTGTCCTCACTGTCAGATAGGTGTTTTCCCCCTAATTGTCACCAATGTCACTCTATTCACAAGGTGACACTGCAAAGGCTGCTTTGTTACCTAAATCAGCATGAACATTCTCTCTGTTGACCAGTACATTAGCATCTGCCATCTATCTTTCTGATGACTTGGTACCCATTAAGAACTTTATGTTCAAATTAAATTTTAGTTCACTGCATTGAAGTTTTAACAAACAGAGTATTCGAAATGCTTGATTCAAAAGCTAACAAATAAACAAAAAAAACCCACAACAGAACAAAAGAAAACATCTACTTCTGGCGCTTTCTTTATATCCCTACCTTCTTCGTTTTGTTTCTTGACACAGCATCTATTTCTCTTTTCCTCTTTGTACTGTTTGGGATAATTCCACTCTTTACCCTGATGCTCATGGTTAAAAAGGCAGATCAGAACTGAAGCCATAATAAGGATGAGCTAAAAACAGTAATTCACTAAGCATTATCCTTCACATATACAGACAGTCACCCCAAACTTATGTGCTTTCTCAGTTGTTGGCGGTGCAATATCCTTTTTTGGATTGATTGTGACTTTAGTATCAGATCTCAAATTAATTCTGACTCAACAAAACATGCTAATTTCATGATCCTGGGCAAGTTGTTTTACCACTTTAAACAAGTTTTCTCATCAATAAGTTAACAATATGGCTCTCAAGGGTTTACATCAGATCATTCATTCATTCATTCATTCATGATTATAATGTTTCTTATCTCTTCCTTATTACATTGTAAACTCCAGGAATAAGGACCATATATGTTTCTTTAGCTTTATATTTTATGCCCAGTATGTAGTAGAGAAATCATTCTAATACAGGCTAGAACATTTAGAATTATCTTTGAAATATAAGAGGTCGGTAAATGTTATTAAGTATGAACTTTGATAGTCTTCTAAAAAGGAATCTTTTTTTAATTGGATATTGCAAATTTCTGTACTTAAAGATCAAACCTGTACTAGGTACTGGAATATATGTAACAGATGTGAAAACACAGGCAGGTTGCTTTAAGACAAACAAAAGTCTGAGTTATAAAACATTAAGTAAAATCATTAACTCAGAGGTTTAACTTTTTAATAAAGCAGATTTATTTTTTTAACTCTCCGTATAGGCATAGATGATAGATATCATCTACTTTTGGGGAACCTCACTTAGCTGTCTCTAATCACAATTAAAAACTATTTGGGTATCATGTGGTCTTCCCATTCTACCAACACGACTACCAACACAACTACCAACACTACAAATAAATAATTGAGGGGAAAAAAAGCAAAAGATAGGATTTTTACTTGCTTGAGCACTTATGCAAGAAAAAGATATAAAATGCATCCAAATTGAAAAGGAAGAAGTAAAAGCTTTACTATTTGCAGATGACATGATCCTATACAGAGAAAGCCCTGAGAACACTGTAAGGTTCTAGAGTTGATAAACAAAATCAGTAAAGTAGCAGGATATAAGATCAACATGCAAAAATCAGTGGCATTTCTGTACACCAATAACAAGCAATCTGAGGAGGAAATCAAGAAAAAAATTCCATTTACAATAGCAGCTAAAAGAATCAAATACCTAAGAATAACTTAATTAAGATGTAAAAACTTATATGCAGAAAACTATACAATGTTGTTAAAGGAAATCAAAGAAGCCCTAAAAAAAAAATGAAAGAATATTCCATTTTCATGGACCAGAAGACTAAACATCTTTAAGGTGTCTGTTCTACCCAAATTGATTTACAGAAATTACAATAGCATTTTTTTTTCTGAGCTGGAAATGCTAACTATGAAATTTATTTGGAAGGGCAAGGGGCCCCGAATAGCCAAAGACATATTGAAAAAGTAAAATGAATTTGGAGGAATCATGCTACCTGACCTTAAAACATACTACAAAGCTACAGTAGTCAAAACAGCATGGTATTGGCACAAGGATAGACATACTGACCAATGGAACAGAATTGAGAGGTCTGATATAAATCCTCGCATATACGGTCAACTGTAATTCAACAAGGCCACCAAGCCCACTCAACTAGGAGAGATGGCCTCTTCAACAAATGATGCTTGAGAACTAGATATCTATATTCAAAAGAATGAGAAAGGATTTCCATCTCCTGCCCTATACAAACATTAACTCAAAATGGATCAAAGATCTAAATATAAAAGCCAATACCATAAAACTCCTAGAAGATAATATAGGGAAACATCTACAAGATCTTGTAGTAGGAAATGGTTTCATAAACTTTACACTCAAAGTGTGAGTAAAAAAAAAATTGTTAAATGGGACCTCCAAAATTTTAAAAACCTTTGCACTTCAGAGGAGTTTAACAAGAGAGTGAAAAGGCAATCTACTCAATGGGAGAAAATATTTGATAGCCATCTATCTGGTCAGGGCCTAATATACAGCACATTTAAGAATTCCTACATCTTGAAAATAAAAAGACAAAAAGCCCACTTTAAAAATGGGTAAAAGATTTAAATACACATTTCTCTAAAGAATAAATACAAATTGCTAAAAAAAAATGAAAAGATGCTGAACATCACTAGTTATTAGGGAAATGCAAACCAAAACTACAGTGAGATATCATTTTACACCTATTAGACTGGCAGCTCTTAAAAAAAGAGGACTTCAAGTGTTGAAAAGGTTGTGGAGGAAAGGGAGCACTATTAAACTACTGGTAGGAATATAGAACAGTGCAGCCATTGTGAAGGACACTTTGGCAGTTCCTCAGGAAGCTAACTATAGAACTGCCATATGATCCAGCAATCCCACTGCTCAGTACAAACATAGAAGAATTGAAAGCAGGGACACAAACAGATATATGTATATCAATATTCATAGCAGCATTATTCACTATTGCCAAATTTTGGAAACAACCCAAATGTCCAACAACAGATGAATGGATAAGCAAACAGTGGTAAACACATAAAATGGAATATTACTCAGCTGTAAAAAGGAATGCAGTATTAACACACAGGATAACATGGATAAGTCTTGAAGACCTTATGTTGACTAAAGTAAGCCAGTCACAGGACAGATATTACATGACCTCACTGATATGACTTAAGCAAATTGAGCAGACTCACAGAACAAGAATCTGGAAGAGAGGTTAACAGGAGAAAGAAAAGGAGTAGAAGCTGGTGAACCAATGCCCATATGGGCAAAATCTCTGATAAGGTAGAAGGGTGTGTTTGAGGAGTTGATGGGCGTGAGAGCTGTGCAGTGATCTGATTGGGTTTGGCGAGGTTGATCTGTGAGGGGAAGTTTGGTGAGGGGTTTGCATTGAACTATCCATGAAACTGAGGAGAGGCTTGGAGGAAATAGCAGATGAACTCTGGGGATTTGCAGGTCTGTGGTTAAAAGTGCAATGGTGTGAATGTTTTTTTTTGGCAAATATGGCAGTGAAGGGTTACTGGCATAGGGCCTCAAGTGGAGGAGATATGAAGGATAAGGCACATCTGGGGCATGTCTCTATGAATATGGAAGTGTTCATCTTGGCATAGTGTGTTATCCCAATGGGTAGAGACCCACACAATAAACAAGAAAATATTAAACTCCCATCCTGGGGAGTCCTGCTATGTTCTCAATTAGAAGGACTAGAGTGTCTCAAGAACATAGACAGTGCCTAATAAAGAAAACAGAGCAATATGTCAAACCCTCAATATTTTTGCAAGTAATTATGAATCTTATTCTTCAAAAATTGAAACTTAGTGGTACCATAGTTTCTGAGGGGAGGGGGAAGGCATTTTTAGGCCATTGGAATTTTTTTGCATGATCTTGCAATAATGCATACAGACCATTTTAAATTTCGTCAAAACCTATAAAAGTGTACGGTGCCAATTTTAAACCATAATGTAAGCTATTGACCATGGTAAGTAACTTCAATATTTGTGCATCAGTTGTAATAAATGTACCATCTACATGTAAAATGCTATTAATAGGTGAGAGTGGAAAAGGGAGAGGGTTTTGGGTATATAAGAATCCCCTATGTTTTCTATGTGATTTTCTGTAAATCAAAGCTATTTTGAAGATAAAATGAAAAAAAAAATAAGACACTGAGGGAACATATGGAAGAAATTGTCACTACATACAAGATAACAGATCTTACAGTGATGAAAGACACAATGTGTAAAAATATTTTATTTCAAATTATTTTTTACTTTTTATTTTGTATTTTACTTGTTATTTTTTAAAAAAATTTTGTTATTTATTTTCTTATTAATTTTATTTAGCTATTTTTTTTGGCTTCATTTTTGGTGAGGATTTGGATCACAGAAGGGTCACAACTCTGGCAGGGAAGGATCATTGTTTTGGGATGTTGGTGATGGGGGTTTGTGTGAGGAGAGGTGAACCTGTGGTTTGCCTCTAAGGCATATGAATATGTTCAAGTGTTCATGGGGCATTGTCTTGGTGGGTTGAGACCCACACAATAACTGAAAGAATATTGAGTTCCCATCCTGGAGAGTCTTGCTGAATTTTCTAATAGAATGGTAAGAATCCCCTGATACATGGGCAGTGCCTAGTGAAGGAGGACAGACCATTACAATAGGCCCTTGATATTGATAATGGTATTTATTAACGTTTTCTTGTGAAATTGAAACTTAGCGTAGTATTATATATGAGTTACCTCCTGAAAGCCTCCTTGTTGCTCAGATGTGGCCTCTCTCTAAGCCAAACTCAGCATATAAGCCCACTACCTTCCCCCCGAGTAGGATATAACACCTTGGGAGAGCCTTCCTGGCATGGAGGGATTATTACCAAGCACCAACTAGCAATGCATCTGGAAAAAGATTTTGACCAAAAGGGGGAAATATTAAATAGAAATTAGTTTTTATGGCTAAGAGATTTCAAAGTGAGTCAGGAGGTTATTTCAGAAGTTATACTTTATGCACACTTCAGCAGGATCTCATTGACTGTCACAGTAAGCAGTCATTTATATAGCAGGGCTCCTGAAGGCTCTAGAGATATCTAGACAGTATGAGCAGGGCACACAAGCTCAGGAATTTGGCACCCTGTCAGTGGGCCTTACTTTGCAATTTATATTCCCCAGTGTAATAGAGTTTGACTCATTTATGGTTTCCCTACATGTGGCACTTCTGCCCCATTTATTTGAAACTATAAGCAATATACTAATTAAATATATATGACGGAGACTTATATCTTCAGTGTGTTCATGTGCCAGTTGAGCCCTGAATCTCAGCAGAGTTGCAACATCTACTCTACAGTTCATTGGACTCACCCAGGACAACTAACAAAAGGACAATGATGGATAGTGCCAATCTCCCAAAATAGAGAGTATCTACAACTGCAAGAAGACAGTTCTAACCATCTGCTTCATGGAATCTAAGCACCCTCTCAATTAGAAACAGAGTGGGCATCACCATCCCCAAATCCTCAAGATCAGGAAATGAACAATGGACTAAATAGTCTTATTATTATTCTATTATAGATTTACTAGCAATGGAAAACATTTATCATTGATATAAAGGCAGAGGCCACCAGACGTTCTGAGGGGAGAGCGAAGAATAGGTATAACATGGGGGCATTTTTGGTACATTGGAATTGTCCTGCATAACGTTGCAATGATGTATAAAGTCCATTATACATTTTGTCATAACCTATAAAACTGTGCAGTGCACAATATAATATAATATAAACTATAGTCCACGGTTAGTAACAACGCTTCAATATATTTTCATCAATTGTAACAAATGTACCACACTAATGAAAGATATTGTTAATGTGGGAAAGTGTGTGTGGGAGGTGGGGTATATAAGAATCCCCTATATATTTGATGTGACATTTATGTAATCTAGACCTTCTTTAAAAATAAATAAATAAAAAATAAATAAATACATAAAAAAGGATAAGAAGGGGATGTAGTGTTTCCCCAGCTTCTCTGGGCAACTGCAGGTACTTTTGACATACATACTAGATTCTTAGACACCTGTGGCTTCATCCCCAACCTTAACAGGAAAAGAATGGGGACAATGTTTCTTCAGCCTCTCTGAGCAACTGCAGGTGCTTTAATACTCATGCACTAGACTGTTGGGTACTCCTGTGGCTCCATCCCTGCCCCTGACAGGGCATGACAGAGAGTGTTTCCCCAGCTTCTCTTGGCAACTGCAGTCACTTTCAGCACACATGAACTAGTCTGTTGGACATATCTCAGGCTCTATTTCCACCTTTAATAGTAAGTCTATAATAGAATAATAATAAATCTATTTAGTCTATTGTTCATTCCGTAATAAAGGCACTCCCTCAGCCTCTACAGGCAACTTCAGCCACTTTCAGCCTGCCTAGACTAGATGGTTGGACATATCTGTAACTCCATCATGGCAGAGAAGAAGACAGATAGTGCCCCTCACAGGGAAGAGGAGTGTCAGTTCTCTCTCAGCCTCGCCAAGTTATTGCAGTTGCTTTCAGCCAATACAGACAGAATTGTTGTGTACACCTGTGACTCCATCCTCATCCCAGGCTGGAGGGAGAGTCAATGCTTTGTCAGTCTATCTGGGCAACTGCAGCTGGTTTTGACCTACACGTCTTAGTTCACTTCCCACAACTGTGGCTCCATCCCCACCCCAAGGAAGGGAAGAAGAGATGTGGAACTTCATCAGTATCTCTGGGCAACTACAGATAATCTAGACCTGCATAGCTTGGATTACTGCACTTATCTACCCCTGGCTCCACCTCTACCCCTGGCATGGGAGAAAGGTGGGAGAAATTTTACTGGTTCTTGAGAAACATGGCAGCTTCAGGCTTCATGGCTTATAGTACAAATCACATCCTCAACACCTACTCCTCAACCAGCAAGAGAGAAAATGCAAGAAACAGATGAAAAAGAGCTGAAAATATTCAGATTGACTAAACATGAGCCACTTTAAAGTTGCAGGTTAAGTTGAACCAAGTATCAAAGGGGGATTAAATCACAAGCCAATAAGATAGAAAGCCCTAGACTAAACAGATAAATTGAGCCCAGAATAAATACATCAGGTAAACCAATTGCTGAGACACCAGAAAAACTCACAATCCATACCAAGATACAGAAAGGTATGGCCCAGTCAAAGGAACAAACAGAGCCTCCTGATGGCATAAAGGAATTGAGACAACTAATCATAGATATTCAAACAAATCTTCTTAATAAATTGTATGAGATGGCTTAAGAAATTAAGGAAATTTAGAAGAAACTGAGTGAGCACAAAGAAGAAATTGAAATTGTGCATAGAAAAATAGCAAATTTTATGGGAATGAAATGTATAGTAAATGAACTTCAAAATATAACGGAGTCATATAACAACAGATTTGAAGAAACAGAAGAAAGGATCAGTGAGCTTGAAGACAGGGCCTCCAAAAGCAAACATGCAAAAGAACAGATAAAAAAAAAAAAAAGAATTCAAAAATTGAAGAGGTTCTCAGGAAATTAAAGGATAGCAACAGATATGTAAACATATGTGTCATGGGTGTCCCAGAAGGAGAAGAGAAAGGAAAAGGGGTAGAAGGAATATTTGAGGAAATAATGGTAGAAAATTTCCCAACCTTATTGAGGGACAAAGATATCTGTGCCCAAGAAGCACAATGTATTCCCATCCAAATAAATCTGAATACACTACTCTGAGAACATACTAATCAGAATGTCAAATGCCAAAGATAAAGAGAGAATCCTGAGAAGAGCAAGAGAAAAGTGATTTATCACATACAAATATTGCTCAATAAGATTAAATGCTGATTTCTCATCAGAAACCATGAAGGCAAGAAGGAAGTGGTTATGCTATATTTAAGATACTGAAAGAGAAAAACTTCCAGCCAAGAATCTTATATTAAAAAATGAAAGTGAGTTTTGAATATTCAAGATAAACAGAAACTGAGAAAAGTTGTTATTAAGAGACTGGTTTTGCAAGAAATACTAATGTGCTAAAGCTTGAAATGAAAATACAGGAGTGTAAGGTTGGAAGACAATCTAGAAATGAAGATTGAATTAGTGAAAGTAACTAAATGTGTAAAAAGAGTGGTGAAAATAAAATATGATAGATAAAACCCAAAGCCCCAAAATGAGTGAAGAACTGTCTTTACAGTAATAACACTGATGTTAATGGATTAAACTCCCCAATCAAAAGACACAGACTGGCATAATGGATAAGGAAATATGTGTCATCTATATGCTGTCTATAAGAGACTGACCTTAGACCCCAGGATACAAATAAATTGAAAATGAAAGGCTGGCTGGAAAAAAGATATTCCACACATGCAATAATCAAAAAAAATCTGGAGCTGCTATATTCATATAAGATGAAATACACTTTAAAAGCAAAGCTGGTATTAGAGATAAAGAAGGTATATATTAATAAGCAGAGCAATTCACAAGGAGGAAATAACAATCATAAATGTATATACACATAACCAGGAAGCCCCAAATAATATGAGGCAAACACTGCAAAACTGAAGTGAGGAATACAGTTCTCTACAATAATATTTGGAGACTTCAATACAGTAGTCTCATCATTGGACAAAACATGTGGGCAGAGGATCGATAAGGAAGCAGAGAGCTTGAAATATATGATCAATGATCTAAACCTAATAGACATATACAGAACATTGTGCAACAAACCAGCAGTATATACATTCTTTTCAAGTGCTCATGGATCCTTCCCTAGGATAGACAATATGTAGGGTCACAAAGCAGAACTCATTAAATTCAAAAGATCAAAATTATAAAAAGTATTTTCTCTCATCATAATGGAATAAAACTGGGAGTTACCAACAGGCAGAAAAAGGGAAAATTCACAAACACTTGGAGATTAAACAACACACTCTTAAATTATTAGTGGGTCAAAGAAGAAATTGTGAGAGAAAGCAGTAAATATCTTGAGATAAATGAAAATGAGAACACAACATATGAGAACACAACATATGAGAACCTATGGGAAGCAGCAAAGGCAGTGCAGACAAGGAAATTTATAAGACTCAATGTTTACATTAAAAGAAAAGAAAGAGCTAAAATCAATGACTTAACTACATGGCTGGAGGTACTAGGAAAAGAATAGCAACTATTCCCAAAGCAAGCAGAGGAATGAAACAACAAATATCAGAGCAGAAGTAAATGAAATTGAGAACAAAAAAACAATAGAAGAATTAACAAAACAAAGAGTTAGTTCTTTGAGAAGATCAAAAATTGACAAACCCTTAGCAATACTGTCATAGAAAAAGACAGAGAGAAGATGAAAACAAATAAAATCAGAAATGAAAAAGAAATAAAAGGTATCCAAATTGGAAAGGAAGAAGTAAAAATTTTACTGTTTGCAGGTAATATGATCCTTTACATAGAAAGTCTTGAAAAATCTACAAAAAAGCTACTAGAGCTAATAAATTCAGCAGAGTGGCAGGATACAAGATTAATATGCAAAAATCAGTAGTGTTTCTATACGCTAGTATGAGCAATCTGAAGAGGAAGTCAGGAAAAAATTCCATTTACAATAGTAAATAAAAGAATCAAATATTTAAGAATTAACCAAGGTCATTAGCACTTGTATTCAGAAAACTACAATGTATTGCTAAATGAAATCAAAGAAAACCTAAATAAATGGAAGAACATTATGTGTCCATGGATTGGAAGACTAAATATTATTAAGATGTCAATTCTTCTCAGACTGATATATACATTCAATACAATCCTGATAAAAATTCCAACAGTCTTTTTAAAGAAATGGAAAACCCAATTATCAAATTTATTTGGAAGTATAATGGGGCCCTGAATAGCTAAAAACACAATCTTAAAAAGGAAGAATGAAGTTGAAGAACTCTCACATCCAGAATTTAAAACATATTGCATAGTAACAGTGGTAAAAAAAACAAACAAACAAACAAACAAAAAACAAAAAACAGGGGACTGGCAAAAAGATAGAAATATAGAACAATGGAACTGAATTGATGGTTCAGAAACAGAATCTCACTTCTATGGTCAAGTGTTTTTTGACAAGGCTATTAAGCCCACCCAGCTGAGGCAGAACAGTCTATTCAATAAATGGTGCAGGGACAACTGGATATCCATATCCAAAAGAAGGAAAGATAACCCTTATCTCACACCTTGTACTAAATTAACTCAAAATGGATCAAAGACCTAAATATAAGGGTTAGAACCATAAAACTTTTAGAAGAAAATGTAAGCAATCATCTTCAAGACCTGGTGATAGCTGGTGGTTTCTTAAACCTTACACCAAAAGCATGAGCAATGAAAGAAAAAAATGGATAAATGGGATCTCCTCAAACTTAAACTCTTTTCATGATTCAAAGGCCTTTGTCTAGATAGTGAAAAAGTAGCCCATTCAATAGGTCAAAATATTAGGAAACCAAATATCCTGTAAGGGTTTGATTTCCATGCCATAAAGAGATCATACAACTCAACAATAGAAGAGCAAGCAATTCAATTAAAAAATGGGCAAAAGACTTAAATAGACATTTCTCCAAAGAGAAAATGGCAAAAAAGCACATGAAAAACTGTTCACTATTCCTAGCAGTTAGGGTAATGCAATTCAAAAATACAATGAGATATCTTTTCATGCCTTATGGAATGACCATTAAAAAAAAAAAAAGGAAACAACAAGTGCTAGAGAATATGTGGAGAAGTGGGAACAGTCCTTCACTCTTGGTGGGCATGTAAAATGGTGCAGCCTCTGTGGAAGACAGTTTGGAGGTTCCACAGGAAGCTAAATATAGAACTGCCTTATGATCTGGCAATCCCTCTGCTAGGAATACATCCAGAAGAACTGAAAACAGTGGCACGGACAGACATTTGCATGCCAATATCAATAGTGGCATTATTCACAATGTCAAAAGATGGAAGCAAGCAACTGATGAATAAATTTTAAAAATGTGGTGTATACATATAATGGAATACTATGTTGCTTGTAAAACAAAATGAAATTGGGACATATATGACAACATGAATGAACTTTGAGGACATTATGCTGAGTGAAATAAGTCAGACATAAAAGGACAAATAGTGTATGATCTCACCAATATGAACTAAATATGAAGAATGAACATATGGGATTAAAACCTAGAGTATAGGTTATTAGGAGATAGGTTGAGGACTGAGAAAAGGGTTCTGGTGCTTAATGTATATAGAATTCTTAATTAGTTTGACTGTGAAACTGGAATTAGAGTTGATGGTAATACATTATAGTGAATATAACTAACATGACTGGTTTATAAATGGAATTGTGGCTGAAATTTAGGGACATAAATGTCAGTTGAAGGAAAGGTAGAGAATAATCTAGAGATTGAACAACACAGTGAACATGGAGGGAGATGAGGATTGCAGCTAGCAGTACAAATAAAATAATGTACTTGTATGAGCTAGAACAAATGTGCGTCACTATTACAAGGTGGTAAGAATATGGTGATACATGGAAAAATACAATTAATTTAACTTATGGAATATATTTAACAGCAATATTGTAATATTCTTGCATCAATATCAATGAAGGTACTATATATTAATGCCAAGGGAAAATAATAGGAGAACATGGGATTTTTTCCTTTTGGACCAAGGAAAATTTCAAAAATTTACTAAGGCAATGATTGCACAACTCTGTGACGAAAATGAGAGTCACTGAGTGTACACTTTGGAAAGATCGTACAAGGCATGGGACAGTATAACACAATGAATCATGTGGTTAGTAGCACAAAAATGAGACTGTTCTCTCATGAACTATAAAAGCTGTACAATACTAATATACAGTGTTAATAATAGGAGGTGTATGGAAAAAATATACCATATGTAAGGTATTGACCATAGGTATTGATAATAGTCTGTTTGTGTTCTTTATAATCAGTAACAAATATTCCACAACAATACAAGGTATTGGTGGAGGAGTGATATATGGGAATTCTGCACATTATGCTTGAGTTTTGTGAACTCACAATTTCTCTAACAAAAAATACAAAAAATTAGTTTGTCCACATTTTTAAAAAAGTATTAGTACTCAAAAACATTTTTGAAAATAAAATTTAAAAAAAAGTTTGACACTGTACATTAAACAAGCTGCAGTCATACCAGGGAAATTTATGAAACAAGTTTAACATTGTAGAAAATATTGAAAGAAAATTTCCTGACAAAAAAGGTATAGGAAAGAATCCGCTGGATATCTTTGTAAAAAGACCAAGCAAGTTTCCAAACATAGAAAACTGAATTTCCATTAGACTTCTCAAAAGCAATATAACATGCAAAACCAAAGACAAGGTTTATCTACAAAATTTCAAGGAAATCATAATTGAGCTACAAATTTTATATCCACCAAACTGTTTTCCAAGTAGTAAAGCAGTATAAAAACACATTTAACCATTCTATAAGTCACAAAATATTTTAACCTTGGGTCCTTAACAAGATATCTATAAGAATATGAGCTTTATCCAAATAATATATGACTGAGAAAACATCTTCAAAAAGGACTACAAATATTGTACATTATGGTAAAATAGAAAATACATATATTTTTAAAAACAGGTGAATGGGAAAGAAAGATGTGGTAAAGGCGAAGGACTTTATCAGTAAAACTCGACTAAAATTGGATAGTAAAGAACAGAGGACAGGCAAGAATTTATAATTTTCTTATAATAATTAACAGATACTTTAAGAAGAATAAGCTCCTAACCAAGTAAACAAAGCAAAAGGAGAGCAGAATGTATTTAGAAAGACTAAGTAAATCTGCCTGTATATAAATATTCTATGCATATTTTATAGGCCAAGTTAAAACAAAATACTGATAAAACTTAGATAAAACATATTGCTTATAAAAATATATGCAAGTGGGCTTAATTAATCTCAATTGAATATAAATATATGCTTCACAAAGCATAGCCTTATTTGCTGTTACATACAAGAGAATCTGTTTAAAACAAAGTGATTTAGGAAGGCTAAAAATAACGGAACAGACAAAGCTATACCAAACAAATGTAAAATAAACAAAACAAAACCACAAGCAAAACAAGAGGGTTACATTCTTGGAGAAAAAAAAAAAAAAAACAGTACACAAAAGAGCTATGAAGGAAAAGGTAATCAAAAGGGTATAGAGGGATGGATGTGTCTCAGATGGTTGGGTGTCTGTCTCCCATATGGAGGGACCTGGGTTCGATCCCCAGGACCTCTGGGTTAAAAAAAAAAAAAAGGGTCTATATTGAAATTTGTACCTGAAAGGTATAGAGAACACTTGCTTTTCAGGACTCAGGGATAATTTACAAAAACTGTAATTAGATTATGCCAAGAAATAAACTTTAATATGTACCAAAAAGTAATAATCATTCAAAAACGTTCTCTTAAAAATAATTAAAAACAGAAATTAGTAAAATAATAAAAAAATTATAAGGGCTATTCAACCCTTAAAAACCCAGTTTACACAATTAAAGGGTAAGTTAAATCAAATTGCAAAATTTCCAGAAGGTAATTAAATTAAAACATTACATCTCAAAATTTAAGTAATTCAGTAGAATCAGAAGAAATCTCCCAACCCTAAAATTTTAATTAATAATAAATGAAAGAATGTCTCCAATTAAACAACCACTTCAGAAATTAGTAAAAGAATGGAAAACTAAGCCAAAAACACAAAATAAATGAAGAACTAAAACCGATGGTTTAAAATATAGGATTACAAAGAACATTAAATGAACTAATTAGGAAAAATTGTGAAAAGCACAGAAATACTAAATTAAAAATGACACAAGAAAGCTAACTATCAAGAGAGAATATACTAAAATCCATCACACAATAATATTTTATGTATTTCTTTGCAAGTAAATATAAAAGAGTAATGAATAACTTTGTATCTACAAATATATAATTTACCAAACCTTACATCAGTAGAGATAAAAAAAAAAAAAAAAAAAAAAAAAAAACTGCCAAAAATGGAATGCTACCCAAAGAGCCCCAAGCCCAGTTGATATTTTAGGGAATTCTACTAATCTAGATGAACCATTGAAATCCTACTAAAACCACATTATTAACAAAATAGTAAGGCTTCCAGATTAATTTTTTAGGTACTATTCAGTTAACCAACCAAAACTTGCAAATGGCAAATTAAAAAGAAAACTACAGGGTTAACTCAGTCATATTAATGCAAAACCCTAAAAATATATTAACAGCTTTTAGCAGCACATTATAAAAATACATCATTTAAAAGAAAATGTTTTGGTGATGTATACATATATATAGCTCATTTTTAAAAATCAAGTAATATAGTTATTAGTAATCATACTAATAATTCTAAGGACAAATCTATCTTATCTTCATAGATTCAAAAATGGAATTTGACAGAAATTAATACCTTTAGTGATAAAACCCTTAAGAAAACAGAAATCAATGAAAAAAGTAAACAACGCTAAATTCATCAACATGATAAGATATATCTTGATTTAAAAGTTAGCTTCTAAAGTGGTTATCTCTATATACATTCTCACTATGATAAGGAAGAAGATAAGAATAACCAATGATACTCCTACTACACAATATCATATTCAAATTATAAAGTGCAATGTGTGGGAAGTGCCTGGGAATTAATATTCCACTGATTGCGTCTTATAAGTAATCAATGATGAGAATGGATTTATAAATACTCCAGCTGTCAAGCTTGCTTACCGCCTACCTGAAATCATTAATAAATGTCATAAATGTATCTTTTTACAATCCCAGTGTTTCTCCAAGGGTAAACTCCATTACCCGTTTTGGTAAACAGGCCAACATCATGGGAGAGAAACCTGTGCAGTCACAGAGGGTCACACTCTCAGAAGGGACTTCCTTTTAATTTAATGCTCTGATATTGCCATGTTAAAATTCTTAATCATTTAATCTTTGAACTTGTGTCTGGTGAGGTCAGATGGAAAAAGGGAGCATGCATGTGAGCAAAGGAGATGCCCCAGGTAAACTTAGTCCTGTAGAAAGCCGGTTATATGTGTGCTGAGAAGTTGGTCAGGTTAACTGGTAGACTTATGCACTTCTGGGGCAATTAGGGATGCCCGGGGCCCCATCACGGTGGCGGGGCCAAGACCTGGACCCAGATTAGTGCTAATGATTGCTGCTGCTGCTGCTGCTGCTGCTGCAGTAAAAGTAACAAGGGTGGCAACAATGCCCACAGCTTTTGGAAAAAGGGGGCCTTCTGCATGGGGTCAGGGCTGGGACTGCAGTGGGAGACCAGCTTTCCCCTCCATCCCTGTACTATCTACATAAATTGAACTCTCCAGCCTGAGCAATGGGGCAGGAAAGTGACAGTTGTAAGACAGTGCATTTTTTCAATGCATTTTAAAAAAATAAAAGCATATACATGGGTTCCAGAAAAATATCTCAAGGAGTTGTTAGAATTCTTCAAATATTTTAGAATTTTTGGATAGAAAGCTGCTTCAAAATTGTAAAGAAAATATCCATAAGCTTAGAAATAAAAATTCAATTTGAAGTTCCTTACATTTTCATGTGACAGTTTGGGTGAATGAATTATTAAAAACAAAGACAATTTTTAAAATGACTTTTTCTTTGCAATTGAAGATAAAGCAATTGAAGGCTTAAACAGGCATTTTGAATTATGTACAAATACTGAAGCCACTTTTGGCTTCTTGCATGACCTCCACAAGCCACTGGAAATGTCAGTGGAAATAATATAATGCATTAGTGTGAACATACTTTTAAAATTAAATTCAGACTTGCACAAAACTGATTGATATTGAAGATACAAGCCTTTTTATAAAAGTTGTTTTATAAGTATCATCAGTTCTAGATATACTAAAATTTATATTTCCAACTAATTTATCAAACATTTATCTCAAGTTGTCATAGCCTAAAAACATATTCTTAATAGTTCCAGTAACAGTAGAATCAGCAAAAAGATTCTTCTCCAAATGAAAAATTATAAAAAATTATTTGTGATATTATATTTGCCAGGAGTGATGGATGTCACTTTCATTTATATTGATTGAAAGTAAAATTGCTAAAAGCATAAATTTTGACAACCTAATAAATGAATTTGCAGTAAAGCAAGCCAGAAAAGAAAAATCTTATGATCAATCAAGATATTGTTTGGTTTCACTTTTTACAATTTAGAACTCTTATCCATCTGGTATCTGATGTGAATTATGAATCCAATTTTGTCTTTGTCCATTGCTATGCAGCTTCCCATTTGCAGCAATTTATTTGCTGTTCATTTCCTTAGGCTTAGCCTTTATTAATCACTTTGTTATTAGTGTCCTATTATGCAACATAGATTTGGGATTGTTTTGTCAGCCAACATGGATTTTTATCTTAGATTAGTAAAGGAATTAATATCACATTTATTGATATCTCAAACAATTTTTACTTTATAACTATCAATTTATATGGAATAAATAAAACCAAATCTCAGTTTCTTAAAGCAATCAAATGTTATTATAGTTCACAACTCTACAAGTCAGTTTGGTGGTCCTTTTGATGATATCAAAGCTTACTAATGGCACTGAAACAACAATAAGAAAAGAAAGCGGCTCTGCTGATCTTAGCTGGGCTTTCTTAAATGTTTGGATGTGCAATTTTAAGGTGAGACTTTTATTTTTCCGCTACTTAAATTTGTTCCATTGTCCCTATATTGGTATTTGTGTGTGTGTGTGATGAATATACGTAGGTCATTCTTTTCTATGTTCTCCTGAATGAAATTTACATGGAAATGAAAGGGACCCAGAGCAGCCAAAATATTCTTGACAAAACTGAACAAAGTTGGAGACTCACATTTCCTAATCAAAACTTATTAAAAAGCTATAGTAATCAGGACAGAGTGTAACTGGGCTAAGGATAGACAGAAGAGTGGAATAGAATTGAGAGTCCACAAATAAGCCTATACATGTACGGTTAATTAATTTTTGCAAGTTTTATTCCCAGGAACCTATAAGTATTTTCTTACAAGGAAAAAAAAATCTTTGCAGATGTGATTAAGTTAAGGACCTTGGCAAGAAGAGATTTTTTTAGATTATCCTGGTGGTTCCTAAACGTCATCACAAGTATCCTTATGTGAGAGAGACAGAGGTAGATTTTATACACACAGAAGAGGAAGAATCAATGTGACCAGGAAGGCAGAGATTGGAGTGATGAGGCCACAATTCAAGAAATTCAGCAGTCACCATCAACTGAAAGAGGCAGGGCACAGACTTTCCTTTAGGGATTCCAGAAGGCGTGCAGAGAGCTGACACCTTAATTTTGGACGTATTACCTCCTGAACTGTGAGGGAATAAATTTCTGTTCTTTTAAACTACCAAGATTGTGTTAATTTTTTACAGCAGCCAGAGCAAACTAATATGGATGGCAAGACTATTCAGAGGGGGAAGAGTAGATTTTTCAGCAAATGCTAACAAAACAATTGGATATCCACATGCAAAAGAATAGCAGTTGGGCCTTACCTCACACCAAATACAAAAATTAACTCAAAATGGGTGAAAAACCTAAATTTAAGAGCTATTACTATAAAATCTTTAGAATATTGGAGCAAATCTTTGTGATCCTGAAATAGTGGAATTTTAGAAATGACATCAAAATACAAGTAGAAAAGGCAATAATCGATAAATTGGACTTCATCAAAATTAAAGAGAAAAATAACTTTTTTTGCTTCAAAGGACACCATCAAGAAAGTGAAAAGACAACTGACAAGTTGGGAAAAATATTTGGAAATCATTTATCTGGTAAGGCACTTTTATCTAAAATATATAGTGAACACTTCAATGTAATAAGACAAGTGTTTAATACTTGAGCTAAGAATTTAAATAGACATTTCTCCAAAGAAGATAGTCAAATAACCAATAAGCAAATAAAAAAAAAAGAAAGTTCAACATTACCTATCAGGAAAATGCAAGTCAAAATCACAATTAAATAACATCTCACACAAAGTTATAGTAAAAAAGACAGATAATAGCCAGTGTTGTTGAGGAAAAACTGGAAAGACCATATGTGAATGGTGGGGATGTAAAATGGTACAATTGATTTTGAAAGAGTCTTGCAGTTCCTCACAATAATAAGCATTCAAATTACATATGACCCAACAATTCCTCTCCTAAGAATGCACACAAGAAAAATGAAAACGTATGTGTATGCAAAAACTTGCACATGGATGTACATGACAACATTTTTCTTAATTAACCAAAAAGTAGAAACAATGTAAATGTCCATCCACTGATGAAAGGATAAATAAAATGTAGTGTTTCCATATAATGGAATATTATTTGGGCATAAAAATAAATGAAATGTTGACACATGTTACAACATGGATGGACCTTAAAATCATTATGTTAAGTGAAAGAAGCCATTAACAACAAGACATTTTGGATGACTCCATTTACATAAATTGTTCAGAATAAGCAAATCTTTAGAGGCAGACATTAGACTTGTGTTACTTAGGGATGAAAATATTTGGGGGAAATGGAGATTGAGTGCTAATATATATGAGATTTCATTTTGGGTAATGAAAATGTTCTAAAATGATTGCGTAAGTCTGAATGTACTAAGAAAACACTGAATTGTTTACTTTAAATGGTAAATTGTAACTGAATTATATCTCAATATACCTGATATTTTTAAAATATACACAAATATAATAAAGTTTTAAAAGACATGATTTTATGCATTTATATATATTATAAATTTTCAGCGTAAGAATTAGGTGAAAGATTATTAAGACATAAGACTTTGGCCCACAAAACATTAGAAACACAATGAAAGCAAAAAATTATTTGTTAAGAATGAAGTGTGCTATTCTGCAAGTGTTTGTCTTGTTTATTCTTTTCCTATTAAGGCATAGTAATTTATCAAGTCACATCTTTTCATTCATGAAATGCAGTTTATGGTTAGTCTTGTGGAGAAGAATAAACAATATTCCGTAAATTGGACATTAACCTAATTTCAGGCAGCAAGTGGCAAATGCTTTTTCTGGTCTTTAGATTAACTAGTATATTACAATCTTACCACTGAGGTTTTTGGATAGTGAAGCTATGGATATGTAGGTTAGTTAGAAAAGATATATATTTGTACAGATTTGAAAAGTATGTTTTTACCACATATTTTGCATTCTTCATTTAAATGCATTCTTGCTTCATGTGTCAATATGTTACAACAAAGTGATTAAAAAGTTGATCTTATTGCATGAATCCGTTCATTAAAATCATAATATGGTGGAACAACTACACAAGTTTTCCTTTATTTACTTCAGAATTAGTCCTCAATGCAAATACTTTGGTCACCTTTATTCACTTTCCTTAGAAACAATTTTTTAAATAAATAAATTCATCAATTTTGTCAATTCCAGTCAACATCCAATCAATTCAAACTTTGTCAAAATTTATTCACCTGCTAAATTGACCCAAATTATTGGATTGTGTTAATTATATAAATTTTACCCTTCCTTCAGAAAATCTCCCCCATTTCATTCCAATGTTCTTGCTTTTTAAAAGACATTTACCTAAATAAATGTTTAGGAAGAATAGAATCTAAGAATATCAAGTATGCGTTAATTAGGTCCAGGGTCAATAACAATGCATTTACAGTTATAGTAGTCTGGGGATTTTGAATAAATGCATAATATTGTTGTAATACACAATTATTATACATAAATTATTTGCTACTTATGAATCAAATTATCTTACAATGATTTCTAAAATACAACAATGCATTTCCAAAATCATGCAGTTAGAATAGCCGCCCTGGAACAGATAAGCATAAAATATGATCCTCTTTTCAACACCAGACAGAATGAAGAGTCATCATTATTCTGTTTCTTAATTTAATAAATTTTATCACTGAGAAGGAAGTTGTTGTTCTGGCTTAAGGCAATATATATGGCCTCTGCATTAGTTTGCCAAAGGCTGCCAATGCAAAAATATCAGAAATGGCTTGGCTTCTATAATCGGGAATTCATTAGGGTAAAAGCTTATAGTTCTGAGGCTCTGAAAATGTCCAAATCAAGGCATCATCAGAGATGCTTTCTCACCAAAGTTTGGCTGCTAGCAGATCCTGGAGTCCTGCCACATGGTGAGGCAAGATGATGAGTCTGCCAGTCTCTCTCTACTTTCTCTTCAAGTTCATCTGTGGATGATTAGACATCTCTTCCTGAACCTCAATTCCTTGATACTTTCTGAGCTTTCCTGTCTTTCTGGAGCCATAGGTGAACCTCTCTCTCACATGGCAGGGTCACAATAGCAGAACTCCCTTTCTCTGGGTCTCTTCTCTCTGTGTGTTCTCAGTTTATGTAAGACCCAGCAAGAGAGAGGGTGAAGACCCAACTGGGGTCATGTCCCACTGATGTAGTCCAATCAAAAGCCCCAACACGATCTAATCAAAGGTCCCTTAATGGAATTTATGCAATCAAAGGGCACCACACCTACAGGAACAGATTAGTTCAAGGATACAATCTTTTCTGGCTCCCACAAAAGACAAACCAGGACAGCTCAAAAACCCAATTCTCTCCTCTTATATTTGGACTAAGAAGTTGTCCATTACAGACTTACAGAAAATCTGAGGAATTAAAGGCTTTATTTTGTTTCAGTACAAAGAAAAAGAGCTTCTATTCTGGTTATATCCCACTGCCCAAATTCAGTCACACAACATGAATGCAAGGGTCTGGGAAATAAAATTCTTTTTGAATGACTAGAAGGAAAATAAATTGAGTTTTTGCATAGATTTGCCATTGTTAAACCTGGGTTCAAACAAAAAAGTAACTTCCTTTAATAGAGAACCCTTCACACTATTCTTTAAAAGTGACAATACATATTAAACTAATAATTTTATGTGACCAATAAGCTGACAAAAGTAAAAATGCAATTAGTAAACAGTATTGCTCCAATGCTAATTACAAATTGAAAGGTTGTATATTATTCTGAAATTTCCATTCATTGCTTTAATTAACCAATTAATACAATTTGATTAATCTAAACTTTTAGGATGATTTTAAGAGGATTTGTTCAAAAAATTATATAAAAGACTTTCCAAAGCAAGTGAGCCTTTGATAGGAAATTTGCTCCAATAATCTTCAAGAATGTTCCAATTTTGTGCTTAAAATTTTAACTAGGTTGATTATCACCGTGCTTAAAAATTCAACATTTACACCCATTCTACGTGACAGGATTCAAGTAAGATCTTTGCAATTCAAAAGTTCAAAAAAATGCTGTTCATCTGCTGAAGCTTTTACATGTGTTCATCTTATCAATGATAAAAGTAGAATAATATAACTAGAAATCCAGAGAGAGAGAGAGAGAAAAGGGGGTATAATCCTCTAAAAATAATATCAAGAAGGTTAAAATTCAGTATAAACACAGGTTTGCAAAGGACAATATTGTATTTTTTTCCTTTCATAAACATACAAATATCTGTTGTCATTTCTTTTCTTTTTCACCCAATATGATAAAATTTTTCAGTGCACCAACGCTGTCTTTTTTTTTGGATTCATGCATCAAGTGACTGGTAAAAGACTGTAGGAATTAACCAATGAATGATGAGTGACATGAAAAATAGGCAGTAAATTAGTCTACTGTTTGAAGAAGCTAACGGACTTCTAAAAGATACTATGCATAAAGCACACCAACTTTAATTTGCTTACATCTTTTTGTTTGTTTTTCTTCTCTTTCTGGACTTCAGGAGTAGAAATGTTTGCCTTTTTTCTCTTTGTACA
This sequence comes from Tolypeutes matacus, assembly GCA_026826555.1. Lineage (NCBI taxonomy): Eukaryota > Metazoa > Chordata > Mammalia > Cingulata > Chlamyphoridae > Tolypeutes > Tolypeutes matacus. The sequence continues at coordinate 28,240,672 of JAKSZT010054304.1, read as the reverse complement.
TGTATTAGTTATCTATCGCCATGTAACATATTATCATAAACTGAGAAGCTTAAAACAACATATATTTATTACCTTATTGTCTTCAGGGTCGGGAGTCTTGGCACAAAACACCTGTGTTCTCTGCTCAGGGTCTTAAGAGGTTACAATCAATGATGGCCACTGGGGTGCTTTCATTGCTGGAGATCTGGATTCCCTTCCAAGCACATGTGATTGTTGATATAATTCAGTTCCTTGCAGTTGTAAAAGTGAAGTCCCTGTTTTCTTGCAAACTGTCAGTTGGGACCAGTCTCACCTCATAGAGGTTGACCTCAGGTTCTTGCCAGTTGAGTACCTGCATAGAGCCACTCCCACCACGGGAGCCTATGTTTTCAAGGTAAGCTTTGATTCTCTGACCTCAAGGAAGACTTCACTCCCATTTTAAAGGGATCATTGGTTTAGGTCAGGTCAAGCCATGTAAACCCCTCTTTCATTGACTCAAAATCAACTGATTAGGGACCTTAATTACATCTTCAAAATCTCTTTTGACTTATAACATAAGAGAGTCACAGGAGTGAACTCCTGTCATAGTCACAGGTCCTTCCCATACTCAAGAGAAGGGAATTACACAAAGGCATGGGTTATTGAAGGTCTTACAATTTTGCCTACTACACTCTAGGAGCCATGCTTTGAGTTAATCATGCATCTCTTTAACCTTCAATATGCTCAATTTGGCACATCAATTATTCATCATCATCATTGGTTCATGCCTTTCTCCTAGTTTACCTAAATAATATTCACGGGGGCACTTCCTTTTATCTCCATTGTACTATTGCAATTCATGTGATGTTATTTGTATGTATTATTGTGAACCATACTTTGCTTTTTGGAATTTATTTATTTATTTACTTATTTAGGGGTACTGGGGATTGAACCCACAACCTTATACATGGGAAGCAGGCACTCAACCACTGAGCTACACCTACTTCCCAATGAGATTTGTTTTTTTCATTTGTATGTTTTTAGGAGGTACAGGGGATCGAACCCAGAACCTTATACATAGGAGGCAAGTCCTTAACCATTTGAGCTACATCTGCTTCCTAGAATTTATTTTAACGTATATAAATATTATTGCATTATGAAACATTTTGTTATTTTTATTTTGCTCTAAACACTATTTTGAAAGATATATTCATATTTCCATGTACATATCTATGCTATTTTTTCTAAGGGCTCTCTAGTACTCCATTTTACTTAATCTGCTTCCCTTGGGATTGAGCTCAGACTGCCTCCAAGTCTTTGCTGCTGTAAACGATATGGAATTTTCATTTATTCCTCTTTGGGACCTGTATGAAGATATCTTTTGAACCAATACCCAGGAAGATAATTTCTGTGTCTTAGCATATAGCTTTACTTAATTAGAACATGTAGTGTCAGTTTACTCTCCAAACTAGTTGCACCAGACTACAATCTCAATGCTAGTTATGAGCTTTCCAAGACATCCACATGCATGTCAAGATTTAGAATTTCAAAGCTATCTAATAGAGGCAAAGGGATATCCCATTGTTGTTTTTAACTGCATTATTATTATTCCTAATATATTTAACTATTTTTTCTTACGTTTGTTATCCTTCAATTTCTGTAAATCTCCTATTAATATACTTTCTTATTTTTATATGGGGGGGATCCAATCTTTTCCTTTAAAATTTGCAGGATTTTTATTTTTTTTTGGCATTATAGATGTACATGTCTACTTATTTGGGATATTATAAATTTATTCTCTTTAATTGTCATCTCTCTACTAAATTTATGTAGTGTTAGATGCTGAAAAATATCTTTTGAGATGTTTTAGTTTTGTTGAGCAGCTATCACAAATATCACTTGATAGGTTGGCTTAAACAAGAAGCATTATTGGCTCAAGGTCTTCTCCCTGAAGACTGTGACATACTTTGCTAGATGCTGGTGATTCTAAGGGCTCCTTGGTTTTCCCATTACATGGTGATGTCCTCTCATCTCTTTATAAGACCTCCCATAATCCAGAATAAGCTCTATCCTCATTCAGATGGGTTATACTTTAACTAAAATAATGCCCTGAAGTAGTCCTATTTATGATGGTTCTTACCCACAGAAATGCAGATTAATATTAAGAACCTATGTAAATTGGGATCCAGAATTCAATCTACCACATGGGTTAGGTTAATTAATATTTTATGTTTCATGCTTTTAAAGTTATTATTTAAGAAGTCCTTTCCCACCCCTCTATCAAAAACACTTTTCTACATTTTCTTCATTTTATTTTATATATTTCATTTCAAAATTCAGTCATTAGTCATTAATTCAGCTGTGTACATTTTCTTCTAAACTCTGTATGAATCCCCATTCCTTTATCTTGCTTAGTTGCACTAATTTGATCAGGAAACTTTTGAGTTGATGTGAATTATCAGCCATCACCTTATTTTGGTATAAGTTTGAAAATTTTCCCTTTTATTGATATTATCTTATTTTCATCCAATATTCTTTCAAAAGTTATTGAGAAAATCAATTTTTCTGTTACTCTTGATGTTGTAAATTTTATTGATTTATTTTCAACTGCTCAACTAAATATGGATACAAATTAGCCTTTTTAATGCTGATATATATTTCTTTTATTTTTACTGCATACTGTTTGTATAATAAAATCTTTAGAAAGTATCTGTCTTTGTGAGAGAAATCTGCCTGTAATTTTCTTTTCCTATAATCATCCTTGGGTCATGACATAGTTAATTTCATTAATTTTTTTCCAAATAAGCAATTTTTGGCATTTTTATTTTCTTTATTCAGAATGTGTGAATGTGTATAGATATGCTTAAATTTCATTAATATTTTTCTTTATTAAAGAAGATGTGGTTTTATAGAAAAATCATGCATAAAATACTGGATCTCCATACACCACCCCACCACCTACAACTTGCATTGTTGTGGAATATTTGTTACAGGTGATGAAAGCACATTTTAATATATGTACTATTAATTAAAGTCCATGGTTTAACTTAGGGTTCACTGTTTGTGTTGTGTAGTTCCTTGGATTTTTTTATTTTTTATTTTTATTCTGTTACCATATATGCAATCTAACATTTCTCTTTTTAGTTATATTTATATATATATTCAGGGCAGTTAATTGTGTTCACAATGTTGTGCTACCGTCACCACCATTCACTACCAAAACAATTGATCATTCTGAATAAGGACCCTGTATATTTTAAGTCTTAACTTCCCACCCATGCCATCCACTTATAACCTATATTCTAGATCCTGACTCTATGAGTTCAGTTATTCTAATTGTTTCAAATCAGTGAGATCATACAATATTTGTCTTTTTGTCACTGGCTTATTTCATTCAACATGATGTCTTCAAGGTTCATCCACATGTATCACGTCTTCATTCCTCTTGTTGGCTAAGTAATATTCCATTGTTTGTATATACCACATTTTATTTATCCATTCATCAATTGATGGACACTTGGGTTACTTCCATCTTTTGGCAATTGTTGGATAATGTTGCTATAAACATTGGTGGGCAAATATCTATGAGAGTTCCTGCTTTCAATCATTTCTGGTATACATCTAGTAGTATGATTGATGGGTCACATGGTTGTTCTGTATTTAGCTTTCTGAGGAACTTCAAGACTGGCTTCCACAGCAGCTCCACCATTTTTCATTGCCACTAACAATGAATGAATTTCTTAGCATCTTCTCCAACACTTGTTATTTTCCATTTCATAAATAGCAGCCATTCTAATGTATGTGAAGTAGTATCCCATTGTGTTTTTGATCTGAATTTCCCTAATGGCTAATGTCCTTGGGTATCTTTTCATGTGCTTTCTGGCCATTTGTATATCTTCTTTGGAGAGATGTCTGTTCAAGTCTTTTGACCACTTTTAATTGGTTTGTCTTCTTATTGTATAGTTTAATGATTTCTTTATATTATATATACCAGACATTAATTGCTTACTGGATATGTAGCATCCAAATATTTTCTTTCATTCTGTAGGTTGTATTTTTACATTCATGATAAAGTCTTTTGAGGAACAAACTTTTTTTGTTGTTATTTTTTATTTTACAAATATATATATATTTTTTTATGAGGACCCATTTATCTAGTCTCTTGTTGTTTGTGCATTGGGTACAAAGACTAAGGAACCATTGCCTAATAAAAGGTCTTGAAGATGCTTCTCTATGTTCTCCTAGGAATTTGATAAATCTCACTCTTTTATTGATGTCTTAGATCTACTTTAGGTTGGTTTTTGAAAATACTGTGAAGTAAGGGTCCCTCTTCTTCTTTTCTTCTTTTTTTCACAAATGGAGATCGTGTTTTCCCAGCACCATCTGTTGAAAAGACTCTTCTTTTTTAAATGAATAGTTTTTGCCACCTTATCAAAAATCAATTGACCATAAATGAGAGGATTAATTTCTGGGCCTTCAAATCAATTCCATTGGTCTGTATGTCTGTCCTTGTGCCAGTACCATTCTGTTTTGATTACTATGGCTTTGTAAAAGTTTTAAGATCGATATATGTGAGTCTTCCAACTTTATTTTCTTTTTCAGGATGTTTTTGGGTATTTGGGAACCCTTACAATTTCATATAATGTTGATGATTGGCTTTTCCATTTCTGCAAAGAAGGTTGTTAGAATTTTGATTGAGATTGCATTGAATCTATAAATTGCTTTGGGTAATATTAACATCTTTATTATATTTAGTTTTCCAATGCATGAACATGGAATATCCTTCCATTTATTTAGGTAATCTTTAATTTCTTGTAGCAATGTTTTGTAGCTTTCTGTGTACAAGTCTTTTTCCTCCTTGGTTAGATTTATTCCTAGATATTTGATTTGTTTAGTTGCTATTGTAAATGGATTTTTTTTTTTTTTAATTTCTTCTTCTGGTTGTTGTTGTTTATGTATAGAAAACTACTGATTTTGGCATGTTGATCTTGTACCCAGACTCTTTGCTGAATTCATTTATTAGTTCTAGGTGCTTTGTTGTGGATTTTTCAGGATTTTCTGTATTATAGGATCATATCATCTGCAACTAGGAAAAATTTTACTTCTTCCTTTCCAATTGGGATGTCTTTTATTTCTTCTTGTATAATTGATTTGGCAAGAACTTCAGTACAATGCTGAATAACAGGAGTGACAGTGGACATTCTTGTCTTGTTTCAGATCTTAGAGGGAAAGATTTTAGTCTTTCACCATTAAGTAGAATGTTAACTGTGGACTTTCCATTTATGCCCTGTATCATGTTGAGGAAATTTCCTTTTATCCTTAATGTTGTAAATATTTCTATCAAGAAAGGGTGCTGTATTTTGTCAAACACCTTTTCTGCATTAATTGAGGTGATCATGTGTTTTTATTCCTTCATTCTCTTTATGTGGTGTATCACATTAATTGATTTTATTATGTTGAACCACCCTTGCATATGTGGGATAAATTCCACTTGGACATGGTGTATAATTCTTTTAAAATTCTATTGAACTTGGTTTGCTAGTAGTTTGCTCTGAATTTTTGCATCTAAATTCATAAAAGATTTTGGTCTGTAGTTTTCTTTTCTTAAGGTATTTTTATCTGGCTTTGGTATGAGAGTGATGTTGTCCTCAGAGAATGACTTAGTTTTCCTTCCAGTTCAATTTTTTGGAAGAGTGTGTGCAAAATTGGATTCTGTAATTTTTGTTATTTCAGTCCATCTGCTTTTTCGGTATAGTTTACTCTTCTTTTCCTCATTCTTCCAGTTTTGAGGGTAGGTCTCTGATTCAAAGGCTTTCTTCTTTTTTTAATGTAAGAATTTAGAGCTATAAATTTCCCTCTCAGCATTGAATTTGCTGCATCCCATAAATTTGGGCATGTTGTATTGTCATTTTCATTCATCTCAATTTATATCTTAATTTTGCTTCTGTTATACTCTTTTACATTATGTTTGATATAACTGATAATGCATTGAGGACTAAGTATGACCTTATCATGTGATTTATATTCATCTTTTTTTGGACTATGCTCCTTTTAGTCTTTATTTTCTTATTTTTAAGAATTCTTCATTATTCCTTATCTGCCTTTTCCAGCTTGTTATAATTTTTTAATTCTCTTTTGAAATTACACCGGTATTACTCATATCATGAAGGAAGAAAGAGGTTTTCCTTTTAAATGTCTCTATCTCAAACTTTATCTCTTTATCTATCATCATCTTTTTCCAGGATAGAGAAGGATAAACTAAGTAGAAAATACTGAAGAAAAATCATGCAAAAATTATGACTTGGAAAATCCGTATTTAAAGGTCTACATGTTTTTTAAAAACTTAAAAAATACTGTGCTGACATTATACAATGGATGCTTGCTTAAAATTTTAACCTTTGAGTTCAGTGAAGCCTAGCATATCTAGAAATGTAGATTTCCTTTCATCAATAGGAGCAAAAAGTATTTTAATCCATGTAGAGATTATTCTTGCATTACTGTTTAAGCCAAATAATAAACAAACAAAAATAAATTAAGAAACAAGAAAATATCTGTGGAATGTGATATGAAGGAAAGAGACTAGTTTAAAATAAGTTTCAAGGTAGAATTCTTTGAAGAAAGCACAAGTGACCATTTAATAAAAGAGCATTTCCAAAGAGTTGAACACATCATAGCAAAGATCCCAAGTCTAAGATAGCATTACAGAAACAGATGAAGGTCACTCTTGCTAAGCAATAGTGATGGTGAGAGTGGAAAGAAATGCATTCTGAGAAGCAAGACAGTGGCCAGATTGTGTAGTACTATCTGCCTGGGGAAAAAGTTTGGATTTCATCATGAAAAAGATTAGAGGATTTTAAGCAGAGGATCGATAAGATCTGATTAATATTTATGGTGACTCTAGGTGTGTGAGGAAAATAGAATGTGCTGGGTAAGCATAGATGTAGCAAAAAAAAATGGATGCAGAATGAACAGATTTATTGAAATTACTAATCTATGCACAAGCTTACTTAACTAAAAAATTTTTACAAAAAATATATGTTTGCTTAGATTTTTTATTCTTTTCCGTCTCTAATCATTTAATCTTTTCTAGTTTTTTACTAGACTCAGCTCTAAATAAAACTGTCAGTTTTGTTTCAACATGACAAATATAAACAAATGCATACATGTGTGATTCTTTATACTTTCAATTTTTTAACCCCAAATCCTGATAATGATTGAATGATTAAGTGCTTCTTTTGTCCCAGGCACTATATTAAGTGAATATGTAAATTTACTGAATCATTACAATGAATTTATGAGGTAAGTGATAATATAATCCCTCATTTCCTGAAGAAGAAAAGAAGGTTCTAAGAATTTAACTGATTAGATCAAGGTCACTTGGATAAAACCTAGGCTGCCTAACTTCAAACACATGTTCTTAACTTGTTTTCTACAATTGCTAAAAGGGATAAAGTTAAATTTCCTTGGGTTGCAAAACAGACAGGTTAGAACTTAAATTCCTTCAACTGAAAAAAGCTACCATAGTTCTTGGAAGAGAAAAATGAAATAATTATCTATGGAAATTCTAACTCCTTTCTACTTGTAGATGCCAGTTTTAAGAAACGGATTTGGGTTTCAAACCCACAAATTATGAGCTATTATAAATGATGAAGGTTATTTTTCATTATCATTAATAAAATCAATAACTATTACTTTTAAACTTTTAATATTTGCCAATCACTGTGATAAATTTACTGGTATTGTTATTAAGATAATCTGAATACCTTTGCCTATTTCTAAAATATGCTATTATTATTCTACAACAAATTAATATGATGATCAAATGAAGAAATACATGTAAAATATTTATTAACATCAAGTACCAAATTGCCCCTAATTACATGTAATATATTTTTTACATGTAATTTGTTTCATATGCTGGATTTTACAAGTACTCCACAAGTCTTATATATGTTTTTTTTATCTGAATTTGGGAAATATATAGGAAAGACATAACATTTATTTCCTTTGGCATTGAACTTTTATAGTTTCAGGATGTGAGAACTAATAACCAAGAAAGAAGTCAAATGTGTTTGGAAATGTAATCACACACGAACATACACAAAAAAGCAAAGAAAAGAAATTGTCAAATAATATCACATTTTGCATGCACATTTGATGAATTAGGTAAGAAGTATCTAACTGCAGTTCACTTTTAAGGAGTAAGTAGCTATACTCAGCCATATGTTTAAGGCTGACTTTGTAATGATTTCAGGAAGGTGAACTAGAGCACACGACAGAACATAGAGTTCTATCATACTCTACTGTAAAATGATGAACTGTTACTAAAAAGTCTAATCTTTTTCTGTAAGAGTGGGGTTTTTAGAAAGACTGATTGGGAGCCATTAGAGACAAAGTAAAGCTAATTCCTTCCAATTGCAAGGGCTCTAAATTTTCATTCTTTTTTTTCTTTTTTTTATTATTTTTAAAGATGCATTAGATTACATACATGTTACATAGAAAATATAGGTCATTCCCATATACCTCACCTCCTTCCCCTCCCATACTTTTTCTCATCAACAACATTTTTTTATTAGTGTGGTACAATGTTACAATTAAACACAAATTGTGGGAAGCGGCTGTGGCTCAATCAGTAGGGCTCCCGTTTACCATATGGGAGGCCCCGGGTTCGGTTCCCGGGGCCTCCTGGTGAGGGCAGGCCCGCCCACACGGTGTGGTTGGCTGACCCAGCGAGCACAAGCAGCAAGGGGGGGATAAATGAATAAATAAATAAAATCTTTAAAAAAAAAAAAAATAAATAAACACAAATTGAGGTATTGCTACTAATGATGGTCTATATTTTACATTATGGTTTACACTTTGCACTGCACAATTCTATAGGTTTTGTCAAGATGTTTAATAGCCTGTAACTATCATTGTAAAATCATGCAGAACATTTCCAATGTCCCTAAAATGCCCCATGTTACACCTATTCTTCCTTCTCCCTCCCCTCAGAACTTCTGGTGACCACTGCCTTTATATCAATGATTATGTCTACTTTAGTCCACATTTGCACTCCCCCCTTAGGTTTGTTCATTCCTCAGTTTTGAGGATTTTATGATGGTGATGCCAAACTGACTTTTGTTTCAAGTGACATGAAGATAAGAATTTTAAAATCGAAAACTCATGTAGAAAATATAGGGGATTCCCATATACCACACCGCCTCCCCCTCTCACATTTTCCCCTATTAATAATATCTTACATAAGTGTGGTACATTTGTTACAATTGATGAACAAATATTGAAGCATTGCCACTAACCATGGTCAATGTTTTATATTATGGTTCACATTTTGTACCATACACTTTAATAAGTTCTAACAAAATGCATAATGGCCTATATCTGTCATTGCAAGATCATGCTCTAAAGAATTATTCCAGGTTATTGTGTTTTTATTGGCCCTCTGTTGAGATGTTCTCTCTAGTAGTGATAATCATGTCTTAAAGTCCCCCACTCTTATTGTAGAGGCATCTATTTATCCACTTAGTTTTTCCAATGTTTGCGTAATGTATTTATCCACTTAGGATAAATGGTTAGGTCCATAAATGTTTTTTATTGTTCTTTCTTCTTGATTGATTACCCCTTTTATCAATATGATGTGTCCTTTGTCTTTTACAATATTTTGCATTTAAAGTCTATATTTTCTAATATTAGTATAGCTATTTCAACCCTTTTTTTGTTATTGTTTGCATGTAAAATTGTTTTCCAAACATTCTCTTGCAACCTCCTTGCATCCCTGTGTCTAAGGTGAGTTTCTTGTAGATAGCATATACATGGGTCATATTTCCTTATCTACTCTGCCAATTATTTTCTTTTGATTGGAGAATTTAATCCATTAACATTCAATGTTATTACTGTCAAGGCAGTACTTACATTAGCCATTTTTTATTTAGGTTTATATATGCCATATTTTGTTTTTATATATTTTTTTAATCTTTTTAGTTATTCTTACTAATAATATTCATTTCTACACTGTGCTCCAACTCTCTCTCTCTCCTGTTTTTCCCTTTCAACCTGCGGAACTCCCTTTGGTATTTCTTGAAGGGCAGATTTCTTGTTGACAAACTTTCTTAATTTCTGCTTGTTTGTGAATATTTTGAACTATTCCTCATCTTTGAATGCCAGCTTTGCTACATTCAGAAATACAGAATACAGAATTATTGGCTGATAGGTTTTTTTTCTTTTAGCAATTTAACTATGCCATACTATCCTACCTTCTTGCCTCCATGATTTCAGATGAGAAATCATTGCTTAATTTTTTCATGCTCCCCTTGTATATGATGGATCTCTTTTTCTCTTGCTGCTTTCAGTATTCTCTCTTTGTCTTAAAGATTTGAGATTTGATAAGTATATGTCTCTGGGTAGGCCTATTAGGATTGCATTGTGATTCCTGTATATGTACATCCATGTCCCTCAAAACAGTTGGGAAATTTTCATGCCTTATTTCCTCCAAAACTCTTTCTGCCCCCTTTCCCTTTCCCTTCTCCCTCTGGGATGCTTATAATGCACATGATTTTGCATTTCATGTTGTCATCCAGTTCCCCAAGTCCCTACAGAATTTTTTCTATCTTTTTACCTATTTGTTCTACTATCTGTCTGATTTCAGGCATACTAACTTCATCATCACTAATTCTTTCCTCTGTTTGTTCAAATCTGCTGTTATGTGCTTCCAGCATATTTTTGATTTCTTGCATTGTAACAGTCATCATCATCAGATCTTTTATTTTTATTTTTTAGGAGTTATCAGCGATTGAACTTAGATCTCATACACGGGAAGCAGGCATTCAATGGGAGTTGGTTTTGTTTGTTTCTTTGTCTTTAGGAGGTAAAAGGTTTCAAATCCAGGCTCTTGTACAAGGGAATAAGGCACTCAACTACTAGAGCTAAATCTGCTTTCCTTCATTATCTTTTTATGTATGTTTATGATTTCTTCAGTACATTCCCTTAATGTCATCTTAATATACTTTATCTCTTCCTTTACTTCATTAAGTTGATTTAAGACATCAGTTTCAATATCCTTGATTAGTTGTTCCATATTCTGCATCTCCTCCTGATTTTTAGTTTGTTCACTAGAATGAGCCATATCTCCCTGTTTCTTAAGATGGCTTGTAATTTTCCTTTTTCTAATATGGCTTGTAATTTTTTTGTTGGTGTCTAGGTATATGTTTATCTTAATGGGCTTATTCAGATGGCTAGCTTTTCTTTCTACTTTAGGGTTTATTTTTGTTTTGTATTAAGTTTCTTCTTTGACACTTATCCACTTATTCTATATCCGTGTGGTTGTCTGTAATAACTACACAAGGATGTAGAATATTAACTATATTTTTTAATATCAACTATACAAGTTTATGTTCCTTGTATTGTTAATAATATTATCCAATCCTTGCATAGTTAATAGTAACTATACAAGGATATAGAATATATCCTTGTAATTGTCCTTAATATTTTAAGGTCTGTAAAATATTAAGGAAAAGAGAGAAGAAGAGAAAAAGAATAATAGTGATCATTTTTTTTTTTTTAAGATAAAAAAGGAACCATAAAAGAGCCAGGAAAAAAAGATAAGTGATAAGGATGAAAATCATAAAAAATACAAAGAAAAATAATTAAAAAAATGAAACAAGAAAAAAATAGAATAAAATACTGGAAATATGAGAAGAGAAGAAGAAGAAACAAAAAAGAAAACCAAACAAGGAAAGGTGGAATGAAATAAAAGCAATGGAAGGGGGAAAAATGAACAAAAGAAAAGAAATAAAGAAACTAAGGAGAAAAATAAGGAAAAGGGAAAAAAAGAAAACAAATAGAAAGAAGAAACAAAAACAAAAACAAAAACACAACTCAGGAAAAAGAAGCTTCCCTCTTAGGCCCCTACAAACTGTGTCAGACTGCTGGTGCTCATCAGTCAATCATCCTGCAGCCTGCTGTCCGCAGATTAGTTACCAAGTTTTAACAAGTAAAATAAAGAATAAAAAATGAAATAAAATAAAATAATAGTAAAAATATACATAACAGATCGATAAACCAAAAACAAAAAAACTCAGCCTATGAGTTCCCTATCAGAATGTGCCAGCTAGGTGTCTGACAACCCACTGAATCGTTCCCTGGATCCCTTCTCTTATGAAGTACTGAAAATGATCTTTCCTCACTCAGTTGGCTCCAGTGAGCCAAGGTTTTTACTGAGGCTATTCGCCTTGAGGGTGGGATATATTGTCATTCCCAGCCACAGGGGCGACTAACTCATGGTTTCCATTTAGCCTCTTTGTCTCTATGTCTCTCTCCCTCCTGGATATTGTGCAACACTCTCCTGGTCTGCAGATCTCCAAAGCAGCTCCCTTGGATAGCTATTTGCCCCTATTCCATTGTTTTTTTGACAGAGTTGAACCCTGCCTACCTACCCTGAAGTTGTCCTCCTGGAAATCCTCTTCTCAATCATTCTTATTCCAGACATATGGTACAGGTTGAAACTTGGTTTCAACAGGAAAAACTCTCATTTTCCCAAGTTAAGTAATTCATCATGGAGACAAAAACAATGTAGAATCATCCACAGGAGTCAAGTATATTAAATTGTATGTGGCCATTATACATGTTTTCATTGTAATAAAATGATGGGAAATAATAATCTTCCTAAAATCAAGTGGTTCACATTCAATTAAACAAATTCAGAATATGTACTCACATTCTCAGGGGACAGATTTTTTAAAGTGGCTCTTGCAGCTTACTGAGCTCCTTTTTGCATGCAAAAATGATTTTGTTTACATGTAAAATAAGTAGTTAAATCCCATTTAATAAAACTAAAATCCCACATTGCTTAGTTCAGTGGAATTTTTCTATTCCAAAATAGGGAACTTTGGAACAAATATAATATAGATAAGGAGGAAGTTCTAATAAGGAAATGGTAAGCATTTGCAGTTTTTTATATTGAATTTGCATGTAGAAAAATAAAATCAGAAACTGAAAAGTTTTCTAAGACCTGATATTTGTTTTCTTTACTTGAGGATATTCTTTTTTTGATTTTTCAATAACAAAAACTTAAAATTTTATTTTATTTTGTGTCTGAAAGTAAGAATGCAGGCAGGAGTTAATATATAGCACCTCTATTTATGATTTTGGGGATGATAATGATAAAATGATTATTATGATTGAGATATACCTTCTTTCAGATTATATAAAGAGACAATTGTTTCTCACTCAAAAATTACATTTCTTCTTCCAGTTAGCATGAGTTGAGTGTGAGCAGGGAGGCTTGTGAGGAAAGTAAAATTAAACTCCTGGAGATAAATTATTATATGATGAAAGATGAACAAATAAATTAGAAACACATGTAGAAATGTTAGGGCTTGGTCTAAAATTAAGAAAACTCTAGAATTTCTCTTGTTTCGATCTTGATTTGAATTTTTAGAGAAAATAAAGACAAGCTTTCAGATTTAGAAATCTGATTTCAGTTTCAGATTCAGAATCAAAATATTTATTAAGTAAATGCTGTTTACCAGACTAAGCTCTGTTTGTGAATTTGAGAATAATATAGTTTCACAGAAAAGAGTATATGTCAGATTTTCCCTATATAAAGAAAATATATTTACATGTTTTAATATATCTTTACATTCAGTTAAAAGTATCCATTTGTTCATATTATAGAAAAATATCAAATAAAAACAAAATAAAAATTAAAACCTACTGAATTATTACTACCAAGATATTACTAGTTATGATAACAAAATTTACTGTTAGTATTTCCTTATTCATTATTTGAGGGATGAATTTTTTTGAATAGGAACAATATGCCAGGTACTGTTATACTCTGGTAATAGGGCACTAACTAACTAGATATAATCCCTTCTTCAAGGTACTTACATTCTAGCAGAAGAAGACAACATAAAATAAATAGAGAAAATAAATAAAAAAGATATTATATAAATAATAATTAACATTATGTAGATATTTTAAAAGGGTAATAGAATGATTGTCTAGAGCTACTTTAGTCAACAAAAGTCTCTCTGAAGAAGTAGTTTTCAAAGAAAAGAACTAAACAATGAGAAATAATTACTAATGAACAAATCTAGTACAAATATATTCTATACACGGAGATGAGAATGTTGAAATTGTTGAATTACGTGCATCTTCTTTTACATCCCCTAATCACATTCCTCAGCAATGCCTGCAGGACACCTTTTTTATTTAAGGCATTAAGAAATGCATTGATAAAGAAAGCATCCGTATATTTGAAAAGTTCTGTGATGGCTCCCCTCCTGCAGACTGCAAAGGATGGTAGGAGATGCTGCCTTAGAATTCGGATTCTTAATATCAGTTTGGAAAAGATGATCTCATGGTGCTGGAGTCCAAGTGACCAAACAGGTACAAACTATCACAATAAGCCATAGAACACAGTGGTAATCAAGGTGTTTTAACCCACACAGATCCATGGCAATAGTTAATTGATCAATGGTTGTGGGGTCTCTAAGAATTAAATAGAGGAGTAAGCTATTTTGGTTTCATTTGACCTTTATAAATAGAGAACAGTGTCCAGAGGAGGCCAGACCTCCGAGGAAGATCCTGCAAAGGCGCTCCATGTACATACCATAAATAGTTGTTCCCATTAACTATGGTGACTGTAAACTGGAGAAAGGCAAATACCAGACTTTACAGGGTCTATTATAGACTGGTTCTGAACTGACACTCATTCTCAGAATCCCAACACATAACCATCATCAAAGTGACACTGATGGCAGTTAGGTTTAGAGTACATCTCCTACTATGTTCTTTGATAGTTCTCCAAGTTCCAGAATGTTTATGAGAATAGAAAAACTTAGTCACATGCAGAATTCTAACATTATCTCGCTTACCTTGGATCAAGGGTATTAACAGCTTCTGGTGCTGCCACACTTTACTAAGATAGCATAACAGAGCAAAATTGCTCTGCATCCCTGCAATAGTTACCAAAATGACAATCATCATCAACTATATGAATGGCATAGGGAATTTTCTAAATAATGTTTTAGTGGACACTGTCATAATCATTCCCATTGACATTCATTAATATATTGTCTTCCACTGCTTTTGCATTTCAATGACAGAGTTGAATAGTTGCAACAGAGACCAAATAACCTATAAAAAAGATTATTGACTCTTGTTAATGTTTTATAATCAATTTATGTCTCTGTTTGTACAATTCCCCTACATTATTTTTACTATAAGTTTGCCAGCTATTCTTGAACATATATTCTTCTGAATGTGTTTATTTTAAAGATTATTTGGGAAGAATGGTGTTTTTATAATATTAGTCTACCTATGGAAAAACACCATCTGTCTCATTATTGATTTAAAATGTCTTTTGTTCAGCAGTAGAGTTTTCTTTATAGGTACTTCAGATTTTTTATAAAGATAATTTCATAACATTATATATTTTTATAGCTATTGTGAATAAGATCTTTATTTTATTATATTTTCTTGCTGGTTTTCAGTTATATAAAATGAACTTATAAATGTGTACTTATTTTTTTATGAACTGGTTACCTTTCTGAACTTTGTTATTTTTTGTTTAAAATTTTTTCTTGACTTTTTAAATTAATGATTTCATCTTCACATGTAATAATATTACCAAGTTTGTTAGATTAATATATATAAAGCAACTTTACTTATTAATTTGATGAAAGCTAAACTAGTTTTAATCACAAAAGATTTAGGGATCAGAAAAGCTATTATAATGACCCTATTTTGAAGAACCAATGAAAAATAATGCGAGTGTTTGATTTGGACATTTAAATTGAATCAAATTATATAATATTTCCACTGTTTGTGAAATACTTATGAAATCTAACATTTGGTTTAATATCTCAACCTATGTTTTGTTATGAAGTACGTTTTACAATAAAAAATATATTTTTAAAATTTCTGTTATCTCCAAATGATACTATTAATCCGACATTTTACAGTTTGTATAATTTGAAAATTCACAGCATCAAGGTTTTTACTTTGTTGATGTTTGTTCTTTAGCAAATGACTTAACCTCTATAAACCTCAGAATTCTTAGGTAAAGAGGGAATAATTTTAGTAACTATTTTATACTTTTTAAATTAAGGTTAATTGAGTTAAGATATGTAAAGTATTTAGAATAGTGCTAGCATATGATAAGTGCATTGCATAAATATGTTATTATTATTATTGTTGTTATTAACTACAGATTTTGACCCAGTAGTATTCTTAGAACAAAAGGATAAATTATCTATATCATATGTCTTACAACTATAAGTAGTAAGTGTTGATCAATAAGGATGGTTCTTTTCCATTAAGAATATTAAAGAAGAAAACACTCTATTCTGAGACCTCAAATAATAACTGTACCTGAACCTATTAACTTTTAATTTAAAATGTTATGATTCTTGAGAGAGAGAGAAAGAAGAGAAAGAAAAATGAAAGAAGGAAGGGAGGGAGGGAGGGAGGGAAGAGAAAGAGGAAGAGTGAGTATGTTTAATTATATTTAAGCAGTACATATGTCATAAATAATGTTTTAATACTGGGTCAATTTAAAATGAACAAAAGATTTTGTTTTACCAAATATAAAAATTGTTAATGGGTTTTTTTCACATATGTATTTGCAGTGATGAGCTAATATGTAAAAGTACCTGCCCTTATTTCTACTTATATGTACCAAAGTAAATCTTTGAATTAAATGTCCCTTGAAGTTATGCCACAGTTTACCATAAAAAAAATTTTAAGTGAAAATACATATGAATTCACATGCAAATATTTAAAAATAGATATAATTTTAAATTTTCATAAGAAGTATATGATGAAACAATTAATTATTTCATCACGGATATTGCTATTTAATATTTCATTATGCTGGAATTTTATTTTAAATACATTTAAATTATATTATTTTAAATACACTTCAAATATAATTTCCTGATATTTACAAAACAATTAGAACAATATCCACCTTATTTATTCCTCAAATAAGCCTTAGATTTGTGTCACTAACTAGCATCATCGTGTACCTCAACCAGGACCTTTATCAAAAAATCAGAAGGCATACAGAGGGGAATTTCAACAGAGGTGATTTAAAATAGGGAATTGGTTGGACAGGAGTTGGAACTGGAGGGAAAAAGGAAAGAAGATGTGGTTATTACAACCTACGAACCCAAATGGGAGCCATGGAGCTTTTGCAGGCATCTGATAAGGCTTAAGAGCACCAAAAGGAGCTGGAGACTTGGACAAATTGCTGCTTCTGGGGCATCACTGACAGAGAGGTGGGGAAGAGGTGGGGTGTATAGGAGGAGATCCTTGTCCTTCATATTTCCAGTCTCCTTCCAGTGACACCTTTTGCAAACTTAAGAGAAATCCATTTGACAGAAGAATCTGGGAAATAATGGCTATGGAAGGCAGCCGTAGGACCATTAGCAGCATATAGTGGGGTAGAATTTGGATCTGAAGAACATCAGGTAAATAATTCACACAATGACCCTGGGCAATTCACTTTCCCTCTCAAGGCTTTACTTTTCCCAGTGCTAAAAATGATTGAACTAGATTTCAGATATTAGTTGGTTCCTTCTGGATGCCTAGTGTTCTCATTTGAGAGGATGCTGCAACGTGATCTGTAACAGATTAAGTAAGTCTGCAATGGGTACCACCTTACTGCCACCTGCAGTCAAGATCTCATGTTTCTTTTTGGATTAAATATTTCTGTTCTAAAGATCTTGAAAAGGGTGAATTGAGAACTGACTTTTTTTTTTTTTTTTTGAAGAGGACTTTGAGCAAACATTGTTTTAAAAGTTATTTAGAAGTTAAAAGTAAAATATGTAAATGATGGGTTTATTGTTAGACCCAAAAAGAACTTACTTATTGACCAAATCGCTGCTGATTTTAAGGTCAGGCAGTGTGAAAATAATAATATGATAGAAGAAACAAAAGGTGATAAGAAAAGGGAAGACACTGGATTACATCAGAAACAAAAGGCTGATAATAAAGATGAAAGTTAACAAGTGTTAAAGGAGAATGACTGACCTGTGCTGAAAGTAACTGTGTAGATTACAGTCAGGTATGAAGGTTAAAGGCGAGAAAAATAAGCCACCATTGCACAGCCATCAAAGCTACTCAATGAAATATTATGGTGTGCACCACACATCTCAATAACTCTTGAAGGCATTTTACTACAACACTCAAGGTACCTCACCTAAATAAATGAAGAATAGACTTCTATATATAACAGGACAGAAAATCCTCTGTCCACTCAATACGCTTTGAAGATATTAGTCTTTTAAATGCTAATTTTACACACTCATTCCACATGTATTATGCATGATGAATTTCTGAAAATGCTTGAATTCCTAATGTGTAAAAGGTTGAAGAAATCATTAAAATAGAGAATATTAGCTAATAAAAACAGTATGACATCCCTAATTATAACTTGCTTTTCATATCAAAATTTCAGTGATATGAAATTTACTTGAGTTCCCATCCCATCCTTTACTTGAGTTCTTCAATATTATGGTTTCTTTTCAGTATTCAATATATTGTTTTTGCATGACCATATTCTATATTTATCTCAATTATATTACATTTTTTAAACCTATCATTCTTATCACTAATAACAGTACTTCACAGTTGCTTCCTCTATTTGTTTTGTACAATAAATAAAAATTTCAATGAAATGTTACAAATTTTCATATATAATGTTACACAGGCAAATATATAAATGCTGACAAATCTCAACTATAGTCTGGAAGACATGGCATTGTTTTTTGGAGCAAAATGCTTATTTGAAACTAATATTCAGAAGTGTCATTTAGTTATTTGAACAGGCACTATTAAGAGAGCGAATATATAGTGCATGAAACTACTGATTAAATCCAACATTAATATTCGGTAATTGAATGCTAATTACTCATTTTTAAAAACACTAACTTTGAGCCATACAGAAAAGCCTGTTTTATATTAGTGCTATCTATTAATGGAAGAAAAAATTCAAAATATTTTCTTTGCAGTCATTTTTAACAGTGTGGGTAGATAGAAATTTTAAACACCCAACTTATCAGAGACCTTGCTTATCAAAATTACTCCATTCCCCGGCTGGACAGAATAGCCATTGCTCTACTCGATTGACTTAATATTAATCTTACTTGTGTATTTAGGGAATTGAAAACAAATCCAAGTATGCATGCTTCTTGGCATTTTAACTTCTTTTAATTTTCACTTCTTAATCCATTTCTCTTTAAATGTGAAATCCACAGAAATTATTAAAAAGGATTTGCAGATTTGTTTAGTGCTCTGATCAGTGTATGAAACTGAAGATTTTAAAATATATTTGAGAAGAGATTGCAGACCTTTTGGAAGCACTTTTGAGCTAGAGCTTTCCTTTTACTTACAGTATAAAATACTTGGAGTCATATTTCTGCTAGAAATACTTTTGAGGTAAGAGATGCTACAAGATGAGGCCAAGTTTGTAGGTTTCAGATTTATGGGCTCATTAATTTTTAAAGACTCAGATCAAACCACAATCTCAGTCAGACATTTTTCAAAGGTTTCTCGAAAGGTTCACCAGTTAAAATGAGGCCATGGCGGCCAAACAGATATATGAGAGGTGGGGCTAGGGGTCAGGAGATTATAGGTTATTCTTTTTATGTAAACATGTCCAAGTAACAGACAAAGAATCTTTTCATGAATAGGTTTTATACTCCTATTGAAAGAGTTTCAGGTGATGAAGTAGAAACCGCAAGTCAAAAGTATTATTTAAAAGTGATTATGAAGGAAAGCAGAAAACTGGACAACTCAAGGAGGTACAGGGTCTAGGTATACGTTTGACAGCACAAATCTTGGAGTACAACAAATTTGGGTTTAATTATCTGCTCTGCAGCATAAAGCTTGTGTGACCTTAGGCAAATTATCTACCTTCTACACACATGAGGCTATATATGTTAAATAGGGATATTAATACATATTTCAGAGGCAGATTATAATTTATTTACAGATAAATTTACTATACATAAAATATGGAGCACATCTACTTGAAAATATTAACTCTATTAATATTATAATTATTAATTAATGGTCCATATCAATTATTGTAATTTTCCCCATTTCAGTATTATTTTTTGCACAAGTATCTTAAAATGATTGGGATCAATGCCTTGACTTCAGTAAATTTTATATTTGATAATTAGAAAATAATATTCCCAACCCAGGTGAATACTGATTCTGTAACTATAAACTACAAATATGCAGGTTCCTCATCTTGAATTGAGAATAACTATAAGTTTGTTGTACTTTGAGAAGATAAATTTTTTTTAAAAAGTTATGAAATTATCCTACACATGTATTTAAGCATCTCATTATTTTACCTCAATATTACTTCATGGAAGTTTTCACAAGTTGTCCAGTATAATATTGCCATATTTTAATGGCTACATAATAATCCACGATCTAAGTATAAGGAATTTATTTGCACTTCCCCTTGTTCATGCTTGTTTTCCTTGCTACCATGGATGTTCCAATACAAACAATAATAAGAGAGTAAGAAGGGGGAATTAGAAAATGCTGCTTTTCTCCCAGTAGATAGACCGGGAGAGGTGGGAAGTATACAACGTTAGAACAACAGGCACATGCAGAAGCACTTTTGATGCCAAGTTGGCTGAAATGTATCGAGGTACCAAAACCTCAGTAGAGATTTGTCTATAAGGTAAAATTCAGGGCAGCTTTGAAAAAGAACAGTAATTAAAGTCTGGGATTAAGGCCAGGCTTAAAAATAAAAAAGATTGATGATTATTAAAATTAGGAAGAGTTGCATAAAATGATATCTATATTCCCAAGCCTCAATCAGATTGTGTTCTGAAAGTTTATTGTAAATTTAATATACATATTTCTGCATAAACAATTTATATATATATTTATGTTACAAAACTATTATGTAGAAGTTCTCTGTGATTTAACTGTGATAATATTGGGGAAACTGATTAATAAGATAAAGCATTTGAAAACGAAGGCCAAAGCATAAGTTTAACAATCATAACAACAATGAGCTAATATTTATTCAACACATTCAAAGCCAAGCACTATATAGGTAAAGTTTTATTAGGAAAATAAAGCAAAGATATGTAACATCTGAAAAGTGTTATCAATTGTGTTTATAGCAAGGAAAACTAATTGTGTAGTAAGCTTTAGAGAGAGAAGTTTGGGTTCACAGCCTAGCATCTCTACTTCCTAGCTACTGACATTTGGTCAATTTATAGGAACATTTAACGTCAGGTACCTGATATGTAAAATGAGAATTAAAAATATGTATCTCACAAAGTTGTAATTAAAAATTTAATGGGAATCAAAAGACTCTTCTAAGTGCTTTGCATATATTAGGTCAGTCAAGTATCACAACAAATTTGTGAAGACACTCTTATCATCACCATTTCCCAGATGAGTACAAGGGGGCTGCAAAAAGGTTGAGTAATTTCTGCAAAGTGATAGAGATAATAAATTAAACAACTGCTTCACAGACCAGGCAGTACGGTTGGTCCTGGAGCCGACTCTTAAATACTAGATGCTCTATTACAATGCCACTGCTTGCTATGTATTTTACACACTTACCTTTATAAATATATATACTAAAATGTGTTCATAGTGCATTTTAAACACATAATAAACTACTAATAAAATATTGTTATTATTATTTTAATTATTATTGTTTCATGGAAATTAATTCTTTCCTAGGCCTCATTTCTGGTGCTATGATTCTATAGGGACTTTGGGTAAAAAAAGAAAAACATCAAAAGAAAAAAAAAAGAGTCAAAGAGTTGAGACTCACAGAGTTTGTGTTATTGTGATATCTGATTGGATATAGGAGAATTAAGGCATGTGTATTCCACCCTGTTTCCAGAAGGACCTTCTATTTTCATTTGAGATAAATTCTAGGAGTTTTAAAAAACTTATGAATATTCTCTATTTCCCCATTTCTTCCCAGTTTTATCATTTCCCTAGCAGCAAATCAACTCATATGCTAGGAGATGGGAATTTAACTGTTGCCTTTGATTAGAACTCAGGCATATTTAAGGAATGTCCCCTCAAATCTTTTCATAAATATACATTATCTTGTGACACCTATTTTATATCTCCTTTTGTTTTCTGTGCCAAGATTAAAAATGAATAGACCATACAAATAACTAGAAATATATGTATATATAAATACACACAAAAACACACATATTCTACAATCCTTCTTATTGTTTAAGAGGATGATAAAACACTTTAAAACAAAGAAACACAAATAGACAATTTAACATTGTATCCATGAACATGAACAAATATAGTCTCCTTTATAATCAAGTCAGAAACCAAAGCCCATACTCATTTGGGAAAAAATTGTGCAGTTTTCCAGCAGTGTCCTAGTTCTCTAAGTCTCTCAAACAAGTTCTTTTAGTTTCCTAGGTTGTTCCAAGTAAATTGCCATGAAATGGATTGGCTTAAACAATGGTAATTTATTTACTTACTTTTAGAGTATGGGAAAATGTCCAAATCAAGGCATTACCAAGGCGATACTTTCTCCCCGAAGACTAGCTGCTTGCAATCCTTGTCTTCTCTGCCACAAGAAAAGGCACTTGGTGGTGTATCCTGGTCTCTCCCTTCTTTTGTTGCTATCATTGCTTTCAGTTTCTTGCTTCTGTGGATTTCTCTCTATCTGAATTTCTTTCTTTTATAAACGACTTTAGTAAGAAGATTACAACCCATTCTGAATTAGGTGTGTAACACCTTGTTTTAGTTAGCCAAAAGGCTGCCAATACAAAGTACCAGAAATGCATTGGGTTTTATAAAGGGAATTTGTTTGGCTTACAGTTCTGTGGCAGTTTGAGATTATTTTTGAATCCCAAAAAGAGATTATTTATGAATCCATAATAGAGAGATTATATTTGTAAACTAATCTATTCCTCTGGGTGTAATACGCTTTGAATGCATTAGATTCATATGGCATGTCTTGATTAAATTACCTATTAAGATTAGGGCTTTGATTTGACCATGTCAGTAGGGCATGACTCAGATTGAGACCCTGCCCCCTTGGTGGACTGATATAAATGGACACTCACTCAAGAAGACTTGCAGAAAAGGGGAGAATTTGGTCTTTCCAGTCCTGTCACATAACTGAAAGGAGAAGATTCAAACAGCTAAAGCCCCAGAAAAAGAAACGAACCATTTGCCTGATAATTTGCACCTGAAAAGAATAGAGCTGCTAAGCAGCTGAGAAGGCCTGAGAGACGAGGCAGAGATTCCTGCCATCTTGCTTCAACATGTGGCACCTGACTTTGTTGAGAAAGCAGCCTTGATTTGGACTCTTCACGTCCTTGTAACTGTAAGTTTTAACCCCAAATAAATACTCTTTATAAAAGCCAACAGAGTTCTGGTACTTTGCATCAGCACTCCTTTGGCTGAATAATACAGAATTTGGTACAGGAGTGGGGTACATTCTGATGCAATTGCCAAAAACTGCTGGAACAGCTATATAAATGGATAAGGAGTATTTTTTAGAGAAACTGTGAGATACTCAATAGAAAAAGCCTAGACTGCTTTGAAGAGACTGTTGGTAGGAAATTGGATGCTAAAAAGACTTATTTTTTTTTTTTTTAGGGAAGAGCATGAATGCAGTCCCCCACTACCACAAATTATGCCATCTAGTTCTCCACATTTGGGGAAATCTCAGGGGTCAGCACATCTGGAGTGCACATCCGGAAAAAATAAGAACTTAGGAGGAAATGACGAAATTATTACTGGAAACAGGAGGAAAGATGATCTGTGTTTTAAAGTTGCAGAGAACTTAGCATGATTGACTCCTGATGTTATATGGAAGGCAGAATTTGAAAATCACAAGCTTGGACATTTAGCCAAGGAGATTTCCAAACAAAATTTGGAAAACGCAGCTTGGCTTCTCCTTGCAGCTTATATCAAAATGTCAGAGGAAAGAAATAAGCTGATAACTGAATTGTTGGGCACAAAGTAAACAGAAACCGATTCCAGAAATTCCACACCTCTGGAATTCCAGCCCCCAAATGATAGTGCCCCATTTGAGGAATTAACTAAACTTGGAACTTGTAAGTCAGGATTGAAAATGCAGTTATCCAGGAAAGACTTGTGGAAAGTCTTACTGACTAATTGCTTGGACCCCTGTTCTTGCATGTTAAACCAACAAGCTTTTTGCAAGGTCTGCATGAACAAAACCACTGTCAGCCTGGACTTAAAAGGACATGGATGGGAGAGATGGAAAGGAAAAAGGCTTTACAAGGATAACTATGGAAGCTGAAGTCTGGAATTAAGACAACTCCTTGGGCCAAGAGAAGGACCCTAACCATGTGTATGGAGAGGGTATGTTTGCCCCAATATTTGAAGAGGGTGCATGTTCCAGCTCACTGTTCAGGGAGAGTTTTGCCCCTCCAGGCTACAGAAAGGGCAGAGCACATTCCCCAAGGGTTGGGGAGAGGGAGGTTGCCACCCCAGTACTCTGAGAATGGCAGACCTATTCCCCATAGGTTGGGGAGAGTGAGGTCAACACCCTATTGCTCTGAGAGGGATGGGCCTGGTCCCCTTGATTAGGGAATGCCAGGTCACCACCTTATTGTTCTGAAAGGGTTGGACCTGTATGCCAGAGATTAGGGAGAATGTTGCTGCCACTTCACTATACTAATGGGGTTGAAGCTTTCCCCAAGATATTGGGGAAAGAGTGGCCATCACCCCAATGTTCTTGAAGGGTGAGGTCTGGAGTTAGGGCAACACCTAGATGCTTGATGAGGGTGGAAACAGGAAAATGGCCCTTGGGCAAGCTTGTGGAAAGGATGAGCTCCCATGAGGCCCCAAGGAAAAGAAACCATCATCTTAAGAGTGACTCTCAGACTTTGAAATTTAACTGAGTATGCCTTGCAGGTTTTTGGAACTGTTGAAGACCAGTGACCCATGTTTCCCACCCAAATTCTCCTTGTGGTAATGCAAATGCTTATCCCATGTCTGTCCCTTTTTATACTGGAGGCAGATAAATTGTTTTCTAAGTTTCACAGGTCTATAGCCAGAGGCAACTTTGTCCCAAGACAAACTGTATTTTTATAACAGTAATGTGATTTTGTACTTAGTGTTGCTGTCTGAAAGGATTTATGGTTCTTTGAGTATTGTAATGTCTTTTTGGAATTCAGAGGGTGAGAGTGGCAGGTTGGCTCAATAATACTATTTCTAAGGCTATGAAAAGTCCAATTCAAGGTACCATAAAAGGTACTTTCTCACCAAATCTGCTGCCACGTGGTGAAGCAAGATGGTTGCAATCTCTGCCAAATTCAAGTTCTCAGCCTTCCCCTCCAGGTTCACCATCTCTCAGAGCCCAGCTCCCAGAGAAGCTGTGAGAAACCAGGCATAGGGCTTGTCTCTTTCTTGGTCTCCTCTCTCAATCTTGGCTGCTCCACTTTCTTCCCAAGTTCAACTGCAATCTCTCAAGCATATGGTTCATCTCTCACTGGGCCTCAGCTCCTTGAGCCTCTTGGGGGCTTCTTTCCTTATAGCTCAATTATGGGCAAAACTGCTGTCCTTTCTCTCACATTACAGGATCAATTATGGCAATTCCCTTTTCCTGTGTCTCCATTTTTATCAGACCCAGCAAAAGGGTAGAGACTTAACCTGAGTCTCACTTCAGTGAAATAGTCCAATTGAAAGGATCTCATACCTACAGAAATGGATTATTTCACAAACAAAATCCTTCTCTTTTGGGGATTCATAAAATAATTTCAAACTGCCACACACCTTAACAGAAATAATCTTATCAAAAGATCTTACTAACAATGGGTTCATACCCAAAGGAATAGGTTGACTTTAAGAACATGTTTTTCTGGGGTGCAAAGAATTCCAAACTACCACACCACTCATACTCTTACATGCATTTAGATGTTAATTATCGTCATTTTTTTTTCCCTCACCTCCCTTCCTTTGCCTTTCTTTTTACATTATTTTCTAGAAAATATTAATATTTGTTATTATTTCCTAGTGGAAATTTTTTCATACTCTTTACCTTACTGGACGATTTTGTGCTGCAGCAAATACCATAGTGATATTTGGTTTTTGGTAGGGGTGGCCTGGCAAGGCTCCTCTATTACCAATTCTGTTCTCATATAAAGCCAACACCTGAGAGCCATCCCTGATGTTTTATACATAAAATGTCTTATTTACCCACTGGTGTCTGTCATCCTTGCATTCTCTCCTGGTGTTAGTGACCTTGCCAGCCTCCCAGCCTCACACGCACATGGTAACAAAGAAGGCCAGCCTAATCAGTGCCTGAAAACTCCTGACTGTTGGGAGATGCCCTTTGCTTTGTCTTACCCAGCTCTATGAAACAGCCTGCAAGTTCATCTCCTTAGCTTTCCTTGAATCAGTTTCTTTTACTTTATTTGTCCTTGACCTCTGTCTTTACTCATGTCATTTTGGATAAACAGTAGGATAGACATCTATAATTTCTTAATAACATAAAATTGTTAATAAACACAAACAATATATTAAGATGATATAGAGCAATAAAAGGAGATGATACAGACCGAAAAAGAAGATGAAGTAATAATGAATCATTTATATTACAAAAGATGATGAGCTCTTAATTCTTCTATTTGAAGAAATATCACATGAAAAAAGCACAGCAAATTTTCCCTTTAATTACTTATTTTGACCTCAAAAAAGCCAAATTCTTCCCAATTCTTTTTTTTTTTTTTCAGTCAAATAGCCCCTATAAAATAGTTTAGGGTCTAAGAAGTGTTAGTCTCACTAATATCACATTTTTTTTCTTGCAGAAATTTATGGATTCCTCAGAACATTGACCTTTTTGAATCTGTTGTGATTTTCAGTAATGACACACTTTTTAGTATGATATAATGGTCCAAAGTTTTAACATCCAATATCACTTGTACAATGTTAACATTTTTGTGATAAGTTATTTATTTATATATACCAATAATGTAAAAATTATTTGATATTTTACTTATTTCCAGATCCTATAGTCTATATTTATTTCTGTAACAGAGTTGATAATTCTGAGAAAGTCAAGCAAGTTGCCTGTAAATTATTGGCAAACTCAGTTTGAAATACATTATACTGATATTTTGATTCCAAAACATGTAGATCACTAAGGTAATATAAAATTCCAAACCACATTTCTTTTATTCACCGTAAAATAAAACCAACCCTCCTAACATAATAAAACCACCACATCATTGCAACAGTTCTAATTAATTCCAAATATTATGTAGCAAATCATTAAGCCTGCTGCTTCCTTGTCCACCTGCTGATTATCCTGTGATCTCTCTTGCTGCTTTGTCAACCTGATGAGTGGTGTTGCCCTCCAGATACCTTGCCCACCTGTTCATAATTTCCTTCCAGCATGTCATACTTGAGTATTATAAGAAATGAAAAAAATAACTATGAATATCTCACCTTCAAAGACTGACATTACAATAATGCATTGCTTTGGCTACTTCTTCCTAATTCACTAATGGTTACCCTTTATTCCTTTTCCTTACATTAACAAGGACCCTTTAGTTCTCTTGTATTAAAAACTTAATTGTTCCTGTGAACGTCCTTCATGGTGTACTTTAAGAATATATTCTCCAGATAGCCACCTTCTTCCTCTCTGCAAAATCTTCTGGGACCAAGAACAAGAAAAATGTGGCAGGTGCAGCGAGGGCCAATTAAAAAACAAATCTGCGCTAACTGATGGGTAATCTTCAGTAAAATCACTAGTGACAATACCAGATGCCTGGGGAAAATTGACATTGACCAGATTCCGTTTATTGCTGGCACTGCTTTGATTCATCTGCACCATGCAGCTGTTGTAAAGGTAAATGACTTGCACTCCCAGTTTGTACTTTTATGGGTTTGTTTTGTCGCAGCAGTCTTAGTATTTCTTTCTTTCACCCAGGCTTGTAATAGGTCAGATGTTACCATTTTCAAACAGCCTTTCCATCTTTCCTCATTTCCCAGAGAACCAAATTTGAAAATAGATTAATGCTGCATTTGTGTTAATCACATTCTGAATTATTAAACTGTTTGATGTCTTTAATTATTGTATGTTTACCTAAAAGCTTAACAATTCAAATTAGGAAAATGTAAGAATCCTTGGTTGATTTTTCCTCCATGACTTTATTCCAGTGCAAGTTCTTTTCTTATTAGAGGGCCATCTATCTTGTTCACACTATCTCAGCACAAAGGACACAGCCTGGTGCACAGTCAGCACAGAGAATTGTTTGTTTAATGTTGACTGATGGACTTGACCGCATTTACTTCTACTAAATGTCCAAACGCCAATGCGCTCAAAGATTTAATCTTTGTCTTTGTAATAAATACATCCTGTGCTTTTGTAACTTGTTATATCTATGTGCTTGGTGGTTTATTCAGGATGCAAAAAGTTACATAAAACCACATAATAAACACATCAATTTTTTAATCATTGGTTTAAATTAATCACCTATAATTTTATAATGAAATAAAGCTCTCTTATAGAGTATAACTGAATTGTTACACAGATTTTTTTAAAAATAAAACAAGAGAGTAAATATATTTTACAATTTAGGAAAATTTTGAGACAAGCCTGGCAACTGAAGACATGTTCGTTTCCCCTAGCCTTTCAGAGGTATGTTGATGAGACAGTTAAAGAAATACTTATCTAGTCAAGTTACTTAAAAAATAAATATTGAATCAATCAAATTATATCCATCCAAAATATCTCCCCATCAAATTCAAGTCACCTTCAACAATCACCTAGACCGGACATTCCCAGACTTTAATAATGTGTCTATGAATAACCTTGAGGTAAAATGCAGGTTCTAGTTCATAGGTCTGGGGTGAGACCTTGGAATCTGCACTTGTCACAAGTTCCCAGGTAATGCTGATCCTGCTGATCATATGCGACATTGTGAATATTTTGTTTTCTTGTCTTACCTCTCTCACCCCTTGCTCCTTTACAGTTCACAGCTAGGCATCTGTTAGAGTAATTTTTTTTTTCATGAGTCCAATCCTAGCATCACCCAGTTTAAACTTCTGGAAGTAGTCTCCCATTGCATTTTCTGTAAAATCTGAAATCTTTTGCCCAATGATTTTGGCACTCTCTACCATGCCAACTTAATGATTTCACTCATGCTTACCTACTATAGCCACAGACATCTCAATTCCTTGAGCAAGTCAACCTCTTCTTTACCCACTGCCCAGGTATTGTGCATGATGGCCCTCTGCCTGGCTCTACTCCATCTCTATTAATAACTGGCTCTTGCGCTTAGGATTTCAGCTTAAATTTTACTAACGCAGAGAGTTACCCTGACCACCTTGTATAAGTAGCTACTGAATCCCTACTATTCTCTCATATATGTGTATTTTATAAACATAGTGGAAATCCCTTCTGTAATTATTTATTTGCTTATTTATTCAATTATTGGCTTTAGCCCACTTTAAGTATAAGTTCCATAAGGTCAGGAACTGTGTTTGCTTTATATAGATTAGTTTATACACTGAGACTAACTCTATACCTGGCAGAGAGTTGCTTTTAATAATATTCCTAGGCAAATATTTATTTATATATATATCCTTGTTTTCAACTTTTTTCTTCAGCCATCTATCTGCTACTAAAGTACAAAATTTCTGAAATTGTCTTACTTCTACTTTTTAAAGAAATTAGACTTGAAACTATTCAAATTTAACACTTCATTGGGTTTCATTTCACTGTATTTGTTCTTTCTTATTTTAAAACTCAGTATGTTTGAAGCCATAAATTCCACTCAATTTATTAAAGGGACATCCTCATAAGTTCTGAACACAACTAAATTTCCTAAGTAACATTCCCTATGTCCAATGGCTTCAAATGATTTTTAAAAAACAATTATGCAAACCTACTTATACTCAATTACGATTTTATGAAAGGTCACCATGCAAATTCATAATGTGTATATATAGGATGTGACTACTGTTACCTAAACAAAGAATTATGAGCCTGCAAAATGTATACTTCTGAGAAATACCTTGTAATTAATAGTTAATATTTATGAAGTGCTTATTATGTGCTTTATTATTTTCAATGTTAACTTGTCCAAAACTATATACATAAATGTTATCATAATTTGGATCAAAACATAGATTAGTCTTATTCTAATATCCTCTTTACTAATCACTATGCTTTATTAACTTTTACTCTTTAACACATACATTTCTTTTGCTTTCTTTTTGCTGTTCTCTTCTACTTTACATTTTCTCCCATTTCCTTTACTCAGAGATTTTTTCTCTCAATCATAATAAACTGTTTTCCTCTGGCAACAGAAACTGAAAGATTGTAGAATCTACCATAGATTTCTTATTTTGCCACAAGTTTTCAGCTTAGTGGAAAATAATTACTTTTAAGACAGATTCTAAATTAAATGTTGAAGCTCACTCAAGGTAGCCTTTTGTCAATGTTTCTTCATAGCTTATAAGGCTTGCTGAGAAAAATATAAGAATGAAACATCTGCATTTAGGGGATAGAGTAGGAGTGTAGTTTGCTTTTTACCATAATGAAAATGTATAAATTCTGTAAAAATGTCATTAACAAAGTCAGTTAAAAGGGCTTAAGCTTAGTTTCTTCTTCTGCACATGAAATAGCTTCAGAAATTACTAGTTTGTGCACTTCAACACAAGGTTTGAAAAATGCACAAAGTTCTCCCTGATTCCTTTTCTAGCCCACATTTCTGAGTTCCTAATTTCATTTATAGAAGTTGAAAGCAAATTGCTGTGTTTTTAAAAAATCAAAGCAATCTTCAGCCTGGAATATACCCGTTACATTCTTTACGAAGTCTCCCTCCTACTCACGACCATAGACTCCTGGCTGAGGGAGAGAGTGCTGTTAATTGAGAATGATCAAAAAGTGCTGCCAATTTGCTCCAGGAAGTCAGAGAACTTGGAAAAAGCTAAAAAGGTTATTCTCCTTTGTATTGATCCTCAAATGAAGCACAGTCACAGGTCACTAGCAATTTTTCCTCCTCTTGTTTAAATTCTGATGTAATTTACTGTTGACAAACAGGCAGTGTAAGATGTATTCAGTCTGAGGTCACTCTACTCCAGTCTTTGATTGTGTATTGAATACCCCAGAAAGGTTCAGTTATATTTAGCTCACTAAGTTTATACTAGATTTCTATAGGGACGGTCAGTTATATCTACAACTTCATTTAACATCTACTTATGAATTAGAAAATATAACTGTTACCAGTAACCCAAAGAAAACAAAAATATGAGTATGCAGAAAAGTAAAAGCTACATATATAAATTCATGGTGACATAGAAAAAAACTTCTACTCTGAACTTTGCATATTTGATCACATAATAATGATACTCATTTTATAAAAGTAGAAGGAATGAGAGTTTATTCTTGTATAATCACACATTCCATGTATTAAAATAATAGAAAGCCTGACATAAGGTTTGTGATTTACTGTAAAATAAGTGTAATATAGATTGGATGGGGCAGAAAGGAAATTAAATATTTTAGAGTACTGAAAAGGACTTCTTTGCTTCAACAGAATTATTTTGAATACCTGCTTGTGCAAGCTTAAAATGACTAAGAAATCTATCTTCAGAGTTTAGTTGAAAAGGAAAAAAAAAAATCCTTAACAAAATGCTATAAAAATAGTGGGATCCTGAACAGAGTAAAGAAATGTAAAGTTGGTTCTGAATTTAACAAGGGACTAAACAGGCTATTTTGGCTACTGGTTTATGAAGGCAAGAAATTAACCATTTAAAGGGGGACAATTATCCTTTGGAAATATTTATTTACTACCTATAAATGTTCACCGTTCCAAGATTTGAAGGCAAAATTGTGACAAGAAAAACAAAACAGGTAAGATAGGTGCTATTTTCATAAAGGGTACACTCTTCAGAATAGAGAAGTAAATAAAGGGCAAATTACCATATAATAGGATTTATGGTCTTAAAAAAGATTAGCTTGGTCAAGGTGATTTTCCAAATGAATCACTAGTTGGCGCTTGGTAATAATCCCTGGGTGCCAGGGAAGCTCATCCCTGGGTGTCAGGTCCCACCCTGGAGGAAGGTAGTACGTTTCTATGTTGAGTTTGGCTAAGAGATAGGCCACATTTGAGCAACAAAGAGGCTTTCAGTAGGTAAATCTTAGGCAATATGTAATACTAGGCTAAGTTTCAATTTCACAAGAAAAGGTTCATGAGTACAACCTTCAATATCATGGGCTTGGTGTAATGGTCTGTACTCCTTTGATAGACACTGCCTATTTACTCGTATTCTTGGGATTTCCCCTAACATTTATGTAATCTAAAGGTGCTTTAAAAATAAATATAAGTTAAAAGAAAACAAAGATAAACTTGGTTGTCAGAGTCCTAGAAGGGGAGAAGAGCACCTATCCCAGACATGAAGGAGAAGTCATGGAAGGTTGGTAGACAGAAAATTCATGATTTGAGTCTTGAATGATGATTAGGAAAATGCCACCTACCTGAGAGGAAGGAAGAGCATTTAATGCAGAAGACAGAGTATGTCTTGAGGCCTAGAAATCGGGTCAATCGTGAACACATATAAAGAACTACGAATGGGTCAAGATGACTGGTTCAAAGAAAAGAAGATAAGTCTCCTGCAAAAAAGGAAAGTTAGAGTCATAATCTGGAGTAAATCATGGAGGGCCTCACCTTACATATCATAGAAATGAGATTGTCATTTTTTCTTAAAACTTGAGGGGAGCCATAGAGGATTTTAATTGGGTAATAATAATAATAGCCAGTTTGTAATTGAGACTTTAGTATATGAGCATCACTGTGCTAAGTGTCTTCTTTTCATTATCTCATTTAATCTTCTTCACATAAACATTATGAGTTAGGCACTATGATGATCCTTATTTGATAAAGAAGCAAACCAAGACTTGGAGAGGTTAAGTAATTAACTTGTCCAAGGTCACAGAGTTAATAAGTGGAATAGTCAAGATCTGCACTTAGAAACTCTTATTCCAGAGCTTGCATGTTATTAATCCTCTTAACTGCTTACCAAGCAGAGAAATAACATATCTGATTTGTCTCTAGAAACATCACAGGAGACAGCATAGATGTGTATTGATGAATGGGAAATTAAAAGTATCATATCAGATAACTGTAGTAGGTAGTTAATTGGTTATTGAAACAATGCAGGAGAGATATAATGAGGACTTGAACTAGGGAAATGACCAACATAAAATAGTACATATGTAGAATTGAGAGAACTACACTAGTGTCTAAATAATTAGGACACTGAGGGAAAGAATGGATCAATATTCTTAAATTTCCCTCTTGAGAATTTCCCATTTCCTGAGCTGTGGAACAATTGACAAGTTAAATGTGTGTTAGGAAAGAAGAGGAATTAGTATCAGTCTTGGAGATTTTCTGATTGTTTAGAATAATTTTGAAGAAGTGGTCATTAGGCAATTGACCTATGGGTATAGAGAGATTTGAATGGGAAAGATAAATTTGTTAGTTGTCTGAATATATAACCATGGCTCTATTAACAATGATAATTGAAGAAATTGTGAAAAGTTATTAGATAATACAGAATTTGACATTTTTTTGACAAAAATAATCAAAACCTAACATAACATGGATATGATATTTTATTAGTTAAAATTATGTCCAATATATTGGAATACCTCTACACACATTATCCAAATTGTACAATAATACAATCACTTGTTTAGGAAAAAAGGTCACCCAAAATGTATTACCCAGGAGACACAAAATTTTACAATTTTTCAGATAACATATGTTACCAGTCTTGTTTTCATTATCCAAGTATCAAAATGAAACCTACATAATCATAAACATAATCAGTTTGTCACTGTGAAAAATGCCCTCTTTGATTCCTCAGTTTCACAGAAAGTCTGGAAAGTCAGTAAGTTAGACACACATGATTTTGTTTTGCAAAGTATACCTTTTTCCTATGTTCTTCCCTATCTCTCAGAGAATCATTCTCATAATTCATTTCTATTCCTTGTAAAAGACTCAGTATTCGGAAAACATTGAGAAGTCTCTCAAATTAGAAGTTAAATAATTTGTGATCTCGCTGCTATTTCTTAACATTCCTGAGAGTGTGCCTCCAACTTTCTGAAAGACAAGCCCCTAAATGTATCTAGGGCTAAATTATAAGATTCTCTCCTTGTTTTGATGAAGGTCACTTTAATAGCTTTGTCTTCAAAGCAAAGTCATGGCCTTTGTTAGCAAATGCTGAATTTTTACAGATCTTTTTCCCTGTAACTACTTTTTTAATCTTAGGAATAATCAGGGCAAAGAACAATTTAATGCTTTGACTGAAATGAGGACTCTGTGGCTTCACAGTACCCTGACAATGTGGAACTTATACTCCCCTGCAGGTAAACAGCCAACAGAAGGCTGCAGGTAAGCATGCACAACACAGCATGCATCTCATGAATGTTGGAGAAGAACATTAACATGTTCCAGTAAACACAATGCTTGTTTTATTGTTTACTCAGGGAACACCAATATTTAAGGAGTGGACAGAAGAAAAGAAGTCCTCAGAAGACTGAGAATTGTTGATCAATAAGGAAAAGATAGAATAAGGAAAGAGTCACACCATAAAGAAAAGAGAAAGGGTATGTCAGTTATGCCCAATGATGCCAGAACGCTATCTGAGAGAAAGAGCAAAAATACTCATTAGCTTCACGAACCAAAAGACCTTTGAAGATCTAGTCTAGAGAGTGTCAGAGAAATTTAAGGTACGGAAGGATTCTATTTAAAATATCATTGAGAATTAAACTTAAAATAGTCAGAGTGGAAATAGTGAAGAGAGTAGTTAAAAGTTCAGAATAGTGTAAGGATACTTGATTTAATGCAGGACTCAGGAGGAGGATAGAGCATAGGCAAAGATTTGGCACCTGACCTAAGCCTATATGGTTGTGCACAACTCTTTGGTTCTTTTTCTTGGTAGTAATAGGCTCAGAAATATTAGGAGAATGAGATATAGCTACTCTCCCATAGCTTCACCACCAGTTTATCATAAAAACAAGTCTCAGTCAAAATTCTGTCATACATTTAGACATTTATATAATCAGACAATTATATAAACATGTTTATACATTAAACATTTATTAAAGAGCAAATTCAAAACACTTTATTCAACGCCTTCTGTAAGTTCAATGAAACCCCAACTATCTGCTCTTTTCAATGCACCAGTCAATAACTTGCATGTAAGTTTCACAGAAGACTATTCAAGAAACAGTATTCAAGAAACAGAATCTGGTTACCCCTATAGCTGGCATCTGACAACCAGAAATTCTATGTATGCTACATGACTGGACTTAGGGCCACTTAGTGATGGGGACTTTGGTACCATCTTATAAAGTTTATAGTGTCCCCTAGATTCTTATTTCTTATACCTTGATCATGCAAGGATAAGGGGTGTGTGTGTGTGTGTGTGTGTGTGTATAGTATTTTTGCCAAATTACAATCTTAAATACACTTAATTTCACCAATGGGTGAAACTATGTTATTTTTCTCAAATGTGATGCATATTTCACCATTGAAAGCCCATTTCAGATCTTCTATATGAAAGTTTGTAAAAAACAAACAAACATGTGGTTGTGTAGAGAATCAAAAAAAAAAAAAATCAGAGTGTAGCTTTTCTGGTCATTCCTGGAGTGTATATTCCTGACTAGAGCAACTGACTAGTTTAACATAGTTTAAATAACCAACATGTCTGTAACATGGTTGATGCTGAAGTGTATTAAAGTATATGACAGATATCTTGACACATGGACATTGGCAAAAAGACATAAACATATCTTAACCGTTTATACTCCAGAATAGAGAAATTATTGAGGATGAGAATGGATGGCAAATGGTGAGATTTGTTTTTATACAATGATTGGATTTTTTTTCTCAAATGTCTAATTAGAATGTGAATGAAGTAAGTTGGACTTTATGTAAATTTCCTTCTATTTAGGATAGAACTAGCAAACTTAGAAAAAAGAACAAAGCAAAATAGAAACAATCTGCTTTGATCCTTCCTTCTAAGTCCATGTCCAGTCTTTCATTTTACTCCTCTGATATCAAGGTAAGGCATTTTCAGAACCTACCAGACAGTGAAAATATGAAGAGAACTTGCTCAAAAGCATAAAATATACATCAACAGAGTGTTCACTTGAGTCTTTCTGGGGAGTTGGCATGGCCTGTTCATTTCCTGACCTTCTCAGCCTGGTGCCACCAATGCATGTGCAGAGCCTGGCTCAGATTGGCAGCCCGATGAAGATGAGTGAATCACAAAGAAGATAACTCCAGAAGCGAGCTTTATGGCTCAATGAAAGATCCCTACACCAGGTCAATATCTACACCTCCCTGAAAGTGGACAGATGGTGTCAAAGAGATCTGTGAACTGTTCTTAGTTAACAGGAAGCCAAGGACAAACATGAGATTTAAAAGGAAGAGGGAAGTTAGTAAAAAGTAGCGTGGCAAGAAACAGAAACAAGAAAGTGAAGCCAAACAAATTATTTCAATTCATTATATAATATCTATGCATCAAAAGAAAAGTTTAGATTTTTCTGCCTATCCAGAAATTAGCCTCTTTAACTCATCCATGTAAAGGAAATGCAAAGAGATGGAGACAGAAAGAGGAGAATAAAGCCAAGAATAACAGCAGCATCTGCAGCAAGGATGGAATGTTCTGCATGGCAAAAATTCAATTTAAGCAAATGAGGAAGAAGTCCCTGGAGGCAAATTCCTTCTGTAGACATAACTCCTACACAAGCCTGAAACCAAAGAAAGGATGGTGCAAATGACAGCCATCTTCAGGTCTAAGACCTGGCCTCTTACCACAAAAGATTTTTAATGTGGCAGAAACAGAGAATAAGCAAAAGAATTCTTGTGTACTGCTATCAATGCATTCATTATTTAGCAAACCTATACACAGTTCACTCATAATATGAATTTTGCTGTTCAATTTTTAAGCATTTTTCTTATGATTTAAAATAGTACACGTCTTTCAGATACTATTAACTTAGACAACTCTGAGGACATACGGACTCAGCTAAATATACTTTCAGAATCAGTGTCCAGGAAGCTTTGTGTTTTGATTAAAAGCACAGGTTCTGGAGCCCTACTGTATGAATTTGATCCTGGATCGCCCACTTAATAGTTACATATTCATGTATAATTTACATATCCATACTTAGGATAAATTTCTTTAGAGAAATCTAAGCTGTGATTTCTTTGAAGTAAACTTGGGATATTTTGCTATCTATCTCATAGTTTCTATCTCATAGGATTGATATAAGTTTTAATGATAGTACACTTCAAAAGGACTTGGGAAGTACCTGGAATATGAAAGCACTTGATCAATATTTAAAACAGTTAATTATTTTATAACAGGACAGCCATTACACAAGCATAGAATTCTTGCACTGTTGCATCCTTCAAGATGTTCTTATATTTCAGCTATGACATAAAAAAAAAAAAAAAAAATTTGATAGACCTGAAAGGAATATTGGGGGAGTGTCAGGTGGAAGCTACTACACATTTGATGTACCTGTATGAAAGCTGAATCCTCCCTACCAAAGCAAAAAAATTCTTCCTCAGTTTCCTAGGTCATTATCGTTGTTACACAGCAAGGCAAAAACAGGATCCATTTTAGGAATGTATAATGGAAGAAAAAGATTGAAAATTTGGTTGATTACATATTAGATGGTCCCACAACTTCAAAAGGCTTTTGTTTTTTAACCCCTGCCCATGCTAAAGTAACCTGTAAGTTTTAATCAAAATCTCTTTATTAGAACACACACACACGTTGGCACAAACACATGCTCACACTCACACATGCAAATTCTGTGTTGATTACTCCAGTTTATAATTCCAGTACAAAACTAATGACATCAAAAGAAAACAAAACACTAACATTGGATGGGAGTGCTCTCTGCCTTTTGGACTATATTTAAGAGATATATCTGATAAATTGGCATGTTTGAATCAAATTAAAATTTTTAATCCAATGGAGTTTAGTACACTGAGATGGTGATAGGACAATGGTGAAACTTTTGAGATTTTACCATTTTAAACATTTTGTCTAGATGACTTAAGGTATTAAGTTATAAATAAGTTATAAATTATAAATTAAGTTATAAATTAAGGTATAAATTAGAATAATCAGGCTGTCTGGTCACAACTGCTTTGAGCATAATCATATGAAAATCTATCTTGTTTCCTAACTAAGTTGCACTGAATTGCAATCAAAGTTTTTGAAGCAAGATAAATCTGAAAAAATTGTGTTTAGAACAAATGCAGAATCATATCACTTTCACTGACATTTTAAAAATTAAGTCCTAAGCTTTGGAAAGTTTGCCAATGACAATATCATGTTTATTTGCATGGTAGTTGAAAGCATACTTAATATTTGTTTATTTTTTTTTAGCTTAATGCAGTGAGTGCATTTGTTGATTACAGATTGACTTTAGCAAATTCGTATCAATTATTTCACTGAATATTTCAGTCAGAAATACCTTATTTATAGGTTGTCTTTATAAGTCATTATTGAATACAGTTTAATCCTTACTTCTTTGTGATATCATCCCTGGTTTTACAGTAGTTGGGGTTCATTTTCCTTCAAGTTTATCTAGTGTGATAAGAATTGAAAATGAAATTTCCGTACCACCACTATATGGCTCTTTCTTAAGAGTGTTAGCTAAACAAGGACATAAATATATTTAGCAGATGGAGAGGACACCTTCCCTGTTTGGTTCCAGCTATTTAACCAAGGGAAGCATGTGAAGTATCAGAGGGTTGACAACAGAGAACATTCAACAAGAAGCAATTGTGAAGGCTTGCAACTTTTATTGCTTTGAAAAAAAACAAAAACAAAACAGCTCTTGTTAATGACTCCTTCCTTGTCCCATAGTAAGAGTCCTCTGGGAAAATAAGAAATAGCCTATAAAATGTGGATAATTTAAATAAAAATTTCAGAGTATGGCAATTAAGCTAATTTCCAATACATATTGTAGTTGTAGCTCTTAGTTCATGGCTTTCAGAGGATTCTAGAGTGAAAGGCATGGTTTGGCCTTTTCAGGTAAAAAGTATGCTGAATATAAGATTTACTTTCTTTTCCATATAAATAAAATGTAAATGAAAGTAACATCCGTAAAAACATATTTTGCATATCTTTCTTTACATAATAAATTTCCCTTATTGTTTTAGTGTGGTAAACAATAAATGTATACTTCTTATTATAAATATTTTTATGTGTTAGGTATTAGCAGGTTGCAATGGTTCATTTCTGTTAACTATGTTCTAATGCAGGCAGAAAGAAATGGAATCCAGCTCAAAAAAAATCAAAGGTTCATTTCTTTCTTGTTATTCTCACAGCAAGATGCAAGTGGGCTCTTCTTTTTTTAAACCATGCTTTCTAATTACTGATTTGAATGGTTCTGTAAATTAAAAATAAAGTTCTTAATTGAGTGTAAATTAGTTTGGAAAATATCCAACTGGCAAAGCTTTTCTCTTCTAACATTTATTAGGATCAAGATGTTTCCTAATTGAAGAAGCTAAAAAATTATTATATCTTTTGAAAGCTTATATGTTCATGTCTTATGGGAAAAAGCACTGAGGTTTTATCTTGTGTGGTTTGAGAGTTAAATTAGGATGAATAAATATATCAAAATGTCCTCAGAACAGATTTTTATCAAATTAACTACTTCATTTCTTGGAGACTCCTGAGAAACTTCGTGCTAGCATGACAACAGCTGCCAGAAGTTTTTGAGCTTAAATACATTTAAGACAAGTAATCAAAATACTTCATGTAACTTGAGGCAATATGTATGCATGTTTTAGATAAATGATAGCATGACTGAGCAATTAGCATCAGATATAGATCCAAGTAAAGCCTCATTATAAGTACACAAACATCTCCCACTTCCCACCTCCACATCCAGCTGGGCCTATAACTAATCCTTTTCACTTTCCATGCTTCCAAGTCTTTCTTGTGCTGAATCTGACTAACAGATTTTATTGTAATTCTATAAACATGTATTACAAAATATATATATATATATATTAATGAAAGTGAGTTGTTTCATTATTAGAAATTTCATTATTTAGAGTAATTATTTTGAGTATATATATATATATATATATGAACATGCCTATGTAAATATTAGTAATACAATATATAGAGAAAATTAGATATATTAGAAAAATATATATAGAGAGAAACCTATCTATCTGTCTAATTAGTTATAGCAAGTTTAAGTATAACATGTAAAATAAGGTTTAGTCAGTTAGATCCTCTACTAAAGGCAAAATTCCTTTGGATTCTTTGAAATAATCTATTAGGTAACATTTTATTATCAACTGCACATTCTCATTTCGTTTCATTTTTGAAAAATTTTTGTAATCATAAGACCCACAGCTAATTGACCCAAGGTAATTTGGTTGGTAACTGACAGATCTCACTGAGAAATGCACAAGTATTCTGACTTCACATTCTTTATTTTCACCACTGCATCATGCTGAGCACTCAGTTATATTTGGTCTTTAATCTCAGTGGGTCCTTGCTGTGAAAACAGATACTATTTCAAAAATGCTTCTGAAATATTTAGAAAGCATTTTTACATCACTGGATCCAATTACAACATTGTCCCAAGGTCCCTTAAAAAAACAAATGTATTCATTCAGGAGTTCACTATAAAAACTCAAATTAAAGTGAAGTCTGTTATATATGAAATAGATATTTCCAGTTTCAAATGTGTTGTGGTAATATAATTAGGTATCTTTTGTCTGAGTAACATAAAGTTATTGTCATAAAACACAACCTTGCTGGTCATGCAGTCCACACTCCTCCATTTTAAGTGAGGAAACCAAGGTTCAAAGAAATGAAGTCCATTTTGCAAAGCCATATTCTTAGCTATTGATTCCTAATAAAACTAAAGCCCAGTTTCTTGGGCACCAAGGTAACGCTTTTCCCACTGCACTGTAGCTAACTTGCAAGGATGCCTGGAAGGTTTAAGGATGTTTACTTATTTTTATAATAACTTATCAATCACTCTAGTTCTCATGTGCAAATGTGGGAAATAGTCCCAGGCTCTAAAGGCAATTCATAAGTTTTCTATCAGTAAATTACATATTTTTTTTTCACCACGCATTTTCTACAGCCACATATTTAACTGTTTTCTGGTATACATAAAATTGAGATGAAATCTGAAAATTGCTATGCAAGAATGTGAGAAGAGCTACATTTTTTAGGGTAAAGGAAATGTCTTAGAAATTTTTCAAAAATTAAAAGTGGCAAACAATATACATGAAAATCAACTTTCTAAAATTGGAGTAGTCCAAAGACAGAATGGTTGAATAAAGAGCTACAGTTCCCTATCAATGAAGGAGTGCAACAAAAGGCTGGGATATTTTAATCAATATATTGTATTACAAATGTGTGAATTAGGAGATTTATAAGGTTCCTTCAAATTCTGAATTTCTATCTTTACATATAGATTGCACTTTCCTTTATTATCAATTAAAACCTATAGAAGGCATACTTATTAATTTGCTATACTATTGTTAGTATTTTATTGATTGCCTTCAATAGCTCTTTTATTTTAATGTAATATACTGTATTGATTGGTTGGTGCTTATTTCCTTTAAATCTTTAAAATGAATCAGTTTTCAAAACAAACAAAAAAACAATCTGCACATATAAGATTAGAATTAAACATATCTTGTAAAGTAAACTGAAGTATTATTTGCAAACCTTAAATTGCTGGTCTGTTTTCTGGTTGACTTTATTCGAAAGTGTTTTATCTGTCAAGCATTTCTGAAGACCTTTATGCCTTTGGAAACTTTTGTACTTTGGCAGGTAAATTCATTCTGTTAAATTGTCCAATTAACATGCTAGCCAGGAGGCAGTTTGCCCTGTTCCAAATGAATTGAGCCCCTGAAGATATCCCACTAAAAGCCTTAGGCTCTTTCTGAGCCTAGCCACAAAATCAGGGTAATGAAACTCAGACAGCAGACTGCTTCCACAGAGGAAATTTTGGATAAACATGCCATGCAATTAATTTAACAATTTTTCAAGCTCGAATCAGTTGATGTACAATTTCTGGAGAGATGTATTTTCCTGTACCTATATCTATAAGCTTATTTGCGTACTGTGACAGTAAAAGCCATTATTAATAATAAATTAGATCCTAATTGTAAATGATGTTGTAGTAAAATTTGGAAAAAAACACAAGAATTTCTGGTCTCAACATTTTGGAGTGCCTGTCGGCAGCCATACATACAAAAACCCATATTAAGTTGTAACTCAGCAAATAGTCTTGAAAATTATCTATACCATTATTATTATTATTTTTCTGTCTCTCATAGGGACATCAGACATCTGGTTTCAAAGATAATGGCAGTAGCAATTATTTGCATCATAGCCCTAGCTAACTAGATAGCTGAAAACATCTGTTATGATCTTCAGTTTCTCTAACTGGTCCCCAGAGAGGCTTTGATTGCTAAAATATTCTTTTTTTTTCATTCCTCTATGCAATAATCATTTTTGAAAAATACAGATTATTTGATACTGAAGAAAATTCACTCTAATGCTGCTTTTCTTTGTTTTGAATTTAAAACTGAAGGAAGAAGACATTAAAGAAGACTTTCTAAGGAAATTATTTTGCCAGAGCGAGAATTTTACTGTCCTTATCTATATTGTGTTGCCCTTTAAAACTATCAATGTTGATTTTTTTTCCAGCATATTAGATCATAACAAATAGAGGCATTAATATTTGAACAAACACATCAGAGATTCAACAGACCACTCTCATTATGATCCATTTATTGAACATTATAGGTAAAGATATTTAAAAATCTTTGTTACTCTAGTCATATAATTAAATAGGGAGTATTTGTGATACTATGTTTTATAGTATAATAGGCTCTGAGTACTGCAGTGCATACCAAAGATGTAAGGCACGTGATGTCTTCCTTCACCCAGACTCCAAATTTGTAGCAGAGCTGTGACTTACACATTAACCCATTAACAAGTAAGATAAAATACAAATCCCAAACTATAAAATACACACAGTTTTCTATTTAAAAAAAAAATCAAGAGGGAGAAATCAGTGTAGATAAAAGAAGTTGAAAAAAGGAAGATTTTCATATGCAATGATCAGCACACTCAGAGCAGAATGTCAGTCTTTGTTCACCAGACTTAAGCATGCAATTCCTATTTGTAGATTGCATGAACAAATGCAGATATGAGTGAATGAATAAAGTAGGAGAATTGGAAGGATGAAATAGGGAAATTTTAAAGAAAAGGATGGAATCTGGTGTGTCTTTGAAGAATGGATATGATTTTTGTAGTTTGAGAGGAAGCAAAAGGTGAGAATACTTGCAGAATAGTTTCATGGCAATGCCTTTGATGATGATATGGTTGGGAATAGAATGAGAGGTGAAGAAGGGACATGGGACAGGCCTGCTTGCAGGTGGAGGAGTAAGTAGTAAGAGAAAATACAGGCACAATGAGAAGAATATTTCATTCTTACATAAAGCTGTTTTACAGAAGTCTGTATAAGTTGGGTTGAGGAATTTAAATATAATCGATTTTGGAGTTTCTTATGAAGAATGAAAATGTGAGTAGCACTGAGTAAAGCATGAAGAGATTAGGAGTACTGTGACCATCTTGGTCGTGCGGGTAAGAAATTATCACAGCTTACACAAGTGTAATTATAATAAAATTGGAGAACTACGAAGCTTGAAAGATCATAACTA
Source organism: Tolypeutes matacus (assembly GCA_026826555.1). Lineage (NCBI taxonomy): Eukaryota > Metazoa > Chordata > Mammalia > Cingulata > Chlamyphoridae > Tolypeutes > Tolypeutes matacus. Next base: position 28,196,948 of record JAKSZT010054304.1, on the reverse strand, counting down.
AGATTTAATATGACTTCATGACTTAATTACATATGTGGAACAAAGCAAAGAAATCAATGCTGGGAAGTGGTGATAGTAATAAAACTAAAGATGTATAAAAGGCTAGGACCATGCTGAAATGGAATATAACCTCAATTTTGGAGATCTGAAGCCTTAGGATCCAACTAAGCCTTTTAGTGGAAATATTAAATGAATAGTTGGCACGTCTTCTCATTGAATTATACTGAGAGGTGATATTTGGAGCTATAGAATTTACAGTCATCAGCTAAGATGAGATTATGAAAAAATTAAAAGAATGATCTCTCAACATGAATTTTATTTTTTTGTGTAAATTAGAAAACCACTTTGGAATGTTTCCAAAAAGATTCACCTTTCAAATTACATTTGTCGTTAACAGTGTCCTAGGCATTTCAATGTAGTTTAGTTATTTTTATGATCTCCTTGTCATAGGAAAAAACCTATATTATTGATCAAACTGTATACTTCATAATTACCATAGTTCACAGGGAGTGAAAATATAAAATTTAAGGTTCACTTAGGGCTTAAAGGCTGTATTTTAATTTACTAGTATGTATTTGCCTTTGTAAAAATGGTACTTTAAGTCTGCATAATAAGAAAATTTGCAACAATTCATTTATGTGATTACAGAAAAATATATTCCATTTTAAAAATCTCCCCAAATATATCAATATGTCTTTCTTAACTTCTTCATATTTCAGTGCTGTGAGCTTTGAGCATAGTGTGTTCTCATTTTATAAATGTTCTTTAAATTCAACCTGCTGTGAGCTTAGGTGAGTATAATTGAACTCAGGAGAATATTTTAAAGTGCAAGAAAAAAATTGGGCAGCAAGAAAATATATTGTTTCCTAATTATGCTGTAGATGTTTAAAAAAATCTCTTTCTCTCTTTCTCTTCTGATTTCTTTCCCCAGTCCATGTGCATAACTGGTTCTGTCATATGACAGGTTTTGTAGAAGCAATAACAGCAACGTACATTCAGTTATGGATAATTGGCGCTTGAGTTTTTCATTTGTGTTTATTAGGTAACTCAATTTCTGGAGGTTATACGCTAGTACCAGTATAGAAACTTTAGTGTCAAGAAGAATTCTGGTTTATAGCTGACCAGACTTTGTAAAATTTGAGTCTCAATATAGAAGATTGTTTTCAATAAAAATCACTGCACATAAGTAGTATGCTTTCACTGGGTCTGCTAGCTTTAGTAGTACAGAAATACAGTGTTAGTTTTATTTTCAATAAGATTTAAGTTTCACCTGGAATTATTCATCTAATATTTTACTGAACAGACACAGATGCCTTGAACCAGTAAAACTCCCAAAGTTTCCATAATAATAAAATTTAATTTGAAATAATTATATGTATACTATCTGTAGGTCATGTGTACTTTACTGTAGCTTCTAAGTAGGTTATTTCTCCACATTTTAAGAGCAAGAATGGGATAAAGATTGTGATGGGTTGGAACTGTGTGTACCACAAAAAAACATGTTCTTAAAGTTAATCCATTCCTGTGTGTTTGGGCCCATTGTAAGTAGGACATTTTGATGAAGCTACTTCAGTTAAAGTGTGACCCACCGCAATCAGAATGTGTCTTAATCCTCCTATTGTAATCCTTTATAAAAGAATGAAATTCAGACAAAGAGAAAGTCATGGAAGCAAGAAGATGAAAGCAAGAAAACTTGGAAGAGAAGGGAGAGAACAGCAGACATCGCCATGTGCCTTTCCATGTGGCAGAGGACCCAAAGATCGACGATAGCTGAACTTTGGGAAGAAAGCATCACTTTGATATGTATTGATTTGGACATTTTCCAGGCCTCAAAACTAAGCTAATAAATTTTTATTGTTCAAACTGGATTTTTTCATGGCATTGGCTCTAAGCAGCTTAGGAAACTAAAAGAGTAAAAGAAGTCATATTTAAAAATTAAAGCAAAAGAAAATATTCATTTACAATGCTTCAGATGAGCTGCCTATATAAGTGATTTATTTATATTTTAATATATATTTTTATTTTTTTAAAGATACTTAGATTACATAAATGTTACATAAAAAATATAGGGATTCCCAGATGCCCCACTCCTCTTACCTACCACATCTTCCCACATAACTATTACTCTTCATTAGTGTGGTACATTCATTGCAATTGATAAGTGCATTTTGGGGCATTGCCACTGAGCATGGATTATGGTTTACATTGTAGTTTACACTCTCTCCCACACAATTCTGTAGGTTATGGGAAGATATATATAATAGCCTATATCTGTTGTTGCAATGTCATTCAGGAAGATTCTCGAAATGGCCCTGTATTGCACCTGTTTTTCCCTCTCCTTGCTCTCAGAGCCTCCAGTGGTCACTGCCTCCACATCAATGTTGTAATTTCTTCCATTGCTAGAATCACAATAAGTCTACAGTAGAATCCCAGTAAGTCCACTCTAGTCCATAGTTCATTCCCCAGTCCTGAGGCTTCTGGGGTGGTGATGTCTACTCCACCTCTAATTGAGAAGGGGTTACAATCCCATACTGTCAATGGATGGGACTTTGTTGCTTGCAGCTGTCGACTCTCTTGTTTCCTTAGTCTGGTGGTTGTCCATCCTCACCTCCTTGTTAGTTGCCCTGGGTGAGTCCAAGGAACTGGAGAGTAGGTGTAGCAACTCTGTTGAGGCTCAGAGCCCAGCTGGCACATGGACAGCCCAAAGATTTAAGTCTCTTGGATGTACACCTACCAACTCCAGCACCAACTATAGGTTCAAATAGAAGGGACAAATGAGCCATGTGTAAGGAAGCCATAACTGAGATCAACTCTGTCACTCTCAGGAGCACAAACTCCAAAGTAAGGGCCATGGGCAAAGCACCAAACTCTGGACCTGTCTGCCCTGACCATAGTACCTGGGTGTTTCCAGAGCCCTCAGGAGCCCCACTATTTGGGGTAGTATCTACTTTGGCAATCTATGCGATCCTGCTGAGATGTGCATAAGTGATACCTCTGGGATGACCTCTGGACTCACTTTGAAGTCTCTTAGCCGTATAAACTCATTTGTCTTTACCTTTTCTCCCTTTCATTCGAGGTCTTTTTCCAGTTGCATTGCTAGTTGGTGCCTGGTAGTAATCCCTCAGTGACAAGGAGGCTCATCCCCAGGAATCCTGTCCCATGTGGTGGGGAAAGTAATGCATTTATATGCTGAGTTTGGCTTAGAGAGAGGCCACATTTGAGCAATAGACGACTTTCAGGAAGTAACTCTTAGGCACCTTACAACACTAGGCTAAGTTTCAATTTCAAGAGCAAAGGCTCATAAGCATAGTCATCAATATCAAGGGCCCATCAATGGACCATCTTCCTTTGCTAGTGATTGCCCTTGTACTAGGGGCAGTGTTGCTGTTCCCTTAGAGAATGTGGTAGAGATCTCCAGGATGGGAATTCAATATTCTTTTGGCTATTGTGTGAATATCCACTCACTGTGACAATGTCCCATGAACATTTGAACACATTTATATGCCTTACATGTATGTCCAGGTGAACTTCCTCCCATGTATCCCCATCACGGACACCCCACAAAAATGATCGTCCCCTGCCCCAGTTGTAACCCTCTTTGATCCAAAGCTTCTTCAAAAATGAAGCCAATAAAATGGCCAAATACAATTAATAGGAAAATGAAATAATAATGACAGGTTTAAATATAAGAAATAAAATACATAAAAATTTTTCAAAAACTAAAAATAAAATAAAATTTAAAAATTGGGATATTAAAAATATAATGAAAAATATTTAATACTTTTTTTGGCTTTTTGACTTTCATAAGTGATTTATTTTTGAAATAATTAAAAAATCTATAGCTATTGGGGCCACAGTATTATCTCAGCCAATGTTTCTGGAAGTACTAGAATTTTAGACATTGTACCAACCTTAGCATTAGTAATATACTCAATTTTTTTAGTTATAAAAAATTATGGATTAGGAGAATTTGTAATTTTTTTCTAAAATAGTTAAAGAAAGAAATATAGCTAATAGATTTGTGTCTTTTTTTGACTGCTAGAATTATCTTCCTATTTCTAAAGAAGCAATTAAGTAATCAGACATTTCCATATCCTGGGCAAAATAGTCTTCAATACATTAAAAACTTTCTGTATATATTTTGCTTACCAAAGCACATGATGGATTCTAATGCATTACTCTGGCACAGGTACACAGGTACGTTTATAATAAAAGGGGAGTCCTAAACATTTCCCATCGGTATTTTTTTGATATTAAGGTAGCTTCTATTTTAAATTAATAAGTTGACATTCTCATTTAAGAATAAGACTTTAATGGGTTTGAGTTGAGTCTCCTGGTCCTCTGGGATCTGATCAACTCTAACAAACTAAGAACCAATTTTCTGGATATGCAAAGCTCAGCACCAGACCCCAGATGCCTGCCAAGAAATATTTTATTGTTCTCCTACTTGAACATCTCTATAATAAAGACAAAGGAAACAGGGGTACAAATGAGAATTTAAAATTACTATTTTTAAATTTTACCATAAGAAGTATACTTGAGTGCTAATTGTAAAGGCAAAATTATTAAAATCCATATTCATAGAGAAAACATTATATTTAAGGTCAGCTCTAATAATATGAGGCAGGTTGAAATGAAGGCAATCCAAAGATTATTTGAAAACTCCATGAAAACCATCAGGTCAATTTCTTTTCCTTCCTCTCTCTTTTTTTCTAATAGAAATGATGAGAGGGATTTAAATCATTAAAATACTAGTATTGGGGAAAAACTGTTATTGGTTGGTAGTAGGTGTTGGTGATCACCCATTTGTATTATTTACCACCTACTATTCTGTTTATAAGACAGACTTCCAGTATTGTATGGTCCAGATAAATATTATAAATTGGATAACCAAAAGTCAGAACTCTCTTTCTTAATGCTGTAATATATATGTCCCAATTTTGCCATCTCTCCTCCACAAAATAACACATTATTTTCATGATTCTCCTTACAATATGAATTATATACTACCACGGTATTGGTGTCATGCTCATTTTTAATCTCCTCAATGACAAGGTGTCAGTGTAAAATATATGTATATGTACACATATTCTTGATGGTTTCTGCTGTTTAAATGGTATCAAATGGTTGGAATCTATTAATTTATTCTTTTTTTTTTTTTTTCAAGATTTTTATTTATTTATTCATTTATCCCCCCTTGCTGCTTGTGCTCGCTGGGTCAGCTAACCACGCCGTGCGGGCGGGCTTGCCTTCACCAAGAGGCCCCGGGAACCGAACCCGGGGCCTCCTATATGGTAAACAGGAGCCCTACTGATTGAGCCACAGCTGCTTCCCTATTAATTTATTCTTAATCAAATATATACTCCTTTCTCATTCTCCCTTTCTCTTCTACATCCATGTATTCTTTCCTTATTTACTACTAAATAATCAAAATGTCAAGGGAAGAACAAATTAAGGTTGTAATTCCTCTATGCTTTATATTGTTTTGTTGCAGTTTAAACTATGTAACACTGTAGTGATTCATCTTCATGGAGTAATGTAAGCACGCTCATTTCTCAATCTACTATGGAGAGAAAGCTGACATTTTTTCAGGACTTCCAAATTCTAGATACTTTACATCTAATATTACCCTCACAACAGTACTGGAAAACTTCAATCACAATCTCTAAATTACTCAAGAAACTGTGTTCAAGGTTATCTGCAGTAAGAGGGTAACTTTACTCTCAGTTGTATTTCATTTCAAAGTTTCCGAATTATTGTAAAATTAGTATTTTCATAAACTCACATCTCTTATGTGACACCACCAATATTTTGCCATACCACACATGCCGAATTATTTACTAAATTTATTTTAATTTAATATTTTAGTTAAATACGTGTATTTTTAAATGAAACTTTGTGTTAATATCATAATATCCTCTTATATAAACATACTGCAATCATAACAATGAATACAATGACAGCAAAATACTGCTGACTACTAAATGTTTTGAGACCGAGTTATGCTCTGTTAAAAAGCAATATTAAAAAGTGTTAAATGTTAAAAACATATCAGCATCAAAATTCTCATTGAATTCATCAGAAAAGAATAAAGGGAATTAATTTAAATAAAGTATCCCTCTCCTTATGTCTCTTTATCTTTTTTTCCAACGGTATTTACAAATCTATTCATCTGCCTAAGATCATCCTAGAGTCTCAGGACTTTTGCCCCACACATTGGGAAATGGACCATTAAAACCATTAAAAGTCAGGAGGAAGCAAAGACTCTTTGGAGTACTCTTTTCTGGAGTCCAGAATCACTAATTGTCATCTCTTCTGGTTTAAAATATTTGCTACAGATCTATGAGAGAGCCTTTGTACACTGTGTTTTGGGTGATAAAGGACACATGGAAAGTTCTATCCATTAGCAATTCAGAAAGGGTGTTAAATTTTATTTTATTGGTTGGAGACATTAAACCAGAACCAGTAAATTTTCCAATAGCAGGTAAAATAAGAATCAGTTTGAAATGTCTCTTTTATTTGCTCTTCATAGGTCATTGATAATGTGGTTTGCCAGCCCAAAGATTAAGACCTATGTGAAAAATTAGATTCACTTTAATGAGGTAGATAACATACACTTAATAGGTATGTGTAGCAAAGACAATTTCATAGTATTCAAAAATCCTACAATATTTTTCATGTATTTCTGCAATAGAATTCTTCAGATTTCCTCTCACAATACTATAATTATATAATTATATGCAAAAAATATTATTAATTGTAGTTATTAACATGCTTTACACAAATGGAAAAAAGAAGAGGAAAGATGATGTTTTGGCTATTTAGCCTTCAAATTCCTTTAAAAAAAAAACTATACTATTTCTATTTAATCTCTAAAGATACTTCAATATGCATAGGTTATTTAATCCTTCTTTAATGATTTTGTTCCGCTTTTATATTTGAAAATATATAATGTTTACATAATAAAAATCACTCACATCTAATCTCCCAGTACAAAATGTAATATACTTATCATGTATGGTGATTTAATCTCTCCTGATAATCATTCCCACTTATCTTTTTAAAATATTCTGTATCTTCACTTAAACTTTTCTTTTCACATTATTGAATTCTTTATCACAATTCTTAGATCGGATCTAGACCAATAGCAGGGGATAAGAGGAGAAGGCAATGAATCTGTTTTTGGTATGAAGGGAGGGCAGAAGTATGAGAATGCTCTGATTTAATAAAGTTTTGTCGCTTAGATATATTTATGAAAGAAAAAAAGAAAATTACATCAAGGTCTATGAATTTAGTAGCATACTGCAATGACAATTTGATAGTTTTTAGAGGAATTAGCAAATTAGTTTTGCTTAAACGCCATCATGTCAATTTGTTTTAGTCACTTAAGTTACTTAAATGGGAACTGATTTATTTTGGCTGAAATGTTTTGATGTTACTTTGGAGAAAAATGTGACAATAATTTTTACATCTTTTTGTTATAAGGCATAACGATTAATTCCAAAAGCAGACACAATGCTTGTAGTTTATGGTTTTTAAACCTGACATTTAATTTTTCTATCATTTTTAGACAGCCATGATTGACAGCATGTTTGATTACCAAAACTCCAAATGTGTCTAATTATCTTGTCATGAGTTCTTGAATGGAGACTTGGATTGTTAGCTCCCAAAATCCCTGGAAAAAATAGCAATTGTATATAATGTTAAATTCTACATGCTCCAGGCTAATTATATGATATTGCCTTATGAAAACAGAAACAGAATTGTATATATTTTAAAGAAGTCTAATAACATAAAAAAATTACAAAATATTTCCATAGTACAGAATATGTGAGCATAATGCCAAGCAAATTTTCCTCATTTGTAGTGCACTGGTCTAGGCTGTCATTAACTCTTGCTGGACAAATTACCACAGTCACATAAAAGATATTAATATTTCTGGTCTTTGGTTTACTGCCTAAAACAAAGTTTCAATCATGTCATTTCCCAGCTTTCAAAAAAAAAATTAAGCACCACCAAGTACTAACCTGATTTTTTCAGCTACATATTTTCTCTAACGAAAGTCCTAAAATCACTTATCTCTATAGTGTATACCTTTCGCTGAACATTTGTTGCCCTCTTCTACCTCAAACTCACGTTTCATTCTGCTTTTACTTCTCTGCCTATTATGTCTTTACCTGTAGCTTTGCCAACTGTTACCTGCATCTCTGGTGGCTCTCTCTTCAATCCTCTGCAGTATGAATCTATCACCTTACTGTACACATGAAGTGTTTTTCCAAAGTGGAATTAATCATGTTAATCCTGTACTTCTAGAGCAATCTTTGGTAGTAGGTAGCAAGCCTGTTTTGCATTTTAAGTTGTACATAGATTTGTCGAAAATGGTCAGGTTATAAGAGCTTTAAGGAAAGGTATCATAGTGTAATAATTTTGTATACAGAAACTTTGCCAATCACGGTTATTAATTTGTTTGGTTCCTAGATTTACTCTTTATTATTTTTCAATTTTTTAAAATACCCATAATTGTTCCCACTATTTTAATTACTCTCATACATTGCAGGTAATATCTAAATTATTCAATTTCTTCACTTTTCAGATGAAGTTCTCTCTTGTCTAAATAAATCTTGATACTGATAATATTTTAAAATATAAAACTTTGTCTCATTATAGTCTGTCCCCATGTTTTTGGAGGACAACTTTAAGAAGGAGCAGAAATTTCCGTTTTTTCACTAATAAGTCAAATTCTGATCAATTCATTTAATCTAGCAAAGGTGTTTCCTTCAGCTGTTTAAATTGAATTATTTAATAATCAACCTGTTATATTTGAACCATGTCAGATTGCCATGTTATATTATTTCACAAAGTAAATGCTGCATACTTCCGTATATACTTGAATATTTTACCAACCATTCACCATTTTTAAGAATTTACATTTTAATTGTATAATTTATTTCAAAGATAATCTCCAAAGTACATGAGAGAGACCATATATAAATTTATTAATATTCACAGTCCTCCTCTCCTCTCCCATAACAAACAAGAGAATTTGCATGACCTATTGTGAAGACTGGAATAATAATAAAGGTAGGTTATTACTAAGAAGACTTGCAATGTATAGCAAAGAAAGGGCAGAGAGTTTCTATTGGAAGAAAAAATAATTGAGAAAGGTGATAAGAGTGGAAGGAGGAGAAATACAAGTGTCGTGATGAACTGGGTTTGACAGAAAATTAGGGGAAGTTTTGAATTATAAGCTGATAGATATCAAGGAAGTTGATCTAATTGAATTGAGGAACTGTGGTTCAATATATGACTGAAGAGAATTTTGTAAAAGGTTTTTATTATATGTTAACAATAATATCTACATAGAACTTTCTTTTAAAATGTAACAAAGATTTAAATTTCTTTTCAATGTGTCATGGATATTGAACGATTATATGTTGTAGATGAAATATTGAACTGATTCGTGAGTTGATGCAGATTTATACAAGTTACAAAAGCCTATTCTGGATCATTATATAATCAAATACTTCCTACAGTTTCATTGACTAAATTTCCTTTTGCTTGTTAAAAACCACAAGCCCCACATGATCATATATAAGATTCATAGTATATATAAAGACTATTAGGTGACCTTGTTCTCATGTTCAAACAATATCCACCCATGTATTCTTCCTGAACTGTAAAGTCAATACTTATATTTCTCCATGACAATTCCACTGTTATTAATAATATTTTAACCTCAAGTTATTTTATAGATGATTATATTTTTAAAATCTTAAAAGTCACAGAATCTTAGAATAATGTGTTGTTTTTGTCATGACAATGTGAAAAGCATTAAAATGAGAATTACAAATAAATATATATTGTATTCGTTTCCTATGACTGCTCTAACAAATGGCCACAAACTTGGTCACTTAACTCAAATTTATTATCTTACAGTTCTGGAGGTCACAAGTCTGACATGGCTCTTACTGGGATAAAATCAAGGTGTCAGCAGGACTTATTCATTCTGGCAGCTCTTGGAGAAAATATGTTTCCCAGACTTTCATAGCTTCCAGAGGCCACTTGCATTGCTTGGCTCCTTTCCTCCCCTACCTCCCACTTCTGCTTCTTTCTTCATCACTCCCACTTCTGCCTCCTCTTCTATGAACAAATATCTCTCTGCCCCTCTTATGTGGATACTTGTGATTAAATTTAGGGCCTATTGGGACTATTGTGGAAATCTCTCTTTTGAGATTCTTAATTAAATCACATCTGCAAAGTCACTATTGCCATAAAAGGTAACATATATAGCAGGACTCCTGAGGAGTCTAAAGACATCTAGACACTATACGCAGAGCAGACAATCTCAGGAATTTGGCACCCTGACAACTGACCTTACTTTGGATATGTGTTCCCCAATGTAACAGAGTTAGACTCATTAATAATTTCCTTACACATGGCTCTTCTGCCTCCTTTATTTGAGCCTATAATTAGCACTGTACACATTATATATATGTCCCAGAGACGTAAGTCTTCAGTCTGTTCATATGTCAGTTGAGCCCTAAATCTCAGCAAAGGTGCAATACCTACTCATCAGTTCATTGGACTAACCCAGGACAACTAACAAAAGGATCATGATGGACAACCCCCATCCCAGGAAGCAGAGAGTGTATGCAACTGCAAGCAAGATAGTTCCATCCATCTGCGCCATGGGATCTAAGCCCTCTCTCAATCTGAGACAGGGTGGGCATCACCATCCCCATATCCTCAAGATTGATGAATGAACAAATGATAGGGTGGAAAGCAATTATAGACTAAAGCAGACTTATTATTATTCTAGCAATGGAAGAACTTGCCTCGTTGTTATAAAAGCAGTGGCTATCAGAGGTTCTGAGGGGACGGAACAGGAATAATAGGTGCAACATGGGGGCATTTTGGAGACATTGGAATTGTCCTGCATGACAGTGCAATGATGGATACAGGCCATTATACATCTTGTCAAAACCTATAAAATTGTGCTGGGTAAAGAGTAAACTATAATGTAAAATATAGTCTATGATCAGTAGCAATGCTTCACTATGTGTTCATCAATTGTGACAAATGTACCACAATAATGAAAGATGTTGTTAATATGGGCAATTGTGGGAGGGGGAGGGGATGGGGTATATGAGAATCCCATATATTTTTGATGTAATGTTTATATAATCTAAAGCTTCTTTAAAAATAAAATTTTATATATTATAAAAAAAGTAACATATGCAGATTGTGGCTATTATTCAGAATAGCATATACACCCATGCATTAACTAAAGCTTAAGTAATGTCATGCAAAATAATTTTATAAATTATTTAAATATTTTAAGAATTTAAATATCATATATTAAACAGCTATGGAAGCATATAGCTGTCAAGAGAACTTCTGATGTTGTAGTCAGTGTCATATTCATATTGTGATTGGATGTATGATGCAGATATTGCCTTAGTAGGTAAGAACATGAAACAAGTCTATAACAAGTAAATTTTCTTTGATAAAGCTTTCAAAAGCAGTGTTTGTTTTATCTTATTTTTATTTTATTATGTATTTTTGGCTATGCTTTACAAAACATGAGTCCATTAAAACCAGATTTTGGTTAAAACTAGTTCACTGTTCATTGAGGAAAATAGCCATTGTGTTTAAAATCAGAAGATCAGAATGACAACAAATGAAATAAAAAATTAAAAATTCTTATTAAACACATTGATAATTTATTTTCAGCAAAGATTCATGGATTTCATGCTATTAATTTTAATTTTATTATTTTTAAGATTATTGTATATTAAATTTGTAAATGTATTTTGGTTTATAATTGTTTATAAGACCTTTGGATGTAAAGAGGTTTATATTTAGTTTTCTATCTGCACACACATAAATTATGTAACATTATTAAAAATAATATGTCAATAGTGAGAATCTGTAGGAAATACTGCCTTACTGTATGTCTTTGCAAAGTCAGAATTTGTTTCATTTATTTTCTCCAGAAGATCTAATTTACAGTCAACATTTCCTTTACTTTTCAAAATGCAATATATTTTTTCTTCAAACTAAATCCTAATAGTTGTATTGCACTAATAAATGCATACCAATATGCTAGACAATTAAAATGCAAAGACAAATAAAATGGATCTAAACATCTACAAGATTCAAGAGAAATGTTACATAGGATGGAGGCAGTTATATTGAGATAAGAAGCAAAGTATAATACTGATAATCAGTCAAACTTTATCTTATTTTCTGACTGGCTTTCTTTTGGGGGTCAGATTTTAGAAACAATTTTTCAAAAGAGAAAAGGAAAAAGATCATAATATGATACTTCCATGCCCATATCTAGAAAACTTTCTCATTTTTCACTTGTCAATTTATTTCTTTCCCTTTATACACAAATTCATAAGATAATTTGTTACAGACTAGATAGTTTGGGTTAAGAGTTCCAACTGTTTTCCTCAGTATAGATGTATAAATATGTGTTTTAGGGTATATAGTTGGTAAATGTCTGCTACATGTTTTTCAAACATTACCTTGGTAGAGTTCTTAACTTCATTTGCAAATGAGTCAACATGGGGGCTACTAAAATTACCATGCTTTGGGCCACCCCTGAAATCAGGTTACAGTTAGTCTGGGATAGGTCCTGGTATTATTTTTATAAAGCGTCCCTTTTGATTCTAATAGGCAGCCAGGGGTGCTGTCGTTGAATTCCACATTGTAAAACATCATAAAACTTCTTAAGTGGGAAGACTTTTCTCAGTTCATTCACCCAGGTTTAGTGAGATTACTTTCATTTAAATATGCAAATACTTTCAACTCTTTTTAAAGGCTGAGACAGCTAAAAAATTCATAGATTGGATGATATTTGTTGTGTGTTCAGAACAAAAAATCACACTAAAAATCTACTATGAACATTACAAAATACAAACTACATGTTTTACAACCAGATATTAAAACTTGAACTCTCAAAATGTGCATCCTTAACTGCCTGTTGGACTAATTGCGCGAGAAGGGATTACTTCAAACAGGGCCCAGCAATTCCTGTATCTCACATGGATCAAGCATGCCCTTGTTATTTCCTGCAGCCATTGAGATTTGGTGACAGGGCTGAACATGCGGATGTTTTAGTTTATAGATATTGAAAGAGCAAAAAGAAATGTGAATCATTTATAACTAACTACTTAAACTTAAATAAATAAACTTGATAAAAAATGTTTGCAAGTGGAAAATAATATGACAGGGACAGAAAATTGAATCACAAAAGTGGATGATTTAAACTAATAGCTTAACTAATTTCTATCTTTGACATTGACCTCAGAGGCTCTAGAAATCCCGGGGCAATAAAAAAGACTAAGCTGTTTTTTAACATCTGTGAAAATGGGTAAGGTAAATTCTACCTATATCCCTCTCTCAGCATTTGTAAGTAATCTTCTAATTAAAATTAAATCAAAATTATTTTGTGATGCCTACTACATGTAATACACTTCGTATGACAGAGTAGTTCCCTTCTTCTCTGAGCCAAAATGCTCATACTATATGCAATTCTAGAAAGATGTTTGTGAAAATGAATTGAAGTAAAAAATCCACATTTGTTTTCCAAAATTCTACTCAAAGTCCAAGTTTCAAGTGAATCGGTACACTTAAAGACACTTAGATATACATTACACTAAAGCTTCAAAACAGCACAAAAATATAGCTGCAGAGAAAAACTGGAGAAAAGAAACCACTTATTTTCGAGTAAGTAAAGCAAAATGTCCTTTCTAACCTTCTTAATAGTACCCTCCCCTGTTTTAAATTGAATCATTCTGAGTACCTGAGTTTCATGTTTTATAGTTTTATAATTTGTAACGGCTGGCAAAGATCAAGGATTCTCACTTTCCACCTCACAGATGTCCTTGCAAACTGGAACAAGATTTAAATGGTTTATATACATATATTACTTCATTAGTGTCTAATTAAAAATATGTCTGACAGCTGGCAGACAATGAGGTGCTTCCCATAATCCAAGTGAACTGATCAAGGATGGAAAATTGTGTTTGTCCTACTTGTTTGAATTCATTGCATTCGTTTATCATTTTTAGAAAGTTTCTCTCTACAGACATTATACATTTTGTACATATTATACCTGACATATTCATGCTACCTTTATACTTTGTCATATTTTATAGGAAGGTATGAGTTATTTTTCCATAAAAATTCTTCTTAGATAAAAATTAAAATGAAAGTATTTTTAAGTAAGTCATAAATTTGATCCTGAATCACATATAACTAGTGTTCTCTGCGTGCTCATGGATTTGTTTCTATAATAAAGTTTTACTTGGTCTTGCCCTCTAGTATCTGTGAAGCTGTACTGCTAGTGAAATTCATAGGTCTTTACTGTGGACATGTAGAGATAGATAAACACTTAAAACTCAAAAGCAATCCAATTAAGTGATGCAGGCAGGAAAGGTTATTTTATTAAAAAGAAGGGAAAAAGCAGATTTGGTTGGAAGTGAGACAATAGTATAGAAGGAATATTAGTCATGATAATAGTAGGGATTTAAAGGACAAACATCTTTTGAATAGTTGCTAGAAGGTGCAGTCAGAAATGTTGTTAGGCATTACAAGATCTATGACACTTTTATATCTTGGTCTACCACATTTTCCCACTCTTTAGTCAAGTAACTACTTTAGAGACAAAATCCAGAAATGTCCCAGGGGAAGTCATTTGCAGGCAAAATTCTACCTACTATACTTTATTTCTGCAATACAGAGAGTAATGCACATACTGTAACTGATACAGGCAAAAAAAATCCTTCAGTGCTGTGCAGAAACACATGTCATGATTAGATGCAAGAGCTTTGGGACCAGCAATGCATTTATAGTATTCCAGGAAAAGAAGCTTAATCAATGGTGTAGCTGCTATTTTCCAGCTATATTAGTGAGAAGCAGTACCTGAAACATTAAGTTATAAAACTGGTTCAAATCCAGTTGGATCGCAAACTGTTCTTGGGAAGCAAACTGCTGAATTAAAATACATGTGAATTAATGCTAATACCATATACACTTTGTAAATTAAACATTAAAGTCCACCTAAATATATTAATCCAATCCACAACAGTATAATTTTAGCCAGCAGAATTCTGGAACTGGCTCAGACGGATTGATGTGGGCTGTGTGCCTCTCTTCCCAACTCCCTAGTCAGATGGCAAGTTGGTAGCTGAAATTTACACCATAGAAATTGACAAAAGTCACAAATCAGGACTTTTTCATTCTTAAAAGCTGGTACCATTGTGGCAACGGATGTAGGCCATTTTAAATCAGCACACACTACTCAGAACTGTGTGGGAGAGAGTGTGGTCTACGATGTGAACTGTTGTCTAATGGTTGGTGGCAAGGCCCCAGGATGTGTAAGTCCATTGAGAGTGGTGGGCCACACCTGTGGGAGATGTTTGTGTGGGATGTGGTGGGAGGTGTGGGAGGTGGGCAACATGGGAATCCCAGTGGGTTCCATGTAATATTTTAGGTAATCTAAGCACCTCTTAAAATATATTTATATATATATAAATAACATTTTTGTAAGCAAATGCACATATATGCATATATATTTATATATCATTTTACAAATATTGGTATGTATTGTGAAAATTTTTATTTTTACCCACAATAAAAAATTAATTAATTAAAAAAAAAAAAGCTGGTTGTTAAACATTTACTAGTACACCATTGCTTTGAACCATAGGTTTATAGTTTAATATGGAACTATATATCCACAACAATTTACCATCAGTAAAATAATTTGTACAACCTCATAATTCAAGTAAATTGCTATCTTTTATCATAAAATCTAAGAACATTTTTGCTGATAAAATTATATAAAAATAGATATTATAGGGGAGCAGATCTGGCTCAAGCAGTTGAGCATCTGCCTTCTACATGGGAGGTCCTGAGTTTGGTTCCTGGTACCTCCTGAAAAAACAAAATAAAAAAACTAACAACAAGCAAAACAAATGATACAACCAATTCAGGGAAGCTGATGTGGCTCAGTGGTGGAGTGCAACTTCTCACATACGAGTCCGGGGTTCAATCCTCGGCCCCCAGTACCTTAAAAAAGAAAAATCTGTATTACATAGTGGACCTAAAACAAATGAAAAATGTATGAACACAGTATTAAATGGAAATAATACATTGCACTGATTGCTATTTTTTTAATGTTTCCTTTAAGTTTTTATTTGATTGAATGTATAGTATTTTAAACCTATTGGCTTTTATACAGACACTAACTTCAATAAGCAAGTATTTAAAAAACTTACAAGACAGGCATGCGATGCAAGATATAATCATCAAAATCACACTTTCTCTTATTAAGGGTCATCTTTTTGTTCATCACCACAAAGAGGAAGAAAAGTTGTATTTTGTTCCTTATGAATGACCAAATAGATACCTTCACAGAAAAGAAGAGAGAATAAAGCAGAGACTGCAAGACAAAATTCTCCCCTTTTATTTTTGATTTTCTCTTTCTCCCACATGCCTCTACTCTGAATCCTTTCTCCTTCCCTATCCTCTCTTATTCTCTTTCCCAACTTGACCTTTTAATTAAAACTATGAGTCTTCAAGGAGTACACCATATCAATCATTAAAAATCATATACATATTAATGAAAATAATTATTCAATTAAATCTGAAAGCATTTTTTTCCTCAAATAATCAGAGTAAGAACAGTAAAACATGTATTTTGAGGAAAACTGTACTAAAAGCAGATATGTTCTATCTGTATAACTTAAATCTAATTTAATTCCTTTCCATGCATTATTTATTTGCAGGTGAAGGAACTGATGCAGGAGGCTAAGTGACTTGCCCAAGATCACAAAACAATGTCTGAGTTGGCGTATTAAAAAAAATAAAATAGAGGAACATTCTTGTATCTCTACCATTAACAACAATCCTCAACTGCCTCAGAAATCACTATGTTATACAGTCTCTAGATTATCCCCTAGCTTTTTTTCAATTGACATTAATGGCCCTAGACTACCCCTTTCAGCTACAATCACATTTATAAATTACCAGTATTAGTTATACTCACTATAATGTGTTACCATCAACTCTATCCTCTAGAAAGCTAGAGGATAATGTATGGCCTGTATAATATAGTGATTTGAGTGGTGGATGAGGATTGTGGCTAATAGTACAAATACAGAAACATTCTTCCATTACAAGATGTTTAATTTCCCAGGGGCTGTCAATGCAAAGTATCAGAAATCTGTTGGCTTTTATAATGGGGATTTATTTGGGGTAAAAGGCTACAGTTCCAAGGCCATTAAATGTCCAAATTGAGGCATTAGCAGAGATGCTTTATCACAAAAGTCAGCTGCTGTTGATCCTGGCATTGTTGTCCCATGGGGAACAAAGATGGCCACCAATCTCTGCAGAGGTCTCTGCCTTTCCCTCCAGAATCTACTATCTGTTGGAGCTCAGCTATGAGCAACCAAGCATAGGACTTGGGTCTCTCCAGCTCTTGTAGACTCTGGAGGTTTCTGTTTTCCTGTAACCCTCTCTCACATGACAGGTCTCTTTTCCTGTATCTGTCTGTCTATGTGTCCATTTATTTCAGACCCAGCAAGGGGTCAGAGACTCAACCTGAGTCACTCCTCATTGACATCGTCCAATCCAAAGCCCTAAAGCGATCTTATCAAGTAATCTAATCAAAGGCCCCTCAACAGAATTTAATGCAATAAAAGGATATCACACCTAGAGGAATAGATTCATTTACAAACATAATCTGTCCCTCTTTGGGATTCATAAAATAATCTCAAAATTCCACACAAGGTGTTAAGAATATGGTGCTATATGGAAAAAATACAACTAATGTAACTTATAAACTATAGTTAACAGTAATGTAATATTTTCACAGCAATGGCAAATAAGGTCCTCTATCAATGCTAAGGCTCAACAATGAGGTGTATAAAGGGATATGAGAGTCTTTCCTTTTGGAGTAATGAAAGTGTTCTAAAATGCACTGCAGTAATGACAGCACCACTCTGTGATGAAACTGATAGTCACTGAATGTAAACTTTGGATGGATTGCATAAGCCATAACACAGAGACCCCTGTGGTGAGTTAGGGACTGTGGTTAACAGTTTAAATATGAAAACATTCTATCATGAACTATAACACATATACAAGACTAATACATGCTGTTATTAACAGGATGGTTTGTGGAAAAATTACATCAAATTTAAGCTCTGAACTATAGATAGCAGTAATATTAGGATGATGTTCTTCCACCATTTGTAAAAAATCTTTCATGATAATGTAAGGTGTTGATGGTAGGGTGCTGTATGGGAATCCTGTATGGTATGCATGATTGTTTTGTAAACTCACAAGTTCTCAAATAAATAAATAAATACAAAAACAAGCTGACTTTAATAGTTTAGTCTTTGTGTAGT
The DNA here is from genome assembly GCA_026826555.1 of Tolypeutes matacus. NCBI lineage: Eukaryota > Metazoa > Chordata > Mammalia > Cingulata > Chlamyphoridae > Tolypeutes > Tolypeutes matacus. Next base: position 28,178,523 of record JAKSZT010054304.1, on the reverse strand, counting down.
CTAAAACTCAAATCAAGTACTGATGGAAGAGTGGCAGATAGGTTGTATTATTTATCACCAAATAATAAATAGAAGCCAGTAGTTTGTTTAACAAGGATTTTTCAGAGGTAGGAAAGTCTAAGGTGAGATGGGTCGTACTGTGTCCTTTTCATTTATTCCCATCATTGCATCAGCAGGGGCAGCCTCAAATCTCTAAAACAAACAATAAAAGCCCTCAAGAAACCTACTCTCACTCAGAGAGACTGGTTCAGTGAATTTGAGGTGCAACTTAGAAGTTAACATTTCTAAAATGTGTCTTTGGTTTGAATCCATGTTCTGAACCATGGTCTAGAGTAACTCAGCCCAAAAAATCTTTCTGTGATGATGAACATATTTGATATCTGTGCTGTCCAAGACAGCAGCCACTAGCCACATGTGGTGATTGAGCACTTGAAATGCCACTAGTGCAAATAAGGAAGAGAACTTTTAATTTTATTTACTATGAATTAATTTAGATTTAAATAGGTAATCTATTACACAGAGCAGTCTAGAAGATGAAAGACTTCCTTAGTAGCAGGAACAGCACAAAAGCAAAAAGAACAGAAATGAAACAAGTGCAGCTTAAGTGTGTGAGAGAGACGCAAGTATGTCTAGCAAAGTATAGAGGTTAGCACGTTGTTTGATTAAATATTTAATAAAAGTCGATCTGTACCTGTATATTGAACAAATCATGAGGAAGTCTCAAAAGCAAAATACTTGCTAGTATGTCAAGGAGTCTCTAAGGGAGAACTCAACCAAAGGAACGAAATGCTCAGCCTGCTGAACCTGCCCCCAAATTTCCTTGTCAGTGCATAGAAGGCACTCAAAACTATCTAGCTCTTATACAGGTATCTGGTTCCATGATGTAGATGTAACGAAAAATAAAATTTAGAGGACTACTTTGTCTGAATCCATATATTAGAGTAAAAACAACACTCTGAAAGTTATAAAGGGTGGCAAGAATTGTTTTTCCTATTCTCTTTCCCTAAGATAGCCTCAGTATGTGATGAATAGTGGATCTATGGTAGGAGTATATGGGAACTCTGCATCTTCTGCATATAATTTTTCTTTAAACCTAAAACTTTTTAAGTAAAAATATATTAAGAAATGATCCTGAGTTTTTGGAAAGTTTTAGTTGTAAGTAAGAGGAAAAACCCAACTTAAATTAGTTGTAGGCAGAGAAAAGAATTTGTTCATGTAATTAAAAAATCCAGTGGTTACATATCTTTCATATATAACTTGATTTAAGGGTTCAAACAATATTATTAGGAATTATTCTTTATATATTTCTAGTCTCTGCTCTCCTCACAGCTGGCTTCACTTAGTTTCCACAGGAATAAGTGTAGCTAAAAAAAACAGCTGAAATGAGTGTATATCTGTCCATGATTTTCAGCAAGAGCCCCAGAATTAGGATTTATTGACTCTGACTAAGATATATCACCATAACTGAACCTATAACACTGGTCAAGGGTGTGTGATGTTATGAAAGACCAGACTTGTCCATGTGTTCACCTCTTGAGATAGAGATAAAATGATCTTCTCCAAAATCACATGGGCTTGGAGTTAACGAAAGGTCACTTTCTAAGGAAATCAGGAAAGTATTTGCTATAAGAAGGGAGAATGGATGTTCAATAGACAGAAACAATTTGTCACTGCAGTGTTCAATGGGAATTGGAATAAGCAATAGAGAAGAATTGGACCCAGGACAGTTAGAAAAGTAGAAGGAAGAAAAATGATGAAGGCAGAACTGCACAGAGAACAAGTATCTTTCGGAGTAAAAAAGTGTTGATAAACACAGATGAAACATCCTTCTGGGCACACAAGGAATAGTTGTTAGATATTAAGAGAGTTGAAGGATTTGCATTAGTCAATGGAGGCAAAGAATATGTAGAGAATTTCTTCGGACTAATTTCCTAGATAATGAAGGAAATAATATAAATACTATAAATAGTTGACAACGCAGGAAAGAAATATTGCTAGCCAGGTTGAGGTGTTTATACTTTTATTACATATATATACAAATACATGCATACACATAACATATCTATCATTTGAAAGTCTTAAAAATAAATCCCCATATCTATTCATATTTAATTAATTTTAAGGATTTTTGAGGACATTATTCATATAATTTGTAGAAGAGGAAAGTAAGACTTAAATAAGATTGCTAGTGTCTCATAGAAACACAATCCTCAAATACAAAACTCTTTCTAGTTTTCAATAAATTTCATTCATGTGACAAATTAAAGATAGATATTGAAGAATATTATGTTGACAGTTTCTCTAAAATAGAGGGAAATGGAAATATTCTGACATAGGGATTTACGGAGCCATTTTTTAATAGGACAAGTTTTTAGGGGAAAACCCTAAAGGAATAGATTAATGATTGGTAGATGATAGATTAGATAGATGATAGCTAGATGATAAAGATAGAGAGAGATAAATATTGACAGGTGATATAGAATTTGAGAGAGAGATCAACCCTTTTAAGAAAACAAGTAGAAAGAAGGCTAATTCAAGTGTTATTAAAGAAAGTATACCAGGAATAATCATGCATCCATTGTATTTATCTTGAGTTATGAAGGATGAAAGGGTCTATGATCTAGGCACTGGAGAGAGAAAGGAAGGGCATATGTCTATGCGTTTGTGTATGTGTTTTTGTGTGTTTCATTTTCATCTGGTTTACAATTGTGAAGTAGATATTATCTTAATATTTTATATCATGACACTGAGTTTCAGAGAAATTAAGTAATGATCTATTGTCCTGCATTAGTTGGCAGAACTAAGGCTACAATTCCAATGTGTCTAATATAAAAAAAAAAAAAAAATTCTGTGTGTTTTCTATCATAACACAAGAACTGAGAGACTAAGAATTTGATATATTCATAATTATTTTGTTTAACATGGAGCTAGCACCAAATTTCATATGAAATAATAGATTTTATGATCATGGACATAATTGAAATAAATTGAATTTAATTTTAGAAAAAAATGGCTCTGTAGTGTCAATGCCACTTAGTTGCACATTAATTATTACAGATAGATCATTTATTCATTTCTTCCTAGAAAAGAACATGCAGAATTATGTATTTCAGTAGCTGTATGATATTTTGGAGTGGAGTAATCCATGAACTAAATTAGTGGATTGCTTGGTTTTGCTAGAGAAGCTACCATTTAAATGAAACCCAATGTTTCTATTTCTTCAGGTGGAGTGATTGAAACTCCTTCTTAGCCTGGAAAAGTCTCTTGTGTGGCCCCCTGGTAGTGATGTTTCTGTGAAACATTGTATTCTGAAGCTAAAGTCAAGATGGTTTTTGATTTGCAAATGGCCTGGGGCTCCATATTTGTAGGAAGATATAGTTTGCTTCTCCTATTACTGTTCCAGAGACTGGCAGTGTTAATGCTAACAGAGACTCCAGGGAAGGAAGAATGGACTTCTAGGATTCTGATTGGAAAGATTATGCCTTTGTCTATTAAAAGACATATGGACTTGTTTGCAATCAATCTTTTAAGGGGAAAATAGTCTTAATTTGAAAAAATATTAAGAAAAAGATGGGACTAACATTTGTAGCACTAAATTCATAAAAGTCAATGAGCTTAAGTCTTCTCATGCTAATGCCCAGAGGCACGTTAGCAGCCTGGGTCCCTTGTCTGTGCTCTCCTTTCTCCATCAGGACCTACTTAGGTGTGAGTTGTCCTCATTCGGGCCATCCCAGGGAATTGTTGGGAAGTCTGGCCTCTTCAACACTTTTCATCTTACCTGCCCTTGTAGCTGCACAAGGAACATTTTCCAATTTAAGGGTTGTGTTAGGAATGCTTCAAATAAACCCAGAAGGGCAATAAAAATAGCTAGATAATTCGAATTATATATAATAATTTTAGGAAGTTATTAAAATAATGACCCTTTCAAAAGACCCAGACATTCCTTTGTTGAACTCTTCAATTTTACTATTTTGAGACTCATCCTATCCTTCTAGCATTCCATCTGTCAGAGAAAGCTTTTTATGGAAATACCTGAGGGTGAAATCAAACTAGAATTCTCTTTGGCCCTAGAATTAACAGCACACAGCAAGTGTCGGTTGAACTGTTTGTAAAATATATCTCCATGATTCTCTGAATGACAATTCTCTAGAGATTCTGCCACTCAGAAATGATTTATCAACTTAGGGAAAATTCTTCAGCCAGTTCATGAAAGAAATAAAGCATGGGCACAACTCAAACATATACCTAGAACAAAATTACTGTGCTCTTACATTAACAGAGGACAGAACATTCTTAAAAATACTTTTGAATCTAGTTTTGAATTTTCTTCCCATCTTTTGGCAGGTTATGTCTGGAGGATTTTGTTGAATGTGAATCATATAAATCTGTGTATGTTGTACAAAAATAGATATTTTAGGTCACTCTTGAAAAAGTGTCTATGATTCATATTCAATTACAAAGGTAGTGGAATAAGAAACCACAAAACCCTGGACGCCATGGAAGCTGCCCTGGTCCTGGAGAAGAGCCTGAACCAGGCCCTTTTGGATCTGCATGCCCTGGGATCTGCCAACACAGACCCCCATCTCTGTGACTTCCTGGAGAACCATTTCCTAGATGAGGAGGTGAAACTGATCAAGAAGATAGGCGACCACCTGACCAACCTTTGCAGGCTGGCTGGCCCGCAGGCCGGGCTGGGCTAGTATCTCTTCGAAAGGCTCACCCTCAAGGACGACTAGGAGCCTCCAGAGCCCAGAGGCCATGGCGGGGGAACCCCCTCTATTCCCCAGGCATCCAGGCTTCTGCCTGAGCCCCTCCAGCCAGGAGACATTTTTCTTTCTAACTGCCATCTTGTAGCCTTCTAACGAGCCCTGAACCAAGTGTAAACAATAAAGCTTTTTGCAGCAAAAAAAAAAAAAAAAAAAAGAAAGAAAAAAGAAACCACAAACCACAATGAGCAATCCAAGACACAGGAAAACCAATAAATTTGTGATCAATATATTAATTAATGAACATGTACTAGGAAACTATTTTTAATTATCATGATGATTAGTCCTCATTTGTTTTAAACATGACATTTTGAAGCAGTTCATTTCATATATTGAGTTTCTTTTAAAAAAATTGTGTACATTATATCAAGGAATAGAATTAAAAATTCCCTGATTCTTTTAACATTAATCTGCCACTATTAGAAATTCTCAAAATATCATAGCCTCTTCATCTCTGATGTACAAAGCTGAATTTTTCATTAGCTATGTTTGGTATTTGCTTTTACTTTGGAGTCATGATTGGAACAAAGAAAATGGTAAGATGGGCAGGTCATGAAAAGGAACCAGGAGACAGGAAGGCTGGAGGCATTGAATTTCCTTAAGAGGATCAGAAAAGTAAGGAAAGTATTTCTCTCAAAACTACTTTGTTAGTTTCAGTTTAGGGACACCTTGAAGGGAAAAGTCAGTGAAATCTTTAAAATTGAAAATGCAAATTGAAAAAAGAAATATCTTTATAACCAAATGATCTAAATTAACTCATAAAAATGTCTTACCCACTCCCATAAAGACTACTTTTGCCTCAGACTGTCTTAAAAAACAAGATATAGCTCCACTTATTTATATTGAATGGACACTTAAAGTACTTTGATTAGTTGTATAGATATATATTAAGTCATTTATGTGCCCAAATCACAGCACTCTTTCTTTATATAGATATTAAGCAGAAGCGTTGTAAAATATGTGTTTAAAAATATGTATGAAAAGTTCTGTGAAAGAGACAGACAGACATGGTCATTTTTGTGTTATAGATGGGTGATGATGCCTTTAACAAAGAAAATTACTTTTCTTTTAATCATTACAGCTATTCATCTCAGATGCAATGAAAACCATTTGAAATGAATAATGATCAGTCCTCATTTGTTTTAAACATGACATTTTGAAGCAGTTCATTTCATATATAATGTTTCTTTTAAAAAATTGTGTACATTATATCAAGAAATAGAATTAAATATTCCCTAATTCTTTTAACATTAACCTACCACTTTGTTGCAGGTTTGTTCACTCATCTACTGCATTTTACACTTTTCAAAATTGGTGAAGGCATACAAATGTAATTGTTACAAAGAAAATGCTATATATATATATATATATATATATATATATGGTTTATCATGCAAAGGGTTTTATGAGAAGTGCCATATGTGTGTTTCAAAATGGAAGGGTAAAGAAGCTAAATCACCACTACCTGGATTAAAGCAGAAAGTGTCATGTACTAGCAGACTTTTAAATAGGAACTTGAGTGTTGATAAGGTTTCAAGAGATAATGATAAATTTTAATTCAGGTAATGAAAAGATCTATTTTATCTGGAGTTTATGTGCTCCCCTCTGTGGCTTAAGAATGACTCTGACTTTTTGCTTTAAATGCCTAACTAGTAACTGTAGATTTAAATTATATCCTAACAGAAAAAATTAATTGCTTTGCTTTGCCAAGTTCAAAAAGATTTTCCTTTCATTTAGCTCTCAAGTAGAAGTATTAACCTATTGTAGGTATCACTACTTCTCTTTGTAAAGGTGAATAAAAATGTGCAATTAACTTCAGACGTTTTCTTAGAAACTTTGTATCCCACTGGGCAATTTCAAGGAAGCAATCGTTTGATGATATATTTCTTCTCACCTGACTTACAGCTCCTAAAAACATTATTGGAGCTTTTCAAGTCTGTAAGTGGAAAGGCATGTCTCTGCTAGAAAGATTATTAATGTAGGCCCTAAGTAGAGAGGTTATTAATGTTCAAGGAGTTGAGGCTGTTCTAAGCCAGTTCTACTGTTGAGATGGCCTCATGGATTTTGAGTTAATAGAAGCTACTGGATCAAAGTTTAGAGAGCTGCTTAAGAGCAAGAATGAATCAAGATCAGTCTTGAGAAAGCCCCGTGAAGAATAGTATAAAGAGAAAATGAACATTTTTGGTAGTTAGAAATTTTCCTTTAGCATTCAGTTTAGAAATATTGAGCAATGATGTTTTTAATAAAGATTAATTATGTCTTTCCTCATTGAATATATTAGAATATTTACATTTGCATGTAGAGTAATTGAGGGAGATTTTATGTATTTAGTTTATCTGCTAATTGACTGCGGAAAACAGATCACCACTGCAAGTGCTTTGAGATGGTATATATATCCTTTCCCCTTGAATACACACTGACTTTCTTATAACCAGTAAAATGCAGGCAAAGTGACACTATTTGACTTTCATTGAACGGTTAGAAAAGACAATACAACTTCCACGTGGATTTCTTGGACTCTTAACTCCTTGTATGCCCTCAGACCCAGTCACATTGCTGTGAGAAGCTCAAGCCAGGTGGAAAGGCCATATATAGGTTCTCCAGTCCATTTCGCAGACTGAGCACAGCATTGGATCATCCCAGCCCAGTTGTCACATATGTGAGTGAAAGAGCTTAGAGATGTCTCCAGTCCCCAGGTGGCAAATGATCTGCAAGCATCAGTGTTCCCGGCTGACATTCTAGACATCCCTGCCATTCTTGCTGCATTCTGTCGAAATTGCTGACCCATCACCTCTGAGCAAAGTGCAATCGTTATTTTATGCCACTAAGTTTTGGGGTAGTTTGTTTGCTATGCAGACATAGTGACTGAGCAGCCTTTGTCTACTGATTTGTTTTGTTTTTTTCAATTTGAATAGAGGAAGACTATTTACATGCCATCTAAGCTACATTGCATTAAAATGGTTCTTTAGACAAGCTGTTTCTTTAATTTCTAAGCTGAACCATACATTTGGTCATATAAGTTGAATGTGTAATATTTATTTTTGCTGTGTTCTGAGATATTCAGCTATATACTTGATCTCACAGACTCTTATCTACATAGAAAATAGACTGACAAACACTTTTTCTTAATGCCTTTTCAGATTATCAGAGACCTGTACCAGTGTAGAGTCATTGATGATGAATAGGATAAAATTCCCCAAATTCAGGATGTAGGTTTGGGTGAGCCAGATCTAACTTTGATTTGCACAGCTATTGCTCACCCACTTCAGTCCTAATAAAACTTGTGAGCAGCATATTTACTCTAGAACTGCCCCTTTTAGTCAGATTTATATAAATATCTATTTCTATATATGTCAATGGGCTGGCATTATATATTGAAGTATATATAAATTATATAAATGACGAATATATTTGATGCCCAGAGTTTCTTCAAAGATAAGTGTGCAGGAGAGGAGAGAAAAGTGATACAGTGGAAGAAATTGGGGTGATGTGGTTCCAGTTCCTGGAGTTCTGTTTCAGCTTCCTTGGAATGTTAAATTTCCAGAGATGAGGACTACGTAGAATTGATTAGAATCTTTTTTTTTTTTAACTTTATTTTGTACATTTAATAATTGAAAACATAAGCAATTAAAAACTAAAAAGTAAACACAGATGAATAAATATATACATTTCTCAATTAAATGTAATGGATACATGTAAATTTTTTTGTTGTTTTGTTTTTTGTTTGTTTTTTTGTTTTTGTTTTTTTTGTGTGTGAATCAAACAATATTTTACACAATATATTTGGTTCATAGTAATGCATTCATACAGTATTTGTCCTTTTGTGTCTGGCTTGCTTCACTCAACATAATGTCTTCCAGGTTCATCCATGTTGCCATATGCTTTATGACTTCATTTCTTCTTACAGCTGCATAATATTCCATCGTGTGAATAGACCACAGTTTGTTTATCCATTCATCTGTCGATGGACACCTGGGTTGTTTCCAACTTTTGGCAATCGTGAATAATGTGGCTATGAACATCGATGTGCAGATGTCTGTTCGTGTTACTGCTCTCAGTTCTTCTGGGTATATACCCAGTAGTGGTATTGCAGGGTCACATGGCAAGTCTATATTCAACTTCTTTAGGAACTGCCAAACAGTCCTCCATAGTGGTTGTACCATCCTGCATTCCCACCAACAGTGAAGAAGTGTTCCTATCTCTCCACATCCTCTCCAACACTTGTAGTTCTCTGTCTTTTTAATAGTGGCCATTCTGATAGGTGTGAAATGATATCTCATTGTAGTTTTGATTTGCATTTCCCTAATCATGAGTGATGTTGAGCATTTCTTCATGTGTTTTTTTGCCATTTGTATTTCTTCTTCGGAGAAATGTCTATTCAAGTCTTTGGCCCATTTTTTAATTGGGTCATTTGTCTTTTTATTGTTGAGTTGTAGCATCTCTTTATATATCCTGGATATTAAACCCTTATCAGAAATGTGATTTCCAAATATTTTTTTCCCATTGAGTTGGCTGCCTTTTCACCCTTCTGACAAATTCCTGTGAGGTGCAAAAGTGTTTAATTTTGAGGAGGTCCCATTTATCTAATTTTTCTTTTGTTGCACATGCTTTGAGTGTGAGGTCCAAGAAACCACCACCTACTACAAGGTCTTGAAGATTTTTCCCTACATTTTCTTCCAGTAGTTTTATGGTCCTGGCTTTTATATTTAGATCTTTGATCATTTTGAGTTGATTCTTGTATATGGGGTGAGATAGGGGTCCTCTTTCATTCTTTTGGTTATAGATATCCAGTTCTCCCAACACCATTTGTTGAAGAGACTGTTTTTTCCCATCAGCGTGGGCTTGGTAGGTTTGTCAAAAACCAGTTGACTGTATAGGTGAGGGTTTATTTCTGGATTCTCAATTCTATTCCATTGATCGATATGTCTGTCTTTATGCCAGTACCATGTAGTTTTGACCACTGTAGCTTTGTAATATGTTTCAAGATCAGGCAGCGAAATTCCTCCCACATTGCTCTTCTTTTTTAGAATGCTTTTGGCTATTCGGGTGCACTTACTCTTCCAGATGAATTTGGTAATTGCCTTCTCTAATTCTGTAAAGTAAGCTGTTGGGATTTTGATTGGTATTGCATTGAATTTATAAATCAGTTTGGGCAAGATTGACAGCTTCACGATACTTATTCTTCCAATCCATGAACATGGAATGTCTTTCCATTTGTTTAGGTCTTTTTTAATTTCTTTTAGCATTGTTTTGTAGTTTTCTGCATTTTGGTCCTGTACTTCCTTGGTTAAATTAACTCCTATGTATTTGAGTCTTTTTGTTGCTATTGAAAATGGAATTTTCCTCCTCAGATTGTTCAGTACTAGTGTACAAAAACATTACTGATTTTTGCGTGTTGATCTTATATCCTGCCACTTTGCTGAACTCATTTATTAGTTCAAGTAGCTTTGTTGTGGATATTTCAGGATTTTCTAAATACAGGATCATGTCATCCGCAAACAGTGAGAGTTTTACTTCCTCTTTTCCTATTTGGACGCCTTTAATTTTTTTGTCTTGTCTAATTGCCCTCGCTAGAAATTCTAGTACAATGTTGAATAACAATGGTGACAGTGGGCATCCTTGTCTTGTTCCTGATCTTAGGGGGAAAGCTTTCAACATTTCCCCATTGAGTATGATGTTGGCTGTGGGTTTTTCATATATGCCTTTTATCATATTAAGGAATTTTCCTTTTATTCCTATCTTTTGAATTATTTTTATCAATAAAGGATGTTGGATTTTGTCGAATGCCTTTTCTGCATCTATTGAGATGATCATGTGGTTTTTTTCTTTCAATTTGTTAATGTGGTGTATTACATTGATTGATTTTCTTATATTGAACCAGCCTTGCGTATCAGGAATAAATCCCTCTTGGTCGTGATGTAGTCTTTTGATATACTGTTGGATTCGATTTGCAAGTATTTCGTTGAGAATTTTTGCATCTATGTTCATGAGAGAGATTGGTCTGTAATTTTCTTTTCTTGTGGAATCTTTATCTGGCTTTGGTATTAGAATGATGTTGGCTTCATAAAATGTGTTGGGTAATTTTCCCTCCTCTTCAATATTTTGGAAGAGTTTAAACAGGATTGGTGTTAATTCTTTCAGAAATGCTTGGTAGAACTCACCTGTGAAGCCATCTGATCCTGGACTTTTCTTTGCTGGGAGATTTTTGATGACGGATTCAATCTCCTTAATTGTGATTGGTTTGTTAAGTTCTTGTATTTCTTGTTGTGTCAGTGTAGGTTGGTTATGAGTTTCTAGAAATTTGTCCATTTCATCCAGGTTGTCTAGTTTGTTGGCATATAGTTTCTCATAATATCCTCTTATGATTCTTTTTATTTCTGTGAGATCATTTGTAATTTCCCCCCTTTCATTTCTGATTGTATTTATTTGCATCTTCTTTCTTTTTTTCTTTGTTAGTCTAGTGAGGGGCTTGTCAATTTTATTGATCTTCTCAAAGAACCAGCTTTTGCTTTTGTTGATTTTCTTTATTGCTTTTTTGTTCTCATTTTCATTTATTTCTGCTCTAATCTTTATTATTTCTTTCCTTCTTTTTGCTTTGGGATTGGTTTGCTGTTCTTTTTCTAGTTTCTCAAGTTGTTCAGTTAAATCTTTGAGTTTAGCTCTTTCTTGTTTCTTAATATAGGCATTTAGGTCTATAAATTTCCCTCTCAAGACTGTCTTTGCTGTATCCCATAAGTTTTGATACGTTGTGTTCTCATTTTCATTTGTCTCAATATATTTACTGATTTCACTTGCAATTTCTTCTTTGACCCACTGAATATTTAGGAGTGTGTTGTTCAGTCTCCACACGTTTGCAAATTTCCTTTTTTCCTGTCTGTTATTGATTTCTAGTTTCATTCCATTATGATCTGAGAAGGTGCTTTGTATAATTTCCATCTTTTTATATTTATTGAGAGCTGTATTGTGACCTAACATGTGGTCTATCCTGGAGAAAGCTCCATGGGCACTTGAGAAGAAAGTATAACCCGCTGAGTTTGGATGCAGTGCTCTGTATATGTCTGTTAGGTCTAACTTATTTATCATATTGTTCAAGTTCTCTGTTTCCTTGTTGATCTTCTGTCTAGTTGTTCTATCTAATGATGTGAGAGGGGTGTTGAAGTCTCCGACGATTATTGTAGAAATGTCTATTTCTCCCTTCAGTTTTGCCAGAGTTTGTCTCATATATTTTGGAGCACCCTGGTTAGGTGCAGATATTTATGACTGTTATATCTTCCTTGAGGATCGTCACTTTTATTAATATATAATGGCCTTCCGCATCTCTTATCACTTTTTTGCATTTGAAGTCTGTTTTGTTTGGTATTAGTATAGCTACCCCTGCTCTTTTCTGTTTACTATTCGTGTGGAGTATCTTTTTCCAACCTTTTACTTTCAGCCGGCTTGTATCCTTGTGTCTGAGGTGAGTTTCTTGTAAGCAGCATATGGATGGCTCATGTTTTTTTATCCATTCTCTCAGCCTGTATCTTTTGATTGGGGAATTTAATCCATTCACATTCAGTGATATTACTGAAAATGCACTATTTATTTCCTGCATTTTATTCTTTGGTTTTCATATGTCATCTTATTTTTTTCTTTCTTATCACTCTTTTGGTTATCCTTTCTGCTTTTCTTTCTTCTATACTCTCCTCCAAGCCTCTCTCTCCTGTCTTTTTCTTTCAGGTTCTAAGGCTTCCTTTAATATTTCCTGCATAGGTGGATTCTTTTTTTGCAAACTCTCTTAGTTTCTATTTGTTTGTGAATACCTTATATTCACCTTCATATTTGAAGGACAGTTTTGCTGGATAAAGAATTCTCGGCTGGCAGTTTTTCTCTTTCAGTTTCCTAATTGTATCATACCACTGTCTTCTCGCCTCCATGGTTTCTGAAGAGAAATCTGCACAAAGTCTTACTGGACGTCCTTTGTACGTGATCATTTGCTTCTCTCTTGCTGCTCTGAGAATTTTCTCTTTATCTTTTACATTTGACATTCTGAATAATATGTGTCTTGGCATAGGTCTATTTGGATTTATTCTTATTGGGGTACAGTGTGCTTCTTGGACATGTAAGTTCATTTCTTTCGTGAGAGTTGGGAAATTTTCAGCTATTATTTCCTCAAATACTCTTTCTGCCCCTTTTCCTTTCTCTTCTCCTTCTGGAACTCCCATGACACGTATGTTCTTTCATTTAGTGTTGTCATTCAACTCTCTGAGCCCCTGCTCAATTTTTTCCATTCTTTTCTCTCTCTGTTCTTTTCTCTCTTCAATTTTAGCTGCTCTGTCTTCAGTATCACTTATTCTTTCTTCTATCATTTCGAGTCTGCTGTTGTATGCTTCAAATGTATTTTTATTTCACCTATTGTGTCTTTCATTCCCATGAATTCTGTTACTTTTCTGTTCATGATTTCAAATTCTTCTTTACGTTCGCTCAATGACTTCTTGATGTCATTGATCTCTTTAACTATATTCTCTTTCATCTCATTAATTTGATTTTGGAAATGTGTGCTCATCTCACTGATTAGTTCTCTCAAATTCTGCATCTCTTCTGGGACTTTGCTGTATTCCTTTTCTTCGGCCATGTCTTCTATTTTCTTAGTATGGCCCGTAATTTTTTGCTGGTGCTTAGGCATCTGGTTAGTTTGTATTTTACTTAGGTGCTCTATCTCTTTCTCTTTTATGGGGTTTTAGTGGCAGGAGGCTGTGAGTTACCACAGCTCTTTGATTTTTGGCTCAAACTTGATTGTTAGGATTGTTCTGCTGGTTGCTCAGAACTGGACACTGGACCCAGTAATTGGTTGTAGAGTCATTTCCTAGGGCCTTGGGCAGGAAGGCTATAGAGGCCAGGAAAAGCCTCTCTTACTTATTAATTTTCTTATGTGCATTTCCTTGGTGTGCCAGGAGATGGCGCTTGTTGGCAGCTCTCAATTCAATGCCTGGTCGGAGAGTATTTGTTGTGACACAGACCAGATCAATGTGACAGAGCTTCCTGTCTGGGGGCTAGGAGCCCTGTGATTCAAACTTTCTGAGACCGTTCTCCATACTTCTCTTGTAGCGCCCCCCTTTTCCCAGCTAGGAAATATTTCCACTCCCTTCTGAATTCTCAACAATCAGTCCCTGTTAGTAGAGGAGGAGATTGGGAGGTTTGTATTTCTTTAGCCCCTTGCAGGCTCCAAGGCAAAAAATGGTGCAGCCCCACCCAGCCTGGAAGGACTCTCGGGACAGGACAGACCAAACCTGGGAGTCCAAAGCAGGGTCAGCCCCAGGCTCTCTCTCCCCTCTCCGGTGGTGTCCTCAACAATTAGTCCAGGCTAGAAGAGAGGGAGGTTGTGAGGGTCGGATTTCTCCAGTCCTTTCTAGGCACCCAGGGCAAACCGCCGTGTGGAAAGGTCCGTGGGGCTCCGCAGCCCAAATTTCAGGTCAGAACGTGAGTCAGCCTAAGGCTGTGTCCCTCTCTCTCCCCTTTTCGGGAGTGGCAGATCCCTGAAGCCCCCTTTGTCTGCGGTAGCAGGCCCAGGGGCCCAAGAATTCTGAAGAGTGTGGGGGAGGGTGCCGGCAGCAGCAGAAGCTGCTACTTGCAACTCACAGTTCTGTAGTCGCGATTTCCCTCTTCTGTCCCTCTCTCCTCTGGGTGGTATGCAAACTTCACCTGCTGTCCTAAACCCTAGAAGATCTTTTTCAGGGCTGTTTCAGCTTGTCCTCTAGCTATTTTTCTGGAGAAGAGATTCCCGTGTCTTACTAGTCCGCCATCTTCCCGGAAGTCTCCTGATTAGAATCTTGAGCATCATTTCTCCAATTCCCAAGAAAGGAAAGTTTCTTCTTCTGATTTCTTGGTTTCAACTTACCTCAGCTTTACATGTATATTTGCATCACCAACTGTTTGTTAGGCATAATGTTTGAGATTAAGGATACAATGATGGAAAATAATTAGAACTATATCCTGTTTGCCATCCAGTAGAGACAGATTAATGAATTAGACAATTTTAGAATAGGATGGTAAGGACTTTGAATTGTGTGTGTGTGTGTATGTGTGTGTGTGTGTGTGTTCCCAACTCCAGCTGAAAGAGTAAAATAAAGTACCTGTGAAGATCTAAATTATTTACAGGATTTTCTCCTTAGCCAAATTGTTGGCCTAGACAAATAAAATATGCCCACGTGTTCACTCTACCTAATGAGCAGTGGCAGACACCATGAGCTCCCTATCTGCTGGGAAGTCACTGGACAGACCTAGCAGCTATCTCCCAGCTCCACCTTCACCCCTCCTTTTCTACTGTATGCAGAAGTTTCTATATGTTTCCATTCCATATTGTTAAATCTAATAGGATGGCCTGACCATACCTTAAATCCCAAACCAGGAACAAACAGCCCCAGTTGCTTTTTAGGGAGGGAACTCTCGATAATAGTTCCTTGATGCATGTTTTTTACTGAGTGGCAGGTCCTCCTCCCCGCAGTGTACATTAATACCCATGCCTGGGGTGGCATAAGAGTCCTTTCTCTCCTGCAGGAAGTGAGGCATGCAGAGCAAGCATCCACTGACCCTGACCTGAGCAGTTGGCCTCCCTAGGGTTGGGATCTATTCCCCTGCATACATTTGAGCCCTTTGTGCTGTGGATTAAAGTAGTCATTTGCTGAAAGTTTTTGTTGCGCCTGAGCCAGTGTTCCCATACACACTCTGTAGCAACTTGCTCCACACCTCCAGTGATATTTCCAAAATCTTGTGAGACTTGTCCCTTCTCCTGTTCAGATGCTTCTCCTTTCACAGCTCCTCATTGACCTGGCCATGTTGTGACAAGGCTTTAGTTGCCCAACTCTTATGCTTGTTTACAGGTCCCAATGCAGAAAATAAACGGAGGAAATGTTGAATTCTTAATAAATCCAACACTGTCCTGCTGTTATTAAGCATTGATGCAAGCAATAAACTGATTAAAATTGTTTTGCTGGAAAATTAAGAAATAAGCTATTTAAGGACAGACATTAATTCTGCACCAAAAGATTGCAACTTTGTAGTTTGGGTTTTCACATTAATATAATGTAAATAGCTAGCTGGATGAAAAACGACCAGCCACAGTCACAAACTATTTAGAAAAACAGCTTGATTACATGAAATTATGATAACTTGTTTCCCTCCATTACCAAAGAACTCTGAAATGTAGTAGTTTTTAAAGAATATTATATGAATATAATGGAAATAGTTTTTTGAAAGATTCTTGCCTTGTGTTTATTAAATTTCCATATTATTAGCTGTTGCTTCTAGTGAAAAGGCAAATTGAACTTAGTTTATTCTGTTTTTTGGTGGGTAACCTAATGTTCTAGATAATTAACTGTAAAACATTATGTGGGTATAGAGATAAAATGATAAATATATGTAGCAAACACTAAATAGGGTTGCTTAAAACCATTACTGTTACTTGCTAATCTGTAAATGAGTTTCTTTTTCTATTCATTAGGGAAAATCTAGAAATAAACATAAGAATGATTTTTATACTATCAAGGGAAAGCTATGACTTTAATTATCATCTTCATGCTGGGTAATAGAAAAGCATCCCCCACTCACCTGCCTGAAGGCATCCCTCTTAACACTTCAAAGTATCACAGGATTTGTGTTTGTTTGTTTGTTTTAAAGCAGAAGGAGAATCTAAAATTAATTAAAAAATACTTTATAGATCCCTATTACGTGCAAATATACTGTATCCTACATCAGTCCGAATATAACATGAGGCAAAATGTAATGTGATTTAAAAAAGATTTCAGCACATTTCTAATGATGATGAGGGGAGGACAATGAAATATCTAAGATAGATATCAGAAAGATTCAAACATGGGAATAGTACTTTGGGGCAAAGCTTGAGGGGCATTAGGATTTGACAATTGATAGTTTAAGACATTCCATTATTGCATCTATCCTCTAAAATTTTTATATTATTATTCTATATAATATACATATACTGAAATTCTATTGAATTAATGGAGCCATGCTATTTCTCTAAGAAACAAGTTAAATATATAACATATTTTGGCTAATCTAGAAGAGCAAATAAGTCAGGCACATAAATAATATATGCTAAATGATTTAAGATAAAAAGTACAAAAGTTCAGAAAAGTGAAAGAAAACTTAGAGTCTGTTAAAGAAGGTAATGTAGAAGATGTGTGACTTTATCTACACTTTGGGTGCACACTGGAATTTAAACAAGGGCTTTGCATCTTTTTTGTTCTTTTCTTTCTCTCTTTCTTTTTTAATGGGATGCATGGTTTTTTGAGGATAGTGGAATGAAAAGGAAAGCACAAGTAGTTATCTAATACCTAAAACTTATTTCTATTGATTATTACATATCTATTTGTCAATTTCCTTTACTTGTTTGTGAGGTCACTGAAGGAAGAAGGAACAGTTTATTCATTCATGAGTTCTTAGTGCTAAACAAAATGTCCAGAACATAATAAGCCCTCAAAAAAGACTGTGCAGTTGATGTAGAACAAAATAATTAAAGCCCAGGGGCAGTAAAACAGATGATACAGTCACACACTGGAATTAAAATTGTAATTGGTAAAGAATATTAGTATGACTTAAGAATTATGGGGAGTGGATGTGGCTCAAGTGGTTGAGCACCTGCTTCCCACATGGGAGGTCCGGGTTTGGTTCCCAGTGCCTCCTAAAAACAGGAAAAAACAACAAACAAGCAACAACAACAACAAAAACAAGCATACAAGGTGAAGGAACCAAAACAAGGGAGCCGATGAGGCTCAGTGGGCGAGCACCAGCGTCCCACATAAAAGGGCCCAGGTTCAGTCTCCAGCCTTAGTACCTCAAAAAAAAAAAAAAAAGTATGCAATATTTGCAATATTTATGATTATTCTAACAGGCAACAAGGAACATTGGTATCTTCCCTCTAAGAATGGTGGATTAGATGGCATTGACTCTTCTTTTTCCAGTTTGCTTTATTTGCAGTTTATAGGCATTGTGTGTCATTGTATAACGTAATTATAGTGATTTCAATAAAATCATAAGAGATTGAAAGATACAATCATTCTGAGTAGTCCCAACTTATTATAATTTATAATGGGGGGAAATTACACTCAGTAGTTGTTTTTGGTAGAAGGACTGATAAAATATCCTTGGAGGTTTCTGTCCACTCTGTTTCTTGGGGGAGGAGGTGTGAAGTTAAAAAGAGCAACTTTTTATAAATCAAGACTGTTTTAGGTTCTCTTTCTCTTGGTGCTGCTTCCCCCACTAGATACAATTTGCCTGTAGAAGTTTCTAGGTTAGAGTCTAATGCAATAGAAGATTGTCAGAGTAGGAGGTGAGTGTGTGATTACTGATTACTGACCCTCCATATTGAAGGACCAGTTAAATACTTGCCTAAAGTTACCTGTTGTTTGACGTTACCTGTTCTGTGATTTTCCATGACATACTGCAGCTTCAACATTCTGAGAAGGAGATTCTGTCAGCTGAGAGACTGTCAGAACACCAAAAGTTTTCCATTGGCCATCTTTTATTCCTACAACTCAAATCTTGTTATTAGGGAAAAGGTGGAAAACCTATAGACATTTGGGAGTTTGTGAGCCAGAGAATATGAAAGGTCAAGGATGAGGGCACTCAAGCACAACACAGCTAGTCTGTCTCATCCTGTGACACTTATCTGCAAGGAGCTCAGACTATCACAAAAGAGACAAAGATGCAAAAGTGAAAGAAAAAATCACCTTGACACTTCATGATTGGTGATAAGCTAAATAGTATGAATAAACTAGGAGACAGAGAGAGAGAGAGCTAATTCTTACTGGACATGGAAATACATTTTGAAGCTGAAACAGTAAATTAGATAATAACTCAATTACTATCTCAATAATTTAAACTGGGATATTTTGAAACATGCAAATATATATCCAACAAATGAAATATTTATTTGAAAATTGAATTTAAGTTGTTTCATTTTTCTTTGGAATATGCAGTCTCTGTTAAGGCATAATATTTTTATGTATATTTTTAATGAGTCTTCCAATTTATAAGATGCTAAACAACTTACAAAAAGTTCTGAGAAAACAAAATCTGATGACCATGTGAATTACACTGAACTCCAAATATTTCATTAGAATACTGACTTAAAAATTGGAAATTATTCTTTAAAGGACAATGTACCTTTAAAAAGATGTTTCTGATTTGAAATCAGTAAATGAGATATAATGATTCACATTTGCCATGCAGGAAAACAGCAGAGAAAACCCAAGAACTCATGTTCATTCAATGATTATACGAATTCTGGGTTTTTATTGAAAATGTTTTACTCAAGTGTTTTCCAATCTCAGGAATCCTTTCATGCCTCAATGAAAATTACAATAACCAACAACACAACAGATTTACAGATATTATCATCTCATGTATGAGATCATATATCATCTTTACATATATTGTATATAATTATTATATAATTATCATATTATTATATTATATTATTACAGCATGAACTTAACAGTAAGTTTTAGCTGTGTCTTTGAAAAAGTTACTTAATTCTATTTCTCATTCTAAAAGATGGGAATGTTTATGATATGAACTTCTTAGGATTATTTTAACAGTAATATAATTGACACATATAAATGCATATTAGAATATTTTCCATATATTAAATATTCAATAAAAGTTACTCATCATTATTTAACATGTATTTTAATATTAAGAACAGTCTATGAAATATATACTAAACAGGATGACAAGTCAGGCTCAAAATGGATAAGTGGATAGCTGAAGGACAAAAGTCAACAATGACATATAAACTGCAACCTGAAATGAGGTTGCTTGGATTCTGTACCTAGATTTTGTGCCAGTTTGAATTCGGTGAACCCCAAAACAGATTGTGTTCTTAAATTATTCTGTTTCTATGGGTTTGGTATCTTTTGATTCCATTAGATTCACTGTAGATCACTTGAATAGATTGCATTTTGAATTTTTGTGTTTTTTTTTTAACATTACATGATAATTTTATTGAAGTTCTTGGCCATTTAGATGCAGAATTCCAAAAAACACTGACATGCTTTTGTTATTGTTGTTGTTTTTAAAAAATCAATTTTATTTGGTACATATTATAAAGCATGAATCCATCCAAAGTGTACAGTCAATGGTATTAGGTATAAAAACATATCTGTGCATTTACCAGCTCAATCATTCTTAGAGTACTTTCATTATTCCAATAGTAATAATAATAATAATAACAAAAAAACAACCAACCAAAGTCATCCCCTCTCAATCTCTCTGTGCTTCCACTGCTATACATAGCTGCTATTCTTTTCCCTTCTCTCTGGTATGTTTGTATTTATATTTTGTAAAAACAGTCTTATATGTGCAATATCACCCATACTCATGTTTTTACATGAGGTTTTACTGTCATATACAGTATCATGTTACAGATTTTAGATTTCCTTCTAGTAATATACATGACCTTAGACTTTCCCTTTCAACCACCGTCACACCCATAGAAAAGCACTGTTAGTTACAAACACTATAATATGCTTTAACCATTCCCATTCATTTCCAAATATTTACAAACAAACTTTTAACCAACTTGGCACAGATTAAACCTCGGCTTTCCACTTTCTATCCTCCTTCTATTTTCTGGTGACTTATATTTTAATTATTATGTCCATGAGTTTATACAATATATTTAGTTCTTAATAGTGCAGTCATAGAGTAATTATCCTTTTGTGTCCGGCTTGCTTCACTCAACATAATGTCCTCCAGGTTCATCCATGTTGTCATATGCTTCATGACTTCATTTCTTTTTACATCTGGGTAATACTCCATCGTGTGTATACATTACAATTTCTTTATCCATTCATAAGAACCAGCAAGAGAGTGGAGACTCAACCTGAGTTACACCTCACTGGTGTAGTCCAATCAAAAGCAATCTAATCAAAGTTGAATATAGACTTGCAATGAGACCTGACAATACCATTGCTAGGTATATACTCAGAAGAACTGAGGGCAGAGACACTGATGTTCATAGTGGCATTATTCATTATTGCCAAAAGTTGGAAACAACCCAGGTGTCCATCAATGTTTGAATGGATAAACAAACACACAGAAAATAAAGTTTATTTTTGATCCTGCCATGATAGAGAGGACTTGAAGATAGTTACCAGATAAAGCTTAAACACAATGCACCCAAGAAGCTGGGCCCATGGAGCAGCTCAAGGTTAAAGAGAGGAGCCATATGCTTGTTAGCCCATAGCTGAACTCAGGAAGAAAGCGGAGCAGCAGAGACTGAGATCGGATGCCAGAAAGAGACAATCCCTAAGTCTAGTTGCCCACAGCTGGCCTCCAGGAGACAGTGAGCCCAGAGTGGAAGGCAGGGACCGTGGTAAAGGTCGGCTGCCTCTTGCTTCCCTACGTGGCAGGACATGAGGATCACCAGTAGCTGACTTTGGTGAGAAAGCATCTCTGCTGATGCCTTGATTTGCACATTTCATGGCCTCAGAATTGTAAGTTTTTATCCTAAATAAAATTTCCATTATAAAAGGCAACCCATTTCTGGTACTTTGTATCAGCAGCTCTTTGCCAAACTAAGACAAATTCCAAGTTAGTTTTATAGTCTTTATGTTTTCAGCCTGCAAATTCAAGGAAGCAGCAAATATTTACTGAGCCCCTACAACATAGTGATACTATATTAATTCCCAAAATCAAATAATGAAAAAACAAATAAATAGTTTCACTATTTATATTATATTCTAAAGAGGATTAAGACCATAAACAAAAATAAATAAATAAATAGTTGGATTTATTACAGATTGTGTTGCGTTCTATCAACAAAATTAGTAGAGTGATAAGAGCAAATAAGGAAAGCATCTTTAGATAGGGTAATCTGGAAACACATCTCAGAAAAGATGACATTTGACCTGAGACCTGGAAGATGAGAATGAAATAGCCAAGTGAACATTTGAAGGAAGAACATTCCAGGTAGAGGGATTGGGATATTCAAATGCTTGGAAGAGGTGTTCAAATGCAGTTTTCCAAGAATAGAGTTACTAGAAAGAAGACAGTGTTTCCAGATGGCTGTTAGGATGGAAGCTTGCAAACCAGTTAGAGCATGCAAAGAATCATCTTTGTCAGCATAAAGAGTTTGGGTTTTATTTTAAAACACTAAGAAATCTTTGAGATATTTAAGTAGAAAAGTGTGGTGATCTGAATTTCTTTTCTGAGAATTGATTAGAAAAGGCCAAACATGAAAAAGTGAGGCCAGCTATGATGCTATCATAATGATAGCTTCATAAACTAAGGACTTATGGTGGAGAAATGAATGGATTTGAGAGATATTTTGGAGATAGAACTGACAACACTTGGTGATCAATTGTAAGTGAGTGATGAAAAAGGTACCATAGCTGTTCCTAGGCTGAATAATTGAGTGAATGAAAATAAGTTTTACTGTGAGAGAACTAAATTGAGGTATGAAGTTTCAAAAGCTTCATTTGATCCTATTAAATTTGAGAATTCCCTTACACATTCAAGTGAAGATCAACAAATGTAGGTAAAACAATTCCAAATATGTCATCGTGAATGCCATGTAAAGAGATAAACTATACTAATCTGTAAAAGAAGGGGAAGAGGAAGGGGAAGAAGGTGAGAAGTGGTGGGAATTCTAGAACCAATTCTTACTGAAAAGATTTCATTTTCTTGTCCATAGAAGAGAAAAGAGTCTTTGCTTTTGGCTTTGGAATAACTCACATATATCTAGTATCTGTTTTTAAAAAACACATTGTCAATTTATGTCTATTCCCCAGAAATCAGAAAATAATATCTGTAAGTAACATAAGGCTTAGAAAGCAAAGGCTTGAAAGTGATGGTTACACCTTTATGTTTGTTAAAATGCAAAAAAAAAAAAAATGTTTTATTTAAAGCAGCCTCAAAATGATAATTACTTTCTCCAAATAAAATTGTTTCCTAATTATCCCCATTTTTTTCTACCTGGGTCAATGTGTAACAGAACAAAATAATATCTACCCACCAGGCATCCAATAAGAGAGCATGACAACTGTTTGTGGGGTAAGTTGGAGATTTGGTAAAGCTTCATAGGTGCATGATTTTCTTCACAAAAGGAGGACAGTGAGAGAATGGACATTAACATCATTATATTGGGGAAGTAAGGTTTATCCTTCATATTTTCAATTTCTAACTGACTTCTGAATAAAAATATTTTCAATTAAAATTAGGTTAGAAAATTGGTGCTTTGGTGTATTCTTCTGCTAAAACACAAAACAATGAAAGATAAATCATAAAAGAGAGTCAAAGTCAATTTTACAAATAAGCTTTTCCATCTTCTAGTAATTGAGTAGAAATAAAAAGAAATTAGTAATTATAGTTACAGGGCTCATGGTCTCTGGGTGTCAAAACTGGAGGGATCAGTGACAAGTTTGGCTTGTGCAGGGATCACTGTTTCTATGGCGAGCTCCTTATAGCTAGTAGCTAGAGTGAGGCTCCTTGCTTGAGAAAAATATTTGGAAATGTAGAAAAATTATATCTGGGTCTGTCCACGGTTCATGTCAAATTGTGGACAGAGAGGTGTGGAACTGAAAGAGCCTTAAGATTAGGCTCTGAATTAAATTGTGGTTTGGTGACTGAAAGATCTAAGAACCTTCTTTTGCTGAGGATGCAACATCAAAACTGCTTAGTAATGAAGGAATTGGAGCAGGGGGAATAGAGGTATAAAAAGTATGGCAATTTGAAAGATAAAATTTCTGAGTATAATGAGGCTGGGAACTAAAATTCTAAAATACTAGTAAAAACTAATGCTGATAGAGATATCTTAGCAAATTAATAATGATTATATGCATTCTCAACAATAGTAAACAATTTTATGAGACAGCTGATAAGGATTTTTAAATAATAATTTATTGCAGAGCAATAAATGAAGAAATAATATCGTTTAACAAAGAAGAAAATGTAGCTGAAAAAAGACAAAGAAAATTAAATATTGAAAGAATTTAAAATCTTGAAAATGATTAGCTAGAAAAATAGATAGTATATATAAATACATAGATATTCAGTAATACTTACCTTACACTGTACACAAAAATTCAACTACACATAAATTGTGGGCCTAAAAATGAATGATAAAGCAATATTTTTACAAGATAAGGAAATATATTCAAGACTTCAGGATAGGAAATATTAAAATATACATAAGGATATGTCAGATAAATTTAAGTTCTCAAAAATAAAATTTATTTTTATATGACAATATAATTAAGAAAGTGAAAAAATAAGCCACAGAGTAGAAACATTTTTTAAACATATATAACTGAAGGAGACCAATATTTAAAATATTAAAGAAGAAATAATTAAGGAAAAAAAAAGCTAGAAGACAAAATAGAAAAATAGCCAAAACACTTGACAAGAAATTTTTAAAAGATTGTTTCAAAATGGGCAATTGACATAAGGAACATTAAAATGATTATTAATCAGGGAGATGCAATTTCAAACCGCAATGAGATAACTCTCATTATATTATGGTGACCAAATACTTTATCATCCAAACTGAGGCAGTTTTGGGAGTGAAACAAGATGCTGATAATTATCATGCTGGGACAGCAGACAGAAGCCATGACTAATCCCAGTAAATTGAGGAATATCCATACCCTACTACTAAGAACCACGTTAGAAAAAGGTTAAAAATATGACAATATTAAGAGATAGTGATGGTGTAGAACAACTGGCACACTCATGTATTGTCAATAAGATTATAAATTTATAATATCCCTATGTTAAACTAATTGGTAATTTTAATAATTAGAAGATATATTAATCTTTAATGCAAGAATTTCACTTCTATGAACATACATACACTAGACAAATTTGAGTATTTTGCAACAAAATATTCATAAATAACGGTCCACAGGAGCATTATTTGAAATAGTCAAATACTGAAAACAACTCATAATTTTACTATGTGGATATAATAGAATATTAAATAGCAACAAAGACAAACATGCAACAACATAATGTTGACTGAGATAAGAAAGAGATAAATTAAGGTATACCATACAATTATATCTTATCTTGGGTTTTCTAGAAAAAAGGGTCTGAGGCAAAAACTTAACTGTCAGCAGTTATAGATCAGTACATTGGACATAAAGCAAGAGTGAGAGGAAGGGATATTTTGGCAGGGGAATAGTAGTGCAAGTGTAAGGGAGGGCATTAGTTACCTGACCACAGATTTTGAAAAGCTAATCATTCTTGGAGTTTGTCCTCAGTGAAGCTTTACGAAAATACCAGTAGTTGAACTACCAATATGAGGGAAAGGAAGGGAAAATTTATTCTCTGGCTATCGTATTCCACTGGCCAACCTTCTCCATTTGGGGAATCATTTCCCCCAAATTTTCAAGTTTCACACTCAGGGGCACCAAATGAGTCTCTCAGTTTCAGCAGCAAAGGGGAAATACTTGAGCCATTAAGATAAGTGTCTCAATGGCTAGGCCCATTGAAATTCCATTGAGATAAGCCCCATAATGGAGGGGTGTGAAGAATTTATTAGCTCACAGATTTGTGGAAATATTGATCAGTTCTTCTGAATTTGGTTGGGTGCTCACTTGTACATGTAGACAGCTGAATATCTGCTGATATTGGCTGTACTCTTTCACAGGTGTGGGATTTGGCTTACTGCTGTGCAAGATGTTCTTGATTGGGAATAACTTGGGTGAATCAACTGTGCTCCAAATGTCTCAACCTCCAACAGTGTAACCTGGGCATGATTACATGATAAAGTAAGAAGAGAAAAATTTTGAGTAAGTGGAAATATAAAAGTAATTTTAAAACCAAACTCTCTGCTATTATCCTTCAGGACATAGCAAACATCATAGCTGCACCTAGAGTCAAGGGATAAGGCAGAACACTGCCAGTGTAGAAAGATATTTCAAGATTACAGGCCAAAAGATACAGATATTGGAACAGAGAATTTGATGAATTGGGGCCATTAGGCAATGAATCTGCTACATCATGCCATAAATATTTTACAACATTTATTGGCACATAGCATTTTGTCATATGCTGTTTTATCATAATTTCTTTACCCACTCTCCAATCATTGGTCATTATATGCCTTCATTTTGTATATTCAAACAAGAATTTTTAACATTCATGTAGATGAATATCTGTGCAAAAGCTAATTATTTCTTCAGAAATAACTTTCAAACATGGATATTTAAGTTAAAAAAGGTACATAAATCTTAAATGTTTTGAAATATATATATATGTATATATTGAAGTTGCCCTCCAAAATATAGTTATTTATACTGTGACCATCAATATTTGAAGGTTCCAGTTTCACCCTACCTTTGTCAGAACTTGTTTTTATATTTAAATATATATGTATTAATATTTAACTAATTTGGTCATCAAGTATATTCCTTATTTATGTTATTCAATTAAGTATGGCTATAGATTTTCCCCTTATGTGCCATAATTTCCACAAGTGTTCTGAAAACAGCATTGCTCCATTCTATGTAAGTACGTGTAATAAACCAAGAATAGCCTGTAGAATTGTAGTGAAGTTAGGACTATAACAGTTCTTCACCTAACACAGCACATTTAGATGGTCAAGAAACATTTGTTTTCATCAATATAGTGATATAGATCTCATAATATTCAATAACAGTTGATGCAGTTATAACTGGCATTCTTCTAAGGGTTTCATTTAGAAAATATTTTAATCCTTGCCTTATGATATCAATTCTATTATTACCCCCTTTTTACAGATGAAGAAACTGAGACAGAAACATTAAGTAGCTTGTCCAAAGGCACATAAAGAATATACAGAAGGATCAGGATTCAAACCAAAAGCAGCTAATTTCCAAGTCAAAGTTTAAATGAATACCAAGATACAAGCTTCCATGAGGAAGAGTAAAATTGCAAAATCATTTGCTTTGACAAACATTTAATGTGGTGTTATGGAGTAATTAATATTGAAAATGTAAACGTGTTTCAAGTTACTTATAATAGACTGATCTGAAAACATGCAGGTATCCTTGAGCAAAATGATCAAAATACCACTGAAGTAATTTTCTTTTTAAATACTATATAGCCCACACACATACAAACTTTTTGAAGCACACTTTCACTTTGTACATAGGCACTTGCTGCCAGTGAAAAAAAAGGATGTTGAGAATTAAAGCAAGAATAAAGAAAAAAAAAAAAAAGAAGAAGAAGAAGAAATACTGCACTCAAGCTGACAATATGTTAAGATTTAACTTCATTGATCATAAAGTCAAGCAAACCTGTTCATTCAGAATGAGGGAATGGAGATGGAAAATGAGGGTAGGAAGATGAAGTTCATGGGTAGGAAACATTCTTTAAGCCCTTATTTATAGTCAGTAAAATAATTTGATTAATTTCCCTTTCTTTAGACAATTGTTTGAAACATGGTAGAAGCATGGTAGAAATGTGGTTATGTTTTCTATATTAAAAAGAATGTGATTTTGCTGTTTGAAGTAAATGTTTTATCAAAAAGATATTTTGCTGATTAATTTTAGTATAAAGTAGATTTGCCATGTTCATCTTTCAACATGAAAAATCTAAAACGTTTACTTTGTATGATAATAGGGTAATTTTAACAGTAATAAAAGTGGGGTTTTAGAAATATTTGTGTCAATTATCCTAGCACCAACATAGAGTCCTATTTTATTTTGTATTCCATTACTTATAATTATTTACTTGTTCAATATATAAATCTAAATGATAATGATTGTCATTTCTAGATGTAGTAAAGTTTCATTATTTTTAAATTTAGTGATCATTTGTAAAGGAACTAACTTGAAGTTGATTTAGTATACCCTTCTTCATAGAGAGCTCAAATTAATAAAGAAGAAAAGTTTTTTGGGAGTAATTAAAATGTAAGAAATATACCCTCAAGCAACTGAGCACTTCAAACCCCTCACAGTACATGCCAACATAGAAAGCAGTTATAATTTATTCTGATATAGTGATTAAAATAACTTCCCTTGGAGGTCTTCATGAAATAATACTTTTATTGCTTGTACTTTAAATATATGAGGAAGCTTTTATTTTAAATAATCATGTTTTTAGCCTTTTTACTAATTTGGAATGATACACAACTATTTTCTTTCATTAGTGATTCAATTTCCAGTTACTGAAACTTTCTCTACACTCTACACTCGCCTTTGTGCTATACAATATTATGCTATTTGGTAATGTCTATTTAGTGCTGTCACATTTGTAAACACACACAAATACACACTTATTTATAAAAATATTTGATTAATATTTGTCTGCTTCTTTAGAATGTAACCTCCTTGAGGGCAAGAATTGCATGTATTTCACTAATGTGTTCCCAATCTACAGAACAGTTACATGTATTGATCACCTACTTAAAAATTTTTTTGAAAAAATAATGTTAATTTTATGAATGAAATAAATAATAGAACTGGAGTTTCTTTTCATTAAAAATACTCTTCTGAATTCAAAATAAGCATGTATGTTTTGAGCTGCTGCTCTTCACCAATACTCATTAGACTTATTAGTCCAGAATCTTCTAGAAAATTAATAACTAATTTTACTGAGAGCCTTGTATGAGCTAACAAATTGAAGAGTAAGAATGAAGACAGATCTCCTACTTCCAATGCTCTTTTTATTATACTCAAAATACTGATTTTCATTAAAAATTAATAGTTTCTTTAACTGCATTTAAGTCAAAATTTTCAATATTAATACATCACTAAAATTAATGCATCTTATAGAAGTTGATTTAATATATAAATTTAAAATGTTGTGACATAAGATATAGCTTTCCAAACATTGTCAAATTGAATTCCACAGGTGTCTTCAATTTATAAAGTATACAAAAGAAAAATACTTTGGTTGAGGGAGATGCAGGAAGTAAAGCCTACATAGCTGACTTCCCTTAATCCCTCACTTAATTCCTGAGACATGCTCAAAGAACTGAAGGAGTCCATGGAGCATTGTATGAAAACCAAGACTTTGGTTGAAACCTTCGAAGATTCAGAGGAGTTAATAGACCATTAAACCTCGAGCTCCTATGTTGTTTCTTAAGTATATATTAAGCTTTAATTTTATTTCAAAATAGTGACACTCATTTGCTCTTAGATAATATGTAATAACCATTAATTGGCTTTGGAGAGATTGTCCTAGCAATTTTTATACCCTGTAGATAGATAACTGTTATGCTTAACAGTGATTTATGGAGCCTTTTACTTAATTTTTCAATTAGAGAAACTTGTGATACTTTACTTCATTTATATATACATCTGTTAAATTTTGATATAGTCAGTAAAGTCAAAATAATTCATTCATAAACTTGAAAATATTTCCTTTTTGTGATTTCAGCTGTTTGGCTTTTATCTAAGAAATATTTGCCTAACCCCAGGTCACAAAGATTATGCCCTATGTTTTCTTCTAGATGTTTTACAGTTTCATATATTATGTTTAGGTTTATGAATAATTGTAGTTAATTTTGGTAATGGAATGAGTTTCTTTTCAATAATTGTTTGCTTGTATATAAATGTCCAAAGTTCCCAGAAAAATTTTTGGGGAAAAACTATAATTTCCCCATTGAATTACTTTGGCTTCTGTTGGGATTGAATCATGTCCATCACAAAAGGCATGCTCAAGTCCCAACCCTTGGTCTTGTGGGTATGAACCTATTTGTAAATAAGACCTTAATCCAATATGTCTGAAATCTTTATAAGCAAAGAAAATTGGACACAGAAAGAGAAGCCATGAGGAACAGCCAGAATCTGGAAGTCAAGGGAATGCATAAGAGAAAGGAGAAAATGCCGCCATGTATTGTCATGTGACAGAAAAGCCAAGGATCATAGACTGCTGCCAGTAGTCAGCCTCCAAATGCCACAGTCTTTGGGGAGAAACCATTGCCTTTTGGACTTCTCCTAGCCTCCAAACCTTTTGTCAATAAATTCCCATTGTTTAAACCGACCTATTGCATGATATTTCTTTTTACAGCTAGGAAACTAAAACAATATATTTGGTGAAAATCAGCTGACCATAAATACTGGCCTATTTCTGGGCTCTCAATTCTGTTCTTTCATCTATAGGTCTGCAATTATGTCATTACACCATTATCTAGATAACTGTGGCTTTATGGTAACTCTTAAAATGAGCTAGTGTGAGTCTTCCAACTTTGCTCTTTTTTTTTTCTAAATTGTTCAGTTATTCTAGGGCTTACTGCATTTAGATATCAATTTTAACCACAGCATACCAATTTCTAATAAATCAATAATCCACTAGGAATTTCCAAAAGTGTATTAAATTTATATATCAATTTGGAAAGAATTGATGTCTTCATAAAATTGTGTTTCCTATGAATGAACATGTTATAGCTCTCCATTAGTTTTGCTTTTGTTTAACCTCTCTCAACAATTCTTTGTAGTTTTCAATGTTAAGGTATTGTACATATTTTACTAAATTATTACTAAATATTTCATGATTTTTGGTACAGTTGAAAATGGTGTTGTTTGCTTAATATCAATTTTCAGTTTTCATTACTAATATTTAGGAATGCAATTATTTTAAAAAATACCTCTTATCTTGCAAGCTAAACTCATTCATTAGTTCTAGTAGCACTTTGTAAATACTTTTGGAATATTTACATCGATAATCACATCTGTAATTAAACTGGACTTAAGTAAAATTAAAATTTTCTGCTTTTTAAAAAGCAATATAAATGAAATGAGAAGATATAGATTGAGCAAAATACTTGAGAAACATATTATTGGTAAAAGACACAAAACCTATAAAGAACTCTTACAACTCAACAATAAGAAAACATATAACCAATGAAAAGAAAGGTAAATAGATTTAACAGACTCTTCACCAAAGAATATATACAAATTGTAGATAAGCACAGGAAAAGAGACTTGATATATTAGTCAATAGAGAATGCAAATAAAAACTGTAATGACATGTAACATGTAAGTTGCATTACATGCCTATTAGAATGGCTAAAATTTAAAAGAATGACAATACCAAGTGTTAGTGAGGATGTGGAAGTACTGGAACTACTTTACATTGCTGTTGAGAATTCAAAGTGGTACAATCCCTTTGGAATGCTTAGTCTTTGAAAATTAAAAATCTACATGCTATTTTACCCTACAATTCTACTCTTTGCTATTTTTGTATGAAACATGTAACACATGACCACAGAAAGAATTGTATGTGAATTTTTATAACAGTTTATTCACAGTAGCCCCAGACAAATATCCATCAA
This sequence comes from Tolypeutes matacus, assembly GCA_026826555.1. Classification (NCBI taxonomy): domain Eukaryota; kingdom Metazoa; phylum Chordata; class Mammalia; order Cingulata; family Chlamyphoridae; genus Tolypeutes; species Tolypeutes matacus. The sequence continues at coordinate 28,147,497 of JAKSZT010054304.1, read as the reverse complement.
CTGGCCAATAAATGGGCACACTTTGGGCATATAATTTCAATGCAGTACTACTCAGGGAAAAAAAGGAAGGAAATATTGAGATATATAGCAACACAGTTGAAACTCACATACTTTATGCTATGTTAAAGAAACCAGACACAAGATTCTACATACTATATGGTTATAATAATATAACAGTCTGGAAATGTTAAAACAGCAATCTGAGCAATGGTCACTAAGAGATGGTTGGAGAGGAATTATGGGACAAGAGCAAGGATGAAATTTATGGGTGATAGAAAAGGTTCATATATTCATTGTGTTGTGGTTATACAGTGGTGTACATTTGCAAAACTTGCCAACATATGTACTTAAAATGGTGAATTTTGTTGCATGTGAAGTATACCTCAATAAATGTGACTTAAAAACAGCAACAAAGAACAATAAAAAGCTTATTTGAGCTAGTTTTATAGTCTTCCAACTTTTACAAGTGTGATATAACTATATCACATGAAAGCATTAGTTTGAAATGAAGGACCTTATCTTTTATGAACTCCATGACTGTCTTCCAAATATTCTTCCTGCAATGGAATTCTGCTTCTATTACATTCTGCATACTAAGGGAGACTGATAATCTAACATTTCTTTTCTTTATGCCTACATCATTAACTTAATACTGGACAGCCTATATTTGTGAACAACCATTATCCACATCTTTAAACATTGATTGACTGTTGTTGTTCTGTCGTATTGCTCCATTCATTGTTCCTCCACTATGCTATGTACAATTCCACTTCCACAGTTTTGCTTACTCTCCAAAGGCTGCTTAAGAATTGATCTTATCTGCTCACAACTTCATTGGCTTAAATGCCTACCTCTTCTGTGATGCTTTCCCAATCATCATCTATATTGTCCAGCTCACACATATTTTTAAGCTTATAAAAATGATCTCTAAATCTTTCTCTGTGACCCTGTAGACCTAAAGGTCAAAAGTAATGATTTTATAAGTGAGCTCTGATACTTTATACTGTAAAATGTTTTCTTTTCTGCCCCTGAATACTGTCAACTAATGATGAATTTCTCTTGTTTTTCACTGTTGAAATATAAGCAATTATATTAGAATCCTTCATCTCTGTATCTCACTGCATCAGACCACATATATTCTGCCTTTTATTCTATGCAATTTGATAAATTATCTATTGTCTATTGTACATTGGATTCCATTTCTTAAGTGACTCAAGTACTTTGTCCCTGAGATTAATTCCCCTTTCCTCAGCAAAATCAGTTTCTTCTTCCCTACTGGATTATTACAAGCATCAGATAAACATCCTGAAATATGCCGCATTATAAACTCACAAATGCCATCCTCATCCTTCCATACACAATGAATTTACATATCAAGCTATTCTTTACCCACCAAAGAGTGATCTACTAACTGCTTCTAGTTTCTCATTTCCCAGTCTCTCCTAAACCCATTCTAATTAGGTTTTTATCTTGCATTTCCAAATGAAACCACTCATGCCAATGTTATCCATGACCTTCATGGTCTTCATCTTCCCTCTACAGTCCTCATCTTACCTTATCTCTCAATTAATTTGCTCTTTTTTTATAAAACATTTTCTTCACTTGGTTCTGTAGCAACGCATTTCTTATTGACCTCATATGTTCCAACTACTCTTTCCAAATCTCCTTTGCTAGCTTCCTATTTGCTACCAAATTCCTAATTATCCTAGTTCTGTAGGGCTGTGCCTTTGGCTCTAGGTTTATCTATTTTCTATCTATTCTCATTTATGCTTCTCATTGCTTTGAATACTACCAGGGGGCTCTTTTGTCTATAGTTTATACTCTCTCCTGCGCAATTTTGTAGGTTATGACAAAATACACAATGGCCTGTATTCATCACTGCGGAAGTGCACAGAATAATATCTTCTCAGACAGTGGGACAGAAAATGGAGTAAATTTTCAGGGTGTCCTGAGAAAATTCTTGAGATTTCTAGTAACAATTTTAAATTGAAACCAGTGATTTTTTTCTCCAGATATATTCTAATTCTCAGATGCAGGTATGAAATAGTTAGTCTGTCAGTTGACTCAAAACAAGGGACAGATGGACAAGACCATTGTAGGAGAAGATGAAGGCGTGAGGGACATGGCACCTAAGCTGGATTAAGGAGGAGTATGAGGGCATGAGTGGGATAATAAATACTGACGAATGTCAGGATTAAAGGCCTCAATAAACCTGAATATCGGTGGATTAGGGTTACTGCTGAAAATGAGCAGGAAATTAGGAGCTGGTATTTGGTAAGCTTGGTACTTAATATTAAAATCTTTTTTACAGTATACAGTAATAGGTAGTAAGAGATTCTATACTATAATTGTAGATAAGGTGTTATGGAGAAAAGATAATTATGGTGAGAGGAATCAGAGACCAAAAAATTGGATGTTTTGTCAACATGGATGTTGAAATAACCAGAAGTGAAGAAAGGAACACTTACTGAGAGATAGATGTGAACCCGGTGTTAAAGCCTTAAAATCGTCAATAGCTAAGAAAGATTGAGAAATTAGTAAATGATTGTGGCAAGGATATGCTTTGGTCTGATGGCATAAGCTTTAAAGAAACGATTTTCTTTCCATCAGTTTTTTAGAGAATGAAGAGATGAGAAATAGTCTGGAAGGAGGAAGAGGAAGGAATCAGCTCCAGGGACTGATACACAAGGTATGAGGAAAGAAACAGCCTCTGCATGAGAAGTCTACAGGGAAGTGATGGCTGTTTTATCTCCTGGGTTTAATTTGGATCAAGAAGGTAAAAGAAAGATAGAGAAACTGTTGAAAATCTAAAGGATTTCATTGTCAATTGTAGAGGATATAATGAAAATATTTGTGGAACATGAAGGGCTGGGAGATTAGTTCAAATTAGGGAGTATACAGAACTATTTGGATGAGTCCATATGGTAATGTATCACCTGAAATTTTAGAGTTCATGTAACAGCTGAATAAATAAGTGTGCAACAAGTAGTAGAATTAGTTCTGTTCTTTCTTCTCATAGCGTGATTTGAGTAACAGTTGTAATCTGTGACTCTTTCTAGGAATTAATTTCTTAGGTAGAATGAATGATGAGAAAGATGGTATTATGACAGAGAGAAATGACTTACCCAAAACAGATGCGGGGCTCCATCAGGCTCCCTTAAATCTCTCAGTGGGCAAAGTCATCATGGTGAAATGAGGTTTTACCAAGGCCTCTTAATGATTGTTGTGATGATGGTTACTCCTATTAAAATGAAAAGTTTGAGCATTATAATTAAATGATTCATGATTTTATTGCAGTAGCATTAAAAACACATAAATACTTAGTCCTTCACTTATTATTTAAATAGAAAGACTGACCATTTGTAGATAATTGCCTTTGGGTAAAACACAAATGCTGATGTTTATTTCATGAATCAGTTTAAATTGAATTTTGGAATACTAATTTATTTTCTCACTTCACAGTGAAAGAGAAAATGATTCTATTAAAACATTTATTTTGTACTATTACTATTTTGTAATCCAACAGTTGTGATTGTTATGAACCATAATAGAAGAGGTGAGTGATCTGTAGGGCAAATGGCTTTGTTTTTCTCACAGGTTCTCACTCACCCCACTCCCTAACCCACTTCCTCCATCAGCCCCCAACCACTGCAGTTGCAATCCAACTGCGGGAAACACCTTGAAGAAATGAATTCTGTTAAAATTTTTCTGCTTGTCCACAGGCTTACTATTTTGTCAATGCTGACAGATCCCTGTAGTTAACAAGGCACTGTGTCAAAATGGCATTTCTTTGTAATGTGTTAATATTAGAAAATCTGGACTCCTAAGGTAAAGACTTTTTAATCAATTTTATAGACACCATACACATTTCTGTAAAAACAATACCAAATATGAGCTTGGACTTGTTTGACAAGTACATAAAGAAATGAGAAATGATCTACTGAGTCCTACACAAACACACACATGCACATTTACTCTGCACAAAGGAAATAAGCAAGGGGATGTAGGAGATAGAAAGATGAATTTGAAAAATAATGAAATAACATATATAACATGGTACCAAAAATGATATTTACTCCTTACAATAATATGAAACAGATATTATTTGTTTCACAAACAAGGAAACTGAATTTCAGCAAAGGTTCAGCAATTTACCCAGTTTTATCTAGCTATTATAGATTGTCTCTGATCACAAGGTATATGTTTTCCAAACATCATAAGACTTCCATATAAAAAATTTCCCTACCATCCTCACGGGGGAGATAACAAACTCAAAGAAAATTTTACAGGAAAAAAATGATTTTTAATGTAGGGAAATATATATATATATATATATGTGGGAAAATAAAATGTTCAAAGTCCTATGGAATTTTGGAAGAATCAATTTCTGGAGAATTTTGTTTAAGAGGAGGCATTTTATTTAAGTCAGTTAGGAAAGAATAATTTTAAGGAAAAAAAAAACAACACTGCCAACTTTGTATTCTTTTTTTTTTTTTTTTAATTGGGGGTAAAAATCAAACTTTTCACAATACATACCAACATTTGCAAAATGATATATAAATATATATGCATATATGTGTATTTGCTTACAAAAATGTTATTTATATATATATATAAATATATTTTAAGAGGTGCTTAGATTACCCAAAATATTACATGGAACCCACTGGGATTCCCATGTTGCCCACCTCCCACACCTCCCACCACATCCCACACAAACATCTCCCACAAGTGTGGCCCACCACCCTCAATGGACTTACACATCCTGGGGCCTTGCCATCAACCATAGACCACAGTTCACATCGTACGCCACACTCTCTCCCACACAGTTCTGAGTGGTGTGTGCTGATTTAAAATGGCCTACATCCGCTGCCACAGCGGTACTCAGGACAACCTTCAAATCCTAATGAAGCCCCGGTATTTCAAGTGCATATCCCCTCCCTGCCCCAAAAGTGTCAAGTGACCACTGGCTCCACCTCATTGTTATAATTTCTTGCATTGCTAGAATCACCATATGTGAACAAGAGAATACCATCAAGTCCACTCTAGTCCATAGTTCTTCCCTTAATCCTGAGGGGACTGGGACATGTTCATGGAGGATTTGGATCACAGAAGGGTTACAATGGGTACTGCAGGGGATTATTGGTGGGGGGTGTCTGGGAGGGGGGTTTCAGATGAACTAATGGGAATTAGTTCATCTGAATATACATGAAAGATATACAAAATCATTCAAAAGATCAAAAGATGGGGCATGGTCACGATGGGTGGACAATCACACAATAAATGAGGGAATCTGAATTCCTAGCCTGGAGAGCTCTGCCACAGTCTCCAAGGGAGCAGCAATAGTCCTCTGAGTGCAGGGACAGTGTCTGTCAAAAGAGGATGACCCACTGAAGTGTTCTTTTTATTGATGACTACCCTTGTGAGTCTTTGCTCTTGTAACTGAGACTTAGCCTGCAGTTGTGGGGTGCCTTAGGGTTGCCACATGAGAGCCTCCTTGTTGCTCAAATGTGGCCTCTCTCTAAGCCAAACTCAACATATGATTGCATTACCTTCCCCCCAATGTGGGACATGACTCCCGGGGATGAGCCTCCCTGGCAACGAGGGATTAATACCAAGTGCCAACTGGCAACACAACTGGAAAAAGACCTTGAATTAAAGGGGGAAAAGGTAAAGACAAATGAGTTCAAGTGGTTAAGAGGCTTCAAAGGGAGTCGGGAGGTCATCCCAGAGGTAACGCTTATGCACACCTCAGTAGGAGCTCATAGAACATCTAAGTGCCTATCACCCCACACAGAGGGGCTCCTGAGAGCTCTGGAGACACCCAGGTCCTATGTAAGTGGGGATAGACCCAGAGACTGATGCCTTATCAGTGGGCTCTATTTTGGAATCTGTGCTCCTGAGAGTGACAGAATTGGACTCAAATAAGTCCTCCCTACACATGGTTCATCAGTCCCTTCTATTCAAACCAATATGTGATGCTGAAGTTTTTAGGTATACTTCCAGAGACTGGAGCCTCTGGCCTACCTATGTGCCAGGTGTGCATGGAATCTCAGTGGAGCTGCAACTCCTACCCTACAGCTCAATGGACTTGTCCAAGTCACCTGGTGAGGAGACAACAATGGGCAATGGCCATCCCAGGGAATGGAGAGGGCCTGCATCTGCAGGCAGGATCATCCCACCCACCATATCCATGGGATATAAGCCCTCTCTCACTTGGAGGTGGAGTGGACATCACCAACTTTGTATTCTTGATCTCAGTTTAAAAAGTCAAAATCAACAAAATCCATCCAAGCTACAAATCTAATTTATTAAAAATATTTTACTCTTGGGAAGCGGCTGTGGCTCAATCAGTAGGGCTCCCGTTTACCATATGGGAGGCCCCGGGTTCGGTTCCTGGGGCCTCCTGGTGAAGGCAAGCCTGCCTGCACGGCGTGGTTAGCTGACCCAGTGAGCATAAGCAGCAAGGGGGGCATAAATGAATAAATAAATAAAATCTTTAAAAAAAAAATATATATATATATATTTTACTCTTTGCTCTTGCTTATTAGGCATACACAATTGGACTCAAATTCCTGTTTTTCCTGATTCACTTAGTAAAGTTCTTTCAAATCAACTGTACTCTATGCAACAATTCAACAATATTAAGTGTTTATGGCAAAATTGATAGATTTACCTTTCTCTCTTCAATGTTAACTATTGTTAACAATTATGTGTATATCAAGTTTTTAATACAAATTGTCCTTTTTTATACAAATATATGTACACATATAGATTTTATTACTTTTTATTGGCATTTTCACTAAATAAGGTGTCCTAGTTTTTTACTTTAAACTATTGAATAGGTTCCTCACTGTCTTCTTAAAACTTTGACTGGATCTCCACTTACCATAGGGTAAAAGTGAAACTATCAGAATACAGAAAGTTCATAGTTAAAAATGGTTTACTTATATTTAGACACTTATTTGGGGCCTCATTTGGATGCTTGCTTTCTTGACTTTGGGTGAGAACGACAACATTAAATGCTGCCTTAGATATTTAGCATATGTGATTTCCCAACTTTTAGAGAAATGGAATATAATGGAAAATGTTATCATGTAAATATTGTTGAATATGTGACAATAGACTATATGTGATTTCTTTCTTTAACATAGCTGTAACCAATTAAAATATTCTCTGGTATGAGTTGCTAATAAATTTTTTAATGTTTTCTTCTAGATAAGTTAATTTGTTCCATGATTGCAAGACAATTTTCTTCTTTTATTCACAGAAAATTTAACTGATGACGGTAGACTTTGTTGTCAAAATACTTAGACATTAAAAAAATCTTGGGACTGGAAAGATTCCTCCCCAGTCTCAGTCAAAAAACCCATGTACCAAAGACCCTCTATATTTCTGTATGTAATCTCGATTCCCCCATTAGCGGTCCCAAATAGATAGTTGTATAACAATCTGCTGGGAGGGAGAAAATAAAAAAAACTGAATACCTATAATGGTGGGCAAGTTACTTAATCAAATTGTGCCTTACTTTTTTCATCTGTAAAGTGAGATAAGAATTGCAACTATGTCATAAAATTGTGAGTAAAATATATATATAATATTTAGAACAGTCTCTGAAACATAGATATGTTATTAAGGATTGGAAATTATTATTATTCCTTACCAAGAAATATTGTTTTAATCTTTTCCTGCCTAGAATATTGTATTAGTCAGCCAAAGGGTTGCTTACACAAAGTTCCAGAACTCTGTTGGCTTTTATAAAGAGTATTTATTTGGTAGAGAAGCTTACAGTCTCAAGGCCCTAAAGAATCCAACTCAAGATACCATAAGAGGTAGTTTCTCACCCAGAGTCTGTTGCCACATGTTGAAGTAAGATGGTGGGCAATGCCTGCAAGGGTTTAGCCTTCCTTCTTCCTCTTAAGGCTCCGTGTCCCAGCTTCTTCTGATGTCAGCTGTAGGCTGGCATAAACCTCGTCTCTTTCCTTGGAGCTTGTTTCTTTCTGGGCTCAGCTGCTCTGCTCTCTTCACAAGGTCAGCTGTAGACTATCAGGCTCATCTCTCCTCTCAGAGCCTCTGCCATGGCTAATGGAGCTGTCTCTCTTTTCTCACATATCTGCTTCTCTGTGTATCTATTCTGTGTGTGAGTCTGTTTTATCAGCCCACCAAGGTGGTAGGAAAACAACCCTGCATGCCCTAATCTCAGCATAATTTAATCAAAGACATCTCAGCTGAATCTAATACAATCAAAGAGTATCACACCCAGAGGAATGGACAAGTTTACAAACATAATCAATATCTCCTTTTTAGAATTCATAAATATTATCAATCTTCCACAAGTATAAACCACACTGTGGCCACTGATAACTTTATATTTGTATTTGAAGCAACACTGGATTTCCATCAATATCTTGACAACAGTGTACACTCTTTCATTTTTAGATCTTATTAATCCATAATTGAAGAATGTGTGGTATCTACTGGGAAAAGTTTGGAACCACATCAGAAACGTTTCTTCGCACTTTCTGTCACTATCCTTGCTCTCTCATGTACACACACACACACATACACACACAATCCTGGGTATGACCCAAGAGATTTCCTCCTAATACATGTCCATAACTTATTTCCCACATAAACCTTGAAAAAAGCTGTCAAAGAAGAGCTTACAATATTTATAGAAGAGTAAGAGCAGATACGTAAAAATGAACTAATATAAGATACGTAAAAATATACAAGAAACAAGTAAAATACAAGAAAATAAGGAAAGATATAGAAAAAGGTAATTTCACCAGAAAAAAAAATATTTCCTTGGAACCACTGAAAATTTTACATGCAAATGTACTGTCTTGAATTAAAGTATGTTCAATGAATAGATTTTTCTTTGTAAAGCAACAACAAAAGGCAGAAACAAGAATCTATGGTATCTAAGGCAAAACAGTAAAAGATGATGTAGCATGAACTGGCAAAGCCTAGTAAAGAAAGAGAAGAAAACTAAATAAATTTCCCAGAAGTGATGGGAATTTGGAGATAATGGAAAGTTATTAGACATTGTTAAAAAAAAACACAACAGAATATGACAAAAAAGAATAGGATGGAAAAAGAAGAGTATACTGAAATGGAAATGGACAAAGAGTCAAAAATGGTATATGTAAAATAATGACAAAGAGGATTCTAAATATATGTAATTACTATTCTACAATTAGAGAATCAAATAATGGTACAGGAAAAAATATATCTGGATAGAATACCAAAACTTTGCTATAAATAAAATAAGATTGAACATTATACATTAAAAAGGCACAACATATCCAAGAAGCAGTAGTGAAAAGGGAAAGAGGGCCACTTTACTGGACTCTGTGTTTACTAAGTTGTGTTTATCACATTCCAAACGTGTGTGAGCACACAAGAGAATATATGGAGCACTTCTGTTACTAAAGTGCACTAATGACACAGTGTAATCCATATTTCTTCCAAGACCATATCTGTTCAAGCCACAGGCAAACTCTTCTCCACATCTCTTGTCCTATGTCCTCAAAACAAAAGATGACTATGTCAGAATGCCATGAAATTTTGCGGATTTTGTTGCACCAATGTGGAGACAGATACTGATTTGGAGTGTGGAAAAGGTTAGAGAACAGACAAGATAATTAACTTATCAAAGCCTACCTAATGGACATGAATTAAATAGATTAATGCATAATGAAATATAGATTCTTAGTAGTTCCAAGCATCCGTTTTACTGCTGCTATTCATTTTCCAATTTGTGTTTCTGGAAGTTCTCATAAATTAATACCATATTGCTGCAGCAGTTACATTTTGCAATTATAAGTCAAGTAAATCTTAAAAATGTGTGTAGGGGTGTGTGTGTGTATAATCTATTAACCATGATACCAATTCTTATGCTGGCAAATAAATGGTCATTGAACATTGGGGTTATAAAGAGTTTTATTTTCATCAAAATATTTTAATGATATAATTAAAATATAAAAATAAACAGATTTTACTTTTATATAAATCTCCAAGCAACAAATTCAAACTACACCTCACAAAGCAATTTTTTTTATTAGAATTATTCAAATAAAAGTAAAATAACAGTGGCATTTTACAAACAATTGAAAGATTTCATGCAATATATTCTGAATGGCTTAACTCCAATCTTCAACCAATTTGAGTTAAGCCATTCTTGGGTACACAAAGAAAATGCTGACTAAATGGTTTAAAAGTAATTAGAGGGAAGCGGCTGTGGCTCAATCAGTAGGGCTCCCGTTTACCATATGGGAGGCCCCAGGGCCTCCTGGTGAAGGCAGGCCCACCCGCGCGGCGTGGTTAGCTGACCCAGCGAGCACAAGCAGCAAGGGGGGGATAAATGAATAAATAAATAAAATCTTTAAAAATAAAAAATAAAAAAAATAAAAAAAAAATAAAATAAAATAAAATAAAAGTAATTAGACTTTAATTAAAGGCACAAGGTGCCATAGTAGAGTAAATCATTATCCTTGGTAGAAATTGGAATGAAATTTGAATATACATTGTCCAGAGGTTTCTGTTTATTTATCTTTTTAAATCAATTGTTGCTTCCTATTAATAACTTTAGGAAACGATAATTTAAATCCCATATCAGACCAGCTACACACATTCCAGTCTCCGGTGCAAAATGAAACCATAGTACCCATTTTCAAGACGGTAAAACAGAGTTATATTAAAACAAGCACTGGGCAGAGTTATAAATTCCTTCTGAAACAAGAGGAATTTATGAAATACTGTATTGATTTATATAGTATGTTAAAATATAGTGAAAATTTTTAACATATCTGGTAACAATTTAAATGAAAAAATTAAATATTTGTAATATATTCTACAATAGTGATAATTTATCATGTGATACCATTACAATATTTGAACATTTTTATGTTAAATGTGCAGTTTATTTATGAACATAAGTTTAGCTTTAAGATTTTATGGACAATTACAAGGGCATTCAACAGTTTCTCAGCAGTCAATAGTTTCTTCAAATTGGTATTCATATAAAAATCTATCTAAAATTTTAATATTTGCAATATTGTAAATACATCATGATATGTGAACATGTTAACTATAAGAACATAATTCTGATTTTCCTATTAAAAGATATAAATAAATTATATTCAATAAATATCTAATAATTTAAAATACATATATATCTTTAAATTATGAATCATCCAAACACTTCCATGTGGAAAACAATGTCCTCAGATAGGCTCAATAATGATCAAACTCATTGGTTTTAAATATATTAAAAACTTTAAAGTTTTGTAGCATTTTTGGTCATTATTATATTTTCAAGGTAGGAAGATGAAACGTCATTATTCACATTTGTTAGCTTGAATCATTAACTTTCAAAGATGTTCAGTTACAGTATTTGGGACACAATTTTTATTCTTGCCCTCTACCACACAAATATTAAGTAAAGGTTCTATACAGAAACAAAATGAATATGGAATAGTCAACATTGGAGCATGTCCAAATAAACTGGCTATAATTCAGATTTAAAAGAAATTCATTTGGCTGACAACCATGCAAAAAGAACAGTTTGCCTATAAGAAGAAAATGAAATCTGTTGGCCTCAACTTTTACCACCGAAAGTTATAGAAACCATACATATTTTCTCCCCTGTTTGGATTAATGTGGCTCTCAGTAAACTATTTCAAGTGAACAAAATGATTTAGGAAAAGAAGACTTTAGGGTAGCCTGTTGGAAGCCTGACAAGCTCAAGTACTTCTAATTAAGTCTAAAGGGAAAGGTACATGTCTTACAGGTGTGACTAGCACTTAAATACAAGCGGAATAAAAGGTTACTCTAAAGAGGGTTGATATTGTAGTATATTTTAAAAAGCCCTGAAACCTGGATTAAAAGGGACTATCATGGTTCAGGAACCAAAAATACATTTGAGTTTGCAAATTTTTGTGGGCAGATGTGGCCAATGAAGGTTATAAAAGGAAATGCTTTCCCAGAGTACAGATTCAAGAGCTATTGATTTAAAAACAAACAAACAAACAAAAAACAGTTGAGCATGCATTTCTATCAGGAGTAAAACTAAAGCCTAATCAAAGAATATTCTCTATTACTAAAGCAGGAAAATCTTGCACTATTTGCCCACAAGTATTTCAAAATCTCTATAGACCAATGACTGCTATGTGGCTTCCATTTTTCTTTTCAAATAGGAGTGTATACTATAGTTGCTCTGTCCTCCTTTCACTATTGTATGCTAATTTTCTCTATTTAGTTCACAGGCCTTCACTTTTAGGGGATACGCCATCTGGTCTTGATGAATAGAAGCCAATCACAAGACCCTATATTTCAAGCCTGAGGCCATGAATATATGAACTCTCTGGGGTAACTTTCTTTGAGAGGAAGTTTATTTTTCATGCAGAAGAGAGGGAAGTGACTCATTGTTGCAATAGAATGAACCTGTTAGATTGTACTATTGTCAAAGCTAGTCACTCACTCCCCTGGAATAAAATTTCCACTCATGCCCTTTCTCATGTAACACTGTCACATGGCCATGTGATCTGCTTTAGTCAGTAGAACAAATATGTCAGTGTTTCCAGCAGAAGTCTAAGAGGAATTGCATGTTTTCACCAGTCCTTTTTGCTCTTCTGTCCTCTGCGTCGAGAACAGCACAACCCAGATAAGAACTGATACTTCAGTATAGGTTCCACATAAAGTCCTAATGAGCCAACCCAAATCAGGAGAGCCCAACAAATTTGAATCTGAAACATCGAGGTTGTTTCTTGCTGTAGCAAAAATTGAATAATATAATATATTTAAAGATAAATATTTAGGAAAACATATTTGAACACTCAAGCAATAAACCAAACAAAATTTGTACCACAAGCTCTTCTTAAAGAAATTATCAAGGTAAAAACAACAATTGGACATAAGGTGACTTGAGAAACTAAAGCAGAATGATTGATGATATGAAATTCAACTTATTTAATGACAAAACTAAGTCTAAAGTAGAATATAATGAAATGTAATTAACCCTAGAATATATTAATAATATAATTAATAATATTTAACAGGGAATATAAATTATGAGGTTGTGAAATCACTCTTTAGCTATTTTGAAACTGATCTATAAAAAACAAGGATATTCAAAGTTTAAAAAGGAGAAAAAACCTATAAAATTGTATAGTGCAAAGTGTAAACCATAAGGTAAACTATAGACCATGGTTAGTTGCAATGCTTCAATAATTGTTCATCAATTGTAACAAATATACCACACTAATGCAAGATATTACTAGGGGAAAATATGAGAGAGCAAGGGGGCAGGGTTTATGGGAAACCTTAAATTTTCGATATAACTTTTCTTTCATCTAAAACTTATTTAAAAATAAAGAAAAAAAAAAAAGTTGGGATGCCCCAAGTTGGAAATGGGAAATCAAGCAGCTTTGTAGCAACTCAAAGGACTAGAGCTTTTCGGCAAGGAAATGCATCACCCATCCTGAAAATAAACACACAGGAACTTAAAAAAAAAAAGGAGACAAGAGAAAAAAAAGAAACAAGAATATTAGAAAAATATAGTCATCTAAAAGCAGAAAGTGTAATTAATGATCACTGTGTTATGCCAACGACGATCCCTTTCAGTGAAAGACTCATCACCTTGTTGAGAAGCAGAGTGCTGTTGATAGACAACTTTTAGCTGTTTGCTCCTTCAGTGATTGCTTTAGCTACAGACAGTCACCTTGCCCAAGCCACACTCCACCACTTCCAATGACTTACAGGAATATAAATAAATCTCAGCTCAAGTTGGAACAACTGGAAAGGACCAAATCAGAGCTCCTAGATTCACCAGTCTAGCCTGTTGCTGGATGTATACTTCAGCCCAACTTCTCCCTCTGCCAAGTATCTCTCCCTTTCACAAATGTGGATGCACATTTCTTAATAAATCTCCTAACCACAACAACCCCCCAAGTCATTAACTAAGGTTGATACCTACATAGTGGTTGGCCTAGGGTGGTATCAACTCACCTCACCCTCTTTAGTTTGGATGTTAAAATTGATGGAGCCACACACACTAAGAAGATATAAAAGGATTGGCTACTCATGGAATGTTTGAGAGACAGTGGCTAGTGGCTTGGGGGTTTATTGTGGTTAGGAGATGAAAAAAATGTATTTTTATTAGAGAGGTTGTGAACTTAGAAAACAATCATTTATATATGTGGAATTCCCATATAACACCCTTCCACCAACACACTACATTGTTGTGGAACATCTGTTAGAGTAAGAGATAATATCATCAGACTATTACCACAAACTCTGATCCACAGCTTACATTTGGTATATTTTTTCCATACCCCGTCATTATTAACATAGTACATCTTTGGCATCGATATTAACTATGGTCATAGGTTACATTAGTTGTATTTTTCCCATGCTTCCCCACATTCTTACCACCTTGTAATAGTGATGTACATTTATTCTAGTTCATAGAAGGATATTCTTTTATTTGTGTTATTAACCACATTTGTCATCCATCTCTTGATCATGATGTTACTCAGTCCCTAGATTATTGTCTAGCTTGCTTTCAATTGACATTTACATCTCTCAACTACACTGTCCATCCACAAGCCCATTTATAAACCAACTGCATTATTTCTACTCAGTATAATGTGTTCTATCAACTCTATCCATTTCTACATTTTTACAGTAAAGTTAATTAAAACGTCTACATACTTTAAACACCGGTACACCTTCGCAGCCCTCCTCTTATCTCCTAATCACTCTTACTTTAGGTTTTAACTCCATGCATTTATCTTTGTATTTAGTTCATGTTACTGAGGCCATGCAATATTTGTCCTTTTGTGTCTGGCTTATTTCATCCATGTTATCACATGTGTACCAATTTCATTTTTTCTTACAGCAGCATATTATTCAAACTTATGTATATACTAAACTTTGTTTATCCATTCATCATTTGATGGGCACTTGGGATGTTTACATCTTTGGGCAATTGTGAATAAAGTCACTATGAAAATTGGTGTGCAAATGTCTGTTCACGTCACAGTGTCAGTTCTTCTGGATATATTCCTAGTAAAGGAATTGTGGGTTCATATGGCAGTACTATATTTAGATTTCTGAGGATCTGCCACACTGTCTTCCACAGAGGCTGCACAATTCTATATTCCCACCAACAGTGAAGGAGCGTTCCTGTTTCACAACAAACTCTCCAGGTCTAATTGTTTTGTTTTGGTTTTTCAATAATAGCATTCTATGTGGTGTGAGATGATATCTCATTGTTGTTTTGATTTGCATTTCACTAATAGCTAGTGATAGTGAATATTTTTTCATGTGATTTTGGCCATTTGAATTTCTTCTTTGGGAAAATGTTTATTTAAGTATTATGCCATTTTTAAATTGGATTGCTTGTCCTTTTATTTTTGAGTTCTATGGCCTCTGTATATATAGTTGAAATCGAACCCTTATCAGAAATGTGGTTCCCAAATATTTTCTCCCATTGAGTGGGTTGATTTTTCACCTTCCTGGAGAAGTTGTTTGGATCACCAAAGTGTTCAATTTTGAGGAGGTTCCATTTATCCGTGTTTTCTTCTGTTGCTCTTGCTTTCGATGTATCCACCACATACCACGAGGTCTTGAAGATGTTTCCCTACATTTTCTTCCAGGAGCTTTATGGTTTTTCTTTTATATTTAGGTCCTTGATCCATTTTAGCTAATTTTTTGTATAAGGTGTGATATAGGGGTCCTCTTCCTTTCTTTTGGATTTGGATAGCCAGTTTTCACAGCACCATTTTTTGAATACACAGTACAGCCCCAGATCGGTGGGTTTGACAGCCTCGTAAAAAAAATCATTTGACCAGAGATGTGAAGGTCTATTTCTGAACCGTTAATTCAGTTCCACTGATCTATGTGTCTATCTTTACACCTGTATTATGCTGTTTTACCACTGTAGCTAGGTAATATGATTTAAAGTCCACAAGTGAGAGTCCTCCAACTTCACTCTTCATTTTTAAGATGTTTCTGGCTATTCAGGGCCCTTACTCTTTCAAATTAATTGGATAATTGTGTTTTCCATTTCATTAAAAAAATGCTGGAGGATTTTTTATTGGGATTACAGTGAATCTATATATTAATTTAGGTAGAATTGACATCTTAATGATATTTGGTCTTCAAATCCAAGAGCACAGAATGTTCTCCCATTTATTTAGGTCTTCTTTGATTTCTTATAGCAATGCATTGTAGTGATCTGCATGCAAGTGTTATATGTGCTCAGTTAAGTTTATTCTTAAATATTTGATTCTTTTAATCACTACTGTAAATAGAATTTTTTCTTGACTTCCTCCTCAGATTGAGCATTACTAGTGTATAGAAACACTAACAATTTTAGCACATTAATCTTGTATCCTGCCACTCTGCTGAAATCATTTATTAGCTCTAGCAGCTTTGTAGTAGATTTTTCGGGACTTTCTAGGTATAGGATCTTATCATCTGCAAATAGCTAAAGTTTTACTTACTTTCCACATTTGGATGTCTTTTATTTCTTTTTCTTGCCTGATTGCTCTAGCTAGAACCTCTAGCACCATATTGAACAATAGAGGTGACAGTGAGCATCTTGTCTTTTTCCCCATCTCAATGAGAAAGCTTTCAGTCTTTTACCATTGAATACACTGTTAACTGTGGGTTTTTCATATATGTCCTTTGTCATGCTGAGAAAGTTTCCTTAAATTCCTATTTTTTCATAGTATTTTTATCAAGAAAGGATGCTGTATTTGGTCAAATGCCTTTTCTGCATCAAGCAATAGGATCATGTGATTTTTCTTCTTTCATTTATTTATGGGGTGTATTACAATGATTGATTTTCTTGTGTTGAACAACTCTGCATGCCTGGTATAAAACCCACTTGATCATGATGAATAATAGTTTTAATGTCTTGTTAGATTCAATTAGCAAGTATTTTGTTGAGGAATTTTACATCAGTATTCATTAGGGAATAAGTCTGTAATTTTTTTTTTTTTTTTTTTTTTTTTTTTTTGTAATATCTTTATCTGGCTTTGGTATTAGGGTTGATATTGCTTCATAGAATGAGTTTGGTGCATTCCTACTTGTTCAATTTTTTGGAAGAGTTTGGTATTAAATCTTCTTTGAATGCTTGGTAAAACTCACCTGTGAAGCCATCTGTCCTGGAATTTTCATTTCAGAGAGTTGTTTGTTGGTGGTTTTGATCTCTTTACTTGCAATTGGTTTGTTGAAGTGTTCTATTTCTTCTGGGGTCAATGTAGGTTGTTCATACATTCCTAGGAACTTTTCCAGTTTGTCTGCATTGTCTTGTTTGTTGGCATATGGTTGTTCATAGTATCCTCTTATGATATCTTTTATTTCTGTGGGGTCAGTAGTAATGCCCTGGTTTTCATTTTTTATTTTATTTATTGGCATCTTCTCTCTCTCTCTCTCTTTTTAATTTGTCAGTCTAGCTAAGGGCTTGTTGATTTTTTAAAATCTTCTCAAAGAACCAAATTTTGGTTTTGTTAATTCATTCTATTGTTTTTTTGTTCTCAATTTCATTTATTTCGGTTTTGATTTTTGTCATTTCATTCATTCTGCTTGCTTTGGGAATACCTTGCTTTTCTTTTTCTAGTTCCTCCAGCTGTGTACTTAAGTCATTGATTTTAGCTCTTTCTTCTTTTTTAATGTAAGCATTTAAGGCTATAAATTTTCCTCTCAGCACTGCTTTCACTGCATCCCATAAGTTCTGATATGTTGTGTTCTCATTTTCAATTGCCTTGAGATATTTATTGATTTCTCTCACTATTTCTTCTTTGACCCACTGATTATTTGAGTGTGTTGTTTAATCTCAATATATTTGTGAATTTTCCCTCTATCCAACTGTTGTTGATTTCCAACTTTATTCTATTATCATAAGAGAAAGTGCTTTGTATAATTTAGGTCTTGTTGAATTTATTGAGAGCTGCTTTGCGACCCAACATATGGTCTGTTCTGGAGAAAGATCCATTAGCACTTAAAAAGAATGTATATCCTGCTGTTTTGGGGTGCAATGTTCTGTATATGTTTATTAGGTTTATTCCATTTATCATATTATTCAAGCTCTGTTTCTTTATTAATCCTCTGCACAGATGTTCTATCCAATGCTTAGAGTAGGTTATTCAAGTCTCCAACTATTATTGTAGAGACATTTATTCCTCCCTTCAGTTTTGCCAGTGTTTACCTCAGGTAATTTGGGGTATCCTGGTTAGGTGCATATACATTAATGATAGTTATTTCTTCCTAGTGAGTTACTCCTTTTATTAATATATAATGCCCTTTCTTGTCTCTGATAACAGTTTCACTTTTAAAGTCTATTTCATCCTATATAAATATAGCTACTCCATATTTTGTTTTCATTTTCATTTTTGTTTTTTGTTACTGCATGTTTGGAATATCTTTTACCAGCCCCTAACATCCAATCTATTGGTGTCTTTGGGTCTAAGGTGAGTCTCTTGTAGATAAGCATATAGATAGTTCATATTATCTTATCCATTCCACCAGTCTGTGTCTTTTGATTGGAGAGTTTAATCCATTAACATTCACTATTATTACTATAAGGGTAATTCTTGGTTCACCCATTTTGACCTTTGGGTTTTATCTGTCATATTTTATTTTCACCACTCTTTTTACATGTTTAGTTACTTTTACTGATATAATCTTCATTTCTAGACTATCTTCCAAGCCTCTTTCCTGTATTTTCTTTTCAGGCTGTAACACTCTTAAGTATTTCCTGCAAAGCTGATCTCTTGGTTACAAACTCTCTCAGTTTCTGTTTATCTCTGAATATTCTAAACTAACCCTCATTTTTGAAAGACAATCTTGCCAGATATGATTCTTGGCTGGCTGATTTTCTCTTGCAGTATCTTAAATATATCAACCATTTCCTTTTTGCCTCCATGATTTCTGATGAGAAATCAGTACTTAATTGTATTGGGTATCCTTTGTATGTCATGCATCACTTTTCTCTTGCTGCTCACAGAAATCTCTTTGGCAACTGACATACTGATTAGTAAGTGTACTGGACTAGATCTATTCTGATTTATTCAGATGGGAGTATGTTGTGCTTCTTGGACATGGATAACTACATCCTTCAATAGGGTTGGGAAGTTTTCAACCATTATTTCCTCAAATATTCCTTCTGGCACTTTTCACTTCTCCTCTCCTTTTGGGTTACCCATGACTCATATACTTGCACATCTTTTGCTGTCAGTTATTTCCTTGTGATCCTGTTCAATTTTTTTTCCACTCTTTTCTTTATCTGTTTTTTTGTATGTTTGCTTTCAGAGGCCATGTCTTCAAGCTTATTGATCATTTCTTTTGCCTCCTTAAATCTGTTGTTATATGTATTTTTAATTTCATTTATTGTGCCTTTCATTCCCATAAGATCTGGTATTTTTCTATGTATGCTTTCAAATTCTTCTTTGTGCTCATTCAGTGTCTTCTTAATATACTTAATTTCTTTAGTCACCCCATTGAATTAATTAAGGAGATTTGTTTGAACATCTATGATTAGTTGTCTCAACTCCTTTATGTCACCTGGAGGCTTATCTTGTTCCTTTGACTGGGCCATATCTTCATGTTTCTTGGTATGGATTGTAATTTTTAGTTGTTGTCTTTGCATCTGGCTTATAAGATTTATTTATTCTGGGTGCAGTTTCTGTTTTAGGGCTTTCTTCTCCTTTCTTCCTTGCTGGTTGTGTAGCAGGAGCCAAGGATATAGTTGGTACTGTAAGCTCTGCAGGCTGATGCTCCTTGCATTGCCTCAGGAATGGATGAAACTTTTCCTAATTTTCTCCTCTGCCAGGGTTGGGATGGGGCCACAGCCATGTGTAGTAATCCAAGCCATGCAGGCCAAGACTGTCTGTATTTGCCCAGAGAGACTGATGAAGCTTCATGCCCCATTAGACCCTTCCTATCCCATGGGGGGGGGGATGGTAAGAGTGGAGTCCCAGGCTCTCAGCTAACTGTGTGGGCCCAAAGCACCTGAAGTTTCCCAGAGATCTGGTGCAGGGCCTCCCAGTTTCCTCCCTGCTGGAGGTGGGGATGGAGCCTATGCTAGAGCTGCAATCTGATTTGGGTGGAAAGAATCAAGTCCCTACCATCTCTTTGATTTTCAATCAGCTCCACTTCCCCTCAAGCAGCGGAGTTAAAATGGTGGCTCCCGGCCTTTTTCCAACTTGGGCAGGTTCAAACTTTAACTGTTCTTAGGATTACACTTTAGCTAGCTGAATTTCCTAATCAGCAGCTGAAGTGGTGCTCTTCCTCCCCTGATTTTGGGAAATGGAGCTTCCAATTCCAGCCACAGAATAGCTCCCCATACAGTGGAGGATAGGCACTGACCTCTGTGGCCCTACTCTGTGGAGTGCTCTCATCATGAATCTTTACTGCAGATGGGTAGTCTCCTCCTTCCACTCTTTCAAGGATGTTGTAAGATGCTCTTCTGGTCTACTTGGTTCCCCAAACCTGTGCCTTAGGTAGCTCTGGGTGATTACTAACTGCTCTGTCAGATGAGCTGATTCTCGGAGCTCCTTACTCTACCACCATCTTGCCCCTCCTCCTAAAATATTTATTTTTGATGTAAAGTATTAGTAGGAAAATGCTACTTTAATTTAAATCTACTTGAAATGTATTAGGTTTGAGCTCCAGTCCCTTAATGTAATATATTTAAAATAAGCATTCTATAAGATAAAATCATTGGATTTACTAAAACTCACAAGATAATCTAACACTCATGACCACTGTGTATGTGTATATATATATATATCTTCTTATATGGATTTCTATTAAAATTTAAAAGCAGTTTCTCTACTGGGTTTATTATATTGTTGAAATACTCTGCTGTATATTGTTGAAATACTCTGCTGTAGCTGAATTCCTTGAGAAAGTATCTTCTACAGCAAGCCTTTAGAAATTTACTCAACAGGAAGAATCAAAATAGTGGCATTCACTCACATGCATTTTCTTATCTTGAAGGTATTCAGGTAACAGGTGAAAAAAAATAATGGTAGAAAAATGTTGGCATTAAAACATCTGGTCAAAGACTAAACTTTAGACCCAATGATAACCCCCAGATAAACACACAGTGATTGTTCTTGAAAATACTATGCTAAGATTATAATTCTAAATATGGGAAAAATCAAAATGATTTATTTTATAGAATAAAGTAAGTTATAACTGGCCCTGAAAGAAACCTTACCACCTGCCTATGAAAGTAAGTTTTAGTTGCAAGTGAGTTGAGTAAACAAGCCTTAAAAAGCTTTCAGAGAAATGAAACAACAAGGAGTAGAAATGGGAAAAGAAATGACACACAGAGAACAAAGAATCCAATCATTTCTCTAACTGCAGGGATGCCTCATGACTATGTCTGTGAAATCAGTGTCCAGGGATTATCAGTCTGTCCTCTCTTTTTAGTTTTCAAGTAGGAGGAATGTCTGGGTGACTGCTATTTTTTTTTTTTTTTTTCAGTTTCTTCAATAATGATTGTGAGATACTCTTTCCTTATAGGAAAATCCTAGATTACAATATTATTTCATGGAGACATTTTTAGTTGTATACCATAGTACTAAATACTTAATATAGTACCAATAATTGAATTTCATTTTGGAAAGAATAAATTTATCTACTCAGCAATATATAGAAACCAAGAATCTTCTGGCTTATGAAACATGACTTGCTCCTCTTTGTGTATTTTGATTTTGTGACAGCTGGCACTCAATATTCTCAACCCTGGTACATTCAATGAACCAATAAATTAGAGATATAAATAATGATATATAGAGTAGGTGGTAATTAATCTATGATGTCTTAGAAAAATTATGGGCTTTGAATGCACAGTTCTGAGTTCAAATTTTAGTTTGAAACTTAAACATTATATAACCTTCTAAAAATACTTGAAGTGTTTGGATCTTCAGCTTCGTCATTAAAAATAATGCAAAATTATTGGGATGATTAGCATTGATATATATCAATTAGCATGGTGCCCAGGAATAATATCTATCATTTAGTAGCTTAGGTACCTGATACATAGAATATATTACATAATAATTCTAGGGTGAGTCATTAGTAAAATATCAACAATTCCCAACCTAAACCCTATCATGTTCTGATGCTTTTCCATGAGTTTTGCATAGTAAAATAAGATTGAAAAGCAGTGTATAGTAACAGAAATTGCAGGTCTATTTTTGTAGGTTATGAATTTAAAATGTACAGGAATATCATCACAGGGACCAGGCTTGTACTCAATCTGCACAACAGTATATGGCAGTCATATTTGCAATTACTCCTTTGGAGATTCAAAATGACCATTAGCATATCAGAAGATTTAAGAAATTTTCTTGTAAAGATTTACCTAAAATATAAACAAGGCTTCCCAGACATATTTGATCACATATAAGCTACATTTATAGAAATAGTTTTCCTTAAACCAACTTTTAGAAAATTTCCAAATATTCACATAATTATCAGGTACATCAAAGAGGTTATTTTAGGCTATATAGACCTCATATAAAAATGAGTGAGATATTAGAGTGAATTGTTTATATATATATATGTATATATATATCTCTTACTTAACTTCTATGTACCTTAGTTTGTTCATGTGTAGGTATAAAATATTAACCTTTTTTTCCTTGCTACTGTGAAGTTTAGAGATAATATTCATAAAACATCTAGTCCTGTGATTATCACAAAATAAGCATTCAAAAAATGATATGAATAATAAGAATAATATTACATATTTGATGATACTATAATCAATACTTCATTATTTTCCCCCTCTTTTATTTTGGAGCCACTAAAATATTGTGTTCATTTCAGAGACTTATCTTTTAAGCCATCTTCTTTGGTAATACTCACTTAATGAGCTGGTCATTCTCACCCTCTCCAGTGAATTATTTTTGCTAGATTACAAATATCTACAAATATTTCTCATTCTAAAGCATAATTCTTTTTCCTCATCTCAATCACTTAGTATGTTCTTCTGCACTTTCTTTTACAGCCAAAGTCCTTAAAAGAATTGTCTATCTATTTTATCTCACTTCCAATTTACTCCTTACTCCACTGCATTTCGGTTTCTCCCCACCCTGCTGCTCTGACCTAAAGTGGAACTTTGGAGTTTACCCTAACTCTACCACCTCTTCATAGACAAACAGCCTTTCCATTATCCACCAATCAGTTATCATCTTCTCTGAAATTGTTGTCTGCATAAATCCATACTATTTTTTATCCTTAAAACTTAGTATTCCCCTTGATTGGGCACTCATTATTGATCACGTCTACCTAATATTTTCCATCAGAAAGCTTTATAATTTCTACCTCTATAATATGTCTCCAATCCATCTACCTTTTTCTTCATTTCTACTACTTCCATGTCATCTAGTGGTTCTTTAACTGGGATCCAAAGACCACCAAAAGATCAATGGATAAAACTCTAGTTAAATATAATTGGTTTACTTTAAAGTCTTAAGGATTTTATGTCATACATTTTAAAAATATTATTATGAGAATTGGTTGATTAGTTTGATCAGACAGTTACAGGTATCTTAAGTCACCCTCAGAATTCAGGTTTTTTGTGTATATAATTCATTTTCATTGACCCTTTTCATAATGATTTTAGATAATTTTGGTTTTTACTTTGCTTTCCTCTTGTGATTGTTCTTGGTTTGGTTTTCAATTTTTTTGCAGCTGGTAGTCTTCAGGTTTGATAGTTAATACACACAGAGATGGCAAAATTAAAATAAGTTCCTATTTTATTTAAATTAAGATATAGGAATTTATTGAATAAAAATTGAAACACAGAACAGAAGCAGATCTATTGTATCATAGTCCATAGTACAAAATTTGAGGAGGTAAGTATGTCACAGATTTAAATTTGAAATTGTTTATACAAGGCAGTGTTCTGAAAGGTATAAGAAGTTCAACATTTTCTGTGCCACAGGCTTTTTGTACTAATTACATCTTCAGTTAAGAATAGCTGTACACAATCTCTGCGCCTTGTATACTCCTAAAACAAACTCAGGGTCTACGAGACCACCCCTTTACCAGAGTGAGAAAGCAGATTCACATACAGAAATCTGAAACTAGCCTGTCATTGGAAACTAACCACATGTTCACTTCTTGAGGAGTAGAGTGAGTGATACAGGAAAGGTGAACACTTATTTTCAAAATTACTGGTTACCATAGTAACTGCATTTATAATTCATGTGTGTATGCATGTGTGTGTATATGTTGCAAATACTGCTTTTTGAGAGATAGTTTAAAACTCTCCTATAATGCAAGAAGTAGATATCTAATGGCAATCATTTTAAAATCTGGTATATTCTTCCTCAATACCCATGCATGACTATCTTAGTTCCACAGATCTCCACCATTTTCTCATTGGCTAGATATTGGAAGAAGAAGGATGAATCCAGTTGCAATGGTTTGATACCTGGATAGATTTTGAAGCCAATTATCAATTATACAAAATTATGTTTGAAATAAAGAGTCTAAATGATTCATGTCAAAGAGATCAGTTATTACTCCCTTAATCTTCCTTCAAAATGGCCTCTAGAGATATCTAGCCAGCATTTTATTTATTTTATACACTCAAGAATAGAAAGGGTGTGTGTAGAATAGGAGAGAACACAATGTTAAGCTTTGGTATAACTTCTCTTACCTCTATGAATACAGACTGGCTTTAGGACTTGTAAACTGAATATTGTCAGTCTAAGTCACAATTTTTGGTCATTATAATTTATGTTTTATAAATTGAACAATTCTCAACTTTCTAATACCATTTAAAAGATTAAGTCCCTTGTTACCATTACAACACTTGAACGAGAAGTTAACATCACCTGAATGTCTACTAGTGCTAGTATGATCTCCAAATTTCTGTTCCATCCACACAGTTCAAGGATAAGGATTTGGCTGAGGGATATATGTTACTTTTTCTGCAAGTCTTCTCAAGTTTAAATATATATATCATTTGGATTATAGGTATATAATCCAAAAAGGAAAGATATTGCCCAAGAAATCTTGCTTACATTAAAATAAAAAGATATTTTAATAGGGCAACCCCATAGGTTTGCATACCAATTGTCCTTCCATTTTCTCTATATCAATTTATCTATATTCATGCAAAAAATCTTTGATTTTGGCTGTTCTGCAGTTAACCAACTTGAATTGGAGCCCTCTCTTAGGTACAGTTCCTATCAAAAGCCTTGGTGCCTTATCAGTGAGCTTTATTTTGGAATCTGTGCTCTTGACATTGACAGAATTGGACTCAAATAAGTCCTCCCTGCACATGGTTCATCAGTCCCTTCTATTCAAACCTATATGTGATGTTGGAGTTTTTAGGTATACTTCCAGAGACTGGAGCCTCTGGCCTACCTAGGTGCCAGGTGTACGTGGAATCTCGGTGGAGCTACAACTCCTACCCTACAGCTCAATGGACTCATCCAAGTCACCTGATGAGGAGACAACGATGGGCAATGGCCATCCCAGGGAATGGAGAGGGCCTGCATCTGTAGGCAGGATCATCCCACCCACCATATCCATGGGATATAAGCCCTCTCTCACTTGGAGGTGTAGTGGACATCACCATCCCAGTCCCCTCAGGATTTGGGGGAAGAACTATGGACTAGAGTGGACTTAATGGTATTCTGTTGTACACATATGGTGATTCTAGCAATGGAAGAAATTATAACAGTGAGGTGGAGCCAGTGGCCACTGGACACTTTCGGGGCAGGGAGGGGATGTGCAGTTGAAATACAGGAGCTTTTTCGGGATTTGGAGGTTGTCCCGAGTGCCGTTGTGGCAACGAATGTAGGCTATTTAAAATCAGCACACACCATTCAGAACTGTGTGGGAGAGAGTGTGGCATACGATGTGAACTGTGGTATATGGTTGATGGCAAGGCCCCAGGATGTGTAAGTCCATTGAGGGTGATGGGCCACACTTGTGGGAGATGTTTGTGTGGGATGTGGTGGGAGATGTGGGAGGTGGGGAACATGGGAATCCCAGTAGGTTCTGTGTAATATTTTAGGTAATCTAAGCACCTCTTAAAAATATATATATATATAAAAATAACATTTTTGTAAGCAAATGCACATATATGCATATATATTTATATATCATTTTACAAATATTGGTATGTGTTGTGAAAATTTTGATTTTTACCCACAATAAAAAAATAAATTAATTAAAAAAAAAAAAAGCCTTGGTGCTTTTCAGAATAGGAATGATTGCAGCTCAGGGTTTTCTCAGGACTGTGGGTTTTGGTTCTTGATATTAAAGAGGCAGATCATTAATTGATAGAAGCTTCATTCCAGATGGTAGGTGATAATGGTACATTTAAGAAGTTGTGCTGAGTTAGGAGAAAAATTTAATTGACTCTTGGCCAAGACATTTCTTTCACCAAAGATGATATTTTTATACTCTGTATTCACATATGATATCATTACAAGGGCAAGCCCTAAAAAAAGCAGGAGTCCTTAGGAACATATTTATAATTTCTTCCTACACCTTTATTTCTCTCTCTTTTTTTTTTTTTTAACACTATGTGTCTTCCTGATTATTATGAAACTCTGTAATTCTATCATTAAATCAGAACCTTGGCAACAGCTGTATGTTATTTAAAGTTAATTACATCTTATTCTATGTAACAACAATTTCTGGCACTCAAATAAATGATTATGGATGATGACAATGGCTCTTAAACTGGATGTCTTGATTTAAGGGGGAGGTATGATTTGAAACTTTACTTATAATAATAACTGCACTCTATCATGGTCTTTATATCATTTTTTCATATGTGGTGGTAGATTTACTTTCTATTCATGTGTTGAACATTTTATGCCTGAAGCAAAACTCCAGGATTAGTTTATTTAGGATGAATAGGTTAAGTTGAGTATGGAAGCCAGAACAATAAAACTCCTTATCATCAGTGGCACAGAAGGCCACAAATCCTTCTGAAAAATAGGTGCTTAGGGATACTACGTGAGCATTTCCCATAGTCCTAAAATTGGGCTTTTTAATGCATGACCAACAGTGAAATTCAAATAAGAACCTTAGATGTTATATTGCAGTGTGGGGATTTTAAATTAAATTATTCATTTTTATGCAATTTCAATAATTCCTGAGGAAAAAACCAATGCAATATCAAGTATTTATTTACTTCATTTTCACAGGAAATAATGTGAACAAAAAATTTGGGGAGAGATTTTTAAATTCTTGCTAAAGCAAATAGCTAAATTCTGAATACAATCATTGCTGTATTTGTCTATGATAAATCATCTTTTAAAAACATTTCTTATATTGTTAATTCTTTTTCCTCTTATTTATTTTATGTGGATAGAATATCTCATGGATCAATGGAAGCTTCCATATCAATATGTGCAAATTATTTATGCAAATGTATATACATGAAAATATAGGCATTTTAAAAAAATATTATGTAACTGTCAGTGTGAAACTTCAGAAGCATCCCAATGAATATTTACTAGTATTATATTCTTATACTTTAAGTAAGATATACCATGCAAATAAACAAAATGTAAGAGAAGTGTTTGCTTGTATTTGTTTCAAATTAATTTGAAGTATATTCTTTTATTCTTTAAACATGATGCTTTAAAAATTGCATTTTTACACACAGTGTTTCAAATTTCCTGCATTATTTTTAAGACAGTAATTTGATGAAATGAGTACTTGTGGGCATATTTTCATTTAACATAATTTAGATAATAGTCTTCTTTTGTCAACTGTAAGTCTAATAACAATTTTTGTAAAATTATCCCAGCTTAATTATTCACTAGTTTAAATTAACAGATTCTTTTAAGGTATATTTAAAGAATACATACACTATAATACTTTTGGAGCATAAAACAAATCTGACAATCTTGCAATAATTAAAGAACAACCTAAGGTCATACAATCAAGGCCATAGAAAGAAGCAATATGGTATTAGGTAAATCCCTGTATGGTAAATATAACAACTTGAGGCTGATGTGAATCTCTAACAAGTTGTGATATTAGTAACAACCACTCTGGTTCTTTGTTTTCACATTTAGAAACCAGGGGTTAGGAGAAGTGTTCTATAACTTATAGTTCTAAAATTCTGTGATTTGAGGATGATAAATGAAAAGAACAATATGATTTGAAGTAATCTCAAAAGACTTCATAAAAGAAGTATGACTTTCTACAAATCATAATAGTTGTATATGATTTGCCTAGGCAAAGAGATGAAGCATTTCTTATGGAAATGGAATGAGGAGAAAAGGGAATTATAAGAGATGGAATAGTGGATGGAAGGGACTCTGCCTCACTTGGAAAAAAGGACCTGAATTATAGGTAGTAAGTGATATACATATAGTGAAAAGCCTTGGATTTTAAAATGAGAGGCTTGGACTACACGTTTTAGAAAATAAAAAGCTGTGGAGCAGCCTGAAGCATGGAAATGGCATGCAGAAATCTGCCTTTAAGTTTTGCAATTCAGAATGAACTGGAATATGGAGATAAGAAAGAATGTCCATCAGAAGGCCACCGCATTATGCAGGTATAAAGGGATGCAAGCATAAACTGTTGGCAGCTAGAAGCAAAGAACAGGGAAAATTCGGCAATCACTTTAAAGAAAACTTGAGACATTTTTTTAATGATTTACATATATATAAAGTCTATGGGGATAACTATGTTGACTTCATCTAATTCTATAGATTATTATTGCTTTATATAACAATTACATCTCAACATTGTTTTTGTATTTTATCTCACTTTTGAAGATGATTTACTTAAACATCTTATATTTTTATTTAGCATGATTCTCTGCCTGGTGATCTGCTACTGATGTAAAACTGAGATAGGAAATAGAATTGAATTAAGACCCAAGTGAGCTTGTTCTGAACTCACAAATTTCTACCTGTGCTTCCCTATATGGTTAACCTGTCAGTTATCTCCATGGTGCCAAGAAGATATTTCAATACAAAATAGTTACTCACTAAATACTGACTGATGTTTAAAGAAATGAATGAACTTAGCATTTTAAGTCTGTTTTCTCATGTATAAAATGCTAGTAATAATGACTCTATATTAGAAAGTGAGATAATTTTTAAAAATTAAATATGTCTAATAGGTACTTTACAAATGCAGTTCTATCCCTAGAGGAGAAATTCGGTCTAAATAACCAAGTTTTAGATTGGATAAATGCTTGATTAGTAAATAATTTAACAATACATTCAGAAATGCTCCCTCTGTGTGTGTCTGATTTTTGTAACAGGTAGTGTTCAATTGTTGTATTTTAAGATTAAGACACTAGGCACAGAGAGGTTAAATTATCTGCCTAAGGTCAAATGACTTCTTAATGTCAACCTCATGGTTAGTTACTTTTGTTACAATTTCTAGTCTAAAGTTCATTGATTCCTATTCACCATCTTTTTAAATATGCCTTTTTATGGTTATGCCTAGTGTTTTGGTGGTGCAAGAGCTTAGATTATAATAAGTGAAGGGAGAGATGTCAGAGATCAGATAAAATCCATGATGTGACACTCAGACTTTATGTTTAGTAGTCAGGAGTCCTTGAAAAGCTTTAAACCTGGAAATTTGACTTAGCATGATTTTTATTTTTTATAATAATTTGATTTTTATTTGTTATAGTTCAAATTGCCATTTATGTGAAGTAATGATTTAGGGTGAATGATCCTAGAGTTTGTAATGCCCAGTTAGCATCTAAGGCAGTGGTGCACATGAGAAATAATGCTGGAGAAGGAGAAATGCAAAATAGAATGAGAATGAGAAAAGACACACATTGCAGTTCAAATTGTATCTGTAATGTTTTATATTGGCTTACTCAGACAAAGGTGTGGAGAAATATTAGGATTTGATACAGAGGATTTACTATGTTTTATTTGCAGTATAGATCTGGAATTTTGATGTATTTTATAATAAAATATAGAGATAATATGGTTTTGAGTTCAGGCTGTGATAGCAGGGATATAGTTGAGGGAAATTATTTTAAAGATGGTTAGGGACTAAACTAAGGGACTACAGGAGAGAAAAGAATCAAGAATAATTCCTAGGTTTCTAGAAAGGGTATACAAGTATAGGGTGATGAAAAGTAAAAACAAAGATATAAAAGGTGAGATTTAGAGGGTATTATATATAAGACAAGAGTATATTTTTAAAATGCAGTATCCAGGGTATTTAAGAAAGACATTGTCTCATGGGCAAAGATGGAGTAGCTGGCCATAAAAGAGAAGAGCAGCACCTCACACTGTGACAATGGAGGAAGAAGGTACAGAGGAATATGACTGTGGATACATCCCTCCCTGACATCAAAATTGTCATATCCTCTACTTTTAATCTAATGTGGCATCCTGGAGTGTTATGATTAGATGAAATGTGACATTTTATTCTATCTTCCTTTCAGTCAGTTTCATAATTTCCATCATCCTGAGGCAAGGACATCCTTTGAGAAAAATAGATTGAGGTTAACATAAAATATATATATTATGAAGTAAATTAATGTGTATAAATAAACATATTGCTGGAACATGCTGTATCAGTTAGGATCCAGTCAACAAAAGAAGACTCACCAGACGTTCTAATAGAGGAGAGGAAGAACAAATCAGACCTTTAGTCACAGCTGGGAGTTGGCTCTGGTTCTCCCTGATGAGTATAAACAATTTCACAAAACGCCAACACCAAATGACTGTAATGGAGTGAGACAAAAACAAGACCACTTCATAAACATGATCGAGCACAGACAAAATTGAGAACACTGTGAAACTACAAAAATAACCAACATAACTCTCTTCCAGTAAACTTGAGAACCTGCTGCTTTTTTCATCAGTTACAAATTACATCCACACTACTCTTCCCATACACTAAATAAAAATTACAAAAGCAATCAGCTATACAATTAACCCTATTTTTTGACAGTACCCAGTCCAGAGAAATTAAACTCCACTTCCTTGAATTCTCCCCCAAATCACCTAAAGCAAAGCCCAAATATAATTATGAATCAAACCTAGCATTCCCTTTTTGAGACATCCTGTAGTTCTCTTTAGCTGTTTTCTTTTTGATTGAAATATGTAATAAACACAATTTGACCAAATGTGTGTTCCTGTTAGTTCTTCTGTGGTGGACATCAACAGAGAGAATTTTAAAACAGGAGGATTTGGAAAGGAAACATTAGTCACTGGTCCCCATTAGTTCCAAAAACCTGCAGTGCATACTCCCTTAGATTTCATAGTCTGATAGTCATTCTTAAAATGATGTTTTTTTTCTCCTCCTTAGGGACTCATGGGGCCACACCCTTTCCACAGGCTTGCCCAAAGGCTATTTTCTTGGTTCCACACTCATCAAGCATCTGGTGGTGGCTAAGCTCCAGATCTCACCCTCCTAGAACGTTGGGTTGACATCCACACTTTCTCCAGTCTCTGGGTTAGAGACTCAAGCCCCTTAGTACAGTGAGGTGGTGGCAAAATTCTCCCTAATCTCTGGCATATAGACCCAATCTCCTCAGAACAGTGAGGTGGTGACCTGGCCTTTGCTACTCCATGGGGAACTTGTCCACCCCTCTCAGAGCAATGGGGTGTCAACCTTAAACTCCCCAACCTACGGGGAACAGGCCCACCCTTCTCAGAGCACTGTGTTGGTGATCTAACTCCCCCCAACCACCCGGGAATGTGCTCCCTCCCTCTCTGTAGCCTGGGGTGACAAAATTCTCTGCAAACAATGGGCTGGAAAATCCACCCTTTTCAAATGCCAGGACAAACTTATGCTCTCCATACATATGGGTGGTGTCCCTCTCTTGGTTCAAGGAGATGTCTTAATTCCAGACCTCAGCTTCCATTATTTTCCTCTTAAAGTAATTTTCCCTTCCAGCTCTCCCTTCTCTGTCTCTTTTAGTCCAGGCTGACAGTGTTTTTTTCCATACAGTTCTTTAAAAAAGCTTGTTGGTTTAGCATGCAGGAATCAGGTGTCCAAGCCATCAGATAGTAGAACTTTCCACAAGTCTTTCCTGGATAATTGCACTTTCAATCCTGGCTTACAAGTCCCAAGCTTAGTTAATTCTTCAAATGGGACACTATTGTCTGGGGCTTTGATTACCAGAGGATTGGAATTTCCAGAATCATTTTCTAGTTTCTTTGTGCCCAACAATTCAGTTCCCAGCTTATCTCTCTTGTCTAAGCATTTTACTATAAGCTGCAAGGAGAAGCCAAGCTACATTCTCTGAGTTTACTTTGGAAAGCTCTTCAGCTAAATGTAGAGGCTTGCCATTTTTAAATACTGCCCTTCATAAAACATCAGGAGACCATCTTGCTAAGCTTTCTTCAACTTTAAACACAGATTGCTTTCCTCCAGTTTCCAATAATAGTTTCATCATTTACTTCTAAGCAAATCAAAAAGTCTCTTTAGCATCCATATTCTTACCAACAGTCTCTTCAAAGCAATCTAGGCCTTTTCTATCAAGCATCTCACAATTCCTCCAAAAAATTCCCCTTACCCATTTATAAAACCATTCCAGCATATTTGGTAATTGAAAAAGCACTACCCCATTCCCAGTACCAAATTCTGTATTAGTCAGCCAAATGGGTACTGATGCAAAGTACCACAAATCTGTTGGTTTTTATAAAGGGTATTTATTTGGGACAAAAGCTTACAATTACAAGGCCCTAAAGAGTCCAACTCAAGGCTGTTTTCTCACCAAAGTCAGTTGCCATGTGTTGAAGCAAATGGTGGATGATCTCTGCCTGGTCTCTTGGGCTTTCTCAGCTGCTCAACTGCTCTGTTCTGTTTGGCTGCAAACTATCAGGCAAATGGCTCCTCTGTCCTCCCAGGGCTTTAGCTGTTTAAGCCTTCTCTTTTCTGTCAATTGGCAAGACCGAAACGACCAAGTTCTCTCCTCTTCCATGTCTTCTTCTGGGTCTGTTTATATCAGCCCACCATGGGGACAAGGACTCAATCCTGAGTCATGCCCTGCTGATCAAAGGCCCTAAATTGATTTTATTAAGTAAACTTAAAACCATTTAGTTTAATATAATCAAAAGATATCACACCCCAAGGAGCAGTCTGCTTTACAAACATAATCTTTCTTTTTTTGAGATTCACAAAAATAATCTCAAACCTAGATATTAGAGTTATCTAGAATGAACTTGAAAATAATTCTAAGTAATATTCCCAAAAGAATAGATAACAATGGAAGATTTGATTAGAGATCTGGAATATATTTTAAAAAGAATCCAATAAAATGGAAAATAAAAATTCTAGACTGGAAAAATAGGAAATTGCAAAGTCAAACTCCATAGATGAGCTTAAAAGGATATTGGATATTGCTGAAGAGACGATGAGTGAGTTGGAAGACGGGTAAGTAGTAAAATTCCAGTGAGGTACAGACAACAAAAAGAACAGGAAATATTCTAAGAAATATGGGAGCAAATGGAGCTAATATCTAACAAAAAGTTGACAGGCAAATTCAGATATGAGTTATGAATATATATATATATATGTTATTGAAAAATATAATGCCTATAAGTTTCTTAATATAAAATTAAGTCACTTATCCTATATGATATTAAAAGAAAAGTTACTTTTTTTACATAATCAATTTAAAAATTACCATTAAATATATGAAACTTTCTATCCAAGAATTGCAACAACTAAATCCCTGAAATCAAAATTATTTCCAATAAATTTTACTTTTCATCAATATATTTTAATTAATTAATTTCTTTTTTTTTCCTCTTAGGTATTTTAACACTACTAGTACAAAAATTTTAAGAATATATAAAAAGTGTTCTTACCTAAAGGGACCCATTTACTGTGTACTCAATAGAATAAGGAAAGAATACCTTGATTCTGTTTCAAGATTTTATTAGGTCAGAATTGGCAAACTTTTTCTGTAAAGTGCCAGATATTAAATATTTTAGGCTTTATGATCCATATGCTCTCTTGTAAATACTGAACTCTATGGCTCCAGCACAAAGCAGTGCTACAAAATATGAAAATGAATGGATATGGCTGTGTTTTACACATTATGATTTTAAGTTGACAATTCTTTGATATTAAGCACTGTGTAACATTCACTGTATTAGTCAGCCAAAGGAGTGCTAATGTAAAATACCAAAATGGGTTGGTCTTTATAAAGGGTATTTATTTGGGGTAGAGGTCCACAGATACCAGGCCATAAAGCATAAGTTTCTTCTCACCAAAGTTCATTGCCACGTGTTGGAGCAAGACAGCTGTCGACGTTTGCCAGGGTTCAGGCTTCTGGGGTTCCTCTCTTCCCGGGGCTGCTTTTCTTTCCGGGCTTAGCTCCTGTTTCCTCCACAAGGTCAGCTGTAGACGATCAGGCGAACCGTTCGCTTCTCTTCTCCTGGGGCCTTCTTTCCAACATCAAAACTGCTTCTCAAAAGACTGCTTCAACTGTCCTTTGCCTTGCCTTTCATATTTGATTCCCCACCCACCAAGGGGTAGGGCTCAACGCCCTAATCATAACCTATTCATGCCCAGATTAACAGATCAGTTTATAGACATGATCCAATTATATTTTTGGAATTCATAATTACATCAAATTGGCCAAAGGTTACATTCACCATTGTCTATTTCCACACTATTTTCATCACCTCAAACCAAAGTTCACACACATTTAGCAGTAGCTCCTCTTCTCCCCCTCCCTCATCCTTGGTAATCACTATTCTGCTTTTTATCTCTATGAATTTGCTTCTTCTAAATGTTTCATATAAGACAAGTCATACAATATTTGTCCTTTTGTGTCTGTTTCTTTCATTCAACATGATATCTTCAAGGTTCATCCATATTGTAGCATGTCCCAGAACTTCACTTCTTTTTACAGCTGAATAATATCCTATCGTATGAATATACTATATTTTGTTTATTTCTTCATCTGTTGATGGACACTTGGGTTGCTTCCATCTTTTGGCAATTGTAAATAATGCTGCAATAAACATCAGTATACAAAATCTGCCTGAATCCCTGCTTTAAATTCTTTTGGGTATATACCTAGGAGTAGAATTGTCAGGTCTTGCAGCAAATCTATACTTAAATTTCTAGGGAATTGCCAAAGTGTTTTTCTCAGCGGCTGCACCATTTTACATTCCCACCAACAAGGAAAGAGGGTTCCTATTTCTCTGCATCCTGACCTTTTAACCTGTGCTCCAGCATTCTTTGATATTATGAAGTCTCCTTTATGTTTCCTCTGACATCTCTCCAACTCCTTTCTAAATTAATCCTAACTTCTTTCTTTACCAACCAAATAAAACTCTATTAATTTAAACATATACTAGTTTGACCATCATTTTTATTATATCCTGGTCCATTAAGGCTACATCCAAATGCCTTCACCTACATCACCTGATACAACTGCTAAATGGAGTATCTAAAACAAGAGGTATCATTCTCCTAAGATTAATTATTCAAAGGACTGGAGTTTTATCTGAACTCAAGAAACATGATTTATTGAAATGAAGGTGTGAAAAAATGTGGAAAGATTTGAGACATGGAAGAAAAATACTCCTGCCCCTCTAGAGAGCAGCAAGGTGAATCAATATCCTCACAGGAAAGTCATAACTCAGTCAAGATACATTTAAGTTTGTAAAATGTCTAGAGAAGGGTTTAACCATGCAAAGGAATATTATTGAAAAATATTTTATTAAAAGCACAGATAAGAAAGGAGAAAATATCTGGACAATATGAAAATTTGTTTCCAGAACAGAATATACAACCATAAGATTTTAAATTTTGGACAGATATTAAGGATGAAAAGGATGAAAAACATGGTTTGTTAATGTCTGGCAGATTCTGCAATTAAGTCTGTATCAAAATTGGGCCTCAAAATTGTGAACATAGAAAACTCATCAATCAAAATACAAAGTGCCAATAATGATAGAAAAGAGATCCGTATTTGTGTTAACAGTAGGGAGCCTTGCTTCAGAGAGTGAGTGTGACATAATAAATTCCAGGGGTAAGCAAAAGACTAAAATATTTATTCAGCAAATGACAAAGGTAAACTTAATTTGGATGACATATTTGGTTTTAAATTATATGAGAAAGAGAAAAACAGCCTCTGGAATCTGGGAACTATTGGTTCTCACTTGTGCTATGAGTTGGCCTTGTACCCACAGCTCAGTTGTAATATTTTTCTTTTTAACATAAGCCATAAGCATTTATGAAAGCGCCAACCTGAGAAAAAGGTGATCTATGATCATGATGGATCAAGACAAAAACGAGACTGTTTGGGACTCATATCTGAACACAAACAATGAAAATATTGTCTAAGCTCCACAATACCCTGTTTAACTTCCTGTAAATTCATAGCAGACCCTTATATTTTTTTACCCTACTCTGGATCCAATAATTCAATTATATTATTTATTTTTAGTCTCTTATAATTGAGAAGCAGAAATTCAAAATACATATTTTAAAGCAGACAAATCCTTTTCAGCACTTGAAAATATTTTAATTCCCTTCTGCCCCTCAAATCTACATTGCTGCTTTTTTTAATTAACCGCAACATTAGTTGCACTCCATTCTTCACAATTTCTAAAGATGAATTATTGAAATATCTAGTCACAGAATTATCCCTGCTCCCTAAAAGCATTCAATTTAAACAATAGCCCTGCTTCCTCTAAACCCTCCCCCAAATCTCCGGACACAGACCAAATTCTTTACTATGTTTTTTCACCTCTTTTAACTGAAATATCCCTAGTTTCTCCATTCTGTGTAGTATCTCTTTTTTTTTTTTTTTTTTTTTTTTTATTTCTATGGTTTTTATTCGTTGACAAAAAGAAAAAAAAAAGATTGAAAATTTCACATAAATCATATTTTCTAGGATA